>JASVER010000036.1:6841831-7515311 GCA_030449065.1 Oceanodroma leucorhoa | reverse complement strand
ACAGAACACAACTAATGATGGCCCTATAATGACAAAACTTAAGACTGGGAAGAGCTTACTAGGAAAAAGACCAGCAAAACCTGAGCTGTATGCTGCAGTCAATAAGGCAATGTCGATAATGATGGCACAAATGACCTTCCAATGTAGCTGAAAATGATGGCGATGAAAATGAAATACACCACTCCATACAGAAAATTTGTGTTGGAGAGAAAAAGTGAGAGAAAAGTGGGAGGAAGACTACATTTTCTTTATGTTGTGCCTTCCTGTTCCTATTCTTCCATTTGGTTTTATTTTCTCTTTCTTCCAGCTCTTAATTGGTAACAATTCAACAGCATATGTGTTGTGGTTCAACATGTAAGTTATCCCACTGGATTCAAAGGGACTCTTGTGGCACCTGCTTTAGCTGCTTGCTAAGACAAAGCCTTTAGAGCTGCCTTTTAGCTGGTTCCCTGTTTTGCTTACTCGTTGTCTTTAGCATCACAGGTTTCTGCCATTGACTGTTCTTCCAACAGTTCTCACTTAACTAAGCAAGCATGTTTTAAATTAACAGTGTATCTGTCTTGGTGTCTTGAGACAATTATTTATGCAGTGGTATTCCGCAGTGTGAGAAACATATCTACTGTTGTCTGTCTCATGTTGGCTGCCCTTTGCTTTCACTAGATGCCTCTTTGAACCCTTTTGTTGTGCCATGAAGAAAGCAGAGGTTTCTTGTGGGCACAGGGGTTGCCTTTTTCTTTTTTTCTAACCAGAGAGGAACCATGAGCAAGGAAAGAGTCTTCGCTCTCTTTCCCATGGGTAATGCCCACACTCAGGTCTTCAGTTGATGCAAATAACTAAGGACTCGGTCAAAATTTTCTATAAACAGGTCCAGATCTTAGATCAAGTTCTCCCACCAGTGGATAGAGAGGATAGCACAAGATTCTTCCTTTTCCTGCTTGCTTTCCTACCATCTCTGTCTGGATACTACTAGGTCAATACCTAACCAAGAAGCTCAGTTTAACCCCTTGAGCTCAGTGGCCACTCAGCAGGCATCATGCTATAAATAAGAATGTTAATTCCCACTTTCCCGGCCTGAAGCACTTATTGAGGATAAAATCTGGCTCAAATATACCAGTGCTCAATCAAATTTATTGTCTCACATTTATTAGTATCAATACAGAAATTTTCAGATATCCATATAGATGTGTAGAAATAATTTCATCGAACAAGGCCATAGCTGGAATGAAGAAGTGCCCACACAGGATGTATTCACAGATATCTTCCCAGTTGCAGTGAGTACCCAGAGCGATTATGGCTTGAGCTTTACTGCCCTTTCTCTTTGGTGTGAATGATGGTAGCAAAAGCACCGGTCAGCGTAGGGGCGAATATCAGCATTGTGGGCAAAGCAGCTGCTGAAATTATGGTCAGTTTGTGGACAGTTTGAAAGTATATAACTGAGATAAATTCATCAGGTCAATTAGGCAAAGAAATAATTAACACATCAGAGAATGGTGCAAGGGGAAATTCCTGGCAGGGAGGAGTCTGTAAGGAACCAGAGGGTTTCACTGCACAGGGTCGTCCCCTGTAGCTATTTGCCTTTATGGAACCACAAGTTTCTCAACAAGGGTCTCCCACAGGGGAAAAAAATCTTCCTTTTCTAACAGACCTCAAAATAATTCAAGCTGTCTGCCAGTAATTAAATCCATTACATTAGCAACAGGTGGTGAAGCTGTAATTTTTTCACATCTGTTATCATTTTCATGAGTCGGTATGTATTCATTGCAAGAACTGTGTAAACCACAGAGCAGAGAGAGCTGGGTTAATGGCTGTCATCCAGGCAGCCGCTGTGCTCACTCCTGTAGTTATCTGAAGAGCAGAGCAGACGGGATGTGAGAATATGTGGTAGGCAGCAAGGGGTTTGGGCAGGATCCCAAAGGGTAGGAAGGCAGGGATTTAAAAGAGAGTGAAGAAATTTCATAGGTTCTTATTAGTCTGAAAGAGGAAGGGAAGAAATAAGAAAGAAAAAGGAAACTTGGATTGTGTTTAGAGCGTTACCTTGATATCTGTTTCAACTCCCTGCTATACCATAGACTTTCTGTCTGGCCTGGAGCATGTTTCTTGGTTACTCTGGTTTAGTAAATTTAAAAATTAAAATCCCTGGAAAATTTCATAGTCACTGAGGACAACAGGCATAGAACAGCTCACACGTACGTTAGTGAATTTGTCTCAGTCTCCAAAACACAATGTGTTTGTGCAAACTGGCTGTTGGGAATGGTGTACCATGGTGAGGAGGGCTGTGTAAGTTGCAAGATGAATTCTGGATATTGAAGAGCTTGCTAAGACAGAAAGCTTCCATTAATGCAAAGAACACATAGAATGGTCACAGTTCGGGGTTGACCTGTACTACGGCTGGTTGTACATATCACTCCTATATAAAAGTAGAAAGATATCCTGCTGCTGAGATGTGCTGTGTCCTCACAGAAGCTTTGGAGAGCAGCTGCAGCTCATTTTACTGTACTTCAAGATGCTGGGCTTCCCAAGAATGTTTTGTACATCTTTTCCACCTTCCTCCAAACCCCACTTCTCCTTTGACTCAGTGGAGAAAAGTTCTGTAATTTGACAGAACTATCTTTTCCTTTTCTGAGGAAATAAGTATGTATGGAGAGGTGAGAGAAGTTCACAATCAATTTACTTCCATCAGTAGTGGAATTGAAAGGTTTCAATTCAGGTTTAAGACATGCTGCCTTTATAGCTCTCCTCAAAGACTGGTTTCTTCTCCAGTAACTCCTTGCATAGCAATATTGAGGGTACTTATTATTGCATTGAGCTACTGTTTTGTGGTCAGTAAATTTTTGTTCACTTAAAGAATCTTTAAAAAACAGTTTAGAACAAGAAGTATATAACATTGAGTTATTTTTGGAGGAATTTCTTTAATCATATTCTTGTTCCATGACAATTAATAGATTACTGTAATTCTTTTCAAAGAACTATCATTTAACTTTACCAAACTTTGAACTAACAAAATGTTGCAGGTCATTTAATGTTAATGACCGTCATTGAGCTGAGGATACTTGGCTGAGATCCGTTGTGAGGGGCAGGGTTTACCCAGCGGGTCTTGGCCTTGCTGGAAGCTCTCCCATGGGCAGAGCCCATCACTCAATTCCTACCTGCATCCTGGTGGAGTTGTGTCACTAGAGGATCCCTTGTGGTCAAAAGACAATCAGGGAGGGACCACACCTTTTTCTCAATGAACAGAATTAAACAGACACAGGAATTAATAACCCTTAAACTTTCTAAACCTCAAAACAACTATTGTGGAGTTCTGGATGGAGATAGAAATGAGTGCAGACCCAGTCAGTCCAGGCATCCTTCCCGCCCTCCTCCTTCTCCATTTCACATCTTTGATTTTGCCTGATCTTGGAGCCGTGCTTGCAGGATAGTCTTATACTTGTGGAGGACTCTGGAGGCACTGCCACAGTCTCCTCTTCTGAACCTGAGAGGCCCCACTGTGCATAAAAATCCCTGTATCTGCTCTCCTCCTGCCTAGCTCCTTCAGATACACCAACAACCCAGTCAGCCCCTGCCATCGGTGCAGTCAGCCTCACAACTCAGCCATTCTTGCCCAAAGCCATTAGAGATCTGTCCGAGGTCCCCGTGGACACCAGAGCATCACCCCAGCTCCTAGTGTGAGTGCCGTCTCCAGCAGTGGCTTGCACTGACTCATCTGCCAGGACAGCAGCAGGGCTCCCAGGCAGCCTCCTCCTGTTATTTCAGGCAGCAAATGAGCAGGAGAAAGGCAGGACTCCCTGATGCCCAGTTCCATCTTTCCCAAAACCTGGAAAACTAGCCCTTAATTTGTGGGACAGTATTTGCCCACAGGAGGCTAAAGTCATGATTTAAGTACTGTTATTCACTGACATCATTAACTTCAGAATTTCATGTGATGCTATTGACTGAGAGTCTCCAGCTTTGCAAGGGAATAAACAAGCAGATTCAAGGGTCTTTGGGGAAGGGTAATTTATTTGTGAGGTTTAGCAGTGTTATTTGATTATTTGTCTTCAAGGGTCATACGGTGGAGGCAGTCTTCCTGGGAAATCATTATATGTTGCTCAGTGATTCACTGACTGCTGGCCAGAGCACTGTCTGCAACTGATTTATCTGAATCCTTTTCAAATCCTTCCCTCTATTAACGTTTCAGCAGTTCCCTTCCTTTGTAAATTCATGGTAGTTATGTGTTACTCAGGATGATTGTATGAAAATGGTTTCAAACACAATGATTACATATTGAGCAGATGAGCTGTCTCGGGTTTATGTCACAGCCCATCTGCCTGTTTTAAATAGGCTTCCTGCATCGTGCCATTTCCTCTTCATTGGGTAGGCAGTAAAAAAGACTGCTCGCATGTAGCGTCTTCATTGCGTTTGACCTTTCCAGAGTGTTATTTCACATGCATACTTCAAAGTTTGAATTTCCTTCTGCAAATATAATTTGAATCTCATTCTATTTTGGCAGCAGGTGCCGTTGCAACAAAAGCTGTTCTTTCTTTATCCCGCTACCTTTAGTGTGGAGGCTGAAGTATGACACGTCAGCTGGAGATGCTGCAATCTGAGGTAAGCTCAGGGCACACACTTCAAGGATGGATCCCACAGAGATCTGAATTGTAGTGAAAGTGTGAAATGTATAGGTCTTGGCCCCATGTTCAGCACTGAAGGACATATATACTTGAATTTGGACTGGGGTTGGACTAAAAGTTAAAATTGAGTTTGATCTAGACACCCTTTATCAGGCTCCCATCCACTGTGAGTACTTAAAATGAAAATATTTTCCCTACAGGTTTTATATTATAATCCTTCTTATTTACATTAGTCTGGATGAATACTTTGCATTATGGTGAGCCAGCCACAAGGTGTCAATATAGTGTAGCAGATTCTTAGTAAGGTTTTGCTACTACAGCATCATTTGACTGTTAATACAATTAAAACCTGCCTTCTGGTGGGTTATTTGAATATCTAATTGCAAAAGTTCAGGTCAGATCACATCTTTTGTACCTGATTTATTCAATCAATGAAGTCGTCTCCTGTTATGATTGGGAGTGGGGAGAAAAATTAGTATAAATGACTGCAGTAAAAAGTGGGACAAGGGACAAGCTACAGGCTACAAATACTGTAGCACTGTGTTTTAGAAGGAAAGTCTGACAAAGTGAGATGTTAGACTGGTGGGGGTGAATTAATTTTTGTCAAAATACGAGAAGTGACCATAGCCAAGAGACACAACGTGAGAATTAATTAACTCTTCACAGTAAGGAGTCAAAATATCTAGATGAACTGGTGCCTGTGCTCATTTATAAGAGGCATAATGACTGGTGAGACAAGATAAAGATGGGAAAGCAATATTAAAGAGTTTCATTTTGCCTCTTTTAGACACATATCTTTGAGTGTCATTAAATATAAAAACAAATGCCTCAGAAGGATCACAGCTAAAGCTGAGGTCTGAATTATAAAGGACACAGAAGGAATTTGGTTTTGTACCCCAACAGGGGGTTAGGATCTAGGGAAGAAGGGCCTTTTAGAAATGAGAATGAAAGGCTGTTAGGAAAATGACTCCTAGAACTGTGAATATTATCTCTTTGAAGTATGCATTAATGGGTTTTGGCTAAGAATTTTCAAAGGGGTTAAGGACTTAGCTTCCATTGAATGTCAGTGGCTTTTGGATACTTCACTGCCATAGTCTGCTTTGAAAATCCAAGCTTAGAATATTAATTTTAATGTATCTTTTCCACTGCAGTAGGAGGGAGCAGATCCATGACAGAGAGATGAACAGAGAAGCTACAAAAGGCAGTAAGTTTCTTTGTATTAGTCTTTCGTTATAAATTACTGTGCTTTACGTAATCTACTCAGTCGAGTATAAAAGTGTATATAATAGGTGGCTGAGCAGAGGATATTACATTACATGACATCCTTCACTTGTGTTAATGACTCTTTGTATTGTGCTTTATACAAAGTGGAGGGCACTGGCTAGCAGATAATACCATAAAAAAATATATCATTGGCTACATTTCTTAAAAGAACAAAGGGAAGATGGAACCTGTTTATGCAAAGAGCTGGTTTTCTCAGGTTCTAAACCAGCTGTGACACCATGCCGTCCTTTGAGAGATATTTTATTGGGCAACAGATCAGTGTTGGAGGTCAAAAGAGCAAGAGCAATAGATGCATCATGTTCCGTGGAGCTCCCTGGGGGCAGGTTGGGTTAATAGTTATAAAAACTGCAAAGTCTGTGGGAATAAAACTCTTGCTGTTCTTGTGCTTCTCTCTTTTGCGTTTCTTTTTCATATCGTATATCTTAATGAGAAGAAAGACCCATGGACGATACGGGTGTGATGGTGAATAAAATGCTACAGAACAGCTTTAAGCTCTTCAGAATGAAAATATGTTGAAAAGGTGGTTTTGCATATCAATGGTGGCAACTAAAAGTGATGGAAAAGCCAGCAGAGAAACACCACTGCTAGTTCCATGTCAGACCTCACTGTCAGAGACTTGGTCTTCAAGTGGAGACGAGAGAATACCCTTGCTCCCCTTTAGCGGTCTAGTAACACTGTGGGTTTTAAATACTCGTCTTATTTTATCTCCCCTCAAAGGAAAACAAGTCACAGCATTTTCTTTTTTGGAATAAACTGGGCAAAAACTAAAACAAATTACCACTGATGTGATGGTATTAAATTTATCATACAGTGTTTGGGTGTTGGTTTTTTAAATTGCTGTTATGCTGAAGACAAGATAAATAGTTGTCCTGTTAGGAGGATTTAAGTAAAGAAGTGAGGTTGACTGGCAGCTCATTTTAGGAATGGGAGTATGAATGTTGAAAAAAACCCCATATACCAGAGCAGGGATGTAAGAGAGTCCCAGTGAATACATGATTTCCAACAAAAGTTTGTCACTTCCTGATTTTCACCATTACTACTGGTGTAAACAGCAAAAGGGGCTTTTTAATAAAAAAATCTTAGGCCCACAATAACCCATATTAATTGGTTACTATGACTGCACTGCTTGTTCCTAGACAAAAGTCCAAATCAAAGGCTTAGATGTGAGTAAATCCAAAATTATTGTCCGTACAAAACCACTAAATTCCTCTCCTGACAGATGCAGAGGTTTCACTGTGCGTATCCTAGTCAACCTGTCACCAACCTCATCTGTTCTGTCTGCCTCTGAAAAATGAACACCGCTTCACAGCAGAGAAAGCACTGAGCATATAGCACCAGTTGGTTGGCTTTTGACCAGTTTTATCCAGCCTGGACTAAGGAAGCCATTTTGTGAGATGATGAGACTGAACTTCCTTCTTTTACACTGACTGTAACATGCCTAAGACACAGAAACTGGAAGTGTTACCTGAGCATCAGTAAGGGGTTTACAATACAGCGAAAATAAATGAGAACAGTTCCTCCCATAAAAAAACCTACGAATCTAGTGGTGTATCTTAATTACCTGTTGTATCCAACCTGGTCTGCTTCCTGCCAGCTTGAGGCATAGATAAAATTTGCTCATGTTTGTCTACAAAAAAGATTTATCCTGCAGGATGTTGATCAGTCTCCTCCAGATCTTCTAGGGCTGCTCAGTATGTTCTTAAAGTTACTACTTGAGCATTAGTAGTTTTATTACTACCATGCCTGGGAGCCGTCTCCTGGACAATGATTTTATTTTCTTGGCTGTGAACAGAAGGTGGGAGTTCCTGCCATGCTGCCTTTACAATCTCAGAGATAACACATGGGTTCATGCAGCTGGGGGATCACATGGAAATCACGAGCCAATATTTGATCAGCATGGATAGCAACAGCCCTAGGGCATCGGCAAGGTTAACTGCCATCACATCTCTGGTAGGGAAAGCAGGGCTTTAGGGAAGGATTGGAAGGAAGAGGTTATTATGGCTTTGTCACTTCATCGAGCCACATCGGCCGTGTGGAAGCAAAGCACGAGGATACTTGTGAGAAAATCTAACAGCTAAGTAATCAGAGAGCACACTGGATCTACCATCCATGAGGTGTTTTAGTGCTTTGCTGGCTTAGGACCCAGGTCTGTTGCATCTTGAAAGAACAGACTTTCTATTGAAACAATAGATTATGAAGTGGAGAATTTCCCAGCTTGTGTGTCCTCTGCTACTACAGATATTAGCTTTGTGCCTTTTAGTATTTAACAGGTGTCAGCAGTGAGGAAATGATTTAACTTCCACCATAACCCATCACTCCAGACTTCGAGTCATCCTAGGCTTCCCCCAGCTCGGAGTGTTTGTCCTCAGAACAGGCTCTCTCAAAGCAAGGCACCCACTTTAAATTCAGTAGACTGCTTTCTTCACAGTTTTTAATGTTTTGGCAGTTCAGCCAAACACAGATTAGATGTGGGTGGCACTATTCACTCTGTGAATCACAGAAGGCGGTTTAGAAGCACATTGTCTTCTACTTAATGATGTTACCCAAATTGTAACCTTAAGATCTCAGAGGCTTTCTTGCAGTGAAGACACTTGTATGACTTTGTGTCTGTCAGCATCTGTAGACAAACTTCATGAGAAAGGGGCTGCTTATGATTTCTTTCTGTTCATATTCTTTCACAGACATTTTCTACAATGCCTGTCTTGCAGCATTGTTTATAGTTTCAGTGTGGAGTAGTCCTTAGAGACACCTGTGAATCATTCCTGTGGCTAGTGTTGTAAAGGTAACTAAATATACAACCAGAACTAGGGAATTGAGTATTTGCTGTTGGTTGGATCTCAGCACAGCTTTTGATACCACTGGGTATAGCATAATTCCTCTCAAATTGGCAAGAGTACTGTGAAGGTAACTCAAAGACTTCTTTAATTTGGCTGTATTATGAATAGTTAGTTTACTTACTTTCTTCCTCCTAGCCTGAGTTTCCTCCAAGGTGTATTCTGAGTACCTAAAGTCAGAACTGATTATTCCTTAATCTCCTTGCTTAAAAATGCCTCTTTTCTTGTTTTTATTTCTTCTTCCTGTTAAAAAAGTCATTGCTTTAAGAAGCCTGAATCCCCAGTGCCTTGCTGCTAGTGCAGTCATTGTTAGCTGTGCAGCACAGATCTGAAGCATCTGGCCAGTCTTGCAGTTCCTGCCAGTCACACAACACTGAAGCATGTAGGGATATAAGCTAGTCTAGCAAGGAGGCGTATAGGCCAAGATGCTGCTACAAAGGGTAGGAGACCTCTAACTGGTGCTGCCTCTCTGCCACTATGTACACTGAGAAGTAGAGGAGACAGAGAGATAAAAAGCATTTTTACTCTTATCTGCAATTATATATATATATGATATAGCATATACACAATATTTTGAGAGTATCTAATGTTGACACTCTTGCTACGGTTTGGAACAGCTGATGAAAGTTAGGGAAAGTTAGTCCTTTGCAAGTGCTTTTGAAACACAGCACTTCCTTTGCAACATGCTGGTTGTACTGTAATAACATAGCACTATGACCTGAGTGCATACCAACTTGAACTCATGACCATAAGAAAAATGATCAAAAATTGTTGTTCCTGAAGGCATCATTCCGAACACTGCCAGACTTGATGTCATTGACAATGAGTCACAACTCTGATAATGCAATTTAAGATATTGAATCATATCCTCAACTTGTGATTCATTATGGGATTTAAATGCTACAAGTGGTATCCTGGACTCTGTTCCAATATATATGAGTTCAGATACCCTTCCAAAATAAGCAAGTGACTAAGAGCCATAAATTCAGTTCACCTCAACCACTAATAGTGCCCAGAAAGATTATGCTTTAGCTTTTCTGGCAAGGACAAGGTAATAAACATTCTAGTACATACTGCACACACCACCACCCCACCCCCCCCCCGACTTCCTCCCTGTTTCTCTCTGAGAATGCCAAAATGAAATTTTCAGCATCTCCGGGGGCGTTAATTCTGTTTCAGGCAAAAAGAGGTAAAGTGACCTTACAGCTTTCATTAACCATTGTGGTAAGACTCCATTTCTTGAGGCATAACCTGCAGATAATCGTGTTTGTGGAGAAGCATATGGGAGAATGCAAGCGATCTGCTCCACATTTGCTCCGAAGAGAACATGCAGCACCTGAAGAAAAGAGGACTTCTCCAGAGCAGATCTGACAGAGCACATCTGCGTATGTACATGGTCAAAGTACTGCCTTCATCTCCTGGGAGTAAAAGACTATTTGCTGGAAAGCAACCATTGCCTATCAGATGCAGTGTCTCTTTCAGAGAATATTTCTAAGTTTTCTTTATCAGTGCACACTAACACACTCTGTCTCCCACCAGCAAAAGTCATGCATGGTTTGGAGTTGGTAGAACCATCATTTTGAATGGATAATCTCTTACTAAAGTTCAACAACTTTTGGGCCTGTGTTCAACAATAGATAAACTAAAAATCATGGCTTGTTGAGTCTGCCACTGTCTTTGAATACCATCTGCTGGATAAACTGTATTTGTAACTACTCCGTGCAGTTCCTGTGAGTTGTGTTGGTTTTATTTAAACTTGTTTATTTTCTATAGACTCAGAGCACTGTATGCCCTCAGGACACAGATTCCCACATTGTGGTTTTCTCTTTTTAGCTGTTCCAGTAATGATTCCCAATTACTCAACCTCGTATAAAGATGCGGCGTACAAGCATTCTGCTAATTTGAGCAAGTAATTTTGACAGAGGACCCATTTATCAAACAGCAAAGAAGCAGAAGGTCCAAATGTTAAAAGTGAACACTCACATCAGAAATGAGCTCACCTGTACGTACCAATAAGACACAAAGAACATTCATAAGCCAGGGAGATGTTACGTGAGATCAGAAACTCACACCTTTTAACACATAATACTCCAAATATTATAGTTGCAGAGTTGTTTTAAGTGCCCTCAGCACTGTTGCATTACAAAAATGCTATTTTTTTTCAGACTTGGAAATTAATCTTGACCATATTCTAATATTTACATATAAATATAGAGATTTGTTAGAAGAAATCTAAGGAAAATTGTGTGGGAGCTTGATTGTGAAGTGAGGTAATACTCTTGCTAAAAAGATTTATTTTTTGTTCTATGACTACTATTTGAAATCTGTTCCGTGCATCTGCTTAGATCATTAGTGTTATATTAACTGGTTATTAATACCCATTAATGAAATGCAGTAGTTGATATGAAGAGCCAAATTCACTGGACACAGATGTGATTAAAGACTAAACCTCAAAGCTGCAGTTGCTCCTTCTCTTACAACTCAATCTAAGGTATAATTTCATTGGCTTTACAGTAGTTACTCTGGAGTTACACGTGGATGTGAATGGAGAGTCAAGCACAGCAAATATTAAGCACAACTTAAACAAATAAAACTAAATAAACCTAACAGACATCTCCAAAGCACAGTATGAAGATTAACAGGGAGAACTGCTTGAATCAAAGCAAAATTTCATTTCAGCCCAACTGGCACATTTCATGTTATCAAACTACATACAACTTCTGATCATTTTAAAATAGGAATTAAAGATACAGTGAGAGTTTATAGTACATATTAACAAGCATAAAACAAATTCATAGGTGTCAGCATCAAAGCAGCTTAGAAAGAAAAACCTGAACAGGTTTGCTTTTGAACTACTGCAGACAGAAGAGTCTGTCAGTCCCTGACTGCAATGCCTTGGCTGCAATGTGTCGCATGGCAGTAGGTGCTGGGCTCGTATCAGATATGATATTTTGTGAAAAACTGAAAAGATAATGGAATTGCCAGAAGATCTGTGTAACAAGAGGTTTCAGCATGAGAGGGATGATGAATTGCCATGTCACGTGCAGGACCTAAATGGAAAGGATCATAGTACACTTTCAAAAATTAGCATCAGAACCAAGAGGGATTTGGGGAATACAGAAAGTATTGATAATGAGCTCATATCAGTGAGGTGCAGCTCCAGAAAGCACACCGATGTCAAGCAAAAATGTCATTCAAGGAGCAGTTTGCCTGGTATAAAATAGGTGAGGCTGAGCAGGGTATCAAAGTTCACAGGAAAACTCCCTGAAAAGTAAGGGAGATGAAGACATTTCTGTTTCTGAATAATGTTCTGAAAATGCACCAGGAGGACAGTAACATCACACCTGATTTCATGAGAGCTTGAGATGTGTACCAAGGGTCCTGGCAGAGCAGCCCTTCCCTGGAGCCAAGTGGAGCACTGCCGCATTTGGGAGCCAGGTTGGAAATTGTCTCCATGGTTCGGCATGTCCAAGAGTAGCGCATCACAGAGATTTGGTAATTAACATCATCATTTCTTCTCACAGCATGAGCAATGACTGTTTAGCTGTCTTTCCAGGAGTGTTACCTGCAATTAGCTCCCTGAATTGTTGACCTATAAATAACTGTCAGAAGGAGGTTTCTGACAGAGAGTCTCAAAGTGCTGAGCAGCAGGTGAATGGAGGCTGGTTCAGACTGTCCTTACACGGTGCTGACAGATGATATATATCAGAAGAAAAAAAAAATTACACAGTGAAATATATAGACTCCAAAAGGCTTGAGCTAAAGTTACACCCATTTCTCAAGTTAGTTATACAATGCTATGCAGCACTCAAACTAAAGAGCTCCCATTCACGATAAAGATTGTGTAAAATTAAAGTCAACAAATGACAGAGAGAGTGAGCTGGAAGTGCAGCGTGCTGGTGGCCCATCTCCCACTGCTCTGCCGTTCCACCATGAAGTACATGGTCCAGGTCTAATGCAATGCTGCTGATTCCTTTCCATTAATGGCAGCTGGCACCCAGTAGGGTTCTGCATATGCTGGGGTTCCTTTCCCACCTCCCCGTAATTAACTTCCTTTTCCACCTGAGTTAATTAACATTATTTTTCTGAGAAGAGAGTCTAGGGAAAATGTCTTGCATGTGATTTATATTGCAAATTTTCTTGTATTTCATCCAAAGTTATATCAGCGTAGCAAGTGTAGTTCTTTTTCCTTGTGATTCTCTTTTTCAGTGAGTGTAACAGGATTTCAGTTAACTTACATTTGATCTAGACCTAGTGATTGAAAATCGCTATTTTCAGTATTTACAAGGTGTTCTGGTGTTCTAAGTATATATGTGAAAGCCTCAGCTAAGCTTTGCTGTCTGGCATATGCCCAATTTTAAACAGAGGCTTAAGCTCAGGCTATCAAGATGGAGTTAAGCAAATGCTAACTATTGGCTCAGGTGGTGCCAAGGCACAGACTGTGCAGGGATACAAAACGTCCAAAAAGAAAAACTGAACTGCAGAATTTCACGCACAAGTCTAAGCCATGCTGTTATGGCTTTGGAAGTTAGAAGCTAGCCAGGTGGGATATCACTTGTCTCTTGTACTTCTAAACATTTCACTTTGCTTACTTTTAGATTAGCTACTTCATTTCAAAGGATATATGGATTCAATTACAAATTAGATTTTTTGTGCACCTCTAACTTGACAGAGCAATTCTCAGTTTCAGCACTGACAAGCTCTTCTGCCTAACAAAATCATTCACTGCAAATGATTTAATATGACCTGAGAGAACATTGTAAGACAGTAAAAATGGCTTTAAAAAATACAGTGTAGCATTCTGTCTCCCAAAAGATTACAACAGGATGTGTTTGACAGCCTTGGTTTATAAAATCGTTCTGGTAACAGTTATGTGTACAAGAATTGTCAAACTTAGTGTTACTAAGGGTCAATTTTCACGTTCTCACTTAATACAAGTGTAAAATATAGGTGACAAATTTCATTGTAGCCTGACAGTTTTAGATGTGCAGTAGATATAATATCAAAAGTATGTCTTAAGCTAGAAGTGGCATTTTTAACATTTCTCAGCTGAATACACATCCTTCACAATGTTTTGATCTTTTTGTAATAGGACATGAAAAATGTACACCAGAAAGCTGCCTCATGCTCTAATAAGCTATTCCCTATGAGCCAAACATTTTAAATCCTGCATTCTTTGTTATTTTGAATCAGTGCAGTGATAGGAACAAGGCTTGAGAGAGTTCTGGCAGATTCTAGGACAAAGAAAGTTTCAAGAAACTATCAAAGTTCATAGTTTTCTATGTTAGTAATTCTAGTATCTCCCTTTTTTCCCTCTTGCATTATCTTCTACCCTGTTAAATGCTCACATGGTTCCAATTTCTTATTCTGATCCTAGCAGTTGGCAACGATGAGCTCAACTCTACCTGTATTCATCTTCATGATGGTGCTCTAGTTACCTAGACACTCATGAAACCTGCTAAATTCTCAGATAAAAGCGATCTGAATAGTTGGCCTCATGTAGTCCTTGCATGCCATATCTCCATAAATTCCCCAAGAACTGTAAAAATACTAATGGTGAATAGGTATCTTCCCTTTGAGCCTCTTTCAAGACAATGCCATTGTGTGAGACTAAGGGGGGAAACACCATAGCTGGTAGCAGTGACTTACAGATAAGATTCAGTAACTTCATCTCTACTGTATATAAGATGCACATACATATACATACACACACACATATTTCAGAGATTCCAGAATTCTTGACACAATTAATTACATGCCATATTCTGAGTGATTATGACTTGGACAACAATACCTTTTCTGCAGAAGTTTAATATGGGAGTGAAGAATATATATCTGAGGACAGTTAAAGAGGTTTCATATTTCACCTCAGGGCTAGATGGAAATTATGCTGGTGACCAAATTCCAAAATCTTCTAAAAAGTTCTAAAGGGACAAAGATGTAATATCAGTTGTACAGCAGCATGGTACTCCGTTATAGCCCGCATATTATATTATTGCTAGCAAACTGTGAAGAATCCATGATTTTTCTTTTTTTGTGGTGTTTTTGCATCTCTTTTTTTTCCCTATGAATATATTCCAAAAATATAGGGGAAAGTTTTGATTCTATTAAAATAAAATTAAATACCTGAATTTGTACTGAGGGGAAATTACATCAGAAACAAATTATTTTACTGGCCAATCAGTCAAACCTTTACAGTCCATAAGCATTTGTGGTGGCTCACGGCAATCCTGAGAAAGGAGGTCTCTTTGTACCAGTGATCATTAGGGAGGATCTCAAGACATAGACTCAGTAGGCATTTTTCTTACCTGCCCTGCCTGTGTGGATATTGCACTTGGGTCAATTAAAATTCAGTTGCTTTGGAGACAGAGAGACTGAAATGTTGTTATCCACACAGGGGGACAGAAAGGACCAAGGAGCTATACTTCACATGCCCTGGACAGTCAAATCCACTTTCCATCTGGGTAGTGGAAATTGGACAGGAAAGGACAAGGGAAGGTGTTTCTGTCTTGAAAGAAAAGGTGAATACGGTGAGTATCTTCCAGAGAGGTATATAACTCAGTGAAGACTGCGGTCTGGCAGCAACAGAGGATTACTGCAGCCTTAATGGAGCCAGTTGTGTCACGAGGTTTAGGAACTGTGTCTGACCAGCAAAGGAAGACCGGAGGCAGGCACACCTGTAAGTGTTTGTGCTGCAAGGCACCGGTTATAAATAAAATAACTCTTGTCTACATTATTGTTGGAGATCAGTAACAAATCTCCCAGCAATTAATTGTTTCAGTCTAGAATCTGGGAAGGATTTTTTTTTAAATTACTTTTTTTTTAACTGCAGTCTGAAGTTGCCCATTAAATCTTTCCAGCTATGCTATTAATTACAGTATGTGGCAGCAATATTTCCACTGTGTTACGTGTATTTTTCAGCGGGGAAAAGTAGCCAGATGATCCAACAGAGCAGTGCAGTTGTCTCCCCAGCAAGCATCACTGCCTCAAGATTGTCCATCTTGACAGAATATTAGTGCCCATCATTCATGAGTAAGGCAGTGGCTAAGCAAAATCTTTTAGCTATGAATCTTACACAATCAAAGCAAACTTTTCAAGCTAATATTTGTAACTAGCGTCTTTACAGATGATGAAGAAGAAGCAACAAGATCATAGTAGCATTTCTTCAATGTGCATTTGCCGAGTGAATAATTTTTCTTCACTCTTCTTAAAAAAGACTGTTGTTACCATATCCTGTTTTCACATTCAAAAAAAAATGAATCATAGAAACTCTTCTTTTGCAGCACTTAAATGGGCTATTAATACTTACAAGACTTTTTCTATTTTTCTGGAAAATTATTTATATTAATTATCAGTTTTTCTCAAAAAAGAAAAAAAAAAAGAAGTTCCTTGGCCATACACTGAGAAATGAGCTTACTAAGGTGTAGCACCAAAGAGAGGTTCTTTTGCCAGCAAACCTTCTTCCACATTAGCCACTGAAGCAGCTGAAAATGTAGTCCTTCTTGGCAGCCCATCTTATTCATTACTATCAGCTGAAGAAAGCTATGTGCGCTAAACTAAAAAATTCATTGCATTTTTCAGTGTGAGCATTTTTTTTCTGATTCTGTGCAGTTGCCAGCCTGTCTGCTCTCCTGAACATTATGGGACTCTGACAACTTCTAATGATGACAAAGTAATTCAGTACTGTCTGTGTTTATTCCTCCAGGAATACACTGCTTTAGCAAAAGCACATTTGCAATGTGCATGACCTCTGCTCTCCTTAATAATTCTTTTTGACAAAATGAAGAGACAGGGTAGCATTTTTAATGGAAGCTCTATTAACTGCTGCATCTTCCTGATGTAGGAACTGGTAAAAAAATTCTCAGATTTATGTAATCCAGTCTAAAATGCATTCTTTACATAAGGTTACCAAGCACATCAGAGAAGCCCAAGAGGGCTAATTCATTCAAGAGGTAATGGCTAAAGGTGGAGCTGGTTTCGGCTGGAGTTGTGGGTCTGAGCTGCTCTCGAAGGAAACACAATCATTAGTACAAAACCGGTATTTCTAGAAATATTGGCTCAGATCCGTAAGACCACCATGCCTACAACAGGAGGGGAAGAAAAGTTTCCTTAGCATTATGTTTGTCTTTCTGAACTCCTTCTGGGGCTGAGCAGTTCATTACTGGTGTAATGTAGAGTAGTCCCAGGACAGTTCTGCCTCTCCGTGGTCCCCTAGCCATTATGAGCAGCCAAGAACAATTGAAGAACTATCAACCAGCATTAACCGCACAATAAAGTTGGATGAAGATGTAGGCCAAAAATCTCATTCTACTGAGTGGTACATGCTAGCAGATAATGACTTTTTAATAATGGCCACCTGTCATTAAGATACAGTCTGGCTTGACTGTTTTTTACATGTCAACCTTTGCCACAGTAGGACGAGAATACAGCTGCTGTCATGGGTGTTTAGGGCAGCTTCTCTGACCTTCTGTGTGGAGGTTTGCTCCATTCCCTGAAGGTTTCTGTTATCATTCTAAAAAGTTCCCTTTATATCTTTCTCTTGAAAAACTGAAATGCTAAAAAAAAATATATCATTTTTCTTATTTCTGCATTTTCAAATTTGGTGAGCATCTCTTTCCACTGTTCCTAATGGAGGACGGGCTGAAATTACTCTCATCTGGTTATTCATCCAAGCAGCAGCATCATTCATTCTTTGAGCATGAATGCAGCCTCCTGCACTAAAGCAACACAACTGTTTTGCTCTGCATCACAGAAAAGATTCATATTTGTTCAGATTCATATTTATTTATTTTGGCAAATCACTGGTAGAATTAAACTGAGAGGATCAAATACAGATCTAGAGCCTGCAAAGCACTCCTTAATCGAGAAGAGCCTCCATTTGTGTTTAAACAATGGTTTTTAAATGATTTGTTAAGGAATTGGTTTTAAACAGTGCTATTGATAAAAAGATACAAACTGAAAAATTAGACCTGAGCACATTTCTGACTTTTAGAGAAGCCTTGACTGAAGACCCAAGACGTTATAGCCTGTCAGACCCTGTTTCCTTAAAACACTCTGAGAAGACTTCAGCATAAAAGCACCTTCAATTTTGGAGACTTACATATGGAGTTCTGAGCTGAACTTTCTTGTGTGGACTTACCACTAATTACCATCCTGGTAATAGGTTTTGGAACAAAAGGGGAAAAAAATCCCCACACAAATCCAAATGCTTTTGTGTTCAAAAGGAACTGCAGTTTTTTAGCAACTAATGCTGTTTAAAGAAGCATGGGCTAATAGTGAAAATAATGTCTACAGTCTGGTTACACAAGCAAGCTATTTTAATTGTTGCTGTTGGAAGAATAGTATCAGCACACTACATCTTAAATCAGCTGGAAAAATGTATTCCTTGGCTTTTTTTCCATTGAATGAAATGTTGTTTAAAACAGAGAAAACAGTTCTACTTCCTTATATGTTTTTAGAGTGTCTTCAGGGAATTGCTATCTATTTTGCAAGGTCAGAGTAACTGTATGTTATTCATTTCACTGAATTTTTGAAATATGGCCTAGCAACTATCAATTAAAGTGACTGATTGACTAAAGTGCATAGTACTTTTGCCTGTTGTAGGCTACTGTCACTGATATTTCAGAACTACGTGCTTTTACATCAGTTCTCTACTTGGCTCTTTTGTTTAATTCTAGCTTTAGAGGCAGTGGACTTTGAACAAATTCTAAAATGCAAAAAAGGGTCCAGATTAAAAAGTAACAGCTGAGTAAGAATGAGTAGAAAAATAAATAATGAAAACAACTAAAAGCTAAAATGTCACATTGTGGTTTTCTCTAATTGCCAAACAGCACTGACGAAGTGGATTTCTCAGTTAAAACATCTCCAGGAATTTGATACCTGAGCATAGCCTTGATGGCTGCACATTGAAAAATGGATTTAGTTAGTTTTTTGGCCAGGTTGTATGTATACTGGAGAACTACTGAGCCAATTTTTAATGGAAAAAGACTGGGAAGGTCACGTAATCTTCATTTTGTATTTTTTATACATTTTCTCTTGCTGTGATTGCCATCACAGATATATTCAGATTGCCATCCTGATATTTGTTCATCCAAACCTGCATCCCAGTTACTATGTTCAGGTTCACTATCTCAGAATTATGACTAATAGAGGACAAGGAGCCAGTCAGGAGACAGTGACTTGCTGAGGCTTTTCTGGGAAAGCAATCTCAGCATAATTTTATAGTGCACATTTGGCAGATGTGGTTACCGCCTACCCTGCGGCAAGTTCCCCTTTCACATCCTCTGATGTGGATAGTTTGAACCATTCTTTTAAGACCTATTTCCATGTCTCTTCCCCATCCCCACTGCCAACAGCCTCCCCACTGCTCGCAGTGTCTGACAAGTTCATAAAATTACATGGAGTATGTATATGTATATAGATGTATGTATATAGGTGTATAGGGATGCATCACGGTCATGTGTCAACAGAGCCATGCTCTGTTTTGGCTGGGATAACAGTACCCCACCTCTGCCCTAGAGCCAACAGCAGGTACATTATGTTGGCTCTGGACTGCTCTAAGAGACACGGCCCCTATTACAGCCACTATTGTACTGCAGCAGATTGCTAAGCCTTAGGGGCCATATGCCCTCTTCATGCCTATAAAACTGGATTAGGTATGACACCCAAACTGGCTGCTTGGGTGAGCATTGCCCTGCTGAACAGATGCAATAGGCCTGTTCCACAGTTGCAATCTCCTTCTATAGATCTGTACAGACACTGTATTTTTATGCGTATGCCCTGCGAATACATGAAACAACAGAGGACATATGGAATACAACTTTTATCATAAAATGGGCTTATATGATCAGCTACACCAGACTCTATCCGATATCTGGTAACTCCTTTTCTGCCACTGTAGTAGGGGGCCAGCAAGCGCAAATGAGCTGGGTGAAATGAGGAGCTATACGGGTGTAGACCCATCAGCCTCTTGAATAACAGCCTCACACTAGTCCTGCCTTCTCCTGAGAAATTCAGCCCAGCTAGGATGTTTGAAAAGTGTATCCAGTGTAAAGCTAATTTTAGAGCTTCTGTGGCTGAACCTCCGCTAGCCAGTCTAATAACTAACCGTGCTGAACATTTAATTAAAAGCAATTTTAGATTATTTACTCCAGTAGTTTGGACCATGAGGGAGGTGAAGTGCCGGCATTCCAGCAGAAATACTTCAAGCTGCTTGGAAGCTATGGGCCCCATCCTCCAATTCCACAAAGCAGGCTAAGCAGCAAGGTGTGAGAGGGAAAATCCCCAAATCTGGCTTATGTAGTTTGTGGGTAAAAGATTGCAAAACATCTAGACTAGGTAAAGGAACAAAATAGATGGCGAGAGAGCAGGAAACATCCAGGAACAGCCAGATGCTGCAAATTCCATATTTTAGTGTGAATAATATAATACGCAGAAAAGGAGACAGACTGATAGGAATAGAGAGATGGAAAGGAGCCAGCACAAAGTACGGAGCAATAAAAACATACCAAAACCAAGACTAAGTTGTTCTAAAAGATGCACGGTGTCTGTTCACCAGCAGAGCTGCTCAAATGCCATAAGATATGGAAAATTTCTATGTGTAGTTGTTGGTATTAATCCCTGCATCGTAATGTCAGAACAGATTTTTCAAATCTGCATCAGTTTTGTACTAAGGCTCACAGCATCTGCCCAGTGCATGGCTAAATATGTATTCACATGTTATTTAAAAATAGTTGTACTCTCTTGGGTAGTCTCTGCCCTGTATTACTATATGAATGTAAAACAGCTGACATTGTGATCTTTTGGAAGAGGGTTTCTTAGACATTCCTAATGATGTGTTTATTACGTATTTAGTTATGTTTACTATTTGAAAATTTTTTCACTGTTGTGCTGGATTTCTAGAGAACCAAATAAATAAGTAGCAAAATAAGTTTGAAAAAAATAGTCCAGAATCACCTGCAGAATTCAAAGTAATGCAACCTATCCATTAAAAATATAGATTTCAAATGCATCACAAAAGAAAGGTGCTGAGAATATTTTTTTTTTTTGCTCTACTAACTGAAAGAGAACTAAATTTCTATGCAGGCTTAAAAGCTGGACATCTTTCATAGGACATATTATTTTCAGGAATATGGGCATCCTTTTTATTTTCACAAAAATTACAAGCATCTACAGGTGATTTCAGTGGCAAATAGGCATACTCTGCATCTCTGAAACTCAGGCTAAAGCTGGCAATAACTGTATTAGCACCCGTGGGAAGTAACAGCTGTGGATACGCAGACCACAGCAGTTACTGATGAGGACCTAACACCATGCTCTATATGTCTCAGGGGTTTTACTTAAAGTTAACTGCAGCCTGGTCCAGCGGACTGAATGCCAATTAGCTCTTGGAATACATTAGGTGCCCTCCTGGAGCCACTTTCTGCTTTATCTGTGTTCAGAAGGAACCCAGGCCATGCACAAGACCACCGTGCAGAGAGAACCAGAGCACAGTAAGTCAAGGTGCTCAGGAGACCTGCCTCAAAGCACAGTCTTGATCCAAAATGAAATATTCTTGTGGATGCACCTGATATTTCCACTAAGCTGGCCTTCTGTACATTTGAGATTTTCAGACATTTCAGAACTTGGAACAACCTTGCTTTGGCCCTTCTGGTTTGCATTTACATACAAGAAACCTGCCCCACAGTCTTCACTCCTAAATCTTTGTGGTTCTGAGGACTCTCAACTTCTGCCAGTTCCAGCAAGAATTGATACTCAGCATCTCACAAAACCGGTCACTTTATGCCTGGGGATAAAGTGGTGCAGTACCTTAATACCCTTAACATTTCATAAATGGTAACAGCAGACTGTGCTAGGGAGTCAGTACATTTGTAACATTTATCCTTACTGCAATATTTACATTGAGAGTTACTACAAAAAACACTGCTGGACTGGTGATCGTGCAATATTTTGATGGATGTAGGTGACATTTAGATTTAGAGAGATCAAAGAGGGAAAAGATGCCCACATAGCTATAAACTGTGATTGCTGAGCAAAACAACATCCCAGCAATAATACTGTAAGAGGAAACACAAAGGTTGCATTTTTTCGCTCGCTAGAAACACCAGTAGCGCGGGACTGGAGGCAAGAAACTAAATAATCAGTTCAGTATTCACACACAGAACCAAAATAAACCCCCTCTTTTCATGATATGGAGCCAGATTTCATGACAAACATGTTTGTATCATCTTGAACTTGTTTGAAGTCCTAAGATTCATGTTATGAAGATGAAAGAGAGTGGTAAAAGCAGTTATCACTAAGACAGCCAGTAGTGGGGTTATGAACAAACCCCTCTGCCCAGAGGCAGGGGACAACTTGTGTCATTGTCCCTCCCTGCTCCTTGTGGCCTTCAGTCAAGCATGGCCCAGCCAGGCCAGAGTACCTGCATGAAATGGTGGTGAGAACAAAAGCCAGCTCAGGCTGAGGAATTTTGCAGGTTACAGCATAGTGTCAGCAGTCTTGGCGTGTAACAACTGTTGTTGCTGGCTGGCCTGGGAACAATAAATCACTATCCAGATCCACATTTGTTCCTCAACACTATACAAGGCCATTGCTAGCCTGGATAAACAGATCCATCAGCAGTTTCCATGAGGCACAACCTCTGCTCCAGCTGAGGTGAACATGTATGCCTGAGCTGGAGTTCTTCTATCAACAGCGGAGGTGGTTGCACAGCAATGCAGAGGAGGCTGAAGAACAGTAAAATGCTCTTTATTTCACCCCTGTGCCAGTGCCCCTGACTCTGATCCATAGCAGTCAGCCTTTGCAGCAAGACTCACAAAAGAGCAGAAGTTTTTGGCCCATGTAGGTGTGCAGTCCCATTTAGAGGGTTTTTTTTTACTCTGATTGCAGCCAGGCAAAATGTCCAAGATGCAAACTACAATGGTGAAGCCTCCATAACTCAGCAAGTCATATCCTAACAGTGAACAGAAAAGCAAAGGAATAAAGTGTATAACTACACAGCTTCCTTACACAAGCAGCTGGGTAAAGGAACAACTTACCAATCTGCAGTGGATCCTGGGTTTTCTCCTAGCTAATGGGAAAGAGGCTTGCTGGTACAAGGCAGGGACTGGCTATATGCAGGCACCCGGGCTATTAAAGGAAAATTCTCATACAGAGAAATCAACAGCTTCAAGCTGTTGGGACTAGTCACATTTTGAGTACTTACAGCTTGACAATGTGAACAATGCAACAGTGATTTATTGTCACAGGAAATTCTGACTCCACGTCTCTTTCATTAAATAACTTATTTTGTGATTATTTGTAGCTAGCAAAATAAGTGCGCATCAAGTTAAATGACTTCTGAGCCAAAAATTTGCACTTAAGTACATTTTTTTTGCAAAGTCTGGAAACCTCCAGTGAAAAGTAACTGTTTGTCTGTCCAGCATCTTCCTGAAGAAGACCACTTTCCTGCATATGCCAAACCAGCTAACACAGTGAGGATCTGATGAATTCTAAAAGAACAGAATGTCTCGTTCATTTACATAGAGTAAACACATGTTTAATCCAAACACAATTGTGAAATAGTTTTGAAATCTTTCTTTCATTGCAGTTTGGAGACTGTTGGCTAACAACAGTCCCAGAAGGTTGTATTGTCTCTTGTTTACATGGGAGGATCAAATTACAAAAAATGTTTTGGAAAGATCATTTGTCTTTTGTTTCCTGAGCACTCTATTTCTATTGAACTACTATTTCCAAGATTAAGCATCAGGCACCTTCAGGATCCATCCAGTGTAAACTTATGTTTTAAAGGAAGCCATGCATAAAGTCTGGCACGCATAATGATAGTCTGTCTTTATCACCACAGTCGAGATAAAATTTAGAAGCTGGAAACACAGCTGTCTAGCAGTCATAATTCTGTCTGCATTTATCTGGCACCAGCTTCCCTTGCTCTTTCTTTTGATTCATTCTGTATTTTCTTCTCCAAATATTTTCTTAGACTGAGTACCTATAGTACTAATGCCCGACATGCTGAGTAATTCTAATCCTGGCCACTTATGGGAGTAGGTGTTGAGGTTGTACAAGACTTCGCAGAATCAAGTCCAGAAGACAAAACTGGTACAGAGTGTAAAATCATCATAGCAACAGCAAGCCGAGCTTCTATGAAAAGCTGTCTTGGAGAAAAATCTGTCTATGTCAGGGAGCAAGTCTCAAAGTTTTCCAGGGATGGATGCTGCAGAGCAGTCCAGGTTATAAGGCATGCCCAAAGGAAAAAAAAAAAAAAATTAAAAATATCAGAGCTTAGTGGATTAGGTTAAGCTTTTACTTTGAAACCAGAATTTAATTTTGAAATAGCTATAAGTGTAACAAGCTTGGTGGTCTCTCCTTAGTCCCTGGTGGTTAGGGGAATCCACACCATAAAACGACCGCGCAGCATCTGACACAGTTGGCAGTTGTGGCGTAAGAGAGGCCCCAGCCTGAGCCGCCGCAGCTGTAGTGCATCTTCACTGCCACAAAATAGCAAAGAAAACTGCATGCTCTGATCAGACAGACTTGGTTGGTGGAAAACCGTCTCCATTCACAAGAAATATATTCTACGACTGACCCAACGTCAGTTCAAACAGCTCTCACAATCTTTAATGTTGCCTTTTCTCAGTGAACTGCTTTGATGAAAGCTTGTGTGATAACTCATGGACTCTGATAAATGCAGCAAGTGACCTGGCCACACACAGGACCTGGTCAGACAGAGGCCAACTCTCATGCACCCTTCAAAATGTATTACAGCACAAATAGAGTAAAACTGGAAAGGAAGCAAGAAAGGACAACAAACAGCAGGAGATGCAGCCAGGCACAGCATTTTTCATCTTCAGAAGTAATGCTCTGTAATTTCTGTAATGGGTTTCACTGATGAGCTTAACGAGGTCTGTTAATGAATTACTTAACTCACATAATGTACTTGTGGCATAGCGGTATTAAATTCATCTACAAACGAGTAACTGAGAGGCTGGGAAAGCCCATGACCGGGGCAAACGTGCACAGCCCATTGGGGAGCAATGGGGGAACCCGCAGGTGCAGCAGCACCTCCCAAGCCACGGCACCCACTTCAGGGATGCACACACCAGGAGAAAGACAACGTGACAAGTGCTTCCCTCTTCTCTTCCACACCTCTCCTGCTCATCTGTTCCCTTCAGGTCCTGTGAAGCTCCAGCTTTTGTTTTTGGTTAGTTGTAAAACAGAATAGGTCAGAGCTACCACCATCAGGTTTAGTGAAAGTGGCACCAAACCTTTGAGCATCAACGGTCCCTTAAGTACATGCATGGTATAGGAGAAAATCTAACCCAGTCTAGCTCAATGTACTTACCAGCCAGTTATCAAAATCAGCAATCATCAAAAAATCTAATAGTAGAACACTGGCAATGTGGAAAAATAAATCATTTTATGATTTGCCTTTACCAAGAGAATATGTTTTATAAAATAGGTACCAAGCGTCATTTGTTTCTACTTAAATTGTACTCGTGTGCTTCCTTTTTCTGAATAAAATGTCCATTAGGTATTTATGGCATGAGTCAGAGGAAGCTTGCACAGGATTCATAGTGTGCAGTAGAGTACTATTATTATAAAGTCATCAGCTTGGGAAGGCTATCAGCCCATTAAGAATGACCTGCAAAGCCACAAAAAAAGTAGATTTTAGCCATGACTAGCCCTCTCTGTCTACTCAGAATAATTGCAAGACTGGAACTTTTTATTCTGTGAGTAATCAGGAACCACAGAAATGTTGATGAAAGCAGTAGCATAGTGCTGCTCAATCATGGTGTATGCATAGTCATTGATGGATCAGCTCTGAAAATTCTTCTGATCGTTAAAGGCAAGTGGGAGCCAAGCAAATGAAAAAGAAATAGATAGAAATTTTCAGCACTAAATCTGGATGTGCAGGTCCTCACAGAAGAAGAGCAATTTAAAGATCTGTTACTGCCTTCTACAATTTCCATCTTGAGAAATCAGTGTCATAAATTTCTTCAGGAATGGAGCCTGTGTTGTGACTCAGTAGTTGGTTCAAGCTGTACGTAATTAGAGTAAATCAGTGCTGCAAATGTCACTTAGTTCTAATGCAGATAGATAGAAATAATGGAGCTCAAATGTAATTTGATTTACAGCTGACTATCACCTTGGGAGGTGCTTTCTAGAAGAGGTCATTCCAGAAAGTCCTTAACGGAGTACTGGGGTTAAACATAGTCTGAGAGAATTATAAGGGGTTTCTTATTGGCAAGAGGTAGAAAGGTCAAATCAAAGAGGGTTTTTGTCATAGAAAGATTCGCAATACAAAGGCTGCACTCAGAGGAAATAGTATGACCATGTACTCGTTCCCTAGCAGATTAGATGCGTGGAACTGGCCCTATTAGTAATAAAAATCCAGTTTCAATGCAATGGCTGCCATTTACTTATTCTCATAGCCAAGAAGCCATGTGGCCAGAGGGACAGCTGCTCCACAGAGACCCACCTGTGGGCTGATGGAGCTGTTGTCTACATCCTTTCAAATTATTATTTTCCTACACCTATGTTAAACATCCCCAAAATTTCAACTCTGGTTGAAATCACCTTTCACAGATGATCTTTAGGTAGGCCCTAAATTTGGAAAGATTTTCAAATGAAATAAAAGCTGAGAGTTTTTTTAAAACCTCTCTTACTTTACCTTTCAGACAATACCCCTGTGTTAGCAGTGTATATCCGCTTTGCTGAACCATGGACTCATCAGCAATACAGCAACTCTGCAGCAATTCACTTCTGCTTTGCTTGAAGTTTAACTTTTTTTTTTTTTTTTGAGCCTAGCAGGACAGAAATAGAGCCTCATTCTACTTTAGAAGCGTAACTGAAAAGGCCACTCATTGCACATGCTTCAGACAGTGGCTGGTTTTGACTGACACCACTAATATTGTGCAGATCTAGACATTTTATCTCCCCTATTGGGACCATTTCAGATGTACCTTTAGCTGATTTCTACGACTATTATAGCTTAGCTGTGCAGATAATTGTAACACATGAGCAAAAAGATAAAAAATAGGTAAAACTATATCGAAAGCACACCACAATATGAAAGCAAACCTTCAACTTGTCTTACCTTCTCTGTGGCACATTGGAATGCCTTAGCCCTGTAGGGTATCTGACACGTTTTGCCTGTCAAAGCCAAAGACGGGGCACCTAGTAGGTACTGAAAGGAAAGAGGCACTGTATCACTTCTGATTGCGCATGGTCACCCCACAAAAATCTCTGCTCATGCCTCAATTTTAACACTTCTATTTTCTTATCGTACGCAAAAGAGGGCATTGAACAGGGAGCATTTGCAATATCCCAGCTGGGAACCAGCATGCCCATGGGTGCTGGGTGCTCACACTCATGCAAGCCTGAGCTTTCCCAAGTAACCCCAGCAACAAACTTACCCAACCCTGTTATATTTAGAAATGTTCAGTTCCTTCCCTTTCTTTTTAAACTTGTTTTGTTTTGTTTCATTTAATAGCCAACCACCCTGTGCAGTCCCCGTGGGGCGGCTGCGTTTCACACCTCCGAGAGAGGCACAGAATCGTTGGGTGACAGGACCAGGGGGACACCAGCCAGAGCAGATGTGCATGATTACTCCGTGTTTCTGGCCCGGATTGTTGGAGGCAGTCAGGGAGCAGAGGGAGTGAGGCAGGCTTTGGCCCAGTCTAATAGCTAGCCTGTGTTTAAGAGTCAACCAGAGCTCTCATAAAAGGAACTGAGAGTACGGGGAATTGTTTTTCTTGATGCATGATGCTTGCTTGTTGTGTTTCTTGGGTTCAATACCTATGTATAATCTCTTCAGTGATCTGTTATAGTAGCCTCTGAATTCTCAAGGTTTTTTAGGGTTTTACTTGTTTTTCCTTTTAGTCACATTGCCTTTTCTCTTTGACGTTCTGTTTTTCAGTGTTTCTGTAATGGCGTTGCAGGCGTCGCCCAGAAATCACAGTGTCTCACTCGGGCATTACATAACAGTTGCACCAGATATTGCTGGTATTTCCCACTGTTTACAAGGCAAACTTGGTTTCCCTTCATGTTTTCCAGTATACAATTGTCAGTTTACAAATTAGCACTGGCTGAGTCATTTTTGCCGAGCCATCGCCTTTCCACTCGCTGTACCCTAGTCCCAAGTGACAGAGAGCACACGGCAAGAACGGTAATACCAGAAAGGGCAGATAATCTGCTGCTGTAGGAGGGGGAAGTTATTTCGATTTGATGTAAAATGTTATGAGGTTATTGCAATGCTAATAGTAAGTCTTTTAATTTGGCAGTGTTGATGCAGGATATTTTTTTTTAACGGGTTGTTTGCCTTTCAGTTTCCAACGTTTGTTACTAGGAGCTAAATCTTTGGCCACAGTAGACTAACACTGACTTCCCTAAAGTTACACTGAATAATAGATGCTAAGGCCCCCCACCCCATATTTGCAGCCACGTATTTTGAAGGGGTGCTATCACTTACTAGAGTTTAAAACTGAAAAAAAGTTGTTTCGGTTTTGCCTTCTGTGTCCTAACCTCAAAGTGTGACAGAGCATATGCAGCCTGGTCATACCTTAGTCAGCTGCACTATTCTGCTCCCGTGACCCTGAGCTAGTCCGGGATGCAGGGTAGTGATCCTGAGTGAGCCATAGCTAGCTTTTGTGCCAAATCCTGACTCTTTTCACTGAAGATTTACCTCTCTTAGTATGTCTCTTGCCAGCCCTGGCATAGCCCTTTTATATGCACGTGCTTTGGAAAAGGGGCCAGGTGACATACAGGGGAAGAAATGTGGGCTATGCAGAGTATTTATTCTCTTTGTGTCAGTACTGCCTAGCGTAGGCTATAAAGGCAAGTGGTTCTGTTTCTCACATATCACAGCTCTCTCTCTAAAAGTTTAAAGTAATGAACAATAATTTTCTTAGGCAATGCTTTTCCAGACTATGAAAGAAGATTCAGTCCAAAAAGCCAGTATGCTAATCTGCTTTCAGACAGCTCTCCACTCCTCTCTCGTGCATTTCTAATGGACACAGTAATGATGCAGTACCAAAAACACTACCTTGCCCTTCTGGTGATGGATGTTAACGGTCACAAATAATCACTGAATCCATGCTAACTAAGAGGAGCTTATTCCTTTGCAGTCCCAATAGTGTGTCACACCATGATCCATCGCCAAGTCTCATAGAAATGAATTGGTCTTTTCTCTTTTTGTTCCTGCACATTAGCAGCTATTTGCATGTCCCTCCAATGAGTTTTGTAACCAGGTTCAGTGACAGATTCTTTACTGAAATGGTTTCAGATTTTCCAAGGCACAGTGGAGGAGGATGTCACACAGAGGGCTTCACTATTGCTGTGATGCCTTCTGGGTTGCAGTGAACTGAAAATGTTTTCATTCTAAAGGCTTGGCTTTGAAAGAGCAATTTCACCTTCTGAGTTGCTAATGAAATAACTACATTCATGCCAAATTGAGACTGGTACTGCACACTAAAAAGTGGCATGAAACAGCTGTGTTTGACATTATGGCTTCGACTTATGAAAGCGTTTCCTCCACAGTTCCTAGAAATTCGTATGGAATAAGCAAAGTCACAGTCGCACATCTTTAAGAGCCCCAGCGTCCTTGTCTGCTACACATTTTTCTCACAGTTTGCTCTGAGGGTGCATGGATGAAAAGTGAAGAAGTGCTAGATAGAAACAGATGTCCTAATTAATACTGTTCTCTCAGTATTTTTTTATAAGCTGATGACCAGGCATTTGAACTTAAATGAGACCAGTCCAGGCACACTGAACAATCACTCCACCTGGCTGCTTTGTTTGGTTAGGGTTTTGCTTTGGTTTCTTTAATTTTCAAGAACCCTTGGATGATGTCATAGGATCTTTTTAAAAAAAAAAAAAATCAGAAGTAATAAACTAGCTCCAGCTTACACATGCACAATGATAACTATATTAATGACATGGTTCCTTTTTCTGCTGTGATAGAAGAGCGTTCAGCATCATGCTCATCATTTTCCAGGTTCTACAGAACTACCATAGAGAGGAAAAATTATCTGCTCCCTGAGTATTTTGCCATTAAAAACATTGCATAAGGAACTCTTTGCTTAACCAAACAGGGCTTTGGGTCACATCAGTGTTTTATCCAGGTGACTCATTTCAGTCTTCCTTACACACACTTCACTCTTCTCTTCCGTACCTGAGCAGAACTGTTAAATGGGACACTTTATCTTTTGCAAACGACTTTTAACATTTCATTATTTATTTTCCCTATCCCTCATCTTCACCTCATTACTGTCCATTTTATGCTGTTTCAAATTATTTCTCCTCACATATGCTCAGAACATCCTGTGAACTGTGAGTCCATCAGTGACACACGACTGAAACGCACCCATTTGACACGCTGCCCTGAACACTTCCATCCAATAAAATCAGTCATACCCTGCTGCACGCAATTGCTGGAAGATGATTAAATTGCATTGCCTAATCTTTTCTTACAATCCATATTGCAGTTTTCTTTGAGGCACAGCCTTCCCTCCAGCACCACCACCTTTCTAGCAATTCACTTTGCCATTACTCCAAAACTGCAGTGATAACAAAGTTTGAGTGTTGCATTAGGTAATACATCAGGTGATGAAAACTGTGCCTGTCTTGATCACTTCTGTCCCAGTGTTAGCAATATGCCTACACTTGTATGGCTTCATCTAACACCAGATTGCTTGTACTGAGACGTGGTCAGAGTGTTTGTACATGGTCCACCAGGACTTCAGTTGACATGAAGCCAGCCCTTCCCTGTTTTCAGATAGTTTGACCTCCACATTTGTAGAAGTAAGCCAAGAGAAAGGCGCAGCCAAGGTATTTAGCTGTGTCACAAGCAGCTGTTATACAAGATCAGAGGAGGCAACAGGAATTGCTTTCATGTTTCATGAACGGTATTTAAGCTGATTTCAAGATGGCAGCAGTGATCCAGCATAGAATCATAGAATAGTTTGAGTTGGAAGGGACCTTTAAAGGTCATCTAGTCCAACCCCCTTGCTGTGGGCAGGGACATCTTCAACTAGATCAGGTTGCTCAGAGCCCCGTCCAGCCTGACCTTGAATGTTCCCAGGGATGGGGCATCTACCACCTCTCCGGGAAACCTGTGCCAGTGTTTCACCACCCTCATTGTAAAAAAATTCTTCCTTGTATCTAGTCTAAATCTACCCTCTTTTAGTTTAAAACCATTCCCCCTTGTCCTGTCGCAACAGGCCCTGCTAAAAAGTTTGTCCCCGTCTTTTTTATAAGTCCCCTTTAAGTACTGAAAGACTGCAATAAGGTCTCCCCAAAGCCTTCTCTTCTCCAGGCTGAATGTTTCTTTAGGAACAGTCAGGAACCCTAATACGCTTGGATTAAATGGTGGCTTGTGTTATGTGACAGTCATGTGGGCACTCGCTGCAGTTTATCATTCATAACTGTATTTGTGATCTCATAGCAAATGGCTTTCAACTTAATCTTCTCCTTAACACTTATGAACTCGTTCACTGATGGTTACCAGTGTTTCCTGGCTCCTTGCCAGCTTTGAAGAAGATGAAGTAGTTCAGTCTAATGGAGCAGGCATTTTTGGCAGGAAAAAATATGCTACTCTTTTTGCAATGGGTTATTAATCCCTTTACCTGCTTTCTTTTGGTACAATGGTGGTCTGCAGAGTGGGGAGTGCCAACCCCAGATTTGGCAGAGAAGGCAGCAAATATAACCCATGGCTTCCTTAGAAAAACCACATTGGGAGTTAGGAATCAAAGCTGACTGTCTATTCAGCCTAGCAGGCAGAGCCCACCTCCACATTGTTCACTGTATTGAGCCCATGCGGAGTAGTCTATTTGATGTATAAAAAATGGAAGGCTTTTTTTGAGTTCTGAACYTGATCCGTAAGTCTGCGGTTAAGTATCTTTCTTTTACAGACAAAGGAAATTTTGCCTGAAGGTTGTTGGATTTGCTTCATAGTAAAGTGGTTTTCATTTAAGATGTCTTTGTGTGTTGACAACCTTGTCTGAAGGTTATTTCATTGTATTCTCCTTGATCAAATGCTGTTCACAATACAGTGGATGTCATGACCCAGTAATCCCATTTAATGAAATTCAATGTCTCCTGACTAGCTAGCAAAGGGAGGTCCCACTCAAACAATTTCAGACCTTAGCATTCAACTTGTGACTAATATCAAATCAGAAATGACTCTTACTTTCCTCCTTCTGTTCACCTTGAGTGAACGTTAAATTTATTAATAGACCTAGATATCATCAAAGCCCTGAGAGTCTGCACACACACTATAATAAAGGCAAAAAATAATTTCTGATGGGTACATTTAATCCACCTAATAAGGCGTCCTGTTAATTCCGTTGTCCCTTGAACTATCTAAAGCTGATGATGTTGCACATTTGTCTCCCCAAAATAATTAACTCTTATCAAAATCCTCTATGCTTCATTTACTCAACCATAACAAGCTGTTGCTCACAACACACAGTTTGTCTTTGATATCAGAAACATGAAAATAACGCGAAAGAAGGAGGTTCTAGATCCGTAAGTGAAATTTAATCTCAGCCTTGCAATACCTGTATCTTGGTATCTTGCTACCTTGCTACCGTAGCCTTGAGGGAGTTTCCAGACATGGGAACAGTAACGTGCCTAACAACATGGTCCACAAAAAAGCGATACCCTACGTCAGCTTCTGTTCAGAGTACCAAAGGAAGCATCTGGCTGGGACCTACATCCAGGCCAGAGAGAAACATGACCTTCCATGCAGGATCCACAGCTACCAAACCACTCCTAAATATGGGAGCATGAGTCAGACTAACTCTTTCATAGGAAGAGGTGGTGAAACGTTTGTTCTTTCCATTTCTTAGCCAACAGATCACACCCCTTAACTAGGATACGGAAAATCCCATTCTGAGAACTTCTGATATAGAATTTGGCATGGGCATTTGGACTGGTATTTCCTACTTCCCCAGGGGATGACTTCAGCTTGTGCATTTGTCAAAGAGCTTGGGTGGTGAAGCTGCTTACTATGGTTTGTGCAGGACTAATCTGACTATATTGGGAAAAAGGGAGCAGCTTCAGCAGAAGAATCGGTACCACAAGATTACCTGTAAGGAGACACTCTTCTCTTGAGGCTGCTCCACTTTTCCCAATAGTAAATACTCATAGAGCTGTGGAGAAAAATATAACTGATAAATGAGCTGTTAGGCCCTCTGCAAGGTGGGAGATGGGAGAAACTACCTGATCAGCAGGATATTCTCTGGACTTGAGTAACCATATGCCCCATCTGCAGGAGAAATTGAGATGCCCAGATATCTTTTTTTGATGGGAATTCAAGCATCCCAGCAGGTGTTTTTTTCAATATGAGTTCCATACTTGCATTTAAGATCTGACATGGTTGAACCACCTAACAACTAAGGAGGTGATCAACTCTTTACCATCAATACATCAATACAGCAAGAAAGGTTAGGAGGTTGCTAATGTTGCAGTGCCCCAGATGAACAAAGGCTATTGACTTTATTGTCAACAAAGTCTCTGAGCATTTTTGGACAGGGAAGATTATTAATGTCTGTGCAATGATGACAGCACAACATGGGTAATTTAATGCAGCCTGCCCTAAATGCCCTGGAAAGTCAAAAGAAAAGGCATTCTGCACTTCCTTTTCTCAAGGTTCACATACAGCTGCTGTGTTTCCAAACAGCTGCAACATTTGTCTGAGGAAGATGCAGTAAACTGTCTAGTGTCTGCATATTTGTCTGAAGAGTGCTTAACAAACCGTTGTGATGATCAGCACTTTTWAAAAGTACCTTGCTATGGGCCAATTCCTCCTCCATGTCTCACTCTGCAGAGGCCTCAAACACACATCTAGTGTAATTAAACCTAAATATGCAGTGAGGATAACATATACAAATATTCAGCAATACCCAGAAATATACTCACCACCGTGGTAAAAGGTGGTAAAGCACTAAGTCTTMCATGGGTTTCAATGCACAGAGGTCACAATTAAGCACTTTTGAAAATTTCCTTCTCCAAAGTCTATAAATACCTGCAATTACCATCCAACTGTTCTTCAATAGCTTATGGTGCTTTAGCCTTATTTGTATTCACATGGAGAATTTCAGGTAYAAAATTCATAGCTGCCTGCTGTCCCAGAGCTGAATCTCTCTGAACAGAGGTCAACTGGTCTTTGCAGCTGCAGTGAAGTTTATCACTGGCGGCTCCCTGCCAAAGTTGAGAAATGATCCACTGTTACTGGCATCAGGGATGCCAAGCAGGCGCCCCATTACCCTTTCCCACTGGGTCAGTGTCCAAGTGTCCCAGCAGAGGGGAAGGCAGCCTGGTCACTCAGAACCATTTCCACCCTTCAGTGTGGTGTCCCRGCACCAGGTTAACCTCAGACACCTTAGGTCAGTGCCCTGGCTGGCTCAGAGCTTTTCCACCAAGCTTTTCCTCCAGGACCTTGTACCCATTTGTCCTCTGCCAGGCTGATGGGCTCTGAAATAAACCTCAGTCCTTCTCGCGACCTCTTCCTTGGTGGGACAAGGCATGGCACCCATTTCAGTACCTCCGTCAGCTGGTTTGCAGGGATGTATTTAGTACTGGGACCAGAGACCCTGTCACACAAAGTCAAGGACAGACCCCTTGTACAAGCACAGAGGGAAAGTCAAGTAACAGCATGGGTTAACCAGAGGGCTGAGAAGGGTCAGCATGGGGCAATTCAAGCATGGGGCAGTTCAAGGCTTCAGCTTGACTGACACTGGTGGCATCTGGCTCTGCAAAATACTTGGGGATCGGGGGATGATACACAATGGTGAAACAGTAAGCATTATGATAAACACAGTTTCTTAGATTCCTGGAATTAGTTGGTTTTTTTCTTGAATGACCAAGACAGGTACTACGAAAAGCAGTAGTCTGTGAAAACAATTGATAAAAGGTGTCTGTGATGGCTGAACTACAGATTGTGGCAATTAATTGTAGGGGTAAGAACAGGGAAGAAAATTAATTAGCAAAGTAAGACATTCTTTTAAAGGTTAAATAAATCTAAATGTGGGTGAATTAAATATTTAAATGAAGACTTCAAACAAATTAGTGTCTTTTACCCTTTGGGTTATGTAAATATCACCTATATTTTACAACTTTAACAAACTTAACAATTTTATGGTAGTGTATAAACACAGTCCCTGTTGAAGCTAATGAAATAATTGTCCGTGTATGTATGTAAACCACCCTAGAACAGCTAAAGCTAAAGCAATTAATGAAGATATTAAAGGTAGACACAACAGCATTCAACACAAACCAAGAAATAAGGTTATTTATAGATACTAAGTACCAGTAAAGGTTTGCTACAAGTTCCAAACCACTTAGAAAGCCACTCTGCAACTCTGTTATACAGATTTATTGCAGCATCACCTGAAAATCAATAGACACTTGCCTGATATGATCATATAACTTTTCTTGGGAAGAAAGTCTGTATATTACTGAATCTAGCAGAATGGACAGRGTATTATTTCTTCAGTTCCTTATTTAGCAAAGGCAGTTTTATCCACAGGCCTGGTACAATGAATTTGTATTGACAAGATCKCTGTATTGTGACTATATATTTCAATAGTTCTCAAACTGTTATACATCACTGCCTCCAAAAGCAAGCAAACAAACAAAAAAAMCAAAYCCCAGCAAACCCCAAAACACAGATGATAAGACTGCTTTGTTGTCTTCTGCAGCAAACATCTGAAAGTAACCTCATACAAAGTTTTGCTTTTGTTTTGGRTTGTGATGGATGTGAATGTCATTGTGCTATGAAAAGAAGGGAAGAACCTGAAAATAAGAGTGGGCATTGGCACATCTTTCGACACATAATCTCAGCCTTAAGGCTGAGTTGCATTAATTAAATAAACAGGATTTCAATATGGGATTTGCTGTGGAGTCATGTTTCCATCCTGACCCTAAAGAAAATGARTGGGKTTTTTTCTAATGGATTCACCTAGGACCTCAATGCTGCAAAGCAGCTTATTAGTTTTGTTATTCAGCAAAGAATCTGAGCATAATTAAAGGCTCCTTTAGGCCTCTTTCCTTACCAAGCTTCATGTCCTCACCAGCTGGCTTGGAAGCTGCAGCCAGCAGTCCCAGCTGGACACTGGGAGCAATGCTCGTTACTACCCCACTGGTACTCATGGCCTTCGTTCCTTCCAGAGCTCCCTGGAGACGGCCACTGCTGAGATCAGTTTCAATATGGTTGACTTACAGTTGTTGGCTTGGGAAGGAAGAGATGGGCCAAATTCACTGGCATGTAAGCCAAGGGAGGTCAGACAAAACCAACCCACCCCCTTCAGCTCTGTCCTAAAACATGGCACTGAGCTAAAGAGATCAGTGCAGCGGCCGTACACGGGATTTCATGCCACAGTCCTTGGACATCCACCACCACATTTAAGGGTGTACTGAGGGCTCACAGCTGGGCTGGAGGCAGGGAAAAGCCAGGAGTATTTGTCCAGGCCAGCAAACTCTGTTCCTTGAACTGCTCTAACCGAAGCCAGCCCCACAGGCAGAGGAAAGTATCTCAACTATCCCAGCTGGCAAACATATTTTTCCTTTTGAGGAAAAAAGTAAAATACCATTAATTAAAGAATATTTAAAACATCATTCAGCATTTGTTTGGATTGATTGTTATAACAGCATTGTGTGGCTGATGGATCTCTGGAGTAAATGAGCCATTTGCTGCTGCAGAAAGGTATTTCTGCCCTGCCATTCTCCTCCTACTCTCTTAACTGCACTGACAGATCTAATCAGATACTTAATTGTGTTCTTTCAAAAGTGAACAGGAAAGGCATTCAATGACCAGTGAAGACATTTCCAAAGGAAAACACTCACTTTCTCCTGAAAAAAAAAAAAAAAAAAAAAGGATTAGCTCTCTGTGGGACTGTGTTATTGAGAATGAATGGCTGTAAATGTGGATTGCAGATGATTTACTCTATATCCCAGGATTTTGGGGATGAGTCATATTACTGTACCAGACAATGGCTGGACAAATAAAAAAAAATCTGCTTCCGTTAGGAGAAAGAAATATATAGTGGAAAAAAAGMGTTCTTCAGTACACTGATAAAAACAAATACATATTAAAAAGAATTGTAGGACTGTATTTGTTTATAGCATTAAAAAAGAAAATGCTTTCATGTCYAGGTTTTTCATACTTGTTTATGTAGCAACTATATAATACATACACATTATGTTTGCATTTTACATATCTRTACGCATATACAAAAACTGTACTCTTTTTAAAACTAAGTATTAAATGTACTGTCTGGCATGTCCTCAAGCCCTGGACCACTTCTGGACAGAAAGAAGGCAAGCCTAGAAATCTGCTTACTTTGGATCTGGCCTCTGACACTCCTTGATAGATAACAGATAACAGAGTCATTTTTAAGGGGCCTTCAGCTGAGATAAAAACCTGTATATTAACTGCCATATTCCTGTGCTATATCAGAGAATGTGAGAGCCAGGGTTTGGCTGAAAAAAAATGACCCCCTTGGCATGTGCTGATATCAAGGAATATTAAGTATTTTCTTCCAGCTCACTGAGCCCTCACAAATTTAAGGCAGACTAGTATAGCTGTCCACAGCGAGGTAATACATAGTACAGGGTCTTTCTGGAAGAAGTCTAGGAGATAGCCAGCCTGAGGAAAAATGCTGAGCTAAATTCAACACAATATTATTGTTCATTTCTCTGCTCATTGAAACAGACTTTAGGAAAGGAAAGTGAAATTAAGCTCCACAGTGTGTGAAGTACATATTTGATAAGAGGTTGAATCAGGTGACTATTTATTAGAAAGTACAGCAGATGCTGAGTAACATCATCTATCCTAAAACAAGTCTGAGTTGTAGGAATGCTAATCCMTGCAGCCACTAAAAGCAAAACCATTTCAAAATGGGAAATTGGAAAAAAAAAAGAAAAATAATAAGACATTTTTATGAGTGTGGTCCTTAGTATGAAACTACTTGAATTAATTTTCCCCTGTCTGGAAGGTGCCATGTCATTAAAAGTARTATAGATTTGTGGACAACTGCCAGCCATACTTTGCTCAGGATAAAGAAAAGTAATGCAGAATTATACTCCATCATTCACCAGACTGCTTAAACTCCTCTTTCTTAAATAGAAGCCCATAATATTATGGAATTCTTTAAAAATGTTCTGTWATTAGTTTCCAAAAATAAATTAGCTAACAGTTGATGAATCGCAGACTTTTTTCTGCACCCCCCCAGGCTGATCAACCCTCAGAGATGCTTGAACCTGGAAAAGTCAAAATTGAATGCAGTGTTATAGCTTTGCCAGCCCTGTACAACTTTCTCATAATAGATCCTGGCTTTCATACCTTCTTCTTGGTGTCTCCAAAGACATCCCCTCCCGTTGGCGTGACACTTGTCTTGCTTTTTCAGGCGTGATGTGGAAGTATAGCAGGGTTGTGCATGGCTGAATTCAGCTTCCAGCTCCCTTTGAAGTCAAGAGAATGGCAGACTSTGCATGTTAGAGTGTTTCTTTTATTGCATTTCCCAAAACAGTGCTGCTTGCAAGCTTGCCAACGCTAAGCAGTTACTAGTTTAGYGTACAGGACAGCAGCAGCTGCTGGGCACATGCCAATTCTTCTATTAAATATCAACAGCACCGCCACCTGAAGCCACCAAGAACATGGCAGAAGAAAGAGGAAAATGCCACAAACTCATCTATACATTTATATCCTGTGCTGCTGTTGGCAGGCTGCAATAATCACATAACCAGCAATTCAAAGCAGGGCTGACGAGAAAGCAACTCCAAATAAAATGCAGCTAGGCGTAGAGGCRAATGCAAACTTCCAAGTGGCTGTCCCCTTTGGGGTTTGTTGCCGGTTTTCTACTTTACTTCTCAAATAACTTTACTGTTGCTTTGAAAAACCTCTGATGCTGTTACAGCTGAAGTATTAATCAGCTTACTTATTAATGTCCTGGTTTTGGCCAACAGCAGAAACACTGGCTGGTTTGTTTCTGACAAAGGTTGTAAAGAAAGAGGTCTGGGGAGCACAGAGCACTTCAGTTTTGCTTTTGGAGAGCAGTGAAGATTGCCTTTTGATGTACAACTGCTTCCATCACAGATTTGATACAGGGCCTACAGCATGCAAAGTTGCATCTATGATTATGGAAATAAAGCCATAGGATGGGTATAGGACTTTGGCAATGCATCTCAATGAGTTAATTAAAGTCCTCCCATCTCTATTACTGTCCAGTGGTTGCAGACCTCTGCATGTGCTATTTACCTCGACACATATTGGGGCAATAAATACTGAGTTATCACATGAGATTCTGCAAGATTGCAGAAAGTAGTTTTATTCTTTCTTTCTCTTTTCTTCATACCACCTATAAGAATKAAGTCATGAAATCGTTACTTTAACCCCACTCCCATTTTGTCCCATCTTGCAAAACGAAGCAAAGCGAATGGGAGATCTCACACTAGAGTGCATTTCCTGCTACCTTCCACCAATGCCACCAGTCATCATCCTCAACACACTGCCCACCACCATTTTTCAGTATGAAGACCTCCAGCTTTTCTGTCCAAAGCCAGTCTTTCATATACGGTAGAAATTGAAGGAATTTAGCGTTGTCTCCTCTTCCTGCCAGCAGGCAAGGAGCCAGTGCTGAGGGCGGAGGGGCAGGGCCAGCCTCCAAGGCAGAGTCCTCTCCGGTTCCTAAATGTCTCTGCAAGACCTTTCTACCAGCAGCTGTCACTGAACAAGAGTAAACACCTATTGGCAGTAGCAGGGGCTCCTTCACRCTGCAAGAACTTGCCATAAGAAATCACCTGAGGTGCTGACACCTGAGAACAGCCACCTGCACCTGACCTGACCCCCCCAGGCTTGCACCAGCCTTCAGTGGGAGAAGCACGGGGTTGGCCGTGGGACACCAGAGCCTCTGCGAGCTGCTGCCATGTGTAAGACGTTTCTGAGACAGTCCTGTCTCTGAGGAACAAATGCTGCCTGCTGGAGCGTTCTGCAGAATTTCCTCCTTCTCATGGTAGGAAGTATCCAAGATCATGGAGTCTCCTTTTGGATAAACGCTAGGAGCAACGAAGATGGCTCTCGAAAGCCAAGCCCAAGCATTTCAGTTGCAGCTATTTTCCTGGAGCACTGGCAGTGGTCGTTGTACCAGCACAGCTGCACTCTCAGAAATCAGGCATTTCAGATTTAGGTGCTAAACAAAGAACTTAAAAGCTTGAACATTGTTGGGGGAGGGAGAGGAGCCAAGAGTGATTTCGGAAGGCATTTATGTGCTCAAAGTTAAAGCTGGGAAAATGCTACTCATCTGGGACATGCARTTCTTGGAAAAATCCAGACTTAGTTATCTTACTTCTACTGAGTCTGCAGATGTTATTCTGACTACTTTTTTTTTTTTTTTAGAAAGAAGATCACATCTTCTGTAAGAATTTAAATTATCTATGTGCCTATTTTGTATTGTTTATCTGTGTTATGCTATGAAAAATGGATTACACATTATGGATGTGGATTACTCACAAAATGGATTACTCACCAGAATGGCTGCAGAGTTTAATGAAGGCACAACTGATATGCTGCTGCAAATGCCAGCTGGTTTCCACAATAAAAGATGAGCTGAGATGAAAAAAAAATAGTTTTCCTGAGCTCAGGCCTATTTTGAAATGATTATTAAAAGGCAGCTTCAACACTGTGTTAGGAAAGTGGACAGATGAGTACCAAAGACATTTTCCTGTCCTTATGAATGTCTGTTAATAAAGGACAATTTAAAAAGTGAAATATATTACAACCTAAATAATATTTTCACACAGAAAAATTGTATCAAACTCACAGACAGGCACTGAGGTGAGATAGGCTTTGTAAGTGGCTGTCATGATGGTACAAAAGAAATGTTATTGAAGGTGGGTGACTTATAATTTAAGTAGGTCGTTCATTGAATGGGATTAAAAGTTTAAATGGGGTTGAAGAAGATACAGGAAAAAAATGGGCAATAGAGGGTAGAAATACCATAGGATAAGCGAGGATAGCAATCCAACAAGAGCAGACCTTTGACACACTATGTATCATTGACAGCAGCAGAGACAGAGTACTAAACTCCTAACCTGGGGCGGTCCATATTTATCACGCAGAACACAAGTGGTATGAGTGAGGAGTGGGYCCATTAGTAATTGTGATGAAGCTCAAAAGAGCAGAGAATTGGTAAAAGTTTGCAAAGRAACAGCCTTTGAAAAGGTGGGGTGCAAGGGTGGGCAGTGTGGTCTGCACCCCCTCCCAGGGATGCTCCAGTCCCGGTCTGGTGGGTGAACTGGTGCCGGGTGTCCCCAGCCGCAGCCCCGGGGTGCAAGGACACAGCTGCTGGCCCAGCCGACATGCTCACGTCGTTCCCAGTGGGGCAGCGAAAGCCTTCACGGAGCTGCTAACCCAGGAGAGAAAAGGAAAAAGTGTGTTTGCATCCTGTCCCCCAGCATTTTTCATCCCGCTCTAGGTCATTTCAGCCACAAATGTCAAACTAATTAAGAGAAAACAAGACCTGCTTTGAATCCCCAAGCTGAGACTGCAGCCTCCTCAAATTTCTTCTGTTGTCAGTAATTTGTGGGGATTTTTGGTTCCTCTATCTGGTTTGAGCTGTCTGCAGGAGGGGAAACAAGCCCACTCTGAGGATATTTCTGAGGTTTTACCTCTGATGGGCCAGTATTCAAGTCTGTCTTTTTACACTAAAAGGCACCTGATCTTGTTTAAAAGGCTAATWTGTGCTGCAGATAAAATCCTAACTAAACCTCTTAACTTTTTGGATGTTTATCATCTACTGTGGTGTTGAATTTAGCATGTAATATCTGAGGTGTGCTGCCAACAATGGATTCAGGTTGTAATCTCTGCAGGAGAAGAAGCTGAGTCTTCTTCTCTATGCAAATTGATGACGACGTTAATGGCCATCAGCAAAGAACAAATAATCCTACTAATAATGCCAGCACCAGCTTCTTGTCTGTACCGCAGTCCATTCTTAGGAAAGAGTTGTAACTGAATGTAATGTCTTCCCCCTCCCCCCCTTTAYGTAGAAATATTCATCTTGCAGGCTTTAATCCAATTAAAAGCTTTTTTTTTCTTTGCAGAAGCATCCAAAGAATAAAATGTTCTACCCAGTGATGCATGTACATTATAAAAGACCTGCATATTTGCACATCTTTGTTCTTAACTCCTTTTATTTTAAAAAATATGTTATTCCATTTGAACAGAAATTTTAGGCAGCAGAAATATAATTTACACATATAGTCGAAATACTGGCCATGTGGTCAGATACACAGCTTGACAGATTCTTGTCTCACAGCRTTCAACCTGCTCACTAGCTGTGAATGCTTAAATCCCTATCTGTCACAAACACTCCTGAGCCTGTGCCACTGACCTGTTGTAACACAAAGGCTCACCGTCCCTCTTCACGGCCCATCAAATTTGAAGGTACCTTACTGATACAACTGGGGAAAAAAAAACCCTGCACCAATCCTGCTCACTTACAGGAGGTCGCTCTCTGGGATGGGTTTGAAACCCCTGTGGAACTGGAGACTATTGCATTGGGATTATGCAGCTAAATGAGTAAACCCATCTGCTCTCATTAAATTGATAATACTKACAATAAATAATACTTTCCAACAGAAAAAAAAATGTGAGGGATTTGCTATATCTTACTATATTTTCTATGCAATGTTCACAAAAGATTGGCCATTTCACATAATCAATAATGATTCGCTGAGAAATGGATTGGAAAGGTTGAGCTTTATGACACTAGACTGAGTTGCAGCGGTTTGATTTCTTTGAGCGCATTTCAGCAGCGCATCAGCAGCTGAAGGATATACTGAATTCCTAGGTGACTGTTTTGGTAACAGCAGCAACGCAGAATTTATTACCTGCTGTCATACATCAAGCCATACATATTTAAATAATAGAAAGTACCTGAAGATGATTAGTAGTGTACATCACCTAAAGTAATATAATTAAAATAGTTTTGAGGTAGCTCTACAGTATGTCAGTGTCACTGAGAATACTGTCAGGAAAACGGAGCAGACTTAATGAAACATCACTTCACTGTCAAGAGCTGAAGCACAGCAAGCGAAGGACTTGTTAGGACAAATTGCGGTAGCAGTGAATGAGGACACAGCTGGAACGGCGCTGGAAAACAGGACCTAACACCAATTGCTGTCTGTGCCACRAGGTAATGTCAGATGTCGCTGTAGTTTCTTATGGCGGTCTCCATTACATTTTAGCAAAATACCCCCTGTGAGCCCCAAAGACCTATTTAGCACCAGTGCTGGCCAGCAAACAGGGCTAAGATACGGGGAAGARTCGCTCACCTTTGCAGTGGGCTTCCCTCTCTCTGGCAGAGTTTTCGGCCAAGATTTCTGTGCCTTATGGGCCCTGTGGAAACCCACAGACTCCCAGCCTGCAAGCTTTTCAGTATCATTTCTTTGATGATAATATTTGCATTGGCTACTTTGTAAAATAAAGTCCACGAAATCATGTTTCTGAGTGTATGTGGTTGGTGAAATACTGAATAATGACACAAACTTCTCTGTATAAAACAACCTCAGACTTCTGCAACCTGGCAAATAATGACTTTTTGTTCAAAGCAGACTTGCTCATGTGGCCGGTGGCAGGAAAACTTCAGGGGAGAGAGCTCAGTGCGAGCTGATGGCACCACCTCCCAGTGGGATAAAGAACGATCTCGGTGCTACCCCAGGATGCCTGAGGGGCTATCTGAGACTCAGGGGAAACAACCATGCAACCAGATCTCTGAAGGTGTTCAGACCATATTATCACAGCTGCCAGGAAAGGCTCAAAAAATCCCACAAGGGATTTTTAAGCACTCTCTGTTTAAGCACCTAAAAATATTTCAACAGTCTGTCCTCTTCTTTTCTTGGAAGAGTACTCTCCATCAACTAATTTTGGGTACACACTCATAAAATGTGCACTACATCCTTTCAGGGAGCTGTCACAACCTTGCTTTTATCATGAGGAAATGATTTATATTAACCTGGTGTGATGCAGCATCAGCAAGGAGAAGGATGAGCTCTGCAGACAGGGAAGGAGCCTTCATGAGCTGGGCTTCAACCAGCCCAGTGTCATCCTTGCCTCCCAGAACAGCCAAAATCCTAGTGGTGGCATGGGAGAGTCCGAGCTCAGAAGGCATTGCCCAGGAAATCCTTCAGAAGAAATCACCTGTGCAATAGTTAAACTGCTTTTAACACCAGGTCTGTTTGCCTCAAGACAATATTGTTTATGTGTACCCACACCTTGCTACAAAAATAGAAAACTAAAATGCAGTCGGGAAAAATAAAGAGCTTCAAGTTGCTTGATTTGACCCACTGGCTTTAGTTATTACCTCTGTTTTCAGCATTATCATCTATAAATGATCAAATTCCCAGGATACCGTACAGATAGTTCATTTAATCATTAAACTATCACAGAAGAACGTAACACTGGCTGTGTTATGCAGCCACATTTCTCAGAGCAGAATGGCATTACTTTAAGACATAAAATTGCATAATTGTGTGCTTACTGTTCTAGTTACAGCATTTACAAGCATTATATTTTATCTAAAAAAAAAAAAAAAAAGATGTGTTCATAAATGACCCTGTCAAATCAGATAATGAGCAGCAGGAGACAAAGCAGAGAGTTTCTTTTACGTACAGAAATGAAGAAAAAGCAAGAATTCCCATGACCAGCCAAATGCTGTTGATGATGAATGCAGGTAATTCTGGGGCAGGTACCAACAAACCAGGCACAGGGGTGAAAAGGGTATTCCAAGAGAATTAATGTAGTGTTTTATTTCTGCCTTATTTCATACATACCTTTCCTGTTGCCTTTCAGTCTTTTTCCTGTCAATTTTTATGTTCATTTTGTCTTTCTGCTCTTTCCATGCCTCGATGGACTCCTGAGAGTGTGAAAAGGGAGTAAAGTTCCTTGGCCACCTCGAGGAATTCACATTATTTCAGTAAATTATGCACATTTATTCTGTATAGGGCCTGGGGACTTCCAGCTTACTGTAAATGACATTTCTTGCTTTACTCATGCAAAGCTTTACTATGCTTAGAACCAGGAATACTTTTGTTGTACAAGACCAAAGCCACACATTGAGAAACTGTTCGGAAAGAATAATATTAAACTAAAAACCAAACAACATGTTGCCTTCCTATGTTTAATGAGAGCTTCATTTTTCTTACCTTGCCAAGTCTGGGATGCTTTCAAAATTAAATGTCATTCCTGAGGCCTAGAGACTTTCAGGTTGGGTTAGAGCCAGACCTAAGTGAATCAGAAATTAAAATATTTATTGAATTGTAGAACTAGAAGTAGAAATATATAAATGCTTCCAAAAAACATCAAAAGTCTTTCCAAAGGGTGCATCACACTGTAGCAACCAGAGGCAGATTGTGGCCAGAGCATATTTAAACAAAATGCAGAAAAAGCTATAGAGGAAAAATCAAAGCTTTCTTTGACAAAAAGTCAAAGCTTTGTCTTTGACAAAAAAAACATTGCACAGCATGGCTTTTTTTGCTTTAATTCATTGCGATGTTCAGATCTGTGGGGTTTAAATCTTAATGCAGGCTTTCCACTGCTGTGTGTGTATGGAGTCACTTACACCTTTGAGAAATATTTTCAGGGAGACTACAAAGTGGCCCCAAATTCAAACGGTTTTGTTACTTCACCTCCTCTGTCGGCGAGTGCAAGATACGTGATCAGCATATGCATGGTCTTCTCCACGCTTTGCTGACGAGGGCTAGGTGGGAGCATCCGCCAGAGACCAACCTCCAGTTATAGCCTCTGCTGCGGCAGCAAGTGCCAGACGGGGTCAGGCCCCGTGACGTGCACGTGGGTGCTGAGCGTGCACCTCCCTAAACCAGAGAGGTGCGAGTCAGCACGCTCCTCTGCGGTGGAGCAGAAGAAATAGCAGCGGGAAAGGAAACATGAAGGAGGCCAGAAGCAGCTGGGAACACTCATCTTTCCTCATGTCTTTTCACTGCGTTGGGAACAAAAGCCCAGCTCCATGAGAAGGCAGAGCTCGCCAATGAGATGCAAAAACGTTGATGTTTTCTGAAGGTAAAACCATTTCTAAAATCAGCTGGAGCCCTGCAGAGGACGCCGCAGGCACTGGCACGTGTGCGGGGTGGCTCTGCGGGGGGTGCTGCCGGGCAGGGGACTGGCACCCCCCGAGCTCCCTCCTCTGGGCTCCAAGAGCCTCGTTGACTGTATAGATACATTTGGAGGCTTTTGTCCCATATCTGTCCCTGCACTGGCTGAAATGATTTTACAAGGTTTGGAAGCCTCTGTGTAACCTTTAGCCACAAAATGGGCTACAAACTCCCTCAATCCAGCAAACCCATATATTATCCCCCTTAATAATTAGAAGTAGTCAACTGAAGGCACTGTCCCTGCTTTGTGCCAAGCAGACTGCTTGATGTGCTCAGTACCATGTAGCTCCTTGACGCCGCCCTACATGGTACTACATACAAAACCATGGGTTATGCTTGGAAGACATTAATCTAAAGAGAAAAGAGACACTATTGAACATCACGGGAGTACAGTAGTTTTATCTCCCTGTTCTCACACCCTGTGTCTCTCAGGCTGTCCTGGCTTTGTGGCAACAGTTGAGGAAGAGCAGCCTACCACAGCTGCAAAGCTTCAGCAGGCACAGGACTTGCCAGTGCTCTTTCCCCTTTCTGTTTTACGGCGGGATGCATAGTTGTGCAGTGAGACAGCAGGACATTCATCCAGCTACTTTTGCAGAAGAATGAAGACAGTTCTCAGACAAACACTTTAACATCCAAATATTAGCAATGACCACATAACCACTTCTCAGGCATGTGTCTCAGAAATATTATTTTGATATTAATGTTTTAAAAGAAAAGCCGATGGTCTTTCTGTCACAGAAACAACATTTTTCCAAAGTGCACACAGCATCAGGAAACGTGCTCTAACACACAGGGAGGCTCCCCGGTGCTTCTGGGCAGGGCTGGAGGATGCCCAGGCTCTGCCAAGTTATACATAACACAGTTGTTGCCATTAGATTTGTCTGTGTCAAGGTAGTGCCCCAAAACCCGGGGTGAGATCAAGAGCCAGCGCACCAGACATAATGCAAACCAAAGGGCAATTCCGACCCTGAAATGTTGCCAGATTAGGTAGCAGTGGAAGCAGGCAGTGCGAGCCAAAGTATCCCTGTCCTTGACCAACAGGTGAGGAACCGAGACAGGGAGAAGGTGATGGCAAACTCTTCTTTCCCACGTGGAAAATCAAAGCAGAGTGAGCTGCTGAGCCTTACAGGGGAGAAATCTGTGACAGAGCTCGAAATCATAACCTCATCTCTGAAATCTCCATCCTGAGACTGAAGTAGCCAACCTCAACGTCTGACTTTCACAAGCGAACACGAAGGGACAGAAACCACAGCTCATCGTTCAGAGCTGCCAATGGTTTTGATACACCATTTATTTTCAAAAACTGAAATTGCTATCAGGGAGCAATTAGCTATTGAATAGAAAGAAAGTATGATGTGCCCTCCAACACCTTCTGCAACCTGAAGAACACTTTCTTTTTTCTTCTTTCTTTTTCTTTTTTAAATTACCCTGTCATTATTGCTCCCTGAAGACTTACTGCTAAATGTTCATTAATGTCAATGGTCAAGACCCAATCCTCAGACCAGACTCAAATATCTCTCTTATTTATGCAAGACCTTGAATAACGTTAGCCAAATTCTCTCTTTCTGATATAATTCAGCTGACTTAGAGGGAGTTGCTCACACTTTATGGTGACATAAATGAGAGGAGATTCAGGTTCAATGCTTCATTTTCCATCCACATCAGAAGTTAACTAACAGCTTTATTCCCTGATCCTGCTGAAAGAGCTGATGATGGTGGTACACAAAGGCGCCTTCACATGCAAAGAGTTGTGTATGTTGTTGTTAAACAAACATGCCCATGTTAACTTCAGCCTCATTAAAAATACAAGAAAAACATTCATCCTGGGATCCCAGACAGGCAATTGGTACAAAAGGATGTGTTCTAAGAACTAAAAAGCACACAAAACACTCCAAAACAAACAGGAAAAAACCCCACTGTAAACCCAGGGTAGGTAAATACCCAAAATTATAAACCTTAAAAAAGTAAATATGTTTTCTATGTCCAGCCTAGTATGTCTTGAATCATGGATAAAAGGATTTAACATTCTTTTTACTCTATCCACTCTTAATAGGAAAATCCAGGTGCAGATGTGGGCTTGATTCCAGTGCCAAGCTGCCTGCTCTGTTCAATAAAGAGTTTAATGCAATTTAATCCAAAGAAGCAAAGAGCCCTAAGACACCAGCGCTAGAGATTCAGAATCCTAATTAATTTTCTGTTGGTCACAGTTGTCACGGAGATTCCCTTGCTTGTGCTTCTGCTAATATGGTTTAAAAAAAAAAACCACCACAAATCCAATAAACTGTGTTTGCACTCGGTTGCAATTCCTAGTGAAATGATTAATATTTATATAAGAAAATAGAATATTACCAACCAGAATTATTCAGTTATCTCTTCCCTCCCTTTGCTTCATCCTTGCCCATGAGATTGTTCTGTCATTAATGAACGGATAAGCATAAATGCACGGAAATATCACTGGCTGAGCCTGCCTCATCGTACACCGCTGTTTAGGAATGGGAAGCAGAAGCAGATGTTCTCACCTCTGCCAGCAAACCTGCAGGGAGACACAACACAACAACCTTTCCACCACATGAGGAAAAACAATTTCGGGCTTGCAAAGATGAGCAGGTTGGTTGAATTTCGTGGGCTAGTGACACCCTTTTGCAGGAAGCAAGTGCGTGCCGTAGTCTCCTTGACCTGGAAGAAGTCATTGACAGAAAAGCCATTAATTATTGCACAAGCAGCAGCCACCGCCCTCCCGCCGTGCGACACGCAGCCAGGGCCACGCACCCAGGCCACCCACGATCTCCAAACCTAAATGAGTCAGGAAGATAAGCAGCAGCAAAATGGCCTTAGTGGGACATGCAGTGGCGGCATCAAGAAATTCAGCAACCCAACAGCCACGACGGGGAAAAGCTAACCAGCACATTAACCGGTGTGGCTGACTGGAGGTCTAGTTCTCTATAGGAAAATGCTAACCATAGGGAAAAACAGCCTTTCCTGGGAAGCTGTGCAAGAGGCTTTCCCAAAGTGCCGGACATGTCTGTAATTCCTGCAGGCCGTGCCTCTCACCCCCGTGGAAGTGGGCAGTAGCTGCCTGCATTCACGACAGGCAGCCCGCGGTCCCCCGGGGCCGGCGTGGGGCTGGCCATGTGCTCAGCACACCCGGAGCAGCTTGCGTGTCCAGTACCCACGCACGGTGATACGGATGTTTTAAGAAGTCTCTTGTTTCTAGGAACATAGACCACACACTGGTTGCATTTCGTCCTGGACCAGGGTGAAATTCTAATTGAGAAAAACACAGGGGACTCAAATAAGTCATCGCAAATTCAATATACTCAGTACAAATGAACAAACACCAGAATTTCTGACCTGTAGCCATAATATCTCTTTTGTAATATGATGACACCATACCAAGTTATTTTATTTCCTCCTGATTCAAGAGCTATTTGCTGAAAGCCAGTTCAGTTTTCCTTAACATAATAAAATAGCCTTCTGCAACAAAGCATAAAGATTTTCGTCTGAAAGAAAATAACAAACATTTGACAATTTAAACAAACTGAACCCTGCTGAAACCCTTTGAGGCTCAAATATATTGCTTTTTTTTTTCTTCCCTTCAAATCACAGATTTTAATAAATGACAGAAGTAGACCACGTTATACAAGGGATTGTTATTAAGGAGATTGGGAAAAATACTAAATGTCCAGTGTCTGCCTGTTCACTGAAAACAGTTTCATTGCATTGATTGGTCTCACATTTATCATTTTCACTCCCATTTAAAGATACTTGAAACAAAATCAGTTCCAATGAGGACACAAGCACTGATAAAGCACATCTGCTCCTGTTCAGTGGAAAGTGATTCCATCGTATTCCAAACCATACGCAAAGCAAGAGCAAGAAATTTTATGTAAGGGATGCCTTTGGAGCTGGAGAAAACAGCTGAGGCAGTGGCGGTCCTGCTGCCCATGACTGCAGACGTTCTCTGCCGCAGGGGTTTGGATTTTCAGCTGATCTTTATTTGAAAATTTTCAGCTCTTGAATTTGCTCCATCCCCTGCTCTCTACCTTCCCCAAAAGGCTGAAGAGAAAGTTACTGCAAAGATCAAGAAACTATCAATGGTGCCTCCCGTCCTAAGAAATTTGGCAATAAAATTAAGACTATTACAACCTGTTTTTCAAAGAAGTTTTTTATAACCCTTTCCCATGTGAAGACAGAACCATTAACCAAGCACAAGGCAATTGCTATACAAACTGGTTTCCACTACTGCAGCAAAGGAGACTATCAAAGATTTCTCTTTGCCCACATCCCTCTCTTTATGTCCAGTAAATTACACAGACAAAAAAATAATAATAAAAAAATAATCACAAAGGCTATTGCATAATTCATTTCAGGAATGATGCTGGGTTGTTTCTTTTTTTTAATAATGCATGTGATGACCAGTTTTTGGAGAGCTACAGATCTGGTCACATACAGAAAATTTAATTATTCTTTAAATTATTTAAAGGGCAGTGGCATTCTTCACCAGATAACACACATGTAGATTATGTCCTTGGAGGCTTGAGTTCTTTCAGCCTAGAGTTCATAACAACCTGGAAACCTTCAGGGCTGATCTGTAATGGCAAGCACAGAGTCACCACACGTGGGCAAGGACCAATGATGAAGCAGTGCGCGAGGCTGGACCTCCTCCTCCACTGCACCCAACATCACCTAAAACATCGGCTGGTGCCAGAGCTGGAGTGTCAGACTCTTTCTTTGCAACTTTTCTCCTCCTTTTTGCTGCTGATGGAGCTGCAATACTTGTACTACCACGTAGTGTTGGTTGCACTAGCAGAAAGCGGTGAGGTCAGGGCAGTACACTGGGTTTGCCTATAGAGACCTGGTGAAGGTAATCTGCCATCACCTCCTTTTAGAGTCCGTCACACCAGGATGCTGGTGGGGGAGTCTTTTGGGTACATTACAACAGTATTTAATATGCCATGAGAACATCTGAGTCTATCTTTTGCTGTAAAGCCCCAAAACCCACAGAGGAGCATCATGCAAAACAAGCAAACCACACTATTTCACAACAGATGAGTTTTAAGCAAGCTACACATAAATGCTGAGCTGTTTTTTAATGACCACCTAGCAACAGTGGCGGGGGAGCCCCTGAGTGAGGTGACACCTGAGTACAGTTGGGCTGCCCAGGAGTTACTCAGCATCTGGAAAGATTGCACAAACCACTTAAAAAAATATCTGTAATACTTCCTTTTTCCAAAAAGAATGGTACCTCTACAGACTATGAACATCGACTCTCTCCTCATCAAAGGGAAAAATTATTTATTGTCCGGAACGATGGTGACAGAAATAAATGTTTTCAGCTTACTGAGAGGGTTATACGCAAGAAGAAAAGGATTCAATCTGAGGTTTTACTTAAGAGGCAAAACTCATTAAGGCCTGGTCTTTTTCCCACTGATGTCTACAGCCCTTTGCCAGTACTTTCAATGTCAGCAGGACTGTGCCTGTCTTATTTGTAAGAGAAGACTCACTCTGTGATGATTACAAATGGAAAGACTGAGTAATACATGCTGCTGAGAAAGTCCCGTGACTGGGGAAAATTCCTCACATCTCCTGCTGCTGCTTTCACCATCATCATTTGGGCTATTTGATCTTGCAGTAGCGCTTGCAGGGCCGGTTGGTGCCGCAGGGGCCAGCTCTGATGCTCCCAGCTCCAGGTCCAGCGCCGTAATTGGAAAGAGAAGAGCAGGTTAAGACAAACCCATCCGAACGGAGAGCCAAAGGCAGCAAGAGACAAACCCTTGCGGTGATGGGAGTTATCACAACTTGGCTATTTCCAGGTTGCAATTTCCTGCACACATATAGGAAGAGCAGGAAAAAACAACTTATTAGTATTTCAATTAAAAACACTGTCCTGATCTTTATGCCTTTCAAGATGAAAAAATAAATCTCAGAGTATCTGTATCTGAATCTGGGAATGCATTTTTCCTTCTAATTTCACAAGACCTCCATAGCTGCAATTAGCTATTGAGACCGTCTGACTTTTCTTAGTCCCACCGAAGTATTCAGCAGCATCTGATACAAATGCACATTTGGCATCTCACCATTTTCCCTTTCGGTTCGGTTACAGCACCCCCCTAGATGTCGGTGGGAATTGGAATAGGCTCTGGGAGGAATTGTGAATCTCTGTTAAGCTTCTCTACAGAGTTTTTAAATAATCACTGTTTTAATCATATGGTATTTCACCAAGAGTTCTTTGTAGCAATCTAGTGCACTAATACATATCACCAGATGAAAATTATCAGAAAAATTCACTGAAGTGCCAGAGCCAGCCCACTAAGTTGCTTTAAGAGCTGTCGGGGAAGGAAAGTGCTTATGAAAATGTAGATGAGTGAGTGCCTTGCCTGGCTCTCAGGGGTCAGGGGTAAACCCACCAGCAATCAGGTGCTGGGGGAATAAAAGAGAGTACTGAAAATTAAACTGCCTTGACGTGTGGGCAAGGATGACTAAAATGTCTTCTTTAATTTTGATACCATTTTTCTGGGCAACTGACATTTATATGTTTAGGAACAGAAGAGACATAAAAGAATTAAAATATGAATTTTTCTCAGCAGGAAACAGAAGTCTACCCCACAACAGAAATCTTTCTCTATATTTTCACCATAGTGAAAAAGTGACTCCTCTCTTTTCATTGACAATACTGTACTTGTCAAGCAAAAGTCAGGTCAACACCTAATAGCTTCTTGAAATATAAGATCTTGACATGTAAGGTCTTTGCTTTCAGTTTATGGAAACAGGCCGTCACAAGAGAACTCGACTGTACCCTCCTGCTCTAACCCACCTCAGAAACTGCTGAAAGACGGTAAGCGGGGTGAGTGGGTATTGAGTATGGCTGTCTGGGGCCAGACTTGGTCTCTATGGTTTTGCAGGACAGAAGATAGTGTATTCTTGCAAATTTATTTGTAACATTTTGCCTGCTCCCCATAAACTTACTTTTGCTCATTCATAGTCACCCACTAGTAACCTAGTCATCCCTCAACCACCAAATTTACCACCAAGACTTATGTGAAGGTTTGCTGCAGAAAGCTAAAGGAAAAAAAAAAAGTTAACATGGAAAAGGGGAAAAAAAGATATTTTTTCCAATATTTTTTCCATTACTGCAGGTATCCCATGCTCGTGCTTCCTACCAAGAGCCACTTTCAGGCTTATCAAATGGGATAGAGATGGTTTCATCAGTGTGCTGCTGCTCCCTCAGCCACGCTCTGACCTTGGGCAGGTAATTTATCTGGTCTGTGCATCAGTTTTCCCTTCTACAGAAAGGGGAATTGAATTTTACCTTATAGGGGCATGCTGTGAAGCTGCAGAGTTTTAAGGCTGACAGGAGCAGACCTAATAAAGGGAGAAGAAACAAGTCCCTGAGGCAGATGCAGCTCTTAGGTGCATTTCCCAGGACTTTCCCCTTACAGTGCATTTTACAAACAAGACCAGAAGGATTTAATAAAAAAAAAAAAAAAAGAAAGAACAAAAGGTAAGTCTTAGTAAAAATTAAACATGAGATTAGCTATCTCTCAAAGTCATAAAATTAAATTTAAAACATCTAAATTATGAGAGCTTTCAGATAAAAACACTACACAGTAGCTCAAATGGAACAGAAATAAAAAAGCATTTATGGCCAACTGCCCTCCTGCCAGCTACTTCTTCGCAAGCTGGGCTCAGTTTCCAGTTAACAGTTCCAGTGAACACGATGATTTTCTAAGTTGCAACAAACTCTGCTCAGGAATCTCCCAGCACCTGAGAAGGTCCCTGTGGTATCGCTCCCACGCTGCAGCCGTGCTGCCATCCCAGCAGAGCAGCGGTCCCTGCCCTATGCATGGCATCCCTGGACCCCTCGCATCCTGCAGGCATAATGACTGATAACTGCCAGCACATAAACAACCAACTGCATCCCTCTCGCCGGGCTGGTCTGCTCATTGATGGACAAGGGCAAATCAGTGCACTCCCAATAGGAAAGGAGAGGGACAAGAAATATGAACTGAGTTTGATCCAGAGAGACCTTCCTCATTGGCAGATGCTGATTTGGGCTCATACCTCCATCAGGAGCATGTGCATACATCCACAGTCCCACTCTGCAGCCGCAGAAACAAAACATCTTTGGGACGTCTGTCAAATCTCTGCCCTCCTTGCTGGTTTTCTGGAGGATTTTTTGGTGGTTTTTTGGGGGGTTGGCTTTTTTTTTCATTTTTTAATTATAAAAGTCTAAAATGGCTAAATACCTTCTTTATTTTTTCTCTAAACACCAAGACTAATTCTCAAAATCTGCAGTTTAAAAGGCATGAGAACCTCAAGATGGGTCCTGCAGGAGTAAGGCATGTTGCCTGACAGGGGCAAAGGGCAGCAAAGGGTGGCTGCACGCCGCCGAATCACACGCGGCTAGGATACAAAGCAGTTAGTGAGACTATACAGCTTTCTTGCTGTAGTTAATAGAGTGAAGGCTCCCTGAAGGGCTCACTGATAATGGCCGTTTTGACGTGCAGAATCATAAATCTGTGCTGCTTTCTGTTCTTCTCGCCATCCCACTCCTCTTGGCTCTCCAGGTGACCAAGTGGTCCCTCTGAAACGTCTTGTCCCACAACATTCATTTATGGCAGTTTCTCGAGCAGCATTGCTTGCCAGATATTATTTCTGTTAATTAGGCCTTTTGGCTGCTTGATATGCCAGAAAAATCACATTTTTCTACTATTTCCTCCCGCTTTTGAGTTGTTGTATTTATTCAAGATGAAAGCCAGATGTTATATTAATAAGAGAATTGCCTTTCCTAAAGAGAAACATTCATCAGTGCAGAAGCAGACGTTGTAGCTTTGCTGTGAATTACTTAAATTCCTCCTTTTTTTTCTTCTGAACAGGAAATCCAAGAAGATGTATTTGAAAACAATAGTATTGTGACTGAAGAATAAAAGCCGTTTACCCTAATCCCTTTAAAAGCTCATAAAAGGGATTTAAATGTACTGAAGTCTAAAAATGTTTAGGTTTGAAGGAGACACAAACATAAACCCAAAATATTTGGAAAAAAAAAGAATGTTTGGATATTTTACAGAGCAAATACTTTTCAAATACAACACAGATGATTACTATCAAACCAGCTGGATTTTTTTTTATGCCCAGTGGCTATTGATTTTCCTACAGAGCCTCTTCTCCCAAAGCCAGGGCCTTAGCACAAATGAACCTAAATGACATTTAACTTCATACGGAAATAAAAACATTCTACAAAACAACTCCTCTGGTATTGTGCCGGACGGGTATACTGTGATTATTTTGATAGAGAGGGTGGGATGGGATGACTTGGGAACAAGTCATTCCTGCAAAGATAAACTTCCCCGCGGTACGGCCCAGGCCGGTGCCTGGGGGCTCTGTGGGGTGTTTATGACACCTGGGTTTGGCACTTCTTGTGGAGCCGTGCTGGGTGCGACTCTTGGTCTGGCGCTGGAGGTGCAATGTGCTTGGTGGGTGCCTATTTTTCCTCTCCTCCTCTTATTTCTTTTCACGGTGGCAAGAATAACACCTATAGGAAGAACAACGCAGAATAAAAACGCAGTGTTTTCTCAATAGGAAAATTCAATAGCAAATAAAAAACACTTTTCATGGAAAAAAAGCCATTGCAACTGACTGATGGCCACAGTATCTCCCTGGGAGTGGGGGCAAGAGCAGCCTCATGCATCGCCCCATCTCTTGCCCCTGCTGTCATGGGGGTGCTGCTCACACTCACTCATGGTCTGCAGCCTTTCTAGTGCCAACCATGGCTCAGAAATTTAACTTTAGGAGTATAACTTTTTAAGCAAAGACCCAAGCTTCTCATACATCCAAATTAACACTTTGAAAGCATCCCCCCCATGTATAAACTATAATCTTTAATATTTAAATAAATAAGGTATATATCAGAGATTTCTAATATCATATGTTCATAAAAACAATCATAATCCTGATACCTCACCAGGTTTTGGAAAACTTGTTAAAGATGTAGTGCAATTATCTGTTTGTATAGAATTTTATATCCTTATTATTAAATATTTCCATTATGCCGTTGCTGGAATATTTTTAGAATTAATATAATCTGTTGTAATATAAGGAAGAATACTAACATAGCTATTTTACAAAATATGTTCCAGTTGAATGAGCTAATTAGCTTTTAATAATGAGACCCAGCCAATGGATTTACAAAGCAAGCTACTGGAGCTTAATGATTTTGAAAGCTATCACATTTACAAGTTAATGTAGTGTAAATGATTCATGAGCATTTTATAAATAAGTGTAATAAGTTATTTCCAGGGCTAGTGTTGCCTTAAAATGAGGTTCTTCTGAAAAGTGCCTTTAGAAACAGAGCTTTGTGTGATCTCATATTCACTGTGGGTTTTGCTGTTTTCACAGGAAATTGTAGAAGTTTGGAAGTAGGTCATTTACCAGCCCAGATTTCCTTCAGTCCGCATCTCTGCTAAGCCCTGACAATCCCCATGGTTTAGGAGCTAGCAGAGGCATCAGAGGCGCTCAGTGTAATGTTCAACATTTCCGATTCCCTCTCTTAATAGCATATAGTCAGGGCTAACAAAACTGGAGAAGCCTCCTCTCTACCAGCAGCAATATTATCTTTGGCTTAGCAGTAGTTCATGGCACACAGAATTGAAACAAGAGCCATCCACAGCAGTGCGTTGCTATCTCACACTGTGAAAAGCCCTTGTCCTTCCGCCTCCCCACGCCTCCATCAATGCAGAAACCAATTCCAGGGAAAAGTCCCAATGTCGAACCCAGGAGAGCTGCACGAGGCATCAGCAATGCCCTTCCCCTTTGCCACCTGGACCCTTCTTTCATGGGCAGGTTCTGGCTCGTCCAGCAGATTGAACTACCCTCACTTGGGTGCAAAGCACCTGTGAAAAGTCAGTAAATTTTATGAACTGAACAAAATCTTCCCAACCCAGGCTTCATCAGCCTCTCCCTGGGAGAATGAGAGAGTTTCAGTAGCAGAAGGTGAATCAAGCTCATAAAATGAGAAAAATTTGGGGTAGGAGCTGGTTCAGGAGAAATTCTACAGGTAATGGAGAGTTTTGAACCTAAAGGAGAAACACTAATTTAGAGGAAAGGGTCTCCTAAGGGCAGGAGGAGGGAAGGGTTGTCTTTAAAAAACTTTGGGTTTAAGGTATTTATATGTTACCATTGCCATGCTTGGCCTGGCTCAAAGGATTCCAGTTGTGAACAGAAATAGGACTTTGGCTGCAGATGTTCAGGTTAGGGCTTCAGTTTGTATCACCTGTGGATGCTTTTCTTCAGTGCTCAGAATAGTTAAAATAGTTCATCAAGAAATTGCTTTAATTTGTGAGACTATTTGAAAGACAAATCTTCTAGTGTAGAATCACCTCTGTCAACCATTACTTTTTATGCAAAATGAAGTGTTCTAGCAGAGATTTATTATTTTATTTTATATACAGTACATAAATCTACATGTTCTAATTCTAGCTTAAGACCCACAAATAAACACACAGCAAGATTAAGACAGGAATGCTTTCCCTGTTTAATTGCCTGTCTGAGTTACATCTTGGCAAAGTTCCTGATGATTTGTTTGTTTTCTTATGGATGGTATTCTAGACATTTTCTCCATTTTGTTATTTCGCTTGCCAATATGGGATCTTAGATGACTAAGAAACATCAATTCCTGTAGAACTGCAGACTTTCGGAAGAAGAAGAAACCCCCCCTTTCCATTCAACTCTCATTGTTTAGGATTGGCTTGATTTTGCTAGGGTTGCTGGGGTTTTGAAGTCACAGCAAGATCTCTTCAGGCCTCGGAAGGAACTATGTGGTCTTCCTCATATTTCTGATTTGAATAATTAGATACAAATGGTATTTTTAAAGAATAGAGGAAACAGTTGATTTCACAATTGCTCATTGAGAGCCAGAGAGTATTGTATTTTCTCTCAAAAAAGTAACTTGGCAAGATTTATTTATACTATCAGGAAATAAGATGGGGGGAAGATACTTGATGAAACATGTTCCTCTTATTCACTTGTTACATTGAGAAGCTGTTCAGTACTAATTTGAATGAGCAGTTCATTAGATGCGTTAATCTCAATCTTAAAAATTACAACTGCTTCATTATCAAAGTTCATTCACACAACAGGAGGAGACAAGCTTGAATCACAGGCTTTCTAGCAAAACATGTGGCACTTACAGGAGAGATTTTCTCTTCAGGGGTCAGCTCAGGAACATGGAGTCACTCCTCAAGAGACGCTAATTATTACCACCAGGCTCTCCAGCTTCCTGTGTCTGTTCAAGCTGCATTTTAGCCCTCTTTTCTCAACCATGAGTACATAGCAATCACAGCAATCTGTGACAGAAAGGCAAATAAGTAGACATTAATATCCACATGTGCATGACTTGCATGAGCACAGACACACCACACACAATATTACAAAAGTCCAAAACCTCTCCCATAGGGAAAGGAAATAAGAGCAAACATCAACCCACTACTAATTAGGAAATTAACACTATGTTTTTAAAAGGGGACAAAAAGGCACGTGAATCTGTGAGGTGAGTCTTCCACTTGGGCATCTTCCCTATGGTCACCTCAAAAGTTTCTCACCCACAAAGTTAAAATCCAGTTTTGCAGCAATAGCAAGCAAAGCAGATGGGTCAGCTCATCTGCAGGAGGCAAAGAGGGGTGCCAGCAGTTAAAATACTGCTCTATATTGGTTTTAGAGGTATGAAAAGATATTCAATGCATACTCCTCCCAAAAACCATTATGGATATTTAGTGCTTCATGAATGTTGTATCTCCTATCAGCTGAGCTTTGAGAGGGCACCCCCGTGAAGCTCTGGTTCAAAAAACAAATCGGTGTGATTCACTTACAGGTTTCATAGAAATCATATCTTCACAAGCAATTGTAAGGTCCTTGAGGAAGAGACAAGGAGCATTGTCAGTATTTGGGTATACCTATCAAAGTAGTTTCCATAAGCATACCAAAGGCAGATGAAAAAAAAGTTTTTGTCAATCAATTTAAAATACTTAATTTACAAGACGTTGGGAAAAAAAACACCCACATTTTTTCAGACTTTTTTGAGCTCTGTTTTTTCCCCTCCTTTAATTAGTAATTTATTAAACATTTTAAAACCATTAAGGTTTGCCAAGCAGTTCCATCAAGCTCCATCCATCAATGAGTCCATGAGTTTTCAGTTGAGTGAAGAACAAATGAGAAATATCAGCGAGGCATTCAGCTAACATGAACCAGGTGGTGCTCGACACAATATTTTCAAGTCGTGCGTCATCGTGTTGCATTCTTGAGCCTGGTGTGACTTCCTGGGAGCAGTGCCAAGGTCTGGCAAATCATTATTTACAATTAATGACATTTTGAAGATTGTACACTCTTAAATTTGTCTTGTCCTGGTTTCTTTTAAACTAGTCTTTGTCTTCATTTGGTTTTGGCTGTAAGCTCTTTGGAACAAGGATCATTATTTTCAGTGTTTGGAAAAAGGCCGGAATCTGCGCAGATCAGCCTTCACGCCTGCATTCACCAGGAGACAAATGGTGGCTTCACAGGCATGTGAAATGGTGCTTTCTTCTCCCCAAGGAGCAGTTTGTTGTTCCCAAGCTGTCACCCACCATAAGGTCCCTCATTCACTCCTACAGCACAACTCAACTCCTAACTACCTTTCTGCTGTTCCTCAACTGTTGCATTTCTGTCCAGATTAAACTCTTAGCTGCTCCAGTGGTTCCTGGTGCCTTCTCCTCACTACAGGCACACCCTGCCAAGCAGAGCCCAAGTCCACCTTCCACCCTCTTTCCAAACCTCCCTTACCTGCCTCAGTCTCCATTGCAACCAGTATGGTCCCCTCTGGCAGACAGACCTAGGACCTGAGCATAGTCTCCATCTTCCCCCTCCAGGTTCAGGGCATGGCTTCATTTTCCAGATTCCTGCTGCATAATATCTGTAAGATGCAGTTTTCTTATATAAAAAAACTTCACCAGCAATACATCTCCCATCTGATACAATCTTGCCTCACAAACTCAATCTTGTTGCTTGTCCCAGCTCCAGGCAGAGGCATTGCAGCTTCACAGACAGAAACCTCCATGAGTTTTCCCATTCAGCTCCTTCGGGTTGATTTAACATCTTATAATAGAGATATTTTTAAAGAGCCTGTTGGGCTGGAAGGCTTCCTGGGTGCCTGCACCATTACCCATTCACCGTATGTGCTCTAAACATCCCAAACCATCAACAGACAAATTAGACTCTTATTTCCTGAGACCAGAGAAATGAGCTTTACTATTAAAAAAAAAAAAAAAAAAAAAAAAAGATGATGGTCTCTTACTGGAACGTAATTTAAGGAACATGCAGAACAAGGAAACACACCAAGTGGACATGCTTGGGTATAATTTCCCTAATGCATCTGTTCAAAGATGGGCTGTTGATACATGTTTTTCTTATAACAAGCACGACTTGAAAAACATTTTTCTCCTTGTCCTTCTTCCTAAAAGTCTTCAACAGTTTGCCATTTTGTAATTATTTTGTTATCTCCTGCATTTGTAGTACATTAAATCTCTCATTAGTTGCTTATCTGCCAGGAATTGGAGATGATTATCACTTTGTTGCTTTGAATTTATACTTTGATATGATAATTTACTGTCTAGATATTATCAATAAGGGCAGGAGAAGGCAGCCCGAACACCCTGGCTGTAATTTGATGAAGGATTTGTGGCTCTCCTTGTCAGTTCTTTAACCATCAATCTGCCCATGCAGGGGCTTCGCCTAACCCCCCATGAATTATGTTGCGGCGCAGTGGGAGAAGTGATTATTCCATAACATTACTTCTAAGTCAGTCTCTAAACAGTGTCTACAGCCCGTATAGGAAGTGATGGTAGTAAAGCACTTGTTTACAGCCCTGAATGCCCACTTCCCTTGGAATTTTTTAAGCAGTTAAATGGCACAAGTGGTAGTCAGAGCTTGTGTTTTATGTCCTGTTGTAATTCAGTTGTAACACTGCTGAAAAGGTTGTCAGAAACCTTTGCTAGTTCATAGTGTACATCTGAGGGAAGAAAAGGAGCTTGTTTTTCACTACCATTTATTGATTTATTTATTTAATAAAAGGCTAGCGATAGACAGGCCTCCCTGCTAGCAACACATATCAGAACTATAACTGAGCAGAGGAGTAGCACCAGAGTTTTCTGTTTGCCCGGTCCTTAAGAAGATAGCCAGATTTATTTTTGCAGGCAACACGAGCAAACTTCAGCTATTCATCTTACCAAATGTTCACCCCACGGTGAAGGTCCCTGCACTGACCCTGTATCTCATTTTGGTTTAGGAACAAACGAAGCGCGTGGTGCCCCTCCTCACAGCACATCCCTGCAAGCCTCGGGCTTTGGGCTCAACCTCACGTTGAATCTGCACTGCTGCCAGAGGGAAGTCAGGCCCCAGCTAGCACTACGGTTACASGGGGAGCTTTCTGGATTCAATGCAAGCCTAGACTAAAATAAAGTCCCTTGTCAGCTGCATGTACAGAATGTCACTGTCACCAAAGCCAAATTCCCATAGTTTTATAGTCCCCAAAATGGGCTGCCAGACTGCACCTGAGGCAACATTTCTATGACCCTTCGCCAAGATTGGCTAAATAAATTCAGAAGCAAGATGATGACAAACATGAAAATTGGAAGCAACCATAAAATTCTGCCTGTTTGTATTTTTCAAGACAATTCCTGTTTGTAAAAGTTCCCAGTTCCTGGACTCCTCAGCTCAGCAGCTGCTTGCTTGGTTGCATAGCAACTTTCTCTTCTGCCTCTGCTTGCCAGAATCAAAAGGCCACGTGTTGCATAAAATAATTAAAGTATTTCTTGGTTCAGAAGGACCAAAGTTCAAGCAGGCTGGCTGGCACATTGCTCCCTGCACTGCTCTCTGACTCCAGACTCCCACCTTGATGACAAGTGATATTCCTAGCACTGAAATCACAGACCTATAATTTGCCTTTTTCTTTTTTTTTTTTAAGGACGCAGTATGGTCCTTCCTGTCACTGGGTATCCCCTGCTCTGAAACTAAAGATGAAAGAGATGCCTGTACAAGAAGATGATGATCCAGCATAAAGTGGGAGCATCCTGTTAGAAAACACGTTTTTAATAGCACYTTGATTAGAAGACCCAAAGCTCTCTTGATCTTCCACAGTGCGACACGGGATGGCTCTTTAATACTCCATAAAGATGCAAGACCTGACTGCGACAACCACCTCCTCTCTGGGTGCCAGTCACGAAGGTGAAGGCAGTCAGCTCTGAAGCCCATGAAGTACACAGACAAGCCTGGGCGCACAGCCCTGGCATGGCCAGACTGCAGCATGCCATAGCCAGATGACAGCCCATCAAAATATTACTGACACAGCTTTTGTCGATTTGGTTGGGTATGGACAAGACCAGATGTATTTCAGCACGTGGTTGAAGCACGGTGAGCTCTCAGGACGCCTCATCGGCTCCTTGCAGGGCTGTGCTCTGGGAGGTTGGTGGGTGAATACCATTTTCATGGCCTTTCTTGTATTTCTGCGTACCTGCACGTTTCCTCCCAGAGCTGTACTCCAAGAGCGGACACGGCCTTTCTGGAACAGAGAGACCCAAGCTGTGCCCCTAGTCACTGCTCCGTAAAATTGGTAAAGGTAGACCATTACCCCAAATTCTTCCCAGCTGTCACAAGCATAGCCATCTTTAGGAGCAGTCCAACTTTCAATGGAAAAAAAAAAWCACTCTAAAAAGAGATTTTTTTACAGGATGTTTAGGGCAAAAACCTGCACAAGCATAAAATGACAAATGACTGCCTTTGATGGAAATATGCAGATGCATCCATGCAAGGACCCAGCCCTGCTGTCCTGTATTCCTGCTGTTCCTGGGAAACGAGTCCGTGGATTTAACACAGTCATGCTCTCATTTAAGTGGCCTTACAATTAAAACTTCCCCACATACTTTTGCATCTCATAACTTGCAGAGCACAATGTCAGCAGAAAAGAAATCACAGTGAACGGTAACTCCATCCCCGTGGAGCAAGTCTGAGTCGCCTGGGCAATCCAGTCTGGTCCTTGCTGTGCTTTTGGCCAGGCCATCCGTCACCAGCGCCAGCGTTTGCTGCCAAGCGGCAAAGAAAAGCTCTGGCCTAGCAAGCAACCATAAGAGCTCACATTAGCCACGGTCAATCCTCACCGCTTCGTGTGAGGTCAGCTGGCAAATACGGCTTCCTGTGCTGTGGACATGAGCAACACACAAAACCTCAGCGGTTTAGGGAAAGCTTCACAGTGGGTCAGCCAAAGTGCCCGGCACGCAGCTTCTGAGCATCCTGCCTCTCCCTACCAGCCAAGCTAGAATTGCCTCCTTTCTTCCCCTTTCCAAAACCCTGCACCCCCCAGTTCTCTCTGAGTCCAAACCGGTTGCTCAGATGTAACCCACCAGAGGAGAATCAGCCCTATCTTACATCTACCCATATCCCTCGGTGCAGGTCCTGCACCAGCTTCAGAGGAGTCACRCTTAATCTACATCAACTTGAACGAAAGGAGAAAATCTGGCTATTTTCATCATCCATCCCTTTCCCTAGCACATAAAAAGCCGCTCACCTTGCTAGAAATACATTGAAATCCCARATTTAAAACACCTAGGAGCTTCCGAAGATGAGGCCAGTGCTGGATTTGATCTGAAATGTGCAATGAAAAGAAGGGCAAAAGCTCACATCTTTCTTCTTAGTTTCTATATACCACTAAAATACACATTTTTGAAGACTATGCTTGCATTAGTTTCATCCTAATTTTGTTRCTTTGTTGACATGAAAGAGGTGTAAAAACCTTATAAAAACACAATCCTCAAGAACTGCTGCTTACAAACAGTGTCTTCACTATTTTCCTTTATTGATGAGGGAACAGAAAATGCACAGAGAATACTAGAAAATTGAATTGTCAGTTGTAATTACGTCTACTTACTTTGAAAGAACATGTAAAGAACTCTGTTAGATTTTTACTGTTGACAGAGTAAAAAATTAAAATCATTAATATATTATCTCACATCAAATTACCAGAAAATTTAACAAGAACATTTTATCATAATGAATTCAGAGATATATTACTCAGAAATCCACTGCAGCAGGGTTTTTCTACATACATACATATGTAGGGAAAAGGAGGTCAGCATTATTCACAGGCAGACGTTCACCTGATAGGAGCAGGCACCTGATTAGTGGCCAGATGCCCTCTGACAAGCCCTGCCCTTACTGCTAATACACAACGAATTCACCTCCTTCATAAATGCCCTGAACTCACAGTGTAAAGTGCCTGCTGGGAAGAGAAAAGGAGGTAATGGAAAGACCAAACTTTACCAACACAGTCCGGATTTTGGGTGCCTGCAGTTTGCACAACCACACACAGATGCCCCAGGTTTCCTTTCCCTGCATCTCAGTTCAGTTCACTGGGGGTTGAGGGCTCTTCAGTATTTCTTGAAAAAAGACCAGCTGCAGTATAGCGGCATCAATCCGTTAGCCAAAAGGAGTTGGTGCCTCTGAGGAGTATGCATAGATCGTTTTCTCCCACCAGAAAAGAAGGGGGAAAAAAAAGGAAAAAAAAAAGAAAAAAAGAAAAAAGTAAACATATGCATTTTGTGTACTTGGTCAACAAAGTTGCATTAAAATAGGTAACATTAAGAATATGAATATTTACTGCCCAGCGAAGGAGCARGGAGAATCATATGTCATCCCACACCTTCCTGAACATCTCTTYTGCCCTCACTTTACTCCAAAACGGAGTGCTGCGGTTGGAAAGCAAAGCCCCGGGAAGCAGCACCCAGAGTTAGCACAAGGCCTTCTGAGGCTGAAGCTGGGAAACAGGGCCAAGACCTGCCAAACATGGAAGGGAGAAAGGGCTTCTCATCTAAATCCAAAAAAAGGGGTTCAAGCAGTTTCGTGCTGGATTGGGTTTTTATGCTCAAGCGAGGACAGGCGTCTCAGCCCCGCGGCACGCGGCGACGTGAACACCCGAAGCAGCAAAGCGAGCTGTGACCTCCCGCTGCACCGGCACMGGCACAGGCACCTGCCTGCTCCTGCCTCCGACCCCCTCCCCGGGGTCTCTCAGGCTCATGGTTTGAAGGGAATTACATCTTTTGGCATTTTGCTCATTCTGCATTCTTTCTTTTCCATTCTGCATTACTATGAGCAATCACCAGCTGCTTTCAGGTTTTGGTTTTCAATTTAGCACATAATTCAAGGCTTTATACATTGCTGTTTAACTACAGCCAGGTCACCTCCTTTCAGCTGGGGAGAGGGAGGGCTTTAGCCCCTACTCCTCTCTGCGTCAGAAAAGGGAAAAGTTGCATGATGTGGGGCTGATTGCCTCTTCCYTTAGGAATACCCAGGGGTGGGCGGAAACTTGAAAGGACAATTGCTCTCTTTGCCTTTTCTGCTACCATTTCCCCTTACACACCACAACAAACTCCAGGGGAAAAAGTACTCTCAAGCTCCCCAGTCCCAATCCTATAAACATGTCTTCAACCCTGCAAAGATTAAATTTGAAGAGGGAAAGGGCACAGACAGGTCACCTACCCACCTTACAGCAGGGGCAAACCTCCACCTGGAAAAGCCCAGCTGCGTGTGGACCTAGAACAACCAGCATCCAAGAGTAGYAATTTGGGATACTAATTGATCTGCAGGTACCTTCTCAATTCCTCTAACATATCTTTCTAAATAATGTCTGGAGACCAAGTCATATATTTGTGCAGGGCATCAGTAATATGCAATTTATATGTATGTGTGTGAAGCTAAATACACATGCTAATTAGCAAGTATTGATTTTAGAGGAAATTAGGTATCTAAACATTTTTTAAAATCTGGCTTCAGCTGCAGGGTTTAGCAATACTCTGCTCCGAATATTTAGCAATGCATAAAAAGGCTGGTTCCTGATCACCCTGAGGACACAGAGACAATTAAAGATTATCCCAGAAACAGTTTGTTTCATTAAAAGCCAGTATGCTCCAAAAGAYTCTTTCCACCCACATTTCTTCCCAACTCTCTGACACCCATAGAGCATAAGCGCACACACAGAGTGGGCAGGAGGCTGGCTGCAGTTTCTTGAGAGCTCAGCAATGAGATGAAAGAGTTATAAAATTCTTCAATCATCCTTCCAACTTTAAAAAAAAAAATGTAGAAAAATACAAATATCTTTCCTCTCCCTATAAAGCTTCCCCACCCAACAGAGGTCTTGGTGCCCAAGTGCGGATGTGCCCATCCTCACAGCAACAGAGTGACATGCCATCCCCGTGTGCTCCTGGGCTTCCCGTGCCCTCGAGCTCCCCGTGAGTGCAAGAGGTATTCAAAGGGATTTGGGGGAGCGCAGCCACAGTCTGCTCTCACTCACTGCCTCGGGGGATGCAGGGATGTATTTCCTTCATGCATCGTATATTACTTTGGAAACTACATGCCATCTGATGGGGATTTACACGCAGCCAGGATGTTTCACTCGTATTGTGAATTTGCCTTAAATCCCCCCGTTACTTCATCTAAACACTAGCATGATCTAGTCTGAAAGCTGTGCTACAGGTCCCGCTGGTTAGGCCAGCTGTGCCTAAAGCAGCCCACAGCAGGCGGAGGTGGGGAGACACTCAGGCTAAAGAAACGGTGAAAGAATCCTAAATTTCAGCTGGGGTAAAACCCACCACTGATCAATTTGTATTGGCCCAATGTACTCCGGTGAGCAACTCCCCTGTGCACACAGCCTGTCGGRGGAAGAAAAGGGGCTGCTGTTCTGAGAAAAAACACTGTATTTTCTTTCTCACCCTCCCCCCAGGCTCATCCTGGAGCGGAGCTGCCAGGTTACGGCTGCTCAGCATCCGCAGCCATTTGGGCTCTGGGCAGCGAGTAAAGCTTCACCCCCGCTGCTGCCTCCTTCCTGAACCCCCTAAAAACCCCTCAGAGAGCAGCGCAGAGCCACCACCCGGCTTTGCCATTCAAACACTCGTGCGGCAGCTAGATGGGGAGCACCACCCTGTGCCACCGGAGTTCAGGGGCTTTCCCGTGCGTGCCTGCTCTGAGCTCCCGTGGTGTGCGGGACCGCTCCCAGGAATCCAACACGGGGTGAGCAATATCATTCCGCTCTTTTTTTTTTTTTCTTTAATGAATGCAACAATACCAGTAGAGTTATGATAAAATGTTCCCTCTGGCAAAAGAATTATAAAATAGGAATATGATAAACCCTCAGTCTGCTCAGAGCTGGATATTGGTTTGGCATTTTTATTTTTTTAAAATTCCACTCCAAAATACGTAAACTTGGGCCAAAGCTTATGGAAGTTAGTTTCTTGATCTTGAACAGGATTTGCTCCTGTGAAACATTCATTGCAGCTCCTCCTACTTTGTACTTGTAGAAATAGACATGAAAATAGGCATAGAAAAGGAAAGATTCCTCACGCCATTGCCCCCATCATCTCCTTAGGGACAAGAAACAGTCCTGCTCACCTTCTTTTGATCATCTTTCCACAACAAGTACTGGTTTTAGGCCTTCTAGTTCCTACTGAATAGTGTATCGGCAACCCAAGACCACACGAGAACAGGAAAGTTTGGCAGAGCTTTGCTGTACAAGAATCATCGTTTGGAGGGACATTAATATAAGATAAACAGCTCTCACAGGTTTAAATACATTTTAAAAAATGAAGCCTAAGGAATAGCAGCACCGGGAGGTCAAGTCTCCAGCCCTCACTCCGTGCCGTCGTTTCACACCATGCCCCGAGCCCCGTGGCCGCCAGCCTCAGCCTCCCCTCCGGACGGTGCTTCCCGCCGAGCAGGGGCTCTGCCTCCCCCGGCACAGAGTGGCCTTCGTTTTTCTCAGAAAAGCAAAACAATTAGAAATCAGCTTGCGAACTGAGGAGGGATGGTTAAAGCTGGTGCTGCCCATGCAGCTGGAAATCGGGACTGAACGAAGAAGCGTGATGGCAAGAGAAAAGGAACCTTTTCTGTCAGGGTGGGCACAGGCTTTCCCAGCACTTTCTCTGCACCTGATAACTTAAAATATGAATGACGGCGACGGTCTAAATACATCCTTGTAACACGCCCCACAGAAACATGCCAGCGCTCCTCCACCAGAAAGATTTCCTGCGTTTAAACTGTTTGAAGCTTCCCTGGGGGTGTCATTTAATGGTGACAGCATATCTGTGGTTCCTGTGTACTGTTCAGGGGAGTGCTGTCTATAGTGCTATTCTTCTGAATATTTAAGTAAAAAAAAAAAAAAGGGCACAAAAACTTCAAAACAGTCCCCCAAACAGTTTACAAACCTCTGGCTTTAGAAGAACACAGGAATCAATCCCAAAACAAAATGGTAACACTGAAGGCTGCTTGAACAAGACTGTATTTGGAGAGTGAAATGAAAGCGCTCTGATTTTTAGAGTGCTGAAGAACATGGGGGGAAAAACATTAGGGCCATTGAAAGCTGTGGGAGATCAGTACTTCTGAAAAACAGCCATTTTACTGCAGTTAGGGTTATCACGTTAATATTCAGCCTTAAGGCCTACATTTTGTCAGCTGTAAATAAATCACGTATGTTAGACATGCTCTCACCCAGCAGTGACGTTCTGCATCAGAAGCAAGGTCTGTGCGCTGAGCTGGTGGTGCGGCACCCAGCACAGCCGCTGAGGGGAAATGGCCATACGCTCGGACCATAAAACCACCGCATTGTTTTCAAACAGCTCTTCATCGCATAAATAAAAAAAGTCTGCTATTTGATCAGCTGCCATAATTGTCAGGCAGGGAGCAGGTTGCAATGTCACCAAGACCAATGGCCCACCTTGTGAGAGGTACAAGCACGCGGGCTCTGCCAGGGCTCTGCTTTATAGCTCAGATGATAGCTGGCGGCCTCGCTAGCGCCACCGCTTCCTATGCCCACGTTTCCAAAAGTATGATAAAAAGTACAATTAAATGCTAGCAGTCAAATCCCGCCGCTCAGGGAAGTGGCAGGCAGTAGCAAAACAACAACACGCTGCTTGGCTTTAGGATAAACTAATATTATGGCACTCCAGCTTTTCTGAAAGTTTAAACGTTTGATAATTTTGTGTTCTGCTTTGCTTCTCTCAGTTTCAGTGTATAACAGTTGTAAACCATACAATTGCATTACAAGATGTTGATTACTATTTGATAAAATATTCATCAAAGAAAAGCAGTAAAACAGCAGAGCTTCAGAAACATTTTCCTTGAAAAGCCTTGAAAACAAAGGCAAAACAGAATTATTAATTAGCAATAATAGAATTCTCAAGAGAATAGAAACCAGACTTTTGTTCTGAAATCCTATTTGTTCTGTGTCCTATAAACTCAGATTTTTAAGAGGAATGTTTTCACAGCAAACTTAAAGTGAATTGTGGTTTACATTTATGAGGCATAAAAATTAATAGACTTTTTTACGAGCGCCTTTGCATGCTCAGTCACAAGAAATTTTATATCGTCTTATTGTAGAAATGGAAACAATTAAGTGAAGTGGTGGCACATCTGAACACTTACTATGGCTGACTGCGGACAGGGCTGTGGCAGGGGAGCTCCCCATGGATCTGACCCTGCACTTGGAGCCAGGCATGGCTTTCGCTGAAGGTAAAGGTGGCTTTCATCAGAGGTGAAGGTGGCTTTACCTGCCCACAACGACCATTTAGGGAGCAGCTCCATAAACTCATGCGAGGCACTGGCTAAGGAACCACCTCAGTTTTCCAGTGGTAGGATCTGGGTCTGCAGCAGTTATGGTGTTGTTAAGAGAGTGCAGAGATGGGGCAGGGAAAAACAAATTATCAGGATGTGTTGCACCTTTTGGCATGGGAGGTAACAACAAACAGGGCAGGACGCAACCTCTCATTATATAAACCCCAATAATTGAGTCTTTAGTTCCCCATGAGGCTGTAAACTATTCCTATTACCAATATCATGCCCAAGTTAAAGAGAACAAAATGTCAGAGGTTAAACAACTCACTCATATCAAGAAGAGGGGGCTGGGAGATCTGCATTTTAAACAGCATAAGGAACTAGTCACACGTAGTGCTGAGCATCTTCAGTCTTCAGTAGAGCCGAAACCTTATGGAAAAGGCCTGAAGATCAACCTCATTTCTTATCATTCTTTCCTACAGCGGCAACATTCCTGTAACAGGGAACCAACGTTGGCTTATTTGGTTTGGGGTTTTTTTGTTTGCTTGGGTTTTTTACGTCTATCGATACTGTATAAAGGTATACCAAATCTTACCTAGAAGCAGCCCGAAATCATCTGCTACAATTACCAACCATGTTGCTTCATTATTAACTTGCATAAAATCACTCATTTTTAAGAGCTGTAAGCTAGTTCTTGTGAGCTTTGATGAAGTGTATTTACTGAAGCTGAAAACGAAAGTATCCATTTTCAGAACAACATGCTAATATTCCATTGCAATAAGTGTTGCTTTCTGTTGTTTGTTTGGTTTTTTTTAATGGACATTTACGAAATAACTGTGCCCTTTGATTATCTAATACTCTGAAATGAAAAATGTACTCATTTTGAGCTACCACGGACAGGGAGGAACAGGAAAAGTAGAAGGCCAAAGAAAGATCTCTACATAAATAACTGCGTTAGTATTGTGCAATTTAGTGTGAGTTCTAACGAAAGTCTAATCGAAAGCAGCTTTATAGAGATGAGGTAAAATCAGCACACATCTATGTAAAACGAAGTCACCAGTCATTTTAATGGTAACAGTCTACAACCTCTCCTAACATTGCTTCCAGGAATGACATTTATAAATTGGCCCCGTTCTCTGTCTGTAGGACGGGGGGAGAAGGGCAGACGGGCTCTGACGTGCCTGTTACCTCTGCTGGTTTGGAGAAGGGGGAACAACAAGGGAACAGACACTGCAGTAATTTTTCTTCCCTTTTGCAACACAAAATAGCCATTTTTAGCATTTCACCTCTGCTTTTCTGAGGAATAATTTTAAAAGCTCATCATTTTTCTACTAATTTTAAAACATTGCCTGTGCTTCACAGAAACAGCGGAAGTGCCCCAGTCATCAGTCTCTCTTCACAGAAGTATCTCTGGACTCCTTCATTGTGTTTATTTTCTTCCCAAATAGAAAACCATTGTTTTCATCATTAATTATCTAGCCTGGCTTTTGTTCTCCTTGTTCTGCCCTGCATCAAGTATCTTTAATTTTCCAGAATTTATTATCTTCCTGGTAGTCTTTCTAATAATCCCAGGAGAGGTCCCTCATTAACTGCTTTCAGTGTATGGATTTTGATACCCTTCCTGCAAACTCATTTGAATTAATGCTGCTCCTGCATCCTCTTGTTAAGCGATAGAAATCAAATACATATCAATTATCCCAAGCATAATTTGCCCAGTTTTAGCTCTGATTATAGACACAAGCCATCTGAATTCCTTTTGACACCAACCCAGATGCAACCACAGCATTGTTTTTGACCATGGGCAGAATGAAAGACACATGGGATCAGCATTTTTTCAAGTTTGGGGCCACTGGGCAAAAAAACCCAAAACCACCACAAAAAAAAAAAACAAACACAGAAACAAAAAAACCCAAACCCGAACAAAAGCAAGTCCAGACAAAGAAACAAAAAACTCTTTTGCACTTACCCACACTCTCTTGATGACTCCAGACCTCTGCAAGATGAACAGATAAGTGTCTTACCCCTGACTTCCAGTGGCCTTAAGCCAGGTTCCCCAGCCTTCCACAACACTGTTTCTCCAGCGCACGGCAATGAGCTAATAGGCACAACTCCTGGTGAGTTCAATTCCCTCGCACGGAGAACTCCCAGCGGAACCCTGCCTATGTAACTCTGCTGAACAGACCCAGATCGGCAGCGCTTGTAACCACAGATTCTCACACGGAAATGGTCCCTGCAACCATTCAGGAGATGGACCTTACAAAGCACCCGTGATGTGGGCCCACTGTGGTCCTGACTCTCTTCTCACAGGGGCATCAGTTTGGAGTAGCTTCCATCAGGAGAGATATTTCAATACTAGAAAAGAATGAGATATCTTACATCATCTTAATGTCTATATATGACTGAAATACAAGTGACTTTGCATTTCCCTGCATATCACCTACTTGCTTAGCTCTTTGCATTTATGGGGGTTATCATTAAAAAGTCAGGTTGCATCAACCATCCACTGCTATCCTGTTTTTCTCAGTGTTGGAAAAAAACTAATGCTATTTTCTCATCTTGCATCTGTAGTGTTGAAAAGCAAATCATTGTAGCCTACACCTAAATATTAGGCTGAAAGTCTAGTATAAGTGTTTCTTCAATCATACTGGCTCCACTCCATTAACCCGGTATTAGGGCAGTGTCACTAGGTAGACTGCTGTTTTTAGGCACTGCCATCTTAACATGCAGAGTACAAAACTTATCCAAAATTAGACTGAGGTCTAAGACAGCAGCCAAAACAGTCCACCTTAAAATTTGCTGAGACATGTCATGCTACTGTAAATTCTCTCCCTCTGTATTACTTGAATTGCAGTTTTCCAATAATAAATAATATAGTCTTACAAATTTAATTTAAGTCCACACACTAAGTGCCCCTAGAAGTGCACCAACACTGGTTATCTGCCAAATCAGAAGGAAATGGTCCCTTCCCCATTCTTGACATCTCCCAGTTCACTAGATAAATGAAATACACTGCTATAATCTTCGACTCAGCCATGCTGCGTATATATATCATGGTATTTGCTTTTCTTCTTTCCTAGTTAAATGTTTAGCTTAATAGGCCATTAAAAAAGGCCTCAAACAAAGATAAATTTATGTTGTTGGAAACTTCACTCTGTTATTTCTTAACTTTGGGTGCATTGAACACTGCCTAGATGGATATTAAAACTATCTAAGGCAGGAAAGCATTGTAAGTGCTCTAAATCGCATCTAGGGCACCTCACGAAAAATAAAGTAATATCAGCCGTCCTCCCCACAGTCACTTCTAGCCCAAAACGCAAACCGAAGCCTGAAAACCTCCCCTGAGAGGTTTCACAAATGCCCTAGAGCAGAAGGTCCGACGTCCAGCGTGGGAGCTCCTGCCAGGCGCTGCCCGTTGCCACCACTCAGCTCCCGCAAGCGCTCACGGCAGGCTCCCCGCGCCGCCCTCCGTCACAGCGTGTTCAGGTAACTCGCCTACCTGTACTTTAACGGCCACGAGTTAGAACAGCAGCCGCTTCACCACCACTTCCAGCAACCGAGGTGCCCTGGGAAGCCAAACAGCGGTCGTGACTTCTGGTCCTACGTGGCCCTGCCCTGGCCGCTCACCCACTAAACAAGGGAGGGGGAAACCTGCTGGGAGGACGGGTGGGAGGAAGGCACGTGGCACTGTGTGACACAGCAGTGACACCGTCAAATCCTCTTGTTCCTCTTCAGGAGGAGAAGGGAAGAAAGCTGGACTCGGCCTCCGCTTTTGTCAGTTGTAATCAATACGTCACGTTTTTACATATAGCCTGCTCTGCAAAAATCTGCTTGCACCCAGAGCCTGCGCTGCAGGCGGAGCTTTTGTATAATGGATTGTTCAGGGAAACCCAGCTGTGGGCAGCTGTGCTGGCGCTGGGGCCAAGGGACGCTGCCGGTGCCCCTGCTGAGCACAGCCGGTGCCGGTGCCACCCCGGCGGCTGCCCGCAGGCTCGGGAGCGAGCGGGGAGGCTCCCAAAGGGGACTGGGGAGCTGAACCCTTTATAAGTCTCCTGCCCATCACAGAGGACGATCCCTTGCTCTGAGATCTGCGACTCGGGAAGGTAATGAATTCCACGGGAAAAACGATTCGTGACAGAAATATTACTCAGTGGCTCTTTATCACCCTTGCAAGCTCTGCAGCTGTGGGCAGGCGCGCTCATGTGGAGCTGGCCTGGGGAGGCAGGGGAGAACACCAGCGGGGATCCAACCCCCCTCCAGCCGCGGCTCGACACAAACCCCAGCGAGAGCGGACAACCGCTGCCGCCGGCGGGGACGTACCCTGCAACCTCGCTGCAGCTCCGCCAGACGCTCGCGGCCGGGGCTGGCGGAGAGAGTACGTGTCCAGCCACTGCTGGTGTCTATTCCAGGGCTGCAAAAGGTACAGATTTGTTTCAGTAACAGTGATCTTGGCAGGCAAGAGAGGCAGCTCCAGCATGGATTTTTATACATACATATTTTGGACTCCCACCGAGAGTTATTAGTTATTAAAAAGCAATCAAATGAGGCTGGCTTTGGAGTACATTCGTTAGCCATATGATCTCAATTAAGCCCCAGTCTCCTGACTGCAAGGAATTGACATTACCTCATACACAAGCAGAATTAAATTCCTTCTCTCCCTCTCCCCCTCTTTGAAGTTGGTAATGCCAAATACCTCCCGCATTCCTGGGGAAAATGTTGCAGTTATCCTGAATATGTGGATGCCTTCAATTTGTAATTAATAGAGCTACGTAGCAAATGCTTTTGCTGCAGTATGCAGCAGCAGTGAAGGACTCGCTTGGCCGAACAGTGCTAAATAACGTGGTTATCAGTCCACTGAACAAAGCGGGGTGGTCAGCTGAGCAGCTGCCCACCGAGTCCCAGGAAGACTCACAGGTGAGATGTTACGCCGCTTGTTAATTGCCAGAGAAAGCGAGGGTTGCTTTACTCACAAATAGTGGGTTGCCACTAACGGCAAACCTGCCTTCTCTCAAGGCTTTGGAAAGCCTAACGCTGCAAGCACTTGCTCCCACGTTGTGGGCTGAGGCAGCCACTCTACCGTCAGCAGCATTACATGTGGAAGCTGACCACAGATGTGGACCAGAGGCCACAGATAGGACACCGAGCAGGTAAAATGTAGCTGCAGCTTTTGCAACGATGAATAAAATGAATATCGTCTACTAGCTCCTACAGAGCTATATAATGAGTTGACAGTTTCCACCCTCTCACATTGGAGAGGAGTCCGTATCTCAAACACCACACTTGACATCAGCTGGAAACCCCCACAGAAGGGTCAAGACTTGTATTGACAATACGATGTTATTTTAACAGATTTCTAAATTTCCCAAATAAGCCTCATTTAGATTTCACTACAGATCTATGCGTTTGCTTACCAGGCATGGCCTGGAAATGCTTCTGTGATACTGAGCATCAGGACATTTCCTTCTGGTACCTCTGCAGCTGTCAAACTGTCCTGCACGCACCCAGCAACTGTCTGGCAAAGCAATACAAGAATCTACATGGAATATTTTGTAGACAAAAGAATTGCTTAAGTGAATACCATATTTCCGTTTCAAGGCAATTTTATCTCTTCGTGGCTTGTTTTGATCAAGCTTGCCCACTTTAATACCAATGTCGCAATTTAAGACTAAAACAGGGAGAATACTTTTGTCAGTCAAGTTGGCAGAGGTTTTGTATCTATAGTACTATGCAAAACACATATACACAACTGTTCTATAAGAGTGCAAAATCACAAACAATTTCCAAATCAATTGAAACTAATATACTCCAGATTAACAGCTCTCTTGCCAATTAGTGGAAAAATACCCATTATCAATTGCAATGGACGAAAATATTTTTTTCATAGTTATGTCAAACATACAGATATTTTTATGAGTGAGAAAACTACCATAAAAAAAAAAAAAACCACTGCTATAAAACATTCCTGTTCAAAAACGTGGATATTCAAGGTTATGAACTGTGGTTTTAAGAGCAGACTTGTTAAAAGCAACAAAGCACTGTGGAACATTTTTGTAATTGTGTAAAGAAGCTGTACTCTACACATAAACCTGTGTACCTGACACGTCCTGTAATGAGATTTTATACAAATATATATTTTATATGTATTTTTTTATGTGTACTATGCATATATATGTATATAAAATGAATACTTGCTGGAAATTATTTAGCTTCTGCTCTACAGTTCAGTTGTGGCATTTTCATTCCTTTGTCCTGCTTCTATGACTTGAGATGATTTATTGACAAAATAGTGCGCTGTAGGGGAACTCCAAAATTTTAGACAGATTTACCGCACCATAGACAAGACTTACCAATATGTCACATATTCATTATTTCCATCAGCTGGGACCAGGGCTCAAGTATTGCATTCGGGATTTGTATTTTAGGTGTACCTGGGTTTTGTTTTACAGTCATAAAGAAAAGACCTGTTTGCAAATCCTACCTTTCCGAGGCCTATGGATGGAGGGATTTTCACTTCCCCTTCAGGTCCAGTTCAAGGGCTGAGGTAATATTTATGGCTTTGATAAGGTTTCACCCAACTGGACGAAAGCCAAAGATGAGACAGAGATGGCTGAAAGGATCCAGCTGTCGAATGAAGCACTGAGACCAGACAAACCAGGGATCCAGCTGTTCTTACGTTTTCTTGTGAGACCTTTTGCTTTAAAAAGTCTTTTCCATCATAACCCACAGAATAATGCTCATCTGCACCCTCTCCACAACCTATCCTCAGGTGCAGGTCACACCATCCTCAGAACTGGGCACAACCAAAGGCTCCATGGTCTCGGCTGCAGCTGCCGGTGTGTCGAAAGCTGGCACCCCAGAGCACACCAACACAGAGGATAAAAGTCTCCCCATTTCCCACTGTCATAGAGATTTTAAGGAGGGGTTTTCTCTTGAAGCACAGAGGTGATGTTCGAACAACGCTTACGTCAGGTGCTACTTATACCCAGTGGTGCCCAAGGAAAGAGTGAAAAGCACAGTCCCATTGCCGTGTGTCCCACAGCGAACACCAACCGCCTCTTGGCCACACTCCCATGATCAAAATGGAGAGCCCAGATCTCGCGTGAGACAGCAAGCGTAGTGTATGGGACAAGCGAGCAGCACAGTGAAAGAAAATCTGGGTTTGGGGGAGTTGGTTTATTTGATAGGAAAGGTCAGCTTAAGGGAGAGAAAAACCAGAGGATGTGGGAGGACACAGCAGTTGTAGAGGCTGCTGACACCTGTGTTTGAGCGAGGAAACTGAACAAGCTCCACAATCCTGAATGCAGAAAACTCGAGTGAGAAAACCATGGAGGAGTCAAGTAATGGTATCAACAGAAAGCAGCTTTCTGCAAAGACATGGACATCTACCCCAGCTCAACTCATGATTACATTACCTCAATTTTAGGGTTTCCTGCCCCTGACATAAACCTATTCAAGCCACATCTACATTTACATTATATTTTTGGCTGGTATCCAAATATCTCCACCATCAATCTGGTCTCTCTTTCCCAGCCACATCCTGATTCCCTCATTTGTTACAAATAGGAGCAGGGCTTACAGAGGCAGCAGGAGCCTTCATGCGAAGCCCTCCAGCATTCCTTGAGTGCTGTAACACCAAGCGCTCACCAAACAGATGCGTGTAATCAATGTGTCTGCCATTCACTGGCAAAATAAAGCTGAGTTCAAGTTGTCCAAATAGCCTTGTTTGACATTTCTGAACTTTGGAGTGCTTGACTTTCTAAAGTCAATGTAAAAAAACTTGAAGGACAAGAATATTTGTCACCAAGGGGAGGTTTTTAGGAAGAATCCCCGGCCAGCCTCAGGAACCAGCATTGCCCCAAAACGTGCTGCCCACCAGTCTCCAGGTGCTCGTGGCCATATTTCTTCTACTGATGCTCATCGAGCATGAGAAACTGCTAACAAACCACCAGGTCTTCAAATGCTCTGGATGATTTAAAATGTTTCCACTGGTGCAAGTCTATAGCAGTCTCTCCAGTACCAAGGCAGAGGATCTGCCCAGAATGGAAGCACCACTCTAAGAGAAATATTGAGAGTTTTATTGCAACTCAGACTGAGTGGTTGGTCCCTATTACAGACAGTACAGAGCAGAACTTTGAGACCTATACGAAGGAAATAAAAATCTGCCATGATATGCTAAGTTTTCAGTTTGGGGCAGACACAAGCACAAGGGTTGTGCTTGCATATTCAGTTGCATAAATAATGGCAGAACAGGAATGGGGTGATTTTACCCATTATCACTATATCAGAGCGAAGAATTGTGCATGGAGGAGCAAACAGATTTTAAACAGCTTTAAAGATTTACTACTGATTTTAAAAAGAGTTGCACAGCATGTGCATAACCTATTAACTCATTGCCACATATTATCAGTGCATTCAATAGCTTAATAGGATTCACATACAAACGAGGCATTTCCACAGTAAACGAGAACATCAGATGGTCCTGAATGAGGTAAATAGGTTTAAAAAGCTGTAAACACTCATATTTCAGGGCAGACTCATAAGACTGGAGAAAAAAGTCCTCAGTGGGCAGGTATAGCATTACAAGACCATCATCTGTAGCCTGGCACACAAGCCACTTTCAAAGACCTGACAATGCACAAAACGGAGCACTGCTCTGCCTGGTATGGTAATTCCCGGTTACTGAAGGGACTCGTATTACATTTTACTGTGTCTTCTTACATTTACATCTGAGAAAAAAATAGTATTTGCAATCCTTGAAGTGCACACAAGAATTTTTGGCTGCTTACCCACACAAATGTAAAATTGCACAATTTGCCTTGGGTTTTCTACTGGCAATATCCTGCCCGTGCCCGGCGCCTCTGAGCTGCTTCCAGACAAGAATTCCTGATTCTCTGGAGTGAACTGATGGTGAAGCACAGCACACTGAGCCTTGAAGCTTTGGTTAACCCATAAACAATTTAGCAAATTGCTACCACTATTCTCAACATTTCTAAAGGCATTAATCTGCAGCCCAGCATTATTGTTATTACCTTATCTCTGATAATGCCCAAAATCCAGTGCCTTGAAGCCCATTTATTCACACGCTTTCAGTGGGGCGCATGGGCTATCAACCCCAGCACTGAAAATCAGAGGTGGGACTAACCTAATTAAACCTTTCTTCTGACCTCCTTAGCAAATGTCCTTTGATACTGGCACTGCCACCAGCCCATCCAAAGATATTTGGAGAAGGAAGTGGGGACAGAGGGCTGCAAAGAGCCTTTAACCCCATCCTTCCGCAGCCCCACCGGTCCATCTGACCACAACCTCAGCCAGGGCTCATCTCTCCATCATCTCTTTGTCGCTGGTAGCATCCAACCTGCCCTCGGCAAGACGGCGCAGCAGTGGCAGGGGGGATTGCTGACTGCTGACGGTCCCAAGGACAGCAGCGCTGGTGGGACAAGGGCAGGAGCCGGCTCAGTACTGTTTTGCCTTTGGCTGCTGCAAACGTTGCTGGAACGTGCCCGGACACCAGGTTCACCACTCAGGGAAGCACCAAGCAAAATGAGGGTGGAAAGGGGAGAGGGGAGTGGGGAAGTAATATACATTTTTGGACATTAAAAAAAAAAAAAAAATCACCAATGTTGGCAAGGAAAAATACTTGATTTGAGGTTTGCAAGAGACCAACTATATTTTTAAAGCTGACATGAAGCTTGCCCTTTGCCCCGCTGGATCTAATCCAACACCAGCTGAAATCACTTGCCAATGGCTTGCAATCAGGCTTTCATGTAAGTCAATACTTCACATAAAAACTCACAGTGCGAAATTACCCAATAGATCTATTTGCAATAAGTACCTTTCTATAAAACGTTGAGCAAATAAGCCCTTATATTTTTAGGAGCATTTTAAATGTTTACTATAAAATTTTATTATGCATCAAACTTAATTACCCAAATTAAATTCTCAATTATTGTACCTGTGCATGCTGTTTTATTTTTTGCTTCACTAGTGCCAGATGGTATAGCTATTCATTTTTATTTTGAAATTTTGATTGCATTTATTCAGTCATTTCGTGTTGGTGGTGAACTAATGATAGAACCTGGTTAAGCTTTAGTGTTACTGACAGAGACCACGCAGGCTATATACTGCCAGTCACGGCTGGCAACACGCACTGGGCCTTTTTTTGAAGAAAGGTTGCAGTGATCAAACAAATGGGACTGAAAAGTACTGTCTGCTAGGACTTAATGTTGAATCAAAAGCAGATTTCCATTTTGGAGCCAAATCTTTCTTGAAACCAGGTTTTCAGAGCTGAAAACATTACATCACCTTGGGGAGAGAGGGAAAGGATACAATAAGAAATTTTAAGGCAAATAAGCCTTATAGTTTGCCAAGCATATGACTGCTGACGATTAATTTTATTTATGCATTTATGGAACATCTTTTACATTTTTATATCAAGTATAATAACCTCCTCCCCCCACGCCCTGAGCCTCCGCTGTATTAAACTACTGAAATAGGAAGTTACATTCTTATTCTTTTGATTTGGAAACTGAGTTCCCTGTTTCTCTAAACGTTGTAACAGGCATATATTTTCTGGTAAGCTTAATGATGAGCTCTGCTAGCCATACAAATAATACAAACATAATTCACTGAAAGACATGCCCCTTTCAGAGACCACTTCATTTATTCTTTGTAGTAGCAAGGAGCTGAAAAATCCAGGCATGAAATCATGTTTTCCAGCTATGCTTCTTGTTATATTTATGGTCTCTTTGGTAAAATCAAAGGAATGCACTTCTGTGTAAAGGGGCATAGTTTGAATGGCACAGTAACCATCATGCCATAAAATTTAGAGTTGGGCTGCTTGATTACAAAAGCATGTCCTCACTCCAGCCTTTGCACAATGCAGCTGTTAAAATCACTGGGAGTTTAAAATTGGAGTCACTTGAGAACTAAAATTGCATGTGATGGCAAAATGGTAGAAGATATCAAGTCCAGGCTGCCAATTTCAGAGCAATTTCTAGAAGTCTGAGAGCTTACTGCTAAAATTATGGGATGTAGAACACGCAGCAGTCATTAAACTCTTTTTCTTTTGCTTGCATCATGAGATTTTCTATCTTGGCACTTCACTGTGGGACTCCTTGAATTTAGAAACAGGTACCAAAAAATGAGAACGGGGTAACGAGATTTTGAGGAATGGAGCCTTTATCTTGTGCTGTTTTTCTCCTGAGATATGCTCTCTGTACCGCATGTTCATTTATTACTGTGTTGGACAAAATCTTGCAATCCCTACTTGGTTTAAAAATGTTCATCATGTGCAATCCGTGTAAATTTTCAAGTAGGTAACGACATGCTAATGCAATGATGGCCCTCCTTTTCATTTTAGGTGATGTGCCACAGTATGGCATCCCAGAAAACATCAGTCAGACCAGGGACTGGGGTTTACAACATCTGGTACCTCAGGCTGACACAGGGCGTTAACAGAAGGAGGTGGAGATCGCTGTGACCACCAGGCTCCATGCGGTAGGCACCAAGGTAAGGTTTTTCCGCAGGTCTCCCAGCTATTTTTTATGCTCACATTTATCTGTACCATGGCTTAGTTTTGGCAGTGAAGCCACCTCCGATCAGACCATCTCTGGCAGGTGGAGGGGGAGCTGGCCTCCCCCACCATGTCGCTCCCCCCGGGAGCACGCGGCAGAAAGACCTAGCGAGGTGACACCTCATCACACACTACAAGTTACGATAATTGCATTGTTATAATAAACTACAGGGGCTTTTTTCTTGTATTTTCATCCTTCTCCACAGAAGCACCCAAATCATGTAAGCTGTTAAGGATGCCCAGGATGACAGATATTGTGGCTCAATAAAACTCAATAAAAGCAGGTTTAATAACATGCTTTTGCTGCTTTTCCGAACTACAAATACTAAATAGCCCTAAAATATTTTTCTCAAGGTAATGCCCAGATTCCCAAAAGACAGCTAAGACAAGACTCCTCCACTCATATATTACACACTGAAAACACACTCAATACATTGAGATTTACCAGAAACACATAAGAAAAATGCTGTGACTATCAGTACAGAGCTAATGTCTAACCATTTTCTCCTCAGGGTGACATCTCAGAGACCAGGTCTCCTGTCGAAGCATTCGGTACCTCTCCCTGCAGGGCAAAAGCTGGTGCAGAATCTGTCCTCCATCATTCCTCAAAGCAATTCACACAGTTTCCACAGGAGAGGCAGTTTAAGGATTACCAGACACCATTACAAGTCTGCTTCTTCTGTTTTTCCTATACTATTCAACCCTCATTTCTGTTGCCAACAAAATGTCAGTAAACTCAATAGCTTCCAAAAGCCTGTGATAACCCCGCGACACCTGCAACAGCACAAGGACGAGGAACGGGGCTTGCAGAGCGGTCCTCCTTCCTTACAACCTCAGAACTGTTTAATGAGGAAATGAGTGGAAAGCCATTGCAGAACCAAAGCATCCCAGAGAAATAAGGGTACAACACTTTTTCCTTGTCACCTGTTAAATGGCTGTAGATTTTTTTTCCACATTTGCAGGTATTGTTTCCCTCATTTTTATTAAATCTTGGTGTATACCAGTTCAGACCATTTTGATTTCCACCTGCATAAAAGTTACATACATCTTGCATGGTCTGACATCACTTAACCTACAAGATTAGAGTTAATTCTGTTTTACCTAATTAACTCCGCTGGACTGATCACACTTACTTCTCTCTCCAGCTAAGATGCATGCAGCTGCTCATCTAAAGCATACAAATTATCTCATAGCCTAGTTATGCTGCTGACACGAGGTCATGAAAAATGTGCCAACAAAACAGAATCCCCAGCGCTCCAGCAGACAACAACGAACCTCATATTTCACTATAACTTGGCAATTAAGTCGGAAGAAATACCTCGGGAGAGGAGCCGTTCTCCAGGATTTCAAGCAGAACAAACCGCTGCTGATGAATTAGCTGAGACCCACTGCAGCGCGCAGGCAAAATGTGAACCACGCTGAAACTCTTTGTTCTTAATGTTTCTAACGGCATCAATTAGGATTTCTGTAAGTAAGGCACAGGGAACGCGGTGACCTGCTGCACGAGACCGTGCTGCCATAGGAAAGCGCAGCACAATTCAGCATCGCCTCATCCTGCCGGGCACCCCGGCCGAGCTGCAAGAGCACCCCACAGGCAGCGACGCCGGGGCTGTCCTGGCCCCACGCCACAGGCCCACCAGTGGCTGCTGTCCCAGAGACGCGTGCGCCAACCCGTCCTGTCCCATGCCACCATCCCGACATCAAGACTTCAATGACCTGAGGCGGTACAGACGTGGTTCCCCTGCTGCACGCACACCAGCAGAGGCCTGTAACGAGTCCATTAGTAAACGCTGGGCGATTACTGCTGGTCATCCTTCTGCAAACTGCAGGAAGGAGACTGCGGCCTTTCCCCCTCCGCTCAGCACAGACTAACGCATTACCACATAAACACTTCCAGAACACTGGTAGGAAAAGATGTATTTTTCTGACAGGTCACACAAATTTAATCAGCGCACGCTACCTGCAGAAGACACTGCGATGGCCCAGGGAGCAGAGCAGGGTTCATTGGAAGTGACAGTGACCTCCTCCCGCCTCCGCGGGGCCACCGAGGACAGGCGAAGCAGGACGGCCGAGCCGCGGCAGGGGAGCGGGTGCAGGCATTACGCAGCTCCTCTCACAGTAGACCTGGCTCCCGCTCGTCCCAGGCCATTCCTTCACAACTGAATAGCAAAGACTATTAGAAACAGGGAAGGGAGACACAAACGCCTTTTCTTTGTGTGGCTAGAGTTGACTTGAAAAAAACACAAAGAAATCCACCTGGAAACCCCAGAGAGAATCAGGTCCCAAACCTTTTAGGAGAGCCTGGGTAGATGTGAAGCACCATCTATTAGTCAAGCAGAGTTTCAGATTTCACCTGTTTCTGCATTGGGATAGGCCTGACATCTTTTATGGATATAAAATTATCCCACAGTTGACTATATCATCATTTAACCTCATTTTTCCTTTCTAGAGGAGTTTCCTTTGAAGTTCCTCTGCGTATTTCATTATTGTCTTGGGATCTGGAAAAGCTGTTGTTACATGAAACCACCAGATCTGGAATCCATTAAAGATGAGACCGAGCCAGGGAGCACCGGCATGGTACTAAGCACTCAGCCACAACAATTTAACACAACTGTGCAAGAAAACCTTGATTAATTATATCCTCAGTAATTATGTCTAAAACTATTTCTACTATCTCTAAATGAGAGGTAACTAATTTGAGATAGCAATAACTTATTTCTTCACATGCACGACCCATATCAACTTTGAAAAATTACTCGCTTTCCAAGAATGAAATCCACTCCTGTCCATCGTTCTCAGAAAATCTATACTGCCCACAGAAAAACATACCAGCCACATTATGCATGATTCATAGGATTATAATGTCTCCTCTCTTTCCAAGAGCAATATAATTCACAGGAAAATAACAGAGAACGTAACGCACAACGCAAATCAAAGCATAATAGATAAAAGTTATCTAGGACTATCTTCCCACTCTGATGGTGGAAGTTCAGAAAGGAGAGAGATGCTCCAGTCTGCACAGTAACAGTCCCCTCGTGAAGGGACGCGTGGATTCTGTACCACGCGACGTGCACAGTAATTAAAAGGCATTCCGTTGCCATCAGAGCTGGGCTCTTTCTAACAGCATGTTTTCAATAGGTGTTTTCACCTTGCCAATGTAAACGCACAAACAAGTCATTGCATTAATACGTGAGCAGTTTTCTCGTGATGAGAAAACATTAACAGCCTTTTCACATACACCTTCCACCTTGGACATTAAAAAAAACAAGACAAACACCCCCCCAGATACCCCTTCCCATCTTTCTAGCACTAACTGGAAATAATGCCTACTGCCTACATGACCTATTGCTAAAACGTTCCTGTGCCAGGCTCTGGCTTCCCCTCCTTAGGCTGTTAGCACAGCGTTGGGATTATCTTCAAAGGCACTACCAGGACCTGCTCAGTAGGTAGAGATTGTTACTCCAAGTATTTTTAACGCTTCCTCAGTTGTACATTAGAAACCTACTTTGTCACTTCCAGTTTTTCTGAAAAGAGCTTGCAGCAACCCACATCTCTTGCTGAGATACACGATATGAAGCTCCTCTCTTTCAGCGGGGTAAATGAGGTATGTAACTATTTGAAGTCAACCAACTGATGGAAAAGGAGAACGGACAGATACGGTGCCACCCGAGGAATCCACTGAGCACCCTGCCGTGGGCACGTCCCACCAGAACGCAGCAACTCGCTGCTGCTGCGTGACCCCACGAAGTCCCAGCACTGGGCAGGAGTCCAACTCGCACGAACCCAGCGACCTCCGGGCACCAGAGCATCCCTAACCCCATCGCTGCCCTGGAAGCCGAGCACATCACATTTATTCATCCTGGTGATGACTTTCCTATCACTCAACTGTACTGGGGATCTCTGCTGAACTGATCACAGAAAGCTCTCCAACAGCTTATTCTCACTCCTCAGTCTTCACTGAACTGTTCGGTTTGGGGAAGTCCTTCGAAGAACGATGAACTACCCAGGTTTTCATATATTCAGTTCATGCTCAGATGGCAAAAATCTCAGCCCGGCCATCTCCATTATCCCGTTGACACACACTTCCCTGCTGGGCCCTTGCCATGCCCTTCCACCCCACACGCAGCTTTAACAGCCTGCAGCTTCAATCCCATTTGCAGCACATGGTCAGCACGTGCATCATGTCTGTGCTTCCACCATATTTCACAACCCTTTTCAGGGAAGGCACCGCAGAAGACAGGATAACATCTCTCCAAACATACAACTATTTTCAATAAATCATTGTATCTGCTCTAACAGCCCTGCTCAAAATTAATTACAATCCTAACCGAAGACATTGTCATGGCACTTACAATTAATTACTGCCACACAAGAGAGGTCTTCCCAAACTTGAAGCTCAGCCTGTGCAACTTAGCTATAAAAATTCAGACCAACAGCCTGACCCAACTTTCTTACAGCCTCCTGCAGCTACCCAGCGACTCCCCTGCCCCAGCCCAGCCTCCCGCAGACACGGTGCCCCGGCGCAGGCGCCCAGACCCCCTGCGGCTGCACCAACAGGGACACGAGCATCTGGCCCCGTGCCCCACCGGGGCCGGAGGGACCATCCCCGGCTTTCCCCAGCCCGGCCCCGGGGCAGCACAGAGTCATGTCGTGGGGATAAAAGAGCCTTGGGGCAATGGGTAAAAGCAGCCAATGATGATCAATTGTACAATGAAAGGAAGGAAGCATTTTAATGGACTTTAACAAAAAAGGAACTTTTTAAAAACACCCTGTATCAGTTTAAAATTGCATTAGAAAAAAGGTATCATGAATGTCCCTATTTTCACAAAAGGATATATTCTCTTACTGTAAACTCTTGGCAGACTGAACACTCTAGTGTACAGGGTAACAAACATACATTTAAGCTATCACTTCCCAATTATACACAAATTAATAATTCACTGCCACAGGGAAAAATGAGCCCAATCATACATCATTCTTACAGCAGCTAATTGGGCATGGAGCGGGCCAGCGCTGGTGGTAAACGGTAAATAATGCATATAGTATATCAAATTTTGCACGTAGATAGACAAGTTAATTTGCTTCCCACTAAAGAAAAAGGACTTTTTAAGAAGTAAACCATTTATCTCCACACTAACATGCAAGATTGCCTTCACATATACACCTACCATTACATATGTCCATCATACAGAAAATATTTATTAAAAAGCATCACGTTTCAAGATGTGTGTGTACACATATATGTATATATACACATACATATGTGTATACAGAGACACAGAAAACCTTACAATTCAAATAAAATTCACTGTGAATACACGGCTATTGAAGTCTCAAAGCTTTCAAGTATAACATATATATGTAAAGTTTTCTAAGAGACTGATACAGGGTTGCCTCTGTATCAAAGGCTTCTCACTCACATGCCATTTATCTGCAGGTTTGGGGAAAATTAAATGCAATTCATTGGCAATATCCAACTGCTTTTTCATGCAAAAATGAAGCCACTCACTACTGGAAAGTTAGGGAGTGGTACCAGCTGCAGAGGGTTTTTCTGTTTGGTTGTGTTTTGTGTGTTTTTTTAAAAAACATTAAGCTGTTCTTAGGGCCTTTGAGCTTAAAATATGAAAGAAATTACTCTCTGCTTTTCGCCTTACCCACAGGCAAAAAAACCCCTACACATCTAAGCAATTCTCGAGCAACCTGTGCTCGCTAGTGTGGTGCGTTGCTCTCCCCATAGCACAAGTGCTCCTGAGCTACAATCATCCACTCACAGCTCCACAGAGGACCTGGTATGAACAGAAAATATTTAGACTTCAGAGCCTGAAAACTGAACAAACTTACTCTATATAGAATAACACTTACTTTCGTTTTTCTTAAGGTAGTTAGAAAAATTATGAAAATCACCTTGACAAAACACCAGTGATGTTGCATATTGATGTTAATGTGTCATGACCTAAATGCTCTCTACTTTTTCTGCAATTCTAATAACACACTTAAATATTCGACCCTTTCCTACTCTCCCCTACGAACAGAAGAGGGAAAGAAATCCCTTACATGTTTTCCTGGCTGATGCCGAAGGAACTCGTCAACCCACAGCAGGCTGCAGTGAGATCCAAAACTGGGTTCTTTGTAGTTGAAAAGGAAAGTCTTCAGCCAACTGGAAGTGACTTCTGATGGAAACTTTATGATTTTTCTTTTTCAACAGATTAATTGAAGGAAAAGTTTAACTTGATGTTTCATTCCGGTATCTACTGGCAACTGATATTCAGTGATAACTGATATGCTCACAATTTAGGAGTAAAAGCTTTTCTCCTTCATGCAAATGGCATCACACATTTGGTGTTGATAATGCAGAGGGATTTGGCCTGAATTCCAAATTATCTAAGGATCCAAACTCATGATACTGATTATTTTTCAAATCTCATGTTTTCTAAGACAATCTGGAGTTCACATTCCCTCACATTCCCTTGCATGTTTGAACCCTTAGAAAATAGCTGGTTCATGTTTCAAAGGGTCTGATTTTCTAATCACAAGGACTAGAATTTTCTCCTTCGTATTTTATTTTTATCATTCAAAATTCTCATGTAATCCACAGCGTTGAAACACTGAGGAATTATCGCAGACGCCACAATATCTAATACCTTTGCGAGAACTCCCCAACCCACTGTAAATCAGTGCAAGGTCCGCAAGGGCTGCACACACGACAGCCACCCCGTGTAACGGTCCTGTCAGGGTCCTCATCAGCACCTAGAAACAAATTTCCAAATGCACATAGGCAACTAGCAAACAGGCAAGCCCTGTGTTCCCAAAAGATTCAATTTCTCTGACGCCACGCCATGAAATATGGCAGTCCAAAACCACAACCGAGTAACCTGCATCCCCATCACGGAGTGAGTGCACTGCTGTGCTGCTAACGTCAACGCGTGATGCCGTGCCCTGACATGGAGCATCGCCGTACACAATGATCTGCAGACAAAACAGCTTAAAATCACACTCCCAGCTTATTCCCGTTCTGGGTAACGCCACGTGGCTGTGGGCTACAGGGGGGAGTAAGGCCATAGCCCAGGGCTCCTGCTGGCAGATGCTGCCAGTCACAGACATGACAAGGGGAGCAGCAAGACACCACTTAAGGGTGGAGAGTAAAAGCACATGGGAGCAACCCTTTGCATTTCTGTCTATGGTTTCTGTGTGTTGCTCTCAAACAAAGCCAGCAATTTAGACTGTCCTTAATACATAAATAAATAAATAAATAAAAAGGCAACAACAAAACCCCCAACAAAGGTATTCTTTGCATAACCCACACCTGCAGGTGACTTAGGGAGATAGGATCTTTTCAGCAGATCCCAGCATGTTAGGGGAAAGACCATGATTACAAATAAAATGATGACATTTCTGTCCAGCTGTGCTCTGGCCTGGACTGCTTGGTGAGAGGAGCAGCCTGGGTCAGTCAGAAGGATCACACTCACCCCCACGGCAGGAACACACCCCACGCTTCCAAGGATTTGCTCCAGAAGTGGAAATCCCAAACCCACATCATCCGCCACAGTCCTCTGTAGGGCAGGCAGGAGGCATCTCAGCTCCCGTGTGTGAGGGGGGCTGGTACCTTCCTTCTCCCCCTCCCACACTGCAGCAGCCCTCAGCTAAGAGCTGGGACTCGCAGTCAAACCTCTCCCTTGTCAGCAGGGACACCTGCCCGAGAGGATGAAACAGGGGCTTTCACACGCTGATTCACAGCAGCTCTGGTGGCAGAGCATCCAAACAAGTGAAGAAACTAACACATGATTACAGCTCTGAGCAAAAGAAAGTAATTTGTCAAAAGATGAAGGAAGTTTTGCCTAGTTTTGCCTTTGGTCAAAAAGACAGATACATACACGGCAGGACACGGACTTTTTCTTTTTTTTTGGCCAGAATATAGCCCATACGTGACCCTCCACTTCCAAATGAGCTTTGTGGGAAGAAAAAAAATACATCCTTTTTAGAGCCATATTTGGAAACACTGGATCATCCAAAGATTCAGAGAGAAACAGTTCTGGAAGCTGCTGGCCTGGTGTTTTATTCCCCATCCCACCATCTAATGTTGCACCTGAGCCACTCTGCGATTTCTGTAAGCAGGGCAAGATACTGCTCCCACTCAGCAGAGCTCATTTCAACTGGCCGGGTGTGTGTGGGAGGGTATCTCTGCCACCTCCTGCAAAGCAGAAATTATAAATCATGTCCACACACAGCAAAGTTAAAAAAAAAAAATCTCACAGCAATAATTTACCTAAATATTTAAAAGAAAATAATTTTAAAATATTAAAGGTAATTCTCACGGAGACTGATGTAATACTACGTGGAAATAAATTAACATTTTCATTCCACTAAACGAAATGAACACAGAACCCACACACATAAAACAAAACCACAGAGTTTGCATTGGAAAGACAGCTTAAAACTCCCAAGCTTTAACTCAAAACATTTTTTTTTTATTAAAGTATGAACGCATTGATGCTGGAGAGTAGTTTACATACATTGTAAAGCAACAAGCATATTTTCAAGAGGTGTGGGCCCTCCTCAATATGTCTCCATGCTCAATCTACATGCTTTAACACTGGACTCACACATACACTCTCACATACAAACATACAGACCCACAAAACACAGACATAGAGCTATCTGCTTCAATTAGCTTTCTTTTAAGGCTTCTGTAAGGTGCCCTAGTGCCCCTAACATTACCATGATTACGAACAAAATTGTATAAAGGAGCAGCATTACTTGCAAACTATTGATCTGCCTTAAAAAATATCAAGTGAAACAAGGTTTTCCTTTTATTTGAGTTTTATTAAACATCTGCATTTAAGAAAGGCATGACTCTCTATACCTGTGAACAAGGAAAGATACGGAACCTTAACATGAGCTTCTCAACCAGAACAGATGTTCAAACCTCACTCCTAAGGGACCGTTTCCTTTGATCTTTACAGTAACGCAGCCCTGGCTGTGCGACGAGGCACTCCCAGTTCCATCCCACCAGGGCCACTCGACCAGCAATGCAGAGACTGGAAACACGGAGTTGAGGCTACCATGCTCGTATCACTTCAGACCTGAGGTTGATGAGAAGTCACAGTTCAAAGACTGACAGACTCAAGTGTCCCTCAACTCTTACCAGTGGGCCCCCCTCCTGCGGAGCACATCAGGGTTGGAAAATGCACAGATAGGTGCTGGCTCGCTGTACCCCTAGCCATCGCGGAGTATTTTTGCCCACCCCTTTTTGGTATCCTGCAGTATATAGTTTGAAACTGCAACTACTGGTGCTGGGTGAAAGATGTGGCAGCAGGTATATTAAGAAAATAGGTACAATGAATAAAATAAAGGATAGCATATGATATAATGTGTACATACAAGCATCTTCTTTCATTTTTTATCTGTGAAATGTGAATTAACTGCAGAATGCCAGGCCATTAGTCTAAAAGGCTATGTACGGCTGTCTCAGCCTACATATGGTCAACGATTTTTGTGATGCATCATGGAGATAGATTCTTCGGGAACCATTAGGGCTTTCCAGGTCTACTTGCTCTTGTGCATCAGCAGCAGCCCCCAGCTAGGAATGCCAGAGGAGCAACTAATAAAATTGCCTGACCAGTCTTGTAAGACAAACAGGAATGACTCTACTTCATGGTATGCACCTGAACTACAGAGATGAGAAAGGGACAGTGATGGGTGGGTGAGAGAGATGGGGGAGGGAGCTTTTTTTCTCACTTTTACAACAGCAGCAGAGTTCAATGTAACGTAATTACTTTAATGATGCATATCTGTAGGTTCTGAATTGCTCTTTTGATTTAAAAAGCTGGTCAGACAAGTGTTTGGCAGTCCTTTCATTCCCCAATTTCAATTGTTGCTTATTCATCTATCAGCTCTCATTCCCTAGGCCATTTCTGCCTTTGCTGAACAGTGAATGAGTTCAGTCAGCCATCGTCAGATTCAAATTCATGAGACACTTCCTCTGATGAGCTGTTCCTGTGGATCCGGCCATCGCTTTTCATGCTGTGAAAAGTCTTCTTAAAAGCCTCCATCATGGCATGGGCCAGCTTCTTGGCCTCCAGCTTGCTCTCACACTCTACAGCATGGCAGTCCATCTGGTAGGACAAGTCATCGTTGATCTCCCGATAGACCCAAGCAAAGATGTTTGGGCTGACATTGTGGTCAGCAGTGCAGTAGGCTATACGTGCTACCTGAAAGGTATCCATGTGGACCGTCGCCTCGCCTTTGAGGTCCAGATGATGCAGCCAGACTTGGAAAGGGCGAATTTCCAGTAGGGCGTTAGCTGGGTAAATATCCTCCCTGGCGAGCGTGTGCTTCTTCCATAATTCAATGACTGGTTTCTCTGTGCAGCCTGATAAAAATTGCATCCCTGTTGTGGAAACCTTACCCAAATACGTAACCTGCAAAGAAGAGCAAAGATAGGTGAAACACAGACAGCAGACTCCGGCGTTGCTTTCTGCCATCCCAGAGAACTTTCCTGAGAAATAAAAGCAACCCTTTTCCCCCTGCAAACTCCCCAGTTTCCCCATCATCTTCAGTAAAACAGTTTTCAAACTGCTTTCCAGATAGTTGCTTTCTCAGATGCTGAATTCACCATTCAAACCCAGATGTTAAAAATGTTCAGTCTCTGAATTTCAAGGGATTTCACTCTCTTCAGCCCCCCTAGAAAGCCCAGCTTTAGAGCCCGTGATGGTACCTCTAAGCTCATGTCAGCAAGGCCCCAGGTAGGTGGGATGCTAACCACTATTTTTTCGTTCTATGTTACTCAGATGATTTATTTGTATCATATTTCAAACATTAATATTAGGGAGACTGAGACATTCTGTTTGATAATGCAAGGCTGCAGGGAGTCAGAAAAGCGTGATCACGGCAGAGGATTTTAAACTGTTTGAATGTTTTTTTGCAAAATGATCTTGTTTTTCCACCACTTCTGCTGTTTCTACTGAAGTATTAAGCCAGGAATAGCTCAAAGCTGTTCACAACTCTATCTTTGAGCAGGTCTGAGACATTTATTACATCAATTTAAGAAAATATGCTGTTAAAAGAATCTAGTAATAAATCTACCTTAGTTTAATCACATCATCTTTGTGCTTTTCTATCTAGATCTTTTGAGTAAATATCCTGTTATCCAATCTGCACAGGAAAGCAAGGTGGTTTTAGTGCCCTTACTTTATTTTGTTCACCAAAAATCAAATTCACTGAGAGGTCCATAACAAATTCTGTATTAAGCCGGTGCAGAAACATTCCCCTGAATCTGTGCAGCTGCTAAAGAGGCTTTCTTCCACTTACAACTGAATAGATTATTTTATCTGGGAAAAGGAATTTTCTCTAAAAAAGACAGATCAACGCCACATAAATACAATTATGCAGATTATTCTATTTATTGATGTGGTCAGAATGGTGCATTTAAGAAAAACTATATGAAAGCAAAATTGCTGCTAATTTGTCTCTTGCAGCAGTAACTGCTTGAGACAGAATCTTGTGCCTCTTGCTTGATGTTTTATAACCTCATGTGCATTTCATTCAAGGCGTTTGGAGGAAAAAAGGTAATCACATGTACTTTTCAAACTTTTCTTCAAAATTCTGTAGTAAACACACAGTATCAGCTATTTTTATTTTAAACACATTAAAAAATCATACCCACAAGGAATACAGGATTTGTATTCCATGCAAACAAAATTTTCCACAAGAAAAATATTTTGCTGCTCTCTTTTGTTAAACTCAGAGACCTAAATTAAGCCATAATTAAGGAAAAAGCTTACAAAACGTTATTGGAAGTCCGTGTGGCTTAATCACGCCTGCCAAAAAAGCAATTTCATAGCATTGACATTTCAAAATGGGAAGTCTTATTCTTTGCCTATAAATATTCATGCTTTGCACTGGGAATATGTTAAATCTTATAAAGCTTTATATTTTTTGGAACAGCGGGAAACATAACAGCTAGAACAGTTAACAAGGCAAGACCTACCAGTGTTTTGCTTTATTTTATTAGTGATGAGAGTTGAGTTCCCTAAAGTACTGTGGAATAACTTAAAAGAAAACCTCAGAGCTCACACCGCCAACTAAACACATACAAACAGCACATACAAGACGAAAGAGGAATGTCTCTGCAACATACTGGGGGGTATTTCAACATATATCCAGTGTCATATTGCTTTGAAAAGACCAAGATCAGTGTGCAAATTTGCACGTTCAATAAATTCTCTGAAGGTTCGCTCAGCACCATTTCATATTCACAAGCCAGCTAACGAAAGACTAGCACACACTGTAAAGTAACTGAGTATTTAGGGTTAGATTCAAAGTCCACTGCAGTGACAGAAGTCCTACACTGACTTCAGAGATTTGCACGAAGCCTTTAAACCCGGAGGAACAAAGAATCAGCCTCTTGCTCATGCACTTTGTCACTGCTCAAATACAGTTTTGAATCCCCGGCCGCAGGAGAGACGCTGCCACCACTGCAACATTTTGTCCCCCCAGCAGCTGTTTGGAGAAGACCAGTATCACTTGGAGCATGCAGAAATAAGCACGTCTCGTTGGTGCACAACATAAATGCAGGGAATTGTTTCGTTACGGGCTTGTCTGCAAGAGGAAGCTGCTGCCAGCAGGTGAGCTGCCCTGCCGCAACAGCGTGAGGAACGGGAGAGGAGAGGAAAGCAAAAGCAGCTACACCCCACTTAGGAGGCATTACTACAGGTCTTCCCAGGCAGTTAGCGCTGCTGAGCTCGGGGCTGCAAATTCGCCCCCAGCAAACAGAGCATCAGCTTCTCAGCACGGACGACTCCCAAGTGATGCTCAGGCCACCTCTGGCAGCTGAGGAGCAAGACCAGAGCGGGCTGTCACACAGGAGTGTAAATTGAGTTTAATGTTCTCTCTGTTCCTTCCCTGCCGTTAACTGCAACCCCCTGTTGGCCATCAATCCGTGCGTGGCCTGCCTAAGTGTGAAGTTACAAAAAAAAAATGTATTTCCTTTCAAATAAAGTATTTGTATTTTACGAAGAAAAGCGGTGAATTACTCTGAAAGCAGCCAAGACAAAAGTAACTAGTAAGAAGGATGGGATGATGGCTTGTTTACAAAAATGGGATGTAATGGTCTGATTTACTGCCCCAGTTCTGTCACAGTATAACTGCGTAGGAACCTTTGGAAAGTTGCCTCCTCTAACACCACTTTGCACCCCTATTATATAAATTTCATTTTCCTTTGAGGACACATTCATAAATATTTATAAGGTGCTTAGACATTACAACAAGGAGTTCAGAAGAGAGAGAATAAACAAAACCTCTGGTTTAGAGTCTCTCCTGTACTGTGTCTTACACAGAAACACCAACACCTACTAATGTTGTTATTTTTTGTTTCTATTTAAACAAATGATCATTTTTTTCCTAGTTGAGATACAAGCATTTCACAAGAGTAGCATTATCAAAGTTCTTAGTGAAGACAGATGTCTAACATTTCATCGCTTCATTGCTAAACGCAGAACAGGGATACAGGGGCTGGCGAGACACCTTGAATATTTGACACAAAAAAGGCAGCATCCTGTTCAGAACAGTTTCCTTCATGATTAAATATCATCTACCTGTTATCCATTACATATTAATCCACCTAGAGCTGGCCAATTTAGTAACTTAGATATTAACATTTGCATAATTGCAGGGACGGTACCAGTATGAACTAAAACCGGCAAAAGATGGGATTTACAGCGCACTTCTCCATGAGCTCCGTTACAAGGTTATTCCACAAGCAACACTCCCTGCATTTCGGCTCCTATCTCATCACGTCTCACAGCACACCCACCTTTATTTAAATGCCCAGAAATCACTGACCATACACATCATTAGAGTAAAGCTATTATAGTACAACCATCTTCCTTTCCAATTTCCAAGTTTGCCAACCAAAGATCAAATAACAGATTATTCCTTCCATTATCAGATGGAGGAGAAAATTATTTTGAGGCAAAAATTCCCACTGGTGGTCTTTTCCATTAAAATCGATGGTGTCTCATTAGTGTGAAGCCAGCAGGAAGTATATAAAAAAAAGAATTTCATCTTTAATACTCATAAGAATAAGATGTGAAGGGCACAGACATTATTATTATTATTTATTATTATTATTTTTATTATGTGTGCATGTGCAAACACACACTGAAGAAGTGCCTGAACAGAATCAACCGTATAGCCTTACTAAGTAGAGAGCAATCATTGACAAGGACTGGCAATAGCCACAGCTCAGGCTGAAAGCCGCATCTGTGCTAATACAGCTCTGAACGCCAGCCAAAGTTCACCAGGACTGAATAATGCTTTTCCTTCTGCCAAAACACCGGACGGAGGTCACGTGGCAGCAAACATCAGTCCAGGAAGGCGACTTATTTGTAACAGCATGGTATGTCTTACAGCAAGGGTCACCCTATACACACCGAGCCGCGTTCCCTCCCCTCTAGCCCCAGTGCAAGGCAGAGTAGCCACAGGTTGGTTGTAATGCGTAAATCATGATCAAGCTGTTGCAGGCTTTGCTTGTTTTGGACACTGTATTTTAAGTGAGAAAAGGAATGGAAAAGCCAGCTCAATGCCACCGTGTTAACCTTAAGCAATAAAGGCATTTCATATCATATCTTCTTCCGAGGGTAGGAATATATTTCTTTATGGCACTTTCAGTCGTTTGGTTTGTGTGTTCCACCTTTCCCATGGAATTCTGGAAGATACAACTCGCAACTTCTTGTGCATGTTAGAAGTTATCCATATTCTTTCCAGCCTTTCTATGGCAAACTGGCATTTGTCCATCTGATCCTTCTCTCCCTGCCAAGCCACTGTCACCCAACATGACATAAAATACACTTATGGTTTCAGCACTTCTGTGCTTGCAAACATTCAAACCTTTAGCAAACGCCAAGATGCTCTGAAGAGCTCCTTATTTCACCCTAGAGACTTGCCAATACCCGTGTCAGTATCTGACAAAACTGTCCTCAAAAGTGCTGTGCCTTTGCCCTTTCATAACACAGCTACAGCCATCTGACATGTAAAGATGTCTCATGTCAAAGGACATGAAGATTAATCAATGTCGTCTTTCACGCACTGGACACAGTGCACACGCAGTCTCATGTCCTGGACACACAAAACATCTGAGTATTTTGACATTGTTGTTTTCAACCCCTTCATTCCAGTAATGTATAGTGAAAATATCTTTCAATAACTAGGCTCAAGGGCTTACCAACTTTGAAAAGACCAATATAGCAGCTGCCACAGACATTCTCACTTCTAGCACAGCATGATTTGTCAGAGGTAATAAGGGGGTTTTACTTTCCATAATCAATTCTTTTCTTTATCATTGACCTCACATTGTTTACTTGCAGCTCATATGAGATAAAGAACAGCTTAGCTCCTGCATGTGTCAATCTGACTTCAGATCTGACTCCCCTATGGACCGTAAATCCATACTGCTCCTAACTCACCAGCCTCAGTTGGGCACCTAAAGTTAGGCGGCCCAATTTCTTTTTCTCCCTCTGTTCCCTGCCCTGGTGCACAGACTATCATTGCTCCAAGAAAGCAGATCCAAGTTGTAAAGATCCATAATTATTACATTACACGAGGGCAGATGCTCTCTTGGCACAGGAGTCTGGCACGGGAACACGTACGCACACAGGACTCTGGGCTCTCTCACTATTCAAGACCATGATCAAAAGACCATATGGAAAATTAACTACTTAGTTATTTCTTTAATATAAGTATTTCTTCCACACCAGATAACAAGGGTCTTTGTTAACAAAATTAACAAAGAAAATGAAAAAATTAAAACAAATAGAGCACTGAACTTGAGCCAGCAGGTATTTACTCTGCATATTTACAGTCACCAGAGGATGCCCTAGAGGATCTTGAATCTTATGCAAATCTTAGTAATAGGCGACTGTCTCTTTTGTCGATCTGTGTTTTAAAATAAACATTCTTTTAGCCTCAAATCTGGTCTAGCTGCAACTGATTATGTTTAATCTGAGACAGTAAGATATTCCTCAGCTATAGGTGAGGCAAGCAGAAGTAATGAGACATTTTCTTCATGAAATCAGAAGAACTTCTCCAGTGGCAACTTCAGGGCATGTGGTAATGAAAACATGATTGGAAGGGCCTGTGTCAGGATGCACAGGTATAGTCCCTCCAGTGAGCAAGTAAACCATCGGCTTGTCCCGGCCAAGCAAGAAACACCAGCCTAAAGATCAGGTAAACTCGTAAAAATATTTAAGAGGAATACAGAGGAGACTTGAAGAAAGGAGCAGCCAAAAGCAGGTTTGGGAGGACACGTGCATGTCTTGCTATGAATTGCCGCTGGAACACAGATAAACATGCAGACACTCTCTGGGTTAGCAATACAAAAACACACGCAGGATGAGAAAGCTCAAGCTTCACCCAGCCTCCATGCACGTATCGTCGAGGCCAGAACAAAGCAAGCTCCATCTCCACATCATTACCAGCTCTGGAAAACACTGCGAGAAGCTGCTACTCATAAAACCTGCACTCAGGCCTCCCTGTGCCACAGCAGCCGGCCACACCGCCAGGCACCGGGCTTGGTGAAGTCCAAAGCTGTCTGGGTACAGCCCCATACCCTCCAGTGCCTCCAAAAGGCACCAGAAGATTGCATTAGATATGGCGCTAGTGGATCCCAAACATCACCTTTTTTAGTTCAAAGCCAAAAATAAATGAAAATATGCATAAGAAAAAATAAGATTAAAAGGGTATGTTTCCCCATGGCCACTGCCACCTGGAATACCTTCATGCAGCGTGTTACCTTCCCTTCCTGGTCACAAAGCTTCGGAGAGACTCTCCGAGAGGAGCCGTGGGCAGCCTCGCAGGACCCACCAGGATGTCTGCTGGTCCCTCGGGGCTGGGGGACACACTGCAGCATTTTGAAAGCCAGCCAAGAGACAAGGTGGCCGGTGGGGAGCTTCATTGCAATGGCAGCGTGCACAAAGCCCACAGTGCCTCCCACGCTGGGTGGCCAGGGAGGGTCAGGGCTCACCGGAGGGTCGCACAGGTTTGAGCACTGAAAGTGGATTTTTTTTATCCATGACGGAGCTGGGATACGAGTGGGACAGGCCTGCAGTGGGCTGCCTGGCAGCTCAGTCAATCATGGCACATCTTTCATTTCAGTAAAAGCAAATTTAGCTGTAGAGACATTTACAACATCTTTAATTAACACACCCAGCTCCTGGCGCAGAGCGAGCACTCCACGCCAGCCGGGGTGCCCGTCTCGCCGCACCACCGCGGCTCGGCTCTCCTCGCCCTCAGGCGCAGTGACTCTGCCTCAGGCTGGCGGCTTTGGGATTTAGAGCCAAAAAACGGTTTTTGGTTCTGGAGGAAAAACAAAAATATCCCAGACATTCCACTGGATCACTGAGCAAATACCATGAACTGCACTCAAGCAACGTTTGCTTAAGTTAAGGAAAAAGGCTGCACAGTTTCCCTCTGCCTGTCACTGCTTCCTCACCCACACTGCCCACCATCCAGCCAAAGCCTTTGCAGCACAAACATGAGGGTCTTTGTGGGAACCACAGCACTCCTTAGCACACAGAAATACTCAGTAAATGCAGTAACGTGGCTTACAGAAATATGTGAAAACTGTTTTATTTTGGAGACAAAATTCAGAGGGAGAACAGACTGAGCTGGGCAACCGTTTAATGGAAAATAACCATCAACTCTGATGGCTGCCCTCCGGTTTAGCAGGGAGGGAAAAAAGATCAGTAGTTAATGTCTGATTTATTTTGAGAAATCAAAGCGTAGCTCCAGTAAAAGCTGGAAGTGTCCAGCACCTCTTTTCAGCAGTTAAGTCAACAGCCAGCATCTGACTCCCTTAGTGGGAACAAAGCTGAACCTAAGTCTTAAAACAATGCTAAATTTCCCCCTCGATAACAAAAATAATAAATAAGCCCAGCAAGAAATGCATTCAACTCTTTACATCTTCAGAACTCCTTCAGAAAAACAACCGCTGGGGAACAGCTGCTCCTTCCCTCCCTCCCTCCCTCCCTCCGTCCATCTATCCCCACAGCCACGCTCAGAGCAGCCCTTCAGGTCCCTTTATTTTCCCATGTGTTTCTCAGCTGTGATCCTGCCTTAGCACAGTCCCAGGAAGGGTTCACCACACAAATAAGGTGTAAAGTGATAGTGCGGGGCAGTCACTTTGGACATAACTCAATCCTTCAACTAAATCCCTTTAAAGGACACAAGAGTTCTGGTTATTCTTAACTCATCGTTATTCTTCCAGGTTTTACAGCCTCCGTGCTTCCAGGTAGCTGTAGCAGGTGAAAGAGAAGGAAGAGCTGGGGTACTGTGAAAATGCCTTTTCTTGAAAAATGCTCAGCCCCATTAGAAAGAAAAACGTATTACAGATTTCACTGAGCTAGCCTAGGAAAGCCCTTTAACATGGCAGCAGGCAGAGCAGATGAGTTACCATGGTCCAGGGTGGGTGTCCCAATATCCAGTCCCACATCTGCCAGGGCAGCATCTCAGGCACGGGGCTTTTCTGACGGAGGGCAGAGCTCCCCCACAAAGGACCTCCCATTCCTCAGACACCGAGCAGGACAAACACTCCAGGGACTGCGGACGACGGACGTCAAGCGCAGGGCACATCTCTGAGAGAGACACCCAAGAGCACACAGATATCCCAGAGCCCCTCTTCCCGGCCAAATAAAACCCCAGTCCTCCCAGAGCAGCCAGGCCTGGGCCTCCCACTGATGGCGCTTGGGGAGGGGAGCAGAAGACAAAAACCTCCGCAGAGTACCCACAGGAGTGGAGCCCTCCTTCCCCCATGCGGCCAGCCCCATCACCGACACCAACTCACACTGCCTGGGGGAGAGGTGGGAAAAAACATTGACATTTGGCAAGTTTAAGATTTAATAAATAAATGTACTGGAAGAGAAAAAAAATTATCCTTGACGGCTTAATTTATAAGCTCTGAGAGGAACAAGAAAAGCAAACAAGAAAAAGCCCACTAGCTCCGCAGGCCAAATAGCCAGTGCGGGATAAATAAGGCAGCAAGCAGAGCTCTCCTTCGGAAACACAACCCTGAGAAACGCAACGGTCCGAGCTTTTCACCTTTCATTACATCAGGGTGCTGCTCAACAAGCCTCTTTATAAACTACTGGGTATTAAACTACTGCCCTCAGTTAGACCTAAGAGCATCTAACTTCTATCCAGCGACCAGGAGTCTCTGCCTAACTGGCAAAATGGTTAACCAAGCCCAAACACAACCTCAGCAAGAGCCAGCTCTGCTCCCTGCAACCTCCTGTTAGCAACAAAAGGATCGCCTCTTGCATTTCATTTTCCACTGGACAGGAAGCTCTTTTTGTGGTTTGGCTTGCGGGGATGAGCCTGAAATGAAATCAAGTGGAACTGGCAAACTGCAGCTAGCTTGCAGTCGGAGACACTTGGGTCCTGGTGTGAGTGGAAGATTTACGCTGCACTATTTAAAACTCAAGAAATCAATTCAATTCCAGTAGCTGTTTAAAAATGTTGTAGTGCAAGACATAACGAACGAACAAATACATCGATCATACACAACCTCAGCAGGGCTGCTGGACACCCTACTGTACAAGTTGATGATTACTTTTATTCCCAAATATTTTCTTTATGTTGCTATTTAGATTACTTTCCTTCTTTGTCTCCTTTCATTGTCTCACATAACTTCCTTTCTCTGTGCCCAGTTACCACTGGGTTGAAATTAATTCTTGGATAAGCCAGTTCATTTCCCATTGTCCTTCAGGAGTCTTCCCAGGGCGAGGAGAGATGTGGAGAAAACCAGGGAAGTGAGAAGAAAACCAACCCACACTGCAGTCACTAGTTGCGATTACTTGGAGCTTCCTTCACACCAAATCCGTCCAAAACCTCTCCTCTGCCACCTCAAAACCTTCACTTTGAGAATGTCCCTTCTGCCAGGAGAAAGTGGCGTAATTTTGTATGATCATGATCTCCCCCCAAACACACATCTACCTTCATGTTTATGTTCAAATTACACACAAGCTTTTTTCCCTACACATTATTTACATGAGGTTGAAACCGAGCATGGAAATCTGATTAAGCAACTCATCATGTTTCAGAAGCTTTTTGGTCCTGGGCTCCTCACAGATGTTGTCTCATAGCAGAGGGAAGGAGTCCACGGCTAAGAGGGGGAGCAGGCTGTGTGCTTTTACTTTGTTCCCCTTCCTTTCCAACCCACAGAAAGCTCACTTTGGCACCAGTCCTACAAAAACTTCTCCAGTTGTACTTAATGGAGCATGCAAAGAGCGAGTACGGGAATGGCTATATAATTTGGGCCACCATTTCCACCGAGGCATGTGCATTTTACATACCCTCCAAGACTTCAGACACTGAAGCACTCCCAGAAAGCCATGCAGAGTGCATGTTTTTCAGGATCTTTCATGGCTAAGAGATCTGTCCTCAAGGTTCCCTTCTTTGAGCATTCCCCACGAGATCCTTGTATTTCCCTTTTAGTTCTTCCTTTTAAACGAAGATGCCAAGTAATAAAACTGAACAAAGCCTGTGTTACTAAGACATTCAGTTCTGGAGACCAAACATCTCAACTGCACTTGCTTCCTGGCACAACTTGACAACACCTGAAACTAAGAGCAAAAGGGAAGGGAGCCAGCTTCAGGGACCACTGAAGATGACTACAAACCTGGTTTGTATTTCAAGAGAAGTGTCAGGCCTACATCGCAGGAAGAAGAGAAGAAAAATAATGACAACTAAACCATTTCAGTTCTTCCTCCCCCTGAGTGCCGTAAGACCAGTAACATTCAAAAAAAGAAAAAATTACGAAACAAACCACAGACACGAGAGACTCCCAGAAATGGCAGCACTTACTCCTTCTGCTATCCTTCACACACTGCAAATGAAACACACTCCCTGAAGAGAATGGGGGAACACAGAAATATCATCCCCCATATAACTGTAACTATACCCGCACCTGCAAAGTCTCCTATTAAGGTACTCAGTCATTAGTTTTACATCTCCTTCATGCATCACTATGTGAAATGATTTCCTTGACTTCGCTAAACCCTTAGAGATCTTTTCAGTTCTCACAAGTTTTAGCGCCTCCAGGAAAAGTCTTATTCGAAGGCTGGAGAAGAAGAAATACAGTGCCTACACTGGGATGGAGCTCTTACACTGCAGCAATGAAAAACAGACCTTGCATATCTCAACTTACCGAAAAGCACTAAATACATTATTAAAAAGAAAATATAGTTAAGCAACTCTCTTTATTGCTAAATGAGCCCTTAGATAAATATGCCTGATTTATCATTTAGGTTTGTTTGCATTATCAAATTCTGCATCAGGACCATAGCAATACAGGCTCTACACAGACAGAAAGAATACAACGTCACTGCCTCTAAGGTTTGTGACACTATATTACAATTTAACCAGAGATTTCCCACTCAACAACGCAACAGTATGTTAGCAGGCTAACAGATTTTAAAAGAACAAATATGTCCCACAGAGTATAATGATGGAAGACAATGGTGCCATACAGTTTTTAATTCATTTCCAAAGCCATGGTTCACAGTGCCTCCAAGGTCCTGTTTTCACAATGGATTTAGTGCTTGCCTGTGCCTTCAATACAGTCACTTTCCATTTGGATAATGTCTTTCCAATCACCACAGAAAGATCTGAAAGCAATCCTTAGCCCTCGTGAGCATCCAGTGAATTGGGTATTCATGCAGGCTACCTGGGCTCCAGAGAGGTTCATCTCCTGGGAATTTCTCCAGGCAGCAAGAGAACTTTTACAGTGACACAGAGGGAGCCTCCCTCCTTTTCTGGCTAATTTAATCACAGCATCTCCTGTGTGCCTCTCAAAAAAAAAAAGCTACATTGCTCCAACCCATTCTCTTAGCATGTATTTCAGCTCTAAGGCGACGAGCCTACATAGCAGCCAGAAAGCACAGTCCTTAACCACCAGGAGCAAAAACCAAGATGTGGAGACTCCTGTGGTGCTGATTTCAGGCAAGATGAAAGGAAAGACCAAGCCTTGGTTTGGAGAGCCTGGAAGGCGGCACTCCAAAGTGGAGGACTGTCTGGAGGAAAGAAGGGGAGGGGGGCAAAGGTCCTCTTCTCTGGGGAGCAGCTCTACTTATCACTGCTGCAATTTAGATCATCTATTACAGCAGCTTGCCCCCAGTACAATTCAGATGGCTGCAGGTCAGACCCAATCACTACTCACACCAATTGTACAGCAAACTCCTAGGAGCTCCCTTCATATCCACAGTTCATCTCTCTGGTATTACAGAGGTCATGGTTTTTACAAAGGGCAGAAAATTCATTTCCATAGTTTCCACTGGCCCTGAAGTTGACTTTGCAAAGGCAAAATCTATAGTGAATAGCCCTGCTGTTGCTCCGTTTGACAAAGGACAAACTGGTGCAAATTTTAGGGATCGAAGGAAAAAAAGAAACTACTTATGATGGAAATAAATAAACCCTTCACTGTTTTTCTCAACACTTATTGTCTTCATGCAACAATGAATACCTGCAGTTAAAAATACAATAATCAAGAACATTATAAAAAGGCCCCAGTCTTGCAATTCTCAACCAACCAAAACTGCCATCTGGATTTAAAAACTGCTCCAATTTATATTTGCAGAGGATTTCTGTATTTGTATGAATAGTAAGTAAGAAAGGATATAAAGATATAGTAGCAAAACACAATGGTGGGATCAATACTATTCAGAGCAACCGCTGCACCTGCAGAGCATCAGAGTCATCTACTCTCTGTAGCCTATGATGCTTTAGGAGAAGTTAGGGTAAAAGAAATACCACAGCAGCTCCACTCATTCCTATTTTCTGTCTTCCTCTTCGCAGTCTGGCAGTCACTGGGACTACACGGCCAAGCCATAGGGAGCAGAGAGCCTACCAGGTGCTTTGCCACTGAAGCTTAGACACCTTTACTCCAGTTGCTGCTTGGCCTACCTGGGGACGGAGGGTCAGTTCTGGATAAAGCAACACTAACTCTCTGGAATCGCTCTTCAGCGTGACAACAGAATACAGCTTCCTAAAGCAAAGAACGTTACAGGCTGCCTCTGGCATTGTCTCTAAGCAAAATATATCCATCCTGTGAAGCACAGGACATGCCGTAGCATAATAAGCTCAATGAGGCCTCACCACACAAAAATTTAACATATTGCTAACTATGACTGCAATATATATCCGGTAAAAATCTCAGAAGTCTGATGATTGTTTTCTATATAAACAATTAATCAAACATTTTCTATTAACAAGGTGTTTCACAGCTCTGTAACAAGCAAATACTTAGTCTTAGCCATTTATCATCATCCTACACTTAAAATTTTCCATATAGTTATTAAAAATGTTTAATAGAATAAGCAGATCATTTTAAGAGCTTAATAGTTCTTGATCATGTCAAACTAAGAGTCCAACCAGTGCATAATACTTTCTCCAAAACTCTCTTCCCCAAACAGCAGGTACCAAATATTTCCAGGCATTTCAAGAAAGCCCATGGGTGTAGAGTGCTCTCTCCCTTTGCTTTGAGATTCTGACAGAGAGATTTTCAGAAGAGCACAGGCAGTAACACGTCGAACATTTTAAGAAAAGCTGACCACTCTTTCAGTATCTAGAAATACAGACAGAAATTTGGCAAGAGAGATTGGTGTGTGCATTAACAAATGAGGAATTACTCGTCTAAAATTCTGTAGCTTTCCCCATCTAGGCTGAAGTGAGCAAAGTCAAAGCACTCCTGTTCCTATGGAGCCTGATACAATGCTGGTATGAGACACAGTTGTACTTTCACTCACAGGATTAGAGCCCTTGCTAAGTCTCTCCTAACAGTCTAGTTTCCTACCAAAGCTGTTATTATTTTGGTTAAATACTTTTAAATAGAAAATAACATATATTTTAGATTTAATTATGCATGAGCTTAAATATGACAGCACAATAGAGAGAAAACAGCATTTGGGTACACAGAATTTACTTTAGGTTTACTTTATGCTAAAAATGTAGATATTTACAGTAAAAGCACACACTATATTATTTGTCCCGTATCATCTGTCTCTAGCCTTCCACTCTTTTCCTCTGCTGCCTCCTCATCAAAACAAGTTGGTATCTCTTGTTGGGCCGAAATCAAGCAGAAAATTCTTTAATTACAGTGCAAACCCACAAACAGCATTAACATTCAAGCCATGTATGCAAAAATCAAATCTGAACAGGCCAACCTAGCTATTCTGTGAGGGAATCTTATCTACAAGAAAAAATCCTCCTTCTACAAGAAACTCACCAAAAAAAACCACAGAAACCCCCCCTCCACACACACCCCCCCCACCCAGTGTGCCTTACTCCAGGCAAAGGCAGCCAGCACATGATGTTTCTTCGGAGGATCTTGTTTACCTTTTCTTACTCAAGGAGAAAAAGCTGAAATAGAGGTTAGTCCCCACCTGAAAAACCAAGTAATATGGCAGATGATATAGATTATAATTTGTCTTCATGTTTTGTCATTAGCAAGGTAAGATTTTTATTTTCATTTAAAAAAATGTAGATACAAACCAACTGCATCTCCCTTCTCACAAAAGCACCGAAGAGAGATTATAAAAATCTCCACATTTAAAACAGCCACAGCAAGAACAAGGCAGTCCCTCCCATGGCAGCAAGATCACACAATATGCACTCATGAATTGGAGCACAGCCCTTCTGGGGATGAACTCGCTAACGCCCAGAAATGGCATTAATGCATCATACCGTAATGCCTGTCACAGCCTTACGTTCCTAAGATCCCAAATTGTTCAGCAGTGCACATAGACAGCTTCCTCTGCATCCATAAAGTGACACTATGCTAGTCTAACAGGATATGATATACATGTATATGTACTACAAAATAATTCCACTGAATTATTTATAACACCTTTCTTCTCAAAGAGGCATTTAGCAAGCTGTATCATTAAAATATAAACAGCAGCTGCCAACATGTCCCTGTCTACCCCAAATCCAGAGTTTAGAAGAGGAGATGATGAATAGTATTACCGAGGGAAACTGCAAGGGCAATTTATGAGGGAGCAGTGTAATTAATGGAAACGGAAATTGGGCTCTAGCAGCCACGCTCAGAGTGCTGCCCTTGCAAAAAGAGACACAGTTTTCTGACGACTGCAGCGCTCGGGACACTGTCTGTCTCATTCACAGCACAGTGTCATTAGGAGAGGTGTCTCCTTTACACCACCACGTCTGCTACACTCCCACTCACTTTGCAGAGAAGGTCCTGGCTACACAAACACCCAAGAATCAGCAAATACAAAGGAGAGGTATTCATGAAGCGAGGTAACTTCACTACTTTCTTGCATCTGCCTTCTTCCCTGCCTGCCATTTGCTCAGCTTCCTTCCTTCCCTCTCAGGAAAGTGCACTCCTGGCGACAGACGAGTGCCCCACCAGCACTGCCCGCACGGGCTGGGCGATGGAAATGGGTGCGAGCTGCATCTGCTCGGGACAGAGCCCGGACAGAGTGTGGAAGCTATGAAAACCACAGCAAGCGGGAACGTTATACAGGGAAGACTGGAAACAGGGGAAGAGCCACGACATGACCCCGAGAAAGTTCTTGCTGGATATGCAGCTGTTTCCAGGGCAGATCGCAAACCAGAGTACACCCTTCACAGGGAAGTGTGTGGGTGTCCTTGGATGATCCATAAGGATACTCCTAGGCTCCTTATAGCCACTCAAATGGAGTTAATCTGATCATAAACCAATGATTAGAATGAACACTGAAAGGTTTACACAGGCATTTTTATTTTAAGATATTGGGAAGAAATTTTAGAAGGTGAACAGAAGAAATTCCATGGAGTGATCCAAAGAAAGTGCATCTCAGGGGTGGGTCATACCGTAGAGGATACCAGCCAGAAAGGCTAATAAAAACAGAGAAGCTGTGAGATCCCAACAGAACTGCCACCTGTGCTCTCCCGGAGGTGGGCCAAGAGGATGACGGCACGGTACCACATGCCAAAGCAAAATCTACTCTCCATTATATAAGGCTGCTGCACTTTGGAAAAATACATAACTGGCATGATTAGGTTTCGCAAGCGAGAACTTGAGAGAAGGCAAAAATCACTTTGGCTACTACTTATAGATTGGGTTTGGACTTGTATTACAAACGGTCTGAAAGAGATCAGGAAACCAAACATTTCTCTTTGATGTAGCGCACAAACCACTCTGGAGTTTCTTTTTATAAGGAAAATGGCCTTTTCCTTTTATGCTTCAGGCAAAGGAGACGTAATGTCCTTCACACTTTCCAGCTAACACCTAAAACTCTTACACAGCACAATGTCAGGTATAACTAAGATCTTGCATTTGAACTAATTAAATCAAGGATGCAATGGCAAGAACAGGTTTCATCTTGCTTGTGTTCTCCAATTCCAGCAACTAAGCTGCCACTTTCAGGCACCTACTTTTTTTGAAATTAAAATGAAGCAAACAGACACACTGTAAAAGAACAGAACAGAAATTTGTATCCAAGGGTATCCTGCAAGTGTGGAAAAGGAGATAAAGCTCCAGGCTTTGCCAGGTGGCACAATCGTCATCTTAGGCCTGGAAAAATTCTGCAAGAATCAACAGAAGACTAACACAAATCCTTCCACATAGATGGATAAAGCCACACACAGCAGCTTTCATAACACTCAAAGACCTTGACTTAGGTACGTCTACAGTCGCTCTCCTTGATCACTATGTAACCTGTTATTGAATGCAAACTCTTGTAATCCCAGTTTCTTCTACTTCATATGCCCTTCTCAGCAGATGATTGTCAGATGAACAAAACCCTAATCACACCTGAACGACATTATCACATGCATAGCACTGCCAGAAAACCAAACACCTCCTATTCTGAAAACTCACTGAATTCATGGTTAAAAGGAACTACCGTTGTTCTCTTTTCCAACAGATGATCAGCTTGAAGTTACTAAGAAACGACTGTATTTTTTTTTTCTCTCAATTAAAAAGATAGACTGGTGTCCAACTCTTTGATAGTAAAGCAACAGACAGCAGGAGCTCACCAAGGTCACAGAGCAAAAATGACCTTGGGCTTTCCAGTGCTCCGTGTCAGCCCATATGAATTCACTGTGCGTTTTGGCAGCAGAGCACAGCAGTGCTCTTCCCCGCTCCCCTCAGAGTGATTTCATGCAAAAGAGCAACAGTTGAAAGGAAAATGTGATTTTGACACCCTTGAACAAGAAAAGGCATAAAAGCTGGTCAGGGAGAAAACCAAGGGCAGAGCTGGGGGCCCTGGTAATGCACATTGAAGTAACTCCTGCTAGTGAATGCCACAGAGGGAAAACAAACAGTCCTCTCCTCAGCAACAGCAGCAGTAATACTTTTCCAAAAACTTTATGAGCCCTATGATATGGTCTTGTTTGATCTATCATAACCACGATAAGCTAGCCAGTAAAACAACTTGAAGCAACTGCAAAGCCCTGGCTCTGGTTCATGGCTTGAATACCAAGTGGTCATATGGATGTCTATCTGAAGTATTTTCATACTGCCCTGAAGTTATTTCTAGCGATTGCCTAAGAGGAAGGTTGTTTGGGCTTTGACCCGCTCTGCACTCAGTCACCAGCATTTGTGAAGTGGAAGAAACAAATACGATTTTAACCTCTGGCACAGAGCACAGAAAGCAGAAACGTGGCGGCCACCACCATCTCTTACACACTGATGTCTGTCATTTGAAGCAATCCCCATTTTTTAATGATGAAGCCTTTTCGATGTCTACTCCTTCACCTCCGTCTTCAGCTGCACAGTCTATGGCCACTCGCATTAAAGGACTTGGATTGAAATGCAAATCTGGAAAGCTCAGAGACCTGACAAAAAACTAAAAAAGGCTTCATAAACTGTGTTTTCAGTGTGGAAATCTGTGTTTCATACAGCTAGATGCCTGATACACCAGTTTTATGCACAGTGCAGTAGTACATCAATGTCACGTAGGGAAACGTGGTACTACTACAGCATCTCCCATAACAGATGAGAGCAAAATTATGGTGCCATATGGTGAATAAGAACCAAGAGCCAAGATAAATACTGTGCTTGTCCCTCATGTAGCTAAGGCACTGTTATAACAGCTGTGTTGCACCAAAACCAAAACAGAAAGGGATCAAAATCCATTCTGCTGGCTTATAAAGTCTTCTGGCGTGATCATGCCTATTAGGAAGGGAAGCTCATAGTCATATGGAGACGACACACTTGCGTGGATGAGTTAGATTAGTGAGTTAAGTGCAGAGAAGTTATTGTGCAAGGCATGTGTGTTCTCTCTAGGCGGACAGAGGAGGAAAAGGAAGAGAAAAGGACATTGTATACTATAATAGAGAAACCAACAACATCTGGAAATCCCAAGAGGTCAGATAAAGTGCTTACCATCACCATCGCATTGGTACAGCTGTAGCATGAGTGTGATCTCCTTCCCAGCTCCCAGTCACACCCCACAAAACATTTCTGACCACCGCGGGCTGGCCTGTTGGTTGGGGAGGATGGTGCGGGTGGGGAGCACTACCCCAGGCAGAGATGGCAGCGGGGAGCCCAACCCCGACCACCCACACCCTCCCTAGCACCCCACGTTGCTGCCATCTTCAGCCAAACTAGACTGGAATAAGAGTGGCCCCGTACCCACCCTGTCTCCTGGGTGGTGAGCAGGGTGCTCACCCAGATAGTGAGAGATGGGGTTCACGCACTGTTGTCCCGTCTCCCAGCACCAGCTGGCAGAGCTCCTCAGGCACTGGGACATGGGCTGGAGCAGCACCTGCTCCTTCAGAGGTGCTTCTGGGGTCTGAGCACCTCTACCAGATCAGGGGCAGGGAATCAGACCTTTTGTTTGTTTGTTGGTTTAAAAAAAAATACAAAAAAAACAAATCCAGAGTGATCAAAGTATGTAACACCTCAGCATTTTATAACCTACATATGCTAAATCCTAAAATGTAAATGTATGTTTCTGTTGTGTAACTATCAGACACTACCAATGGAAACTCATGATAAAGAAGTGAAGGAGTCCACCAGTTTACATGGATGGAGTACTAAAGGTTCCCAAATGTTTGGCTTAACTTCCTGAATTCCTCTCTCAACCCCTAAATCATCACTGGAAATCAGGTTCAAGAACAGAAACTCAAGAGAAATTAGTCATACGTTTTCCCATGACAGTCCATTGCTACTTAGAAGGAAAATATGAAGTGTTTTCTTTATTAAGATGAAAATGAAGAATGGCTTCCCATCTTAAGCCTTTAAAGGAGAAACTATTTCTGCTGCACTATTGTTAAACCTGTTTTATAGTTCTACTACCATGAAAAAGGAACATCACATTTCCAAAATGACTGCAATTATCAGTCATTAAGGATGCAGCTCATAATGCAGTACAAACCCCTTATAAAATATTGTAACTTCAGCAGATAATGTTTAATTTTATCTCAATGAAGCAATAGCCTAGAAAGTAATGGCTTTCTTTGCAACTTGAATACAAACCAGAAAGCATATATTTTGTTCTGTAAGTGTTTGAATACTAATCCCTGCGGTATTTAATGTCACAAGAAGACAGCCCCCCCATATACAGTACACAGTCACTTGTGAGATGAACTTATATAACTTGAAAAGAATCAAAGATTCCTGAAAATACCAAGTCAACGGAAAATACAATTGGCATTTGCAGTCAAAAAAAACTGTAAGAAAGAATTCTGAAACTCTGAAATTTTAGTCCTGGTCTGATACGGCATCCCATCACGGGAAGCTGACATTTAAAAGGCTGTTTAGAGAAAGCTGGATGATGTCTGTGCCCAATGCAAATCTGTAGCCACACAGATGTCAGTGAAGCTGCAATCATTTATCCCACCCAGGGCTGTGTGATCACCACCAGGCACAATGTGAAACAAGGAAGCGATCTGCAGTGGATGGGACCAACTTTTCCCTCTTTTTCAAAAACAGTCGTTAAACTTAACAATGCTCTGCAACAGACACACTCCAGAGGGAATCGTAATTCTTTCTTAGCTGCAGAGATATCCCATCTTCATTAGGAACTGGAGCTCTATCAGTTGCATTTATTCAGAAATATTGCTAAAGTTCCTCTTCCAACAGCTGCCTTCACAGTTACATATGTAAAATAGTAGGCTGGAGTTACCCATTAATCTCACAAAAGAGAATTAGATTGATGTCACATAGTTTGAATAGTAATTATAATATGAGCTAGAAACTGTTCACAGTAATAAAAATGGTTATAAACAATTCTAGATTCACAGAGTATGATGGATGATTTGTTATGACACTGAATAATGTTTTAAATATCGCATTGCCTAAATTCCAGTACACAGGACCATATTCAAATTTAGGGTAACTTGAATTTGATTCACACCAGAAGTTTGCTTGACCCATAATATCTTAATTTAAAAATATGGATACAGCCAGTTGCCCACAAATGGTTTTGCCAACAAGGTCAATTAAATGTGATGTTTTATTCAAGTTTTGCTTGATTAAAAAAGAATCTTGGGCAAGCTTCAGGGAGGTTTTGGTCCTGTAAGCACAACGCAATCTTGAAGTGTCAAAATGAATCTTGGAAGCAACACTAAAGCTGGATGAAAAAACTAGCACTGCCTAAACCGCAAAGGTTATATCCAGCAATGGATGCAGCAGCTTGGACATCTGCCTCCAACACCAACACTCTTCATAACAGCACCTTCTGGGAAACAAATATTCTAGCAACCCAACCAAATACCACTTTCAAAGGATATTTTTAAACTTTAATCCACCTTGGGCAACCAGCTATTTTTTATGATTCCTCCTACTATTTTTCTGGAGTAAAAATGAAGGAAATATGTTGGTTTATTTTTGTTGCTGCTTGACAGCTAATCAAATTTGATATTTATATTGTACTGGGATAATGAAATGTCAAGATGGATATTATAAAAACATTTCTGAAGTTAGTAATTTAACCTTCAGCAATTCAATTTGATTCAATGGTGTCTACACACTTGTAAATAGCTGTATTTTAGATCCTTGCTACCTGATGGCAGAAATAGACCCTTCCCCTCTTAGATTGCTGGGTCTGGAGTGCCACTCGGTGGCCAAATATAAACACTCTTGTAGTGGACGCCTATCTAACACTAGTCAAGCGGTCTCATAGAGTCTACACTTTGGGATATACTGATTTGGAAGCAATCAACAATTCTGCAGTTGCTTATATGACAGCCTAACACAATAAGAAACATTTTTATTCCTTATATAAACTCTGGTCGTGGGACTCTGGTGACTGTCAACATGCCCTCAGTGAACTGGAGAACCTCCAACTCTAAAAGCCGAATATCTCACCTCTCGCGCAAAAAAAAGCAGCTCCAGAGCCAGGCTGTAACAAATGTGTTGTTTGTTACAGGTGCACGGAGCACAGAGAGGGACCTGTAACCCATGCTCACCAGTGGGTAACTTCGGATCTTGTAGCACCAAGGAGCTTGTATTTATTTATTTATTTTAACCTAAACAATCAGTTTCTTCACATAAGCCGACAGGCCTATTTTAAACAGAGAAGGAATCAGAAACTAAGGGCAGGCAAACAGTAGCTTGTAAAACTGGGAGCATCTCATTATAATACCACTTGTACACTGCCATCACAGGAGAATAAATGACTATTTATTTACTTGCAGTACCTCATAACTCCAAGCCAGAGCTGAACTTGTATCACTCTGATCTGGCCAGTCTCGAGGGCAAAGCACTCCCTGTACCATCAGAAAACCTCTGCTTCTTCTTACTCAGCTGCCTCCCAGACACTGAGATGCAACAGGGATTTTTGTGTTCCTACTTGCGTCTTTACAGAAGCAGCACCACCAGCAGCAGCACTCACGTTCAGCACAGGCATCACGCAGCAGGCAGGTGGTAAAAGAAAAGATGGAGAAAATTTGTTTATGCAGGACCCACATCTTTGATCCTTCAGAGAATAAGAAAAATTTCAAGCAACGCTACAAAAATTTGAGAACTTCCTTACAATCACCTGAGTTAGTTGCACTGTTCCTTTTCCTCTTGAATAGTACAATATATGGGAATGGAGAGCAGAAGTTAGTATCATGGATGAAGAATCCTAACTACAGAAATGAGATTTCATTATATCAAATGATGTCAAACATCCAGTGTTATTCATATTTTTACTATGAGCTTTCCAAATTGCTGGCCAGCCTCCCAGAACGTTTTTACCTCTTGTTTTCTCTCAAGGGTAAATGGCTTACGATAACATTTAACAAATCTAATCAGAGTGCACTTTTACAATAAATATTACTATCTGAATAAATCCCAATCAGATAAAATTAGCTGAATATTCAGCCTTCTTCAATAATCCATCCCTATCAGTTTAAAGAGATGAAAAAATACTATCTTAGTATAACTTGATATGAGACTGTAAACAACTGTCAAATACAACACAAGGCAGGAAAAGACAATGAATTCTTAATTCAACAAGACATTAACTCATCCTGCATCAATCCACACCACTGGGCAAGGCTCCTGCCCTGACATGACTAATACATGGGCATCAGTCTAAAGGAACAAGAAACTGCCTGTAAAGCCAGAAGTAGCTGTGTGGGAGACTTGTACCCACACGGGAAAACCTCAGAGGCTCAGGACCTACTGGAAGGCATGTTTACACCGCTCACTTCAGCTGAGCCTGGGGTGCCGGAAATATTTACAGTGATAAAAAGTAAGGTCACTACAACTGTGCCTGCACTGTGGCAGCACAAATATCTGTCTTTTTTCTTTAAAAAAGAAAAAAAAAAAAAAAGGAACAAGGTAAAGTCATCAGACAAAACCCACATGATTTTTGTAAGAAATCTGGGAGCTCACTATCCCCTATGATTTCATCGCATGAGGGGCAATGAGAAGCAGCTCTGGAATGCAGAAGGCTCTTTGTAGCACCATTTTCTTAAGCCAAAAGGTTAGAAACAATGACAGTGTGCTGAAACCACATCATCCTTCTGCAGAGGAGTGCTAGCAGAGCCCTGAAAGATGCCAACATTTCCACTGAATCAGCTACAAAGCCATCATCTAGTTTTGCCCTCAAAGGTATCAAAAACAGTATCTTCCAAATACCTTTAAATCACTATGTCCTAAGAAAAAAATGTGGTCCGACCAGGGAACGTCTGCAGGCAGCTGCATCCTGTATTATTCAGCACTTGAAAATGAAAAAAAGGGACATGATTTGCTGAGAGCAGGTGAGCTACACACCTAAGATGTGACATGTGCCACAACCACATTTCAGGGAGGCTGAAGTCCAACCAGTTTCCTGCTTGAGGAGGGCAGCAGCGGGCTGGGACAAGTCCACAGAGCCCACTGCCGCCGTGGGGACAGAAAGCTGTGCCGAACTGGTCGAGTGCCCGACAAGTAGCAGCAAGCTGAGCTCACCAGCTCCTTACGCTTTTCATACAACTTTAGCGAAGTGCTTAAGCACAGGAACCTACCACATGCTCTTTGTATAATAGGAAACATTTACTTTTGTGAATGATTATAAACAGAAGGCTCTTGAAAGAGCTTACTCTCCAACAGGACCCCTTAAATATTTACATTCTGCGGGCTGATGTGCAGCAAGGAGTGTTTACTGCCATGGGACCCTGCTAGGTGGAGAGCTTGCACACAGCACCCGCTGTACTGCATCTGTCACAGCAGGGGCTCAGCTTTGGGAAACAGGCTGCCACGGTCCACCTTCTGCCTAAACTGTCCCTCAAGTTCATTTGCAAAAAAGCCACCTGTATTTTTTCCTCCCAGGACACAGCTCAGCCCCCAACTCAAATGCCTCTGAGCAGCCCCAATCCGGGACTGGATGGAACTCCGCCCTCCACATCACAGCCTTCCCGAATCAGCAGAAATAATTCACTACAACAGATAGATCTTCAAGGGGTTTTGTTTTCTTTTTTTTTTTTTTTTCTCTAGGAACTGAAGCTGGCTGTCAAAAGGAGGTGCTAATACAGCCCCTCCTCCCCTCCCAAATGCAATTAGTATCTTGGTAAGCACGAAACCTAAGATCAGTGAAAATGGGGAAGGAATGAAATAGGGACATTTGAGTCACTTCTGTGACATGACTGAAGTTTTTACTAATTGTGAAAGTGCACAATGCCGGTTCACCAGCCCATTTTTCAGCTTTCCATTTAGAGAGAGAAGCAGACATTTACCAAAAACAAACAAAAATCCTGAAAATTCACAATAGGTGGTTCCCATTCCAAGACAGCTCTAGTTTATAATCTTTTTTCTTTATTGCTATTTAATGACTCACATCATTCGACTCTTTCCCCATTCCTAATGTCTGCTGCTGAAGTCTCCTCTAGAGAGATAGTACTTGGATGCCTGAGGGAGAGTCAGAGAGAACGATAACTACAAAAAAAAAATCACGGGAGTCATCATTTCCTAAGTCTGCATTGAAACAGATAAAACTTCCATTGCCAAGATTAGCTCATATGGTACAATATATGGGGAGATGGACAGATCTCTTTACATGGGATGATAGGATGAATCTTCCCATCAGATATATATGCAGACATATATGAAGTAACTTCTTTGAAATCAGCTGAATTACTTTAGATTCACAGCCAGAAATCTAAGGTCTGAAATGAGCTTACTCTGTGACTTGTCAGCTGGAAAATCCAACTGATTGTCAGAGAGAAAGTGCATCTTCTTTTGGGATAAAGCCAAGAACTGTAGGCAGAAAAAAACAAAGCCCAGCTCTTCACTTCCATACATGCCCTAAAGAATGTACATCAGTCCTAAACATTTTGGTATTGACTATTTTATATCATAGCAACTAATACAGTTGCCTCCTGCTCTCAAAACTTTAAGTAATAAATCTCTGTTTCCACAAATGTTGTTATCTCACTGCTGGCCAACACCCTGACAGCACAGGTAAGTGAAGATGTTTTATACAGTGCATAAAATGGGAAATCAGAGATCTATCCTGTGGAAATCAATAAAATCCACATGATTTAACAACTAGGCTTGCAGAGATTCCTCAGGGATTTCCCTGGAGAGTTACTGCTAAGAATTTAAAAACTGAGGATATTGTAAAACCAATACTAGGGCATTTTCCAAGTGGGCAAGTGACTTAATTTAGATCATAACATTGCTATGACTCAGTAAAACATACATTATAGCTAAATAACAATAGAAACTCTTTTTGAAATAAGCCTGGCTCATGCTCTTTGACCAGCTCTGCACAGCTTTTGACACCCGGCCAAGAAAACTGCTATGAGCAGGTCGTATCCTCCCCTCCTGCCCACCCGCACCCACCTTGCAGCCCTGCGCCCGGGTACCTCATGCGCTGCCCTTTGACATGCGCTTTGTAGCACCGCATCCCGCCTGCCCTGACGGGATATCCACACATCTGGCTGCACGGTACTCACTGGTGGATCACAGTACGGTCACATCCTCTATGCTCCCCCTGCCATGTGCAACAGGGCAGAGGGGGATTTCCCAGGTGGCACCCTGCAGGAAAACTGGAAGGAGAGCTGCACACCAGCAATTGCATGCTGAAAGAAACTGCAGAAAGTGGTAGAAAATATTTTCCATGTTTTCTGTCTTCCTCATGAGACTGCAGAAGTCGCACCAAAAACCTCTGGCTCCCACTGAGAGAAACTAACTGTGCTCAATAGATAATGCCTTTAGAAAGAATTGCACAGAAACAGGAATATACTCTGCCATGGACTGTGGCTGAAGCAGCAGACTGCCAGCCTGTACATTTGCAGGCTTGATGAACTGCTATAGGAAACGCATGGCAGAGGTGAGCCCCAGGCTTCCCCCCTCTTCTCCAGGGCGGTGTGAAGTGGTGAGGTGCTGGGATGAGTCGGTGTGCAAGGACCACGTGCACTGCATTCCTGATGCTCTGTTCACACCTACTCCCTACACAATAGGGAGTTTGACATAGAACTCTGCTGGGATTAAAATTTTTCCTACACTCTACTACCCAACATTTTAAAATCTGGCTTGGTTTGACTGTAGCTACCTACTTCCCCACCGCCTGCTGTGACTCCCTATCCAGAGCATTGACTGCACAGAGGTAGATACGGACAGAGAAGAAAGTGTATCCCTCCCTCCTCCAAGCATCCGCTGATGCTGCCTGTCCCAAACAGCCAGCTGAAGCTCTACCCGCCTTTGATGTTCTGCTCCTGCCATGCAAAGCCTCCAACAGCGTAATTAAAGGATACCTCAGCTAAGCAGGAAAGCAATTTATCCTTGCAATTATCAGAATGCCGCACAAATCTTCCAAGCACCCTTCAAACAGCACTGGATTTCCACTGACAGAAAGTGTAATTGATGCCACTCTGGCGAAGGTGGAAAATTCAGAGACACGTTAGACCGCGGTTAACACAGCAGAGATTGGGTGCCCTCAGGAACACCCTCGGTCCTCTCTGGCTCCAGGGACAAAACCATCAATGCTTCGCTGCTAAGCTCCTGGAGATGAGCTCCTTGAAGTATAGGTCTTTCATCACGGATGCCTATTTGATAACCATCAGTCCCTAATGTAAATAACAGATTTCCATTTCAATTGATAAGCATCATTTAGCATGCATCAAAAGGACCTCTATTGGTAGAAGGGATTAGAAAACCAGGAGTTGACTTAAGAACACTTTGAAGCTTTTCCCTGATGAATTTCTTCTCCCAAATCTCCATAATTTGCTTATTTCCATCTCCATAAACAACATTATTTTATCCACCAAGTTTTGCAAATTCAGGTAACTTTGGTAGCAACTCTCCTCAGGTGGGGAACCTAGGCCCAGGGTTAAATAATGTTTTGCCAATTTTGTAATGTCATTAAAAACCAAGGAAAACATTTGTGTTTGCCGTGACTGTGATGTGAAATGCATTTAAATGAAGAAGTTTAGGCTGAGCTTGGGGCAAAATTAAAAACCCCACATGGGACACAACCACATAGGAAAGCAAATTCAATGAGCTTTGCAGAAATCATTATAGTGATCCAAGCAAAAAAAAACATTGTTAACTTGCTGTAAGAATGGCTAAATTACAAAGACAACAGTGGAACATTATAGTCAAAACACGTAATCATGAAAGAATTTAGGATTTTTCCTTGAGGCCGCTGCAGCCCAGGCCCCTAGTGGGTCTGTGCACAGAATTTCTATTGTCTTCGGCAGGAGACTTTTGTATGGAAGAATCACTAACTAAAGGACGACCCTAACAAGGGCAATCCTTTAATCCAAACCAATTCATTATTTTATATACTGATTATAAAGTACAAAGACATTTTCATAACAAATTTGACACCAAATTAATTTGGGGGGGAAAGGAGGAGGGAGACCAAACAAACTCAGAGTAAACTTGGTAATAGAAAATGGAAAGGGTTCCATAAAAGTGTTTTCATGCCATTGAAACAGGTTTAAAATGTTTATATATAAATACATACATATACACAAATACACATATACATATTTTCAAAAAGTCTTCAAAGCCAAGCATTACAACAAATTTTCGCATCCATGAGAATTGGAAAGGGTACCTAAAATTGTTATCAAAAGAGAAACTAATTTTCTAGAAATACAAAATAATAAGTAAATATGTTTTTTAAAAAAATTACTTCAAAACTTCTTCCAGAATTCAGCTCATCTGCTAAATACTCCCATTTCTACCTCTTTTCTTTTTCCTGAATCTGTTAGAAAGAAAAATAGTCTACCTCTTTTCTAACCCAGTGAGAAAGCAAGCCATCTGGCCATATGTGGCAACACCTACTCTGATATCAGAAACCATATTCCTCTTCATTTTAAAATGCAATATTAAAAAAATAAATTGCCATACCCTTACTGTGCACTGCAGGATACCTCCTCAGACCAACAGGCCCTCCTCCAGCAGTGCTGGCAGCAGCAGCCAGTGGGGCTAAGCACAGTTGTCTCTTGTCACCTCAGCAAAAGAGGGACCCAAAGAAGGGATCTGTCTGCCCCACCACGGCAAAGATCCCAGGAAGAAGTGCTCATCTAAGCCCGCGCTGAGAGTAAAGAGATTTGTGGCATTCCAGTTGTGGTAGTTTTGAATCTGCGGACGTGTTTTGATACTTTCTGAGATTAAGAGAATGTTAAAATTAAATATTAATTACTCTCAGTATTTTGTTTAGGAACTGCTCCTTAAATAAGGCAAAATTACAATCAAACCAGCCAGGGGTTATTCATTTGGACAGCCTAATAGCATCATCCCAGTGCTTTGGGACGAAGCACTTCCACCATTGTGATCCATGGCCATGCTTAAGCCACAACTTGGGGAAATGAAACAAGAAGAAAGGAAAAAAACAGAAAAGAAAAAAAAAAGGGAGACTTCTAAATGTGGTTGCAATTGGTTACCACAATCCAAAACTGCACGCCAAAGAACACAGAGAACTGACAGCTCATGTCTGCGACCTGCATTTCGCAGCAGCCAGAACAAGCTGAAGTAGAAATAATACAGGGCACCCTAAAAGAAGATATTCTGCAGGTTTGCATTACCATACATTCATGGAGCCTGCAACCACCACCTCCTTCTGGGTATGATGGCCATTTATCCTGCAAAGCAAAAATTCTCAGCAAGAGAAAATGGAAGAAAAGGCCCAAGAATAGGCACGGATGCTCTGTCGGTGGGCAGCTCTCACCGTGTCCATGGTGCCATGGGCATACTCCTATCCTTGGATATACACAGGACTAACATGGAGAAAGTAAGCACGTACACAACACAGACACAGATGTAAAAATAGTTAGTCGAAGTCATAATTTTTCTAAAAATACTCACTATAAAAATGAATCTGTTTGAGCATTGTTAAAACATAACGCAGTGTAAGATAAAGCAAATTAGAACGAAATCATGGAAAGTTCAGGATCTAGAAATAGCAGTGTAATTCTGTGCCAGATTTTGATTCAGTTACTGCCCTGGAACAACTCCAGGTATACACCAGCCTGTCAGACTAAAATTTGCCACCATATATATGAAATCTTCCTCTGAGTCAGTGCAAAGAATCTCTACAAAAAGCCTGAAGAACTCCAAGAATCTCTGTACAACAAGAGAGGCGCAAAGGGGAGCCCAGGAATCCTAAGCAAAAATATTTTGCTTCGTCCAAGTATGCACATGTGGAAAAAGTGCCTCTGAAAACAACTGCAGTTTGCAAAACATCAGCACACAGAAGTGCTGAAATTACCTCTCCACCCGAAAGCGAAGCGTTTGCAGCTGCTGTGATACCCTGTTCTGGTCGGTTGGAAACCTGTGCTGCATTCCCTCCTCCTCTCCTAAACCTGGAGAGGAGGGAGAAGATGGACCCATGACCTTTCTGTTCACTTTTGGCTTTTCAGAGCGCAGTAGACCAACTACAGTCTTTCTAAAAAACAAAACTGCATGTCAATAATCAAAACCTCCTATTCTTGACAAACAATTGCTTCCAGTCCATGGCATGGAAGGCTGCCTCCTACTTATTAAAGCAGCCTCATAAAGCAAGCTATATTTTAATCAGCATTTTCTGCCCAGATAATATTTTTCACTGAGCACTGTTTTCCCCTAGGAGACTGTCCTGCAAGAGCTACCCAAAATTAAGTGTTTTAAAACTAGAGGTTTTCAGGACCATGAGATAGGATCTTAAAAATGTCCTGCCTCTGGCTCCACAGTCTGTTTGGGTGCCAGCCTTAGCAACGGCAGGGTTCGGCAGAGGGCAGGGACAGACGTGCAGACAAACAGCTCAGCCCTCCTAGCTGGCGCGTGCCGGGAAGAAATACCTCAAAGTTCTCGGCAAAGCCCAACAGCAGCAGCAGCCCTCGGCCACGGACTGAGGACAGGCAGCCCCAGCCTCTCCGAGCTGTGTCACTGCAGGATGCTCTCACCCCCCGGTATCACAGGGCTGCGATTCTGCAGTAAATGAGTGATCTCTCATCCAAATTTGGAAGGCTGTGATGTTTCTCTTGCTTGCTGGTTTGCATGTCCAGAAGCAGTAAAGGGCACTTTCACACCTCTGCTCTCAATCTGAAACCAACACAATGGAGACGGGACAAGCTCCAAAGGAGAGGGGCAAGGAAAACCGTGGATGGCCTAGCAGCCATTTTAATCAAACAGTTTGTAAGAGTACAGGGGCCAACCAAAACTCAGCAGGCATGTCAGACATAAAGGGCATACTCCGCTCAGCTGCAGCCCCTTCATGCCTTACCCCAACCCATGCCCATGAAAACCGACTCAGGAAAAAAAATGAAGTAATGTGACAGTGTGGGTGCCCTTGCTGACCATCCCTTATTATCCTGTTCATGAAAGCTATCTATAATTCAACACACCCAGATGACAGCAAATCAAGAAACACAGCAAAAGAGGAAAGCAAAGGACACTTTCTCAAATAAGACAGACATGTGTAATAACAGCTGTAACAAGAGGAGACTCTGTGTAAGTAGTCCAGGTTAGCAGACCTCCCTGTGAACTCCTTCCTGCCCCTATTCATATTTCCGTAAGACAGGAATACAAAATTATCCTGAAGGAAACAGCCATTCCAGAATGATGATGTCCTCTGTCAGCCGTCACGTAGCTGCACAGCCCTTCCCCTCCATGCGGGCACTCAAAAGCTTCTCTCCTCCTGTTTTGCATCATGTCTAGAGCACATGCACGACAGGTTCATACTTATGTGGAAAAAATTGCTCTGTTTGGCAAAGTCTCTTAACTTGCTTCTATAACTTCCTACATGTTTTACAGTTTCCCTTGTTCTTTTACCCTTCAGATCATCGTCAGCTTGGCTCTTTGCTGTGCTGCTTCAGCTGAGGGAGGGGAAGAGGGCGGAGGAGGAGGGTCTGGTTTTGGCTCCAATTCACCCTTCCCAGAGCAAAGAGCGTGAAAACAGTTTGGGTCCTGCTGCAATACGTGCTGTGGAGTTGACGCTGCAGGAGTCCTAGGAAAACAAACTCCTTCCAGATCAGCTTGGCAACTCCGCAGCAACATGCATCATCAAAATCCCCACATCATTCCACTTAATCAGTAGAGATATATCTACCCATATGACCCCCATCTGGGGTCTCATGTTAGGAAGTGTGTTATTGTCTAAATGACTGGGAGCAAAAAGGTGTTTTCATCTGGATTACTTACTTTAAAACTCCTGTCATTATTCCTGCTGCAACATACTCAAAAATCATGCAGCACTGACTGCAAAAGAGAATGAATAACACAGTGATGTCCCTGGTTCACAAACCTTACAGAGAAACCAATCACTGAAGTCTACAGCCTATACCAACGAAGGATCTTCTTCCCTTGCCTAATTCCCATAGACTTCTTGAAACTGCGTTACTGAACTGGTACACCGGACAAAGTCTGTGCCTGCACGTGAAGAGTAAAACCTTACTAAATTGTTACTCACACAGAGCCTTAGGACAGGGCAGAACAACAGAACTAAGTTAGTTGTAGCTGTTTCATAATTGGACACTGACTGTGATCCAAAGATGATGCTTTGGGTCAATGCTGGATGGCCGATTTCTTCCGTGCACAACACAGGGGCCACCGTCATGCTGAATACGGCCCCATGGCAGCACGGGAAAGCAGTCCCAGCACGCCCCGCTCACGGGGCTGAGACAGTCGTCCCCCCCCCCCAACCTGCCCATGCTCAGCAGGGCCGTGGGGGGCAGTTTTTGTGACAGTGACTGGGGCCAAAGCCACAAGGACTGTTTTTAAATGTAGTTGTTACTCGTGGTCAGTGTATCTTTACTTCTGTCATCTGTATGGAATTATTGCCCCTTTCAAATTTGAAACTTAGTACGTTTTATTTCAAGATGACTTTACAAGTCCTTCTATGTCGTATTCATTTCAACAGCGCTCTAATATTGCACAACAGTCATATGATCCAGTGTGTGTGTTTTCTGAGACAGACATGACACACGAAAATTAAAAACAGGTTCCTCCTCTGGAATAGAGAGAGGAACTGCAGGGGAAAAAAGAAAAAACAATGAGAGCACGCGCCCAGAGATCAGGGTGGAGGGAAAAGGGGAGGAAAAAACAGGATGAGACATGAGAGTCATTTCATCCTGCCCAGAGTGAAAACAGCTTTCGTCAGTATGGAAGACAATTCATTTGCACAAATTTACTGCAGAATACAACTGAACTGTGCTGCTGCCTTTCAGATCTGGCACTGGAAATAAGAATTGCTATGCCTATGGCCCAGTCATTTGTCAGTACTTTACAATATTCCCTTCTGTGAGCAAAACTTTTTAATTGCCCTCGCACTTCAAATGACATTTTCTGTAGATACTACATCCAAGGAGAAATACCAAGAATCCAGTTTTAAATGCACAGGATTTTATGTTTGTTTTGTAACCCGTGATTTAAGCACTCAGTAAGAACCTGGAGGTATTTCCTATGGTCGACAGTATCCTTCTAAACGTTCTGTTTAACATGGAGGATGCAGAGGTATTTCGAATATCTCAGCCCTCATCTGAATGCACCTCTCACGCAGACTCACCCTCCAGATTGCATGACTGAACCATTTATAAGACCACCAGCAGATGCAGTCATTTTGGACTGTTTAACTTTGAATACATTTGTATTGCCACGCATGCATCATATATTATACTGGGAACAGCACAGGCAGAGCAGGACACCTCCACCTGAACAGCAGTGTCATAGATGTAGTCTATGAGCTTTTGCAGAGGTTACAGCTGGAAAAATCACTTTTACTTTGTCTGGCCTGATGTTACTGGCTGAGACAAAGAGAATCCCTCTTTTAACCAAGTGTACTTCCTCAGTTAAAGGGTTATAAAATTGGGTAATTTTTAAAAGTTAGGTAACACAGCAGGTTTTGTATTTACAGCTATGGGAGCACGAAAGAAAGACCTGAGGTAATCAAATCTCACGCTTGAAGGATAAGAGGATCACCAGCTGAGATCAGGCACAAGCCACTTCATCCCACACCCTTTTATACACTGAACAATTGGCCAGGTGCAGGCACTGTCTTCTTGTTTACTTTTCAGTTTCTCCTTCTTCAAGGCATCCACTGTTGGAGGTCAAATACAGAACAAGATGATGATCCAGGTCCATTTGTTATACCCCATATAAGCAAGGTGCAGATGAGACACAAATATTTCAGCACATACAGAGGCATGGGGAGGCAAGCCCGGACTAGCCAAAATGCTTGTACTTGTCCATATATCTCAAACACATACCACAGGATTATATGAAACTAAAACCATTCCTCCAAACATGTGAATGATCCTTCACTTTTGCTGCCTCTCTCATTGGTAATATCCCTAGAGCTGGTTAGTAACATTCTTTAGGTAAACATATGTTGTGTTGTATGGAGATAGGCTGTTTCTCAAATGAGTTCACCTCTGTGGGTTTTTTTGGAACACATAATTTTAAATTAATACCATCACATCCATATGCGTTTTATGACGGCCTGCCTTTAAAAAATATTTTTAAACATAGATGTTGATTTTATGGGGAACTGAATGCCAAGAAGCAAATAAGTATAAAAATACATAACAAAAGAACAAAAACATTTCCTTATAGTGAGAAAAGCTGTTGGAAACAAACTGCTAAGAAGTAATTTTTATAACTTCTGTTCTACAGACTACTCAGGACATGCAATGCACAGAACATCAATGAGCTCTGCCTGCATGTGCAGTTACCCCAGCTGTGGTTGCAAAGGCAGCATTTCCGCCAGTAAACAACCACTACTGTGCCTGTTGGGCCTCTTTGCATATGCAAATATAAAAAAATAAACAAGTACCACAAGTAGTATATGATCACTGTGAATTTCAAATTGTCTTTCTCTGCTTTGCAGCTTCTTCTGTTAATAGCTTTGATGAGCAATTTATCTTTGTTTCTTCTAGTATTTGGGTATCTACAAAATGCCAAGGTCGGCATCTGCTTGTCAAAGGTGTGCTATTTAATGAATAGAAAAGGGAAAAACAAACAGGAGTCATAAAATGCAATAGTACCCTTCAGCCAAATCTAACTACTACCAATATCAAAGGAAGATTCATCATGAACTTGAAACAGGACTAAAAATTGTACCTAAAACTATGATAAAAAAGCAGCTTCCAGACAATGAGAGAGCAGAACTGACTATGAACAGGTAATAATGTAAGTAAATTGACTTAATTGAATCTACGTTCATTGATAATCAAGATCACCACTGAACTGCTTGCTTCATACTCTCCACTGCTGCTAGCACAGAGTATCACAGAACAACACAGCCTGTTTTTTCTCATCCTAGAAGAGCAATCAATCTCTATTAAATCTAAAGAAAATGACAGAGAAAAAAGGCAATAACCGATTTTCTTCATGGAACTCTGCAAAGAGGAACAAAAGGGCCCCAAGATAGTATTATTTCTGAGGGCTTCAAAAGAAAAAAGGAAAGTTATCCTTATAATATTAGCAATTTATTTTCTTCGTTTTAAAAAAAAAATAAATTGGTAAATTGTTTGTTTGAACCAATCTGTTGGAGAATTTATTAAAGGACTCTCCATAAATGTGTAAGTAACATCTCCAGCCAATGCTACTTGTCTAAGACAAATCCATATTGCTCACAGTCCTGCAAAACTGCCTTGATTTGCTTTGAGGCAGGTGCCCATTTTAGTTGTCTTGAAGGATGCTAAAAATATCACATAGTAAACTGGAATTGTTCTTGTGTGCACACAACCTTTCACATGTATATCTCACCCCCAGGAAATATATGAAACCTGATTAAATTTTGTGCTTAAATGTAGACAAAGGTAAATACACCAGTGTCTGTCTTACCAATGGCAATGTCCACTTCTGTCATCCCTCCATGTTGAAGTGAACCAGGTAAATCAATTTTGATTCACTGAAACTTTGGTGAAACGAAATAATTTCATTTTTTACCACAAGGAAACCATGAGGATTTAGTCATTGTACCAATACCAGAGTGCACTGCTATATATCCAGCATAACCACTCCTCTAGTTTTTCTGTACAGCCTCTACAAAATAATTCAGAGATGGACAGTACTATATGGCCAGGGTCTGTATCCTCAATGCAAAATCTGAAACCTAAACTGAAGCTGCCTGCCCGTACCAAGAAGTGGTCAGAACAGAAGATTTGTAGGGACACACTTTTTTAATGATGCGAAACCTGAAACCACCCTCGTACCCATCTCCTGCCCAAATCCATTCATTGGGTGTGCAGCTGGACACAGGGACAAGTCAGGGATCTGGGCATTAGTCACACTTTATAAGGGGATCAGGACAACAGTGGCCAATACTATCTTACCCTTCTTTTATGTTTAGCAGCGGGAGAATGAAACACTGGATTAAGTTAATTCTAACATATGTATTATTTGTGAGGAATGCATGGCTTTTTTGGGGGTTTCATTTTCTACTAAAGATCCCTGAATTTTACAATTGGGAAGAGCAGACAGAGCCATAACTTTTTTTAGATACTGAATAAGCATCTTAAATATCTTAGATACATGTTGATTATGTCAAACTGTTCCAGACATGAAAAGCCCATGGCTTGCTTTGTGCTATACAGCAGTGGCCGCAATTATTTATATGATCTGGACACTCAGCAAAAGAAATACGAAACAGATTTCACATGGTAGAATATGAACAATATGTCTCCTATATTACACAATATGTAGGGGTTTTTTATGTAACACTCCTCTCATCTTGGAGGAACTTAAAACAGTGCTTTATATTGCAGTGGTGGGATATCAGAGCAATTCCGCAAGTTTAGTGCAGTTGCTGTGGAGTTATACTGCTATAAAATGAATAGGGAATTTGCTTACGAATATACAGCGCTCTATTAAAAACATCTTTTCATATCTGTATAATCAGGCAGCACTTTCACCGTCAGCTGACACATGCAACCTAATACATTTCATGTTATTCAGCGCATCAGCTTTGGAAGAATTAATTGGAAAGCTAGCCCTGAGACGTGAACCAACACACCAGCTTAACTAAACCCAAGGGTTAAACCATGGGGCACATCCAGCTCATTCACAATGATGATCCTCATTTATACCATCAGTCATACCTCCTTGCCAGCTGGAAATAAAGCAGCACTGTTCATATCTTGAGGCTACAGTCAGGCATGACTACAGGATAACTTGTCTATATACTGTCTGATTTCAACAGGAGCATGAGATACTAGGGAACTAAGCCGTTTTTTCTATGAATTCCCTGCTCCCTTTATAACAACCTTCCGGGGGAGGGGGCAGGGGGAACCAAGAAAGGCAAAAAGTAAAACTCCTCCTTATCACCCTGGAATCTTACAGGGAAGGGCCCTATACTTTAGGGATGACATTTCTGACACCTCCCTCTCAACTACAGCCTGCAGTCTCTCACACTTCCTCCTCACCCCAAGTGTGATGGGGCAGACAACCCCAGCACCATAAAGTCGTAAAGCAAGGTACGGAGCTCTCATCCAAGGGTCAGATCATGCCACTGAGGAACTAGTGAGTTAGCCACACATTTGCATGTTCTAAGTGCACTTTCTTGGCCTTTAAAGACTACTATGGAAAACAGACTGCAGACTGTTTTAAGTGGGTGCAAACTTCAGAGAAAGTAGTGAAGGACATTTGCTCATTTCACACACAGGGTTGAATTTGGCACGCCTGCATTTTTGCATAGTCATGCTCTTAGAAGAAGAAAGCATTTATTTAAAAAAAAAAAAAAAAATTCCAGTCTCTCTTTTTTCCTTGAGAAGGCAGCAAGGCTTCCTTTCATGTACTGGGAAATGTCATTCTTTGTCTATCCAAGAACATTAACAATTCACTTGAAGTAGAGAAGTCAATTAATGTACAAATTACTTAATCCTTTATAGTTGTCCTTCATGTAATAAACAAATCTTATTTCTGTCCCATACACTGTTTAAATGCATTGCTTCATTATGGATGTTCTAAAACATACCACATAACCATTGCCATAACTTTTATGTTGTATTTTAGTTTCCTTTCCAAGTGAAGGTAGTGCTGCCTTGCAAAGACAGATAGGACAGGACGGAACTTATTCACTGTGGAGCTACAGATTAGTCACTTAAACCTCCCCGATTTCCAGTCTGCCCATGTGTATAACGGTGCAGCTCTGCACAGGACTGTTATGAGGATTAGCTAAGTGACACTAAAAGGCTTTGAGACCTGCTCAGTAAAAATTATTTCTATAAAAGTGCATATGCATAAAGTGCTAATTGATGCCAGCTGGCCTTTCATCCCAGGCAGCAAAAACAGCTTCTTACCACATACATTTCCTTTAGTGGGCACCAGCAGCATATTTTTTATTTCTAAATTCCTGCGTTTGCCTTAAAACATACAAACCGTTTGATTTTCAGGAATACTACAATTAGGCGATTGATGCAGCAATGTATTTCAGTGATTACTGGGATTAACCCTGCACATACAAGAACTGTAAACATTGTAACACCCTTCAAACCGAGAAATGAGCCCTATTACCAGTATACAGCTCTAGATTCAGCAATTCGCATCTTAGAGGGTCTACAGTGTCCTGTTCATTTCCTATACAAACCTGACAATCGAAGCCAGTCGGTCTCACCTCTATGCCTGGGAAGATCATGGAACAGATCCTCCTGGAAGCTATGCTAAGGCACATGGAGGACAGGGAGGTGATTCGAGACAGCCAGCATGGCTTCACCAAGGACAAGTCCTGCTTGACCAACCTAGTGGCCTTCTACAATGAACTGACTACATCAGTGGACATGGCAAGGACTACCCATGTCGTCTATCTGGAACTCTGTAACGCCTTTGACACGGTCCCCCACAACATCCTTCTCTCTAAACTGGAGAGGTATGGATTTGATGGGTGGACTGTCTGGTGGGTGAGGAATTGGTTGGATGGTCACATCCAGAGGGTAGTGGTCAACAGCTCAATGTCCAGATGGAGATCGGTGACGAGTGGTGTCCCGCAGGGGTCCGTATTGGGACCGGTACTGTTTAATATCTTCATCAATGACATAGACAGTGGGATCAAGTGCACTCTCAGCCAGTTCACAGACGACACCAGGCTGAGTGGTGCAGTCGACACACCTGAGGGACGGGATGCCATCCAGAGGGACCTGGACAAGCTCAAGAAGTGGGCTCGTGTGAACCACATGAGGTTCAACAAGGCCAAGTGCAGGGTCCTGCACCTGGGTCGGGGCAACCCCCGGTTATCAGTCAGGATGAAGGGATTAAGAGCAGCCCTGCGAAGAAGGACTTGGGGGTACTGGTGGACGAAAAGCGGGACATGAGCCGACAATGCAGTCTTTCAGTACTTAAAGGGGCTTATAAGAAAGATGGGGACAAACTTTTTAGCAGGGCCTGTTGTGACACGACAAGGGGGAATGGTTTTAAACTAAAAGAGGGTAGATTTAGACTAGATATAAGGAAGAAGTTTTTTACAATGAGGGTGGTGAAACACGGGCACAGGTTGCCCAGAGAGGTGGTAGATGCCCCATCCCTGGGAACATTCAAGGTCAGGCTGGACGGGGCTCTGAGCAACCTGATCTAGTTGAAGATGTCCCTGCCCATGGCAGGGGGCTTGGACTAGATGGCCTTTAAAGGTCCCTTCCAACCCAAACTATTCTATGATTCTATGAGTTACAATAGCCCTTGAAATGAAGCAGAAAGCTGCTGTTCCTGGACTGGCCTTATATGACACGGCACCATCAAATTAAGATATATAAGTAATTATTTTTCCTTTGATTTTCCCTCTGTGCTGCAAATGACCATGTTTTCTGGAGCCCCTCCCTCAGCTGCAGAAACTTGGATGTGCTCCACCTGCTTATGTTTGCTGATAGACGCCAGAGGAATTTTCACTTCATCTGTTTCACAGATGCTCAGACTCTCTTCTCAAGACACATCATACAAAAATGTCTCCAAAATAATTAGCAGGATTTCAGTCGGTATGACTGCGATGGCTGCACGTAAAGTAACGCTCAGACAGCTCTTAAGAAATTGCAGCTCTGGAATGAGCGTCTGGGACCTTAACAGCACTCATTTAAATCTTCCTGCATGACACATTTATAGTTTTCCATGTAGTCAAAAGGGCAAAGGGGTTGGTATGCAGAAAGCTGCTACAATGTGAGAAACATCATGCACTTCTGTAACCTCTTGCACTCACACTGACATGAAGGTAAGTGCTAACGGAGAGCAAACATGCAACCTAATTCGAAGAGGGGGAAAAAAAAATGACAGAAGGATCTCTATAATCATAATCTCTATGTCGCACTCCAAAATAAAATTCACCACTTTCCTGAGTAGCTAATTGGAACAAAAATAATCTTCTGAAATGTGTTGAAAGTAGTATTTTAATATTTAATTGAAAGGTGGACCTCCCTTGGCCATTTGCCTTGCAGTACAAATGTCAAGTGGGGCTCTTAACCATCACAAGCCTGCCCCTGCCTCACTGCTCTTCACCCGTCCCCAGCAAGGCACCCATCAGCTGTGCCACTCGAGTCACACGGCAGAAATGACGACTCAACTGCAAAATGAGGGCATGCTAACAAATTTTATTAAAGAGACAGCAAGAGTGCCTCACAATTGTTCACAAGGCTCATGCTACAAAGTCTAGGAGCTAAATTACCTAAAGTTCTCTCCTCTGGTTTCACAATAGACTTTCAGAGTGTCCCCTAGTGTCACAGTGAAGGACTCAAATTGAAACTCTTTTGTCTGAAATGATAGGAATTTAATTCCCACTGCATAAACTCTTGATGAGAGTTATTTCAAATGGCCATGAGTTACCAAGGTCTGATTTCAGGTGTACGGCAACACACAAGCCTCCTTGAAAGGGCCAAAAAGGGGGATCTAAGGAAAGGGATGGCTGCTCTGGCCTTCCCTTTGCTTCTTTGGGGGGGGGKGGGGGGGGGAGGGGGGGGTGGGGCACGGAGGTGCAGGAAGGCTTTACTGCTGTTGACTTAAGTTACCAAGATGACAGAGGTTGCAGAAAAGCTGCAGGTGCTTGCACCGCAGCCCTCAGGCACGAGCAGCTGCCCATTTCGAAGATGGTGAGACATTTTGGAGCACACACAGGAGCCTGAGGACTTGTCTCGTACCGGCCCCAGCCCCTTGCTGTGGGGCATTGCCTGGGGAAACCGGGGTCAGAGCGCAGAGGCCAGCACAGGTCTTCCAGGCCTGGGACAAGGCCGGACACAGCCTCAGCCTCCTCCATCCCCAGCTGGCAGGAGGGACTGCCCGGCCCTAAAAGATGGGGCCACCTGAAGGCAGAGAGCACACAAAACCCACCCCCGCTCCACTTGACAGGGCCAGCAGCCACCAAGAAACACGCAGCCCCGCCACAGCCCTGAGCCAGACCCCAAGCAAAGGGCCCTGGTGCGTGGAGGCGACAGGCCGTGCTGGACCTGGGGCAGCCCCGTCCCTGATGGGTAGGGCGAGCACCCCCGGGGACACACACAGAAATCCCAAATCTGCGATCTGTTCAATTCCCATGTATTTATTTACTTATTTAAACCCAGGCTCACTCGCGTGTGACATTACCACACACAGAACGTGAAAAGTTGACACAACTACAGCTGCTGAGCAGGACCAGGCCACCGTAATGCCACCATATGTTTTCCTTGCCAGCTTTTATTTAGTGTCCCCCCTGCTTCACAAAAAAAAAAAAAAAAAAAGACCACATTTGCACCTTATGTAAATACGCACAAGACGATTCAGTCGTGCAAGGCATCAGTGTCAGACCGCGTCAGTGTGAAGCGGTGTCCGGGGCAGTTGGGGCTTGGCGGGAGGTCATGCAGGCGAGCTCCTTGCAGACTGTAACCACTCAAACAAACTCCACTGCGAGGCCGAGCAGCGGCACCCAGCCGAGCAACGCAGAGCAGCTGCTGGGGCCCACTGCAGGCCCCTCGCCCCCCGCGGTGGCGCGGCCGGGAGCCATGCCACGCGTCCCTGCACAGGGGAGCTGCGGCGGGATGGGACAGCCGGGACTTCAGGGGCGGCCAGTGCCCCCGCACCCGCATCCTACCGTGGAGGAGCGGCACGGAGCCGCAATAGAGACGTGCCTCCCACTCCAGCCAACGCTCACCCACCCACCCTGTGTTAAACCCCCTTCCGAGCACAGCTACAGCAATAGCTGTACACTAGTCCCTTGCTTTGGGACAAGTTTCACCCTGGAGACGCACACTATCTGCATAAAAGTGATAACGTTAAACAGAAAACTATATACACAGATAAGGAAAGTCTTGCAGAACAAAAACCTTAAAGCAGTTCATGAGTAAGTCACTGGTAATTAAAGTCATTCAGTTTATCCTCAGTATTTCTAAGGAAGTGCTGTAAACTATTCCAAACTGAAATTATATATACAATATATTTATTAGATGTATATCATATTTCCCACTTGGGAATGCAGAGTCACACAATTTGTTTGGCCTTGTATGATGACCTTCAAATGCAACTCAAGGCAAAGCTCTGGGGTGAAAACATACCTTTCTTTAAATCACTATCAAGCTGTTTCGTAAAAATCATTTCAAGAATTACTTAATATTTTTAACACTTCAGCCTAATAACAAATGACAAACAGCATTGGTTCACATATGCTGTACTCAATTACTTTAATTTCATTAACAGACTGCTTTCAATCATTAGTAATCCCAAGCCACATGTCAAACTAAAAGGCCAAATTCTTAGATGATATAACTTAGCATGGCAGCTGAGTCAAAGGAAGTACGGTGATTTATACCATAGCAAAGCCAACCCAAAAACTGCATCCCATTAACAATGATTCCCACAGGGATTCCGGCCCCTGTGGTTACAAATAGCTGACAAAGCTGAAGTGTATTATTGTGCTATTTGTAAGAATGAGTCAGACATATCAGCATAGGGGAATTACTCCCAGCCTATAGATAATTCAGTCAAAAAAGCAGCTTCCGTAAAGAACTAGAACCATTTTTTTCTGCCCATCCTGTCCCAGAGGATACTCAGAATCAACTTCAATGACATTCTCAAAATAATCACAACACACATATTATCTTACCTTATTTTATTTTGTCCTTTCTTATCACCTCTCCCAGTTTAGTACTCAACTATACCAATCTTTACATAGGTCCTTCCCTGATCTTGGAGATGCTAATTTAAATCTGTTTCTGACTTGAAGCTTGCTTTTTCCCCTCCTGTTTTCTCTCTGCTACTGAAAAATAAATTGGGGGACAGGAGGGAAAACCACAACATACACTGAAATAAAACCAGTCCCTGAGGAAGAAAAAAAATCCCATCGAATACCTACTCATTGACAAATCTTCCTCAGCAAATGGTTCGATGAATCTTCAGTGAATTTTATAAAGTATGGTTATAAAGACACTTTCAACTTGCTCTTCTTCCAAAATTTGCTCATTTAAGTTAAAGTAGGTTCCTTCTACTTGAAATGCTTGTGTATGGGCACCTATTAAATGTAAGGTTATCCATGTACCAAGTTTGTTATTATCATCAAGTGCAGGTCACTGCCATGCCATTTAAATCTTGAAAGCATTTTAATCAGAAGATCATGTCATCATGATCTTACAGGTGAAAAAAACCTGAAGAGCATAATGAATTAAGACCATCTTCCAGCTGATTACCTCGTTAATTTTTTTCTCCCCAGTGTGCTACGCTCTAGCAGCCAGAAAGCAACCCTGATATCTAACAGGCAAATGAACATCAGCTCCCAAAAAGGCATAGACCATACTCTCAGTGGGTATAAAACAGTATTCTGTTCTATCAGAGTTAACAGGACACTACCAATTTAACATTAGTTTTTCATTCACTGATAAAACTTGGCAAACTTAATTCCAAATTTACATTGCTGTGAAATTCAGTATCTTATTTCAGTGACAATATGTATCATTTAATAGGATCTTGCTGTGAAATGATTAAAGGTGAATACCAGAGATTCTTGGGTTAGTAGTACAAGGGAAGTTCTTAACCTAGGAGTACTTACTGATTTTCCAAACCAGACCACAAACTTTAAGAAAGGAGACAGATCAATTTTAAAGAAGGAAAAAGAAAAAAAATACGAAGAATCATCATACCTCTGTTGCAGTTGTTATTCCTATACAACCTAGAATCTCGGAGAAGAAAGCTTACTGAATTACCACAAGCCTGAAGTCAAATATTCACAATAGATTGCAATAAAGGTAGTTGATCAGCAATAGATAACATACATCAAGCCTTAAAATTGCCCAGAAGTATTGCCTAAAGATGGTTTTTGTTCTGAACATTTAATTAACTATGAAAAAAAAAAAAATCTTTTAATGAAACAAACAAAAAAAATGTTATTAGTCTCAGACACTGACATCCAACCCCAGGAATGGAAAAATTTCTTTCCTCTTCCAAGCTAATGTATTTATACATCACACTGCATTGCAGACTATATTGCAATAGTACGAGAACAGGATTACTCCTGGGACCAACAGAAACAGAGGTGGCACACAGGGGACGTTCTTTTCTCTGATGACATAACATTTTTGTGATTGAAACATTAATCTACATTCCAGCAGCCTGTGCATCTATGAACAAGACTAACGGTACCTCATCTACAGAAGAATGGATCTGTAATCCATTTCAGCCTCCTTTTTTGCCAATGTCATTTGCTTCAGTGGGAAGCTTTCAGCACACAGGATCAGCCCCAGAATAAGAACTGACGGTTTTGGGCATAGTACAGCTGTAAGCAGAGATTACGAATTCCTGAGAAGGCTCATGTTGGCTCAAACCAGTGTGAGCAGTGGGTAACCAGTGCCAAATGCAAATTTTGCAGTATTCTAATGGAAATCAAAGAAACAATATCCATGGCTGCAGGGGAAGAGCCACACAGAATACCTTCACAGAATAAGCACGCATGTCTGTGTTGCAAAAAAGCATGCCTAAAAAGATCTGCCAGCACCTCTCCCAGCACGTTTCATGCTGCTGAATGGGGAGGTGCCCACTGCAACAATACGAGGGAGCAACAGCCACAGAACCAGTTGTTCTCCAATTTTGTTAAAGAATAATTTCAGGTGCTATGAAGGAAGGGTGCCTCCTCCTCCTGCGAGCCAGCTCACAGCAGGGCCCGTATGCCCGAAGGGCCATGGAGAAGCACCACCTTCCCTGTGCTCTCCAGCAACACAAATCACAGCTCCATCCTTATGCTGAAACAGCCCTACTGAGATGGAAACGTTTCTCAAGGACACACTAGAACAAAACAATCGACAATGACTGCAGCATCTGCTCGGCGTAACCACTATAATAAATTTCAATCTCATTTTAATTTTTATATGTCAAAAGCTATTAGGTCCTAGCTATTTGAACCTTAATTATTATGGAAGCAATTAGCTCCTATGACCAGAAGGCTTTGCCTGGTCAATTCTGATGAGCACAGTATTTTCTACAGCGTAAAAAAATAAATATCCTAACACATCTGTAGCTATCTAGGACCTTACAGTTGCCACTGTGCTTCACACTCGTATCTTGGCTTTGTGCCAGACTGCAAAATATAGAACTTATTGGCATGCACTATATGGCACTATACACACTTGTGTAATTGAAGATTATCTCCTAAGGAATTCTGGAAATTTAGAATTTCAAAATTTAAATAATTCCTGCTGTAGAGAGATTACGTTGTTTTTAAATATTTAAATATTCTTTGAGAGAAAAGTGTTTTGGTATGCTATCTTCTACAAAGACAGCCATAATTAGAAAACAGCTCCAAGTACCCTGAAAAGTGGGATTTCTAGAACTGACAAAAAAACACATTTGGGTTTCAAGATACAAAAGTATCCCGTGGAGTTTTATGCATCAAAGGAATTTCATTAATATATATTGCTTTTTAGTACCTTTTTTCAATGCATTACTACTTAATAGAAGTATGCATTTTAATTCTCAGCATCTTTTTTAGTCTTCCCCTAGCATATTTTATCCACAGTACAGTGTGCCCACACAGCCTTCCCCTGAGCTTTGGCAAGCTGATCTGACCTCTGCAAACAGGGCTGCTGGCCGAGAAGGTCAGCTGAACAGCAGGGAACAACAGAAAGAAGTTTTAGAAAGTGTTTTGGGATCTTTCTGGGTGAAAAAGAAGTACTACAGAAATACAGATGATACATAGTAAAGAGCTACTGAGCATTCACCAGCACACAGTGCCTGGTCTCCTTGGTACCTCACAAGTTTCCCAGTTGCTTTTAGAAGCAAGGGTGAAATTCAGGAATGGCCAGTGCTCATTCTCAACCAAGTCACAGGGAGCATTTTCAATTCCTATATATTGCATTTTACACAGTGCTCTTTGAACGTCAATCACTCTCTCTTCAATAACTAATTGAAATATAAACTGTTTAGTGCCTTGTTTTGCATTAAGAGGTTTGATTTGGATTACTTCTTCTGATAAATACCATTTGCTAACAAAATTAAGGGCTGATGACTTCCAGTTCAAACTTTTGTTGAATCAAAGGCAACTAATAACATCAAAGCTCTGAAGCCAAAGTGCTTGATTCCAGCCAAAGGGACTTCTGTTTATGTTAAAAACCTCTCTTCCCAGGCTCCATATCATGCATCGTCACTCATTTTCTTCACTGGGACTCACCGCATCCACTACAGGGACAGAACTACAGCGATAGAAGAAATGTAAGGTACACAATGGTCGTGCAAGCAATACAATACATGCACCAAGGGGAGGAGTAAAGCACAAGGTGCCAATGGATATTGTGACTTTTTATTTCCTTGCATTTTTCAAGGATTTTTTTGTTGTTTAGGGATATTTTCTGCAGCCTACTGCCAAGGAAGATGGGTTGGAACACACATATATCTGAGCAACCAGCTTACCTGATGTGACATTTCTGCTCCTATTCATGCAAGACAAAGCAGTGCTGGGAACAGGTCACTCTACACACAAAGCCAGGGACCCTGGGCCTCACTCCCAGGAACAGCTGAGGAGACCCCCTGCATGCTAATTGTCGTGACTTGGAGGGAGGACCTGTATTCCCAGAGGACCAGTCTGGGCATCGTGTGCATGGTTGACAATAATCAGAAGCCTCCTACCCAGCCCAAGGAGTAGGGGACACAATCTTCTAGTCCTTCTGGGAGTCTGCACACACGCACAACTATTTTCATTGCAAATCTCTACAAAACCCAGCTCACTCACTAATTTTCCTCACAATATGTCCAGCCTTGAGCTCCCTCCTTTTTGAAGCAAATCCAAGGGGAACCACAGGGAGAAGACCCTGCACCCAGGGCAGTTCAAGTCCTGTGCTGGCCACCAACATGCAGGGCAGCTCCAAGAAATCCTCCTGTCCTCCCTGCCACCAGCACTCTCCTCCCAAGGTGGCGGTCTTACTCTTTCTATGGAACTCTTTAAAATGGTTTGAGACACATATTCTTAATGAAAACCCAAAAGTAAACAGTAATAGGCAAAACTATTTTCCTTTAATTAATATACATATATTCAGAGCAAAGTTACTCCACTGTATGTAGAAAACAGCCATATACTTTCTCCTATAAAGGTAGTTAAAGCAGAAACATGAAGCTGACTGAAATACATGACCATTTTTAGATGGGATGTAAGAACTTCCTGAGTAACAAGATGCCCTTTACTTGAACCATGGCTTGAAAAGTGTCACCGGTGCAAATGCTAAGCAAAAAAAAAAAAAAAACCACCACCAACATACCTGACTGGACATAACTTTCACCGCTCTCAGAATACATTAGTCTTACAATGCCACTTTACCAGTAAGCAAATAAAATTGTGCCCAAATACATCCAACACAGTAAAACTGAACACTGCAGAAGGTCCTATTTAAAGCAGGCCCAGTTTAAGATTAATTCAGTTGCTTTAGCCAATTTATATTCTCCACCTAAGGCTCCTGGACTTCAGGAAATGAAGCATTACAATGCTTTAACAACATTCTCCACTTGCATCTACCCTTCATATTTCTGTTAGCTCCTCTGCACTCATATAAAGCATAAATCATCACTGACATAAATGGGCTTTCTATGCATGTAATAAAAAAAAAAAAAAAATCACATGCAAAAGAGATCCTCTCTGAAGCTGAAAGCTGAGAACTGCCAGTCCCAAACACCATGCAGCGTGTGCTGCTTGAAGGTGGCTGCCGTCCTGCATGGCTACATCCCACCATGTTCACAATGGAGCCCACAGCAAAGCTCTTCATAGGTGCAGGGCAGGACCTTACCATACAGTCATGTTTTGAAAAAGAAATGAGCACATGCAACACTCCATTTTCAATATTAGAACAAGACGGCCAAATTCTCTAAAGCACTCTGGGATACAGTCATGTGTAAGGCTTCTGCAATCAGTTTACTCTTCCCTAACTTCAGTATTATGCACTTTTATTTTCCATTTCTGTAACACTACATGAAGAAAAAGTAAACCAAATACTTCATCTTCACATAGCATACTTGTTGGGGCATTAGTTTATTTGATGCACTTCACTTTTGGAAAACACATCATTAAAGCTTCTGTATCTCTCACCAACAAGCACTGTATCTAAATATACTGAAACTACTAAGATTTGCCCCATGCAAGAGTTAACATGCATCCTTTTGGCTCATTTGATGAGGGGAGAAAGAAGCAGAAAAACAAGCTTTCAGTTCACAGTACAAAATATGTAATGCTTAAGGATAACAACAGAAGGCCTTTAATGAAGCAAGAAGAAAATAAGCTCTGTGCTTCACACTCACATTAAACATGGTGCAAAACAGTAGGCTAGGGAGTGATGGTACAGTTTAGCTTGTCTCACTTGTTTAATTTGTTTCTTTATTAAAGTTAATGGCCATCTTAATATTACAGGCTTACAAAATGGTAATGAAGACCAGGCAGCTAGCTGGACTTGTATTTACAGCTGGATAAACCGGCACTCAAAACAATCATTCCTGACCATGCTATAGCTGCAAAGAGAACAGTTTTATTAAGCTTTATAAGGATAAAGTGAGGTGGTTTTAAGAATATGTGCAGCTTCCAACCAGCTATGGTTTCAGTAGCCAAAATAGCCATAAATGTTCAAGTGAAGTAGGGTTTTTAAATTATCTATGGAAATCTAAGTAAATGATTGTTAACCACCCATTTATGTCAGCTGGATTTCCCTATCTCGGAAAGTCTTAGGGCATGTTTTCAGCCCTTTTAAGCCAACAGGACAGTACAAACAGAAAAGGGCACCTTGGTCTCTGGGTGTTGAAATGAGAGACAATGTTCTCTTTGTATTAATTTTAACTGATTCAGTATCAAGACACACAAAACCAACTCACGCACAGTAATAGTGCGGCAGAGGGGAGCCATTTGCCTACTCTTCAGCTGGCCAGAGCAACAATTTTGGGTTTGGGGAGCAACAAAGGGGAAGAAGCATGAGGCTGGGGTTCCCACCACCAGAACCATGCTGTGTGGGCTGCTGGGCTGCATGAAGCTGAGAAGATGGTTCATCAATTTGGGCATTTTCTGGATGTTGAGGGGCCACCAGGCCCAGGAGATGGGGAGCACGCTGTCTCCTGAAAGCTAAAGCAATAATGTATTTGGCCACCGCCATGGCTGAGCTGATTAGGATGGGACACAAATGGCAGAGGTTGCACAGGACAGAAACGCTGGGCAAAACAGCTTGGGAAAGTCCAATTGGGGGGGCGGGGGGAAACAAAAAACCCAATAACAGTCTAAGTTTTAAAAGTGCAATGACCAATAAAGGCAGCAACACAGCATTAATAAATTCGCTGTAGAGGCATCTAGGGTAGAGTAGAAATGGGGTATTTCAGAAGCATGTGGTAAGAGACAGTCCTGCTGCAAGGCCTGTGCAAACAAAATTAACAAGGCAGAAAACCAAAAATAGGCAGGAATATCTGAGCAGACATTATTCCTAAACGACTCGCTTACACAAGGAATTAGAATCAGGCCTAGCAGGGCAATTTTAAGACAGTGTTTTATTTATTTAATAAGAATTCCAATGAGAAACATTTTATTTCTATGGATCATGATCAGATCACGATCAATATTACTCACTGTTCATCCTATAAACTTATTATGAGCTTTTCCCTTGCAGACTAACTTCCAGTCTCTGCTACACTGGTGTAAATCCTGTTGCTCAAAGCATGTTGAGACAGTTTCACGTGCACAGAGATTTATCAGTAGGGCCCACAGTTGATGGCATTCGTTGTCTCTAATGGTGAAAGTTACTTTTGAGAAAAGAAGAAAAATGGAAGAAAGACAGAGAGACAAGAGGGAAAATGAAAACTCTTGGCAGCAGCCAGCAAGGCCAGGAGAAGAGCAGCAACAAGGGCAACAAGCTGCCCGGTGGCTTTGGTAGAGGGGCACAAAGCTGGTCGACAGCCGGCTGAACGTGAGCCGGCAGTGTGCCCAGGTGGCCAAGAAGGCCAACAGCATCCTGGCCTGTGTCAGGAATAGTGTGGCCAGCAGGAGTAGGGAGGTGATCGTGCCCCTGTACTCGGCCCTGGTGAGGCCACATCTCGAATACTGTGTTCAGTTTTGGGCCCCTCACTACAAGAAGGACACTGAGGTGCTGGAGCGTGTCCAGAGAAGGGCAACGAGGCTGGTGAAGGGTCTGGAGCACAGGTCTTATGAGGAGCGGCTGAGGGAGCTGGGGGTGTTTAGCCTGGAGAAGAGGAGGCTGAGGGGAGACCTTATCGCTCTCTACAACTACCTGAAAGGAGGCTGTAGAGAGGCGGGTGTCGGTCTCTTCTCCCAAGTAACTAGCGATAGGACGAGAGGAAATGGCCCCAAGTTGCACCAGGGGAGGTTTAGATTGGACATTAGGAAAAATTTCTTCACCGAAAGGGTAGTCAGGCATTGGAACAGGCTGCCCAGGGAAGTGGTGGAGTCACCATCACTGGGTGTTCAAAAAACGTGTGGATATGGCGCTTCGGGACATGGTTTAGTGGGCATGGGTGCTGGGTTGATGGTTGGACACGATGATCTTGGAGGTCTTTTCCAGCCTTGGTGATTCTATGATTCTAAAGCTGCAGCTGGAGGGCAGGCTGCAGGAATGGGGAGGCAGGCCCTTGGCCTCGCACAGGTTAAGGTCCCTCCGGCATTGTGCCCAGCTCTCCCAGAAAACACCTCAAACCCAGTTAATAGGCTGACACAAGTGTAACAACATGGTGTGTCCCAGAGTTGCAATAGCCAAGCTCGGTGCCTCACTGCTGACACTACACTGTGTGCCAGGGAAACCCAACTGTGGCCGTGGCCCCTTGCTGCTATACAGGCACTGAATAAACCCCACCGTAATCACCACCTGCAGCAAGGTTAGTACAGGAACCATTTTCTTTTTGCCTTGTGAGTGAAACAGTTAAACTATTCCGAAAAACCAAGTTCCATTTATTTACATTACTTCTTGGCTATTTTTTAAATCTCTATCAATATGTGCAAGACTTGATTTTAAAACACCAGTACTGCTCTAATGCCATTTACACAAATTGCTAAACAAGACTTTCATCAACCTTCAACTAAGATACACCATTGCAGAAATTTCAACATATACCTTCCACAAAGCCTGAATTAATAATGCCACCAACTCAATCCAGTAAAACAGGCAAGCAACGAGATCATGCCTGCAAACGCCATATCATTAAACCATGTTTTCCCATTTAATAAAAGCATGTGCTTACGAATGCAATTATTTGCACTCTTTATGCTCCTCTCAGCTCAGCCTTCCAGGCTGCTGAGAAAAGCTTGTCCACTGGTAGGAACTGGAGGAATAAGATCGCCTGACCCAGGTGGATAACAACGAGCTACTGATTATTCAGCACTGACTTCACTTTGAAGAGCCTTCCAACAGAAAGAAAAAAATAAAAAGTTAAACCTATGACACCACTTCAAAAATCACCGGCAGCATTTTTAACCCGTGTCCTTTTGCATTACTGCAGCAGTGCCTGGAAAAGCTACAGCAGAAGAGAGTCATTTAGGCAGTTCCCTTCATGCCATCACCATAGCTCAAAGGGACAGAAATCAAGAAACATTAGAATCAGTGTAAGCCAATTAAGACATTAGGGAAGAATAAAACACACAGAACAAAATCTGTTAAGAGGCACAGAGAAAGCGCACATTACTGAGTAGAAAGCAACTTTTTTTCTGGAGATACTCCAGGTTTTCAGTTTCCATCTGGTGGTACTCAGTGTTGTGATAAGGGAAGAAGAGGTTTGCAGCTGAAACACAAGACTGCACAACTTTTGACATGAAAGACCTACAAACAGGACAGTCACAGTCTAATCAAAATCCTTAGGCTCTGAACAAGAATGGACACATTTTTATATCTAAATCACACTCATGCCTGTATACAGAAACATGCTCTATTTAAATAAAAGCAAATTGGGAAACTGTGATTGAAAGTGCGGTCCAGCTCGGAAGAACAAAAGACTTATTCTCACTCTTTTTTGTCCTTCCCCTGCACAGGGTGGTTTAGCTTAAGCTGAGACTTGCCATTTACAGGTATACAATACGCCAGTTGGGTTTTTTCATTCTTCAGAGCAGCTATTGACCTTAATACTTGGTGCTCCAGCATTCACAAACACCACATCTGTCGCAGGGAAGAGGCAGGACATACATGGGTGCTCAACCGCAGCTGCCAGAGAGATGACAACCCTCTGGGCACTGCATCCCACTGCCCTGCCCAAGCGGTCTCAGCTGGAGGAGGACGAGAAGCTGTGGTTCCTCTGGGGCCAGAGACCTGCCTCTCGCCTAATGTATACCATGGCTCAAACGAAAGCAAACGACCCCCAGGAAAAACCCAGCGTCCGAGTGCTTTATTGCACCCAGAAATCCTGCTCTATTTTAGGCTGTCTGCTGAGTGGGGCTGTGACAGTCCAACCCCAGGATGCAGGGCTGTCGCTCCCCATTTGCAAACAGAACTGGTGGGGAAGGGAGGGGAAGGGCAGCAAGAAGGTGCCCTTTGGGAACTACAGCCTCTGAGTGAACCCACCTCACTGAGCAACCAGCACCACAAACTCCAAAATGTGCACCTAAAGCTCTGTGCTGCAAATCAATGCAACTACTATCTATTTCTCCTGTGTGGTGAAACTATGCCCACGAGTCTAGAAGGGTGGGAATGGCAACAGCACACACCCAAGCAGGCAGGGTGTAGACGTGCAGTAACAGGAGGAACGAGTCTTAAGCCTTCTGCTGTAAAGTAAAAAAATGTATTTTAGGAAACACTATGGCAACAAAGTTGCATCAGACCTGGAATTCAGCAGGAAAGAGAAGCTCTCTGAATTTGTTCAATTATTAAACTTTCCAGATTTTGTGGGAGTTCCCCCTAGATTCCTTCAAGCAAGACGTTTCTCTGCTATTCTTAAAACCATCCCATTCAATTACAGAATGAGATTGGATCTCAGCAGAAAAGTTTTGTTTCTTCAGGATTCAGCAGCTAACGCCAAATGAAAGAGAAAAGAGAAGCCTGTCTTGCGATGAAAGGATAAGGAAAAGAGCAATCGCATAAGAAAACCAATGCCCAAACCTCTGAACAGCAAAGCAATTGCATGTGTCAAGTTCCCATAACAAGATGGTGCCAGCTGAGGCTTATGTTAAAACTGTGCAATAAAATTAGATGTCTGGAGCCTCTGTCAGAAGAATGATGCTATCTCATTAATGGGATTACATAGAGAAATTGGAGGGATTTCAGTCAAGAGGAATAAAACGATTAAGGATCAGAAGAGTGTGACTCATGAAAGAAAGTAAAAACTGGATGCTGTGCTCTTGCCTGAAAAGCCCACGTCTCAGAACCAGAGAGGCTCGGTGCTACCAGCGACACCACAGCATCTCCCCCCTTACACCTGGAATAACAGTGATATAGCAGACCCCACAGAGCAAAAACTCGTATTATAAAATACTGGCTTTGTTATGGCAACACCATTATCGTATCACTCAGCAAGAAACTAATAATCAGAGGGGAAAGAGGAAAGGAAGGCTAATTACCTATAAACAGCTGGAGGATACAAGCCCTCTAAAAGAAGAATACATTTAGTCAGGGAAAAAAAAAAAAGGCAAAAAAGAAAGAGATTGTGACTAGAGAAACTGGGTAAAATCAGAGCCTATCAGTTAATGACTGGAGAGGATTTCTTAGCCATAGGAACAACATATATGTGGAATCATCTTCCAGTGGGGAGTACTGGAAATCACAACTGCTGAATCGTCTGAAGAGGGGCTGGCCACCACCCCAAAAACACCACCATAAGACTCTAGCATTGGCAGGAGATGAACCAGCTACAGGGTATGGGGAGAAGGAGAAACAGTGCAAGCAGGAAAAGGGGAGTGTTGTGGCAGCAGATGTTCCCTAGTCACCACTACTGTGTTATATTGCAGGAAAAATAAATTAATAAATAAAAGATATCTCTAAATACAGAATGAGAGTCTCTTCACTGAGAGGTTCAACATCTCTTTGCAATCCATCTTTCCCAGTTGAAGGACTGTAGGTTAAGAAAAAAGGTTCATTTAAATTCTACACACATTCGCAGAGATAAACTGATTTCAGAATGCATTATTATGTCTGAACTCTCTCTCACTAGGGGTGAAAGCCAGATACTTTGTGAACCATTTTTATGATAGCTAATATTCTCTAAAAATTCATTAGATGTCAACATAAAGGACAAAAGACATCACCGCAGACGAGCAGATGCTACGAGCTACTGTACAAAGCATATTAGGGTCCCTTGCCCTGCATTCCTCTTCAGCACAGGGCAGCTCTGCTTCGACACCCAGCAGCAGTCTGTTTCTTGGCTATTATGGCAGGCAAAAAAAAAAAAAAAAAAAAAAAAAAAATTACACTCCCCAAAAAGAAACTTTGCTGAGGAAGTGCCAGACCTGGAGGTGCCCAAGCAAAGCCCTTCACAGCTTGCCCACAGCCCGTGCCATCCGCGCAGTATGCCAAGAGAAGCAGGGGAAAACACCAGGAAGCAACTTCTTCCAACCCCATCTCACCCGCACCAAATCCTCCAACAAGGAAGAGTGTGTGTACACACGTGTGTGTATACACACTGGTAGGGGAGGGGGTTAGGACATTTAATTGCACTTCGGACCTTATCCAGCACATGTAGCATCAGGCAATGGCTCTTCTAGAGCTGACACTTCACAGAGCAGTGGAGGCCGAAGCCCAGTTCTCTCCATTTTCACCAAGACCCTCGAGGGCAGGTGGATACTCCCTACAACTGACAGCTGGGCTGGGTGAAGGGAACCTGGCTGCCAAGTCCCGACTGGCAGCACAGGCCAAACTGGTACCCAGCTCAGTCTGCGAGGCTGCCCATGGCTCTGCGAGGCTGCCCATGGCTCTGCGACCAAGGAAAGTGGCTCCAACAGAAGATGCAAGCAGAGCAGATTTGTTTGCTATTTTTATATGGTTTCTTACCACAGAAGAACACACTCAAAGCTCTTAAGCCATTAAACTTTAAAGAAGAGCAGCTTTTTCAGAAGCTGTGCTTTGATGTAACTGGGCAAATTCATCTTGTTGCTTAACCAAATCAAAATCTAAGTCTCCTCCCCACCCCTTTTCTTCTTTTTTTTTCTCTCTTAAAAAAAACCAAACCACCCCAAACCAAAAAAAAGCCCAAACTAACCTCAAGTTTTAAGCTGCAACCCTATTTCAGTAGGTATATACCTCTGTTAGTACGGACTGCTACATGCAAATACATAGCATTCGGCCCTTCATCTCCCATCTCAGCACCACCACTTACAGAAACAATGGCAGCGTTTACTACGAGCGATGTTCATTGCAGGCTGTCAGAAATCCTCCACAATTTGCACTGTGCCACACAACCCAAACCTTTTTTTCCTGAAGGCCAAAATTTCTGGTCAGAAACATCCAATGATTTTTTTGATTTACAAATTTCATAGTAATAGTAGCAGTTAATGGGGTTTCCAGAAAAACAACCACCATGTTGGTTACTTTGGGCTCTTTAGAGTCCTCACACATACATGGGACACCTCCACAGTGGTCTAATTCCTTAAGTTTATACTCCCAAGTACCTTGCATCCAGTGTGAGTCCGGGTCTTCATGAGGGGAGTTGTGGTGCACAGCTCAATGGCTTCTGGTTCGTGGAAGATCACTGTCGGGAGAGGCTCTTTCCGAAGAGTTAGGACATTCAACTTAGTCTTTAACATGGTCTGAAAGTGCTAAACAGAGAAAGAAAAGCAATTATCTCTAGTTCTAATGCAGAAAAATGAGAGTTAATAGTTGGATGTGTCTGCATGTTTCACCTGCTGTTCAGTGCCTTGGAAGTTTCCATGGGGAGAGTTAACAAGTTTTGTAACTCGAGACAGTGAGCATCCATTATCACTATTATCGGTGTGGAGACTGTTTTTAATTAAAAAAAGATATACACACACAAAATAAGAGGATTCATCAGAATCCCTGTATGTCCCAAAAAGGGTCTAAATTCAACCTCTGATCATTCCCAGGCATATTATAAAATGCTGGCTCTACCCAGTCTCTCTACTAATGACCATATGGAGGAAAGAACAGGGGAGCAAAGACCATTCAAAGAACTATGGATTCATCCATTGTCGTTTTCTTTCCTCTGTACTTAAATCTCATCCCATTGACCTTTGTAGATGTTACCATTCTCACCGAGCTGAATGCCCCATTGGTGTGCCTGTAGCATGTGAATTTTAAATTCTCTTCCTTTGTAAGGAAGAGTTCCTCTCGTCTCCAATGTAAATGCCACTAGTGGTACTAACCAATAGGTGTCATTCAAAACTTGTCACTTGCTATAACAGACAAGAATAACTCTCCAGGCTTGGGTGAAGAACTATCCAAGTGGACAGGAATGTCGTTGAATGAAAAGTTTCTCAGCAATTGCTTAGAATGAAGAAAGCCAATCTTTGAAAGATTTCCAAATCAATTTTGTGGAATCAGGGGAGTCAGAGAAATTTTTCAATATTTAGATGTTTCTTTGAACTGAACTTCATTTGAGAAACTGAACATTTTCGCTTGCTACTAAATTTCTAAGGGGGAAAATATGCAGATATGAAGCAAATCAATGTAGTATTCCCAGCTAGTAATATACTGCAGCGCTGTCTAAAGAAATACGCATTTATTAAAGCTTCATAACTTGACTCTTATAAATCAGCAGTTATTAGATGTATGTGCAATGAGTCCAGATTACTTTTATCAAAACCAAACCATTTCTTCTGACTTTTGATGGGAGATTCTTAACTTGTTTTGCAGTCACCCCTTTCATCAGCCTCCCCTTCACCTCTGCAAGGCAGACAAACATTACAGGGTCTGGCTTGCAGAAAGAGAGATGCTAAGTGATTTCCCAGAACTGTAGAAGAAGTCTCTATCAGAGTTAGAAAATCAACTTAAGTCCTTGCTTTTCAGTCCTGTGTTTTAGGTGAGGAGAGTGCCCAATAGATGGTTTATTTATACACAGGGAATGAATCAACTATTTACATACTATGCTGTTTTCATATGGATTTTTGTGGATTTGAGTATTCCATTGAAAATGCATGAGAATTTCTTGGAAGTAAACTTCCTACTTAATTCATAAATACTTTATCATTAGCTAACTGAAATCTAAAACAGTTTAATCCTTAGCTCATCAGTGTTTAGGTCAAATAATTGTTATGATACTACATCTAGAGCACCTTAAACACTCTCATAAGCATATTCAAGGCATAAACACTAACAGTCTGTGAAAATAGTACTTGTTTTCCTACCTCACGCATGAAGTTACAGCCTGTTACAGCAATACTTTAGGGCCTCTGTGCTGTTTGTGCAAGCATTGAAGTTTCCATCCCAGTGAAGAAATCTACTCATATTATTTTTCATCTGGCTCATGTTGCACGTTATCCCATTCACTCTCCCGAACACAGCTCCAGCAAAAGAGTACTCCATTTAAGATGGCTATACATTAAAGAATATTCTTTGACGCATGTTTCAGAAGATAACAGAGCTCTTTGCCAGCCAGGATTACTAAACCCACTGAGAAAACCTTTTACACTTTACCTTTCAGTTATGATTAACAGCCTTTTGTTTGGAGTTTCCTAGGCTTCTCTGGTGAAGTTGTTAGCAAAGGCTAAACAACAGATAACCAGCCATGATAATCATAAAGCAAGCTCAAAGTTGGAGATCCTGAGTTTGAAGAAGCACCGCTGATTACCGACTGCAGTGCTGGGCTTGCTGGTCCCATTAACTGATTGCTGTCTGCTACAACTGCAGTTCTCTCTATTAGCTTGACTTGCTTTTATATATGGGCTCTAGGTTTGCTAACTTACTGCAGAGGTGGTATTTCTCAAGGAGAGAATATGCAGAAGGAGAGGGTGCTGGAGACCTGCCATGCGCAGGTTGTGGTGATTCCCCGCCTGTGACCGGCCCCTTTTCAAGCACGAGGAAATGCTGTCTCCAAGGTCATCTGCTGCCTTGTGCGTGCAGGGGATGGGAGAGAAAGGCAGAGGTGGAAAACTTACCCAAATGTATTTTTAACCTGAAGTTGTACTATTTTGCTGGTGAGCCAATTTTGGATCAAACCAGAGATAATGGTTGTGAAATAGTGGGTTGAAGAAGATCCTGTCCTAGCATTTAACTTCTCCCTCCCTATGTGCTGAAAGAACTCCGTTTCCATAGATGATCTGTTTGCAGAGGTTCTCAAAGAATGGTGCTTCCATTAGATACTCAATAGATGAAAAAAACTCCATTTAGCCCCTCTGAGTACTGAGCTTGGACCTCTGAAATGGTGGTTCTCCTCTGCTAGCATCTCTATCAACTTCAGTAGGACTACTGACAGAGAGCACAATTAGACCAAAATGAGGAAAGCTATGACAATGATATACTTTTTTCATGTTTTAACAACCACATATACAGTCTTAAACAAGGAAAAGACTACTCTCTGCCTTACAAAGGCAATTCAATACTTGCATGAGCCGCAAGTTGGTGTGGTTGGGTGCCAAAAACACTAGAGCACAATTGGCAGCAAACAGATAATTAGGTGCCAGAGAAGTGCAGGATGGATTGGGGGTGGACACAGAAATAGCCTTTTTCTTTGGACGCTGCACTCCCTGCACACAGGTCATATGATGGCTGCCATAAGAAAAATCAAGTCTCTGCCAGGAGACATCACGCAGTAAGCCCCCAAATAAGCAAGTTATTTAAACACATGCCTAACTTTCACTATGTGAGCAGTCCCAGTAAAGCACACGTGGGTAGTCAATGGGATTATTCATGTGCTTTAAGCCAAGAACAGGATAAAGTGCTTCGCTGAACCCATTTCTTAGTTTCCACTCCAAACTGGCATCTCCTGTGGAAACTGTTGGCAAATGCTGACCTACAACAGCAGCCAATATATTTTTTGAGAAGAGGCATTAGCTCTCCACTCCTGTGAACCCAGAATATTTCTTTAAAGTGCTTTAAGTTCACAAAGTTCTTGAAAAGCATGACTTTGGCAATTCAGTGTATAAAGGTTCAGGGAACATTATAACATTCATATTTCACGTGCCAGAACCACTAGGTTCATTTGGTAGCTCTTACACTGAAAATCATCAAAAGAAGATATTCTTAACTGGCATGGCTATAACAACAGCTCAAAACTGCACGTCATTCATCCTTTATCCATTTAGATGGTGCTACTGATATAGACTTTACTTTGAAAGAAATGCAAGGAGCAACATAACAGTAAGAAATTGGCAGCAAGTTTTAAAATTCCTTGCGCAAGCAAAATACCTTAATTGCTAAAGAAAGGATCAGACCTGGAATTAGCATTGTATTTTCCTATTTGCTGAACATTAAATCATTCAGAGTAAAATTTAAGTAAAGCCCCTAATAACATTGGAAAATTATCTTAATACAAAACCATAGTTTTGCTTATTCAAGGATTCAAGTTCCATCATTTTCTTTTGCTTAGTTTACCAGTCTCAGTGGCATCCTTTCCCCTATAGAAGAAAACTGAAGGGTGTATAACTGCTAGCCCAAACCCGTAGCAGGCCAAGACTGTCACCACAGAAGTACAATACATGCTCACCTCCTTAGTGACCTCCAAAGTGCTCCCTATTTCAATGAAAACCCTGTCATCACTAACCCTCTTAGCTACAGGTTAATTGAACATAAAAATCAAGAACTTCTAAATTGTTTTCAACATATATTTTGTTATCAGCTCAACGGTCACACATTTGCTCTAGATTAACTATTTCACAACATTCAATTTGCAAATTTTAGGTGCTATGTATTTAGTCCAAGCACAATTTATGTTGCTGTTAAAACTAAAAATTAACAGCATTTGGGTTTTGGTTTAGTTTGTCAGCAAAAATACAGTCACTTCCACAACTCAGGCCAAATGTCTTGGAGAAAACAACTGTGACTCTATACAATTAAACGTGCCTTGGAGGAGAAAAGTATGCACTGACAATTTGTAATAATAATGCTTAACACTTCTGCACAGCTCTTCATCTTCAGGTCTTCACTAAACAGGCACTGCTGTTCACAATATTGAGTACTCAGCAGCCAAGCTTGGGCTAGCAGATCTTTTCATTTTCATGATGGAAACAAAACAAAGACTCAAATTCAGTAAATCTAATAAGGGTTATATATTGGATGTGAATATAAAAATAAATGCCAAGAAAGAGGGGACTGTAACTCATTGTAATCTGTAATCCAGCAATAAGGGGATGAACAAAATGAACACAGTTTACAGGCTAATCGGGTTGTGACATGATGAACATAAGTAAAAGTCTTCAGCACCTTAGCCCTCAGCCCCCATTATCTCTTAACGTCAGCATTACAACCAACACACAATTGCATAAACTGGCATCACATGTCCAGATGACCTGTATTTTGCCAAATTTTGCTAAAGACACACATTGAGTCCAAACTCCAAAATGACAGGATGTTAACTTGTGAAAAGGAGTTATTCTAAAAGTTCAAAGCCTCTGAAAGAGGGGTTTGCCAGAATGAGAAGCAATCCTCTGGGCAACTCATCCTTCTACTGCACCTACAAAGGAATTCCCAGATTAAATCCATGTTACAGCATCAGCAAAAGACCGGTCCCTGGGAAATTCAAAAATTACCTCTATAGTTTACTACTTCAGTGCAAGTACTTTCTCTACCTTTGAAATCCCTTTTATTCTGGAATGAAACCAAAACTTTTCAGCAGCATCCCACAGCAAGACACAGCAGCCTAGGAGGGGAAAGACACAACCAAATACAATGAACTGCAAGAGAATTTTAGAAAGTCCAAATGTCCCTTTCCGCCTGTTCCCAGTGGAGTTTGACTACCAACATATCCAGTCTGTAGATACAAGACTCCACTCTCTCACTCATGGTCAGAGGAGATGACAACACAGTAGTTCTTTAGCAATATGGTTACACCATCAGTTACATGAGCACAGCTGTGACACACTGCACCCCAAGCCTCTAGCTTTTCGGCAAGAAAAGAATTCTGATACTGTTCGTATGAAAATTGACCCATTTGAAGGCTTTGTTTTGTTTAAAGCAAATGCTATCCGGTACAGATAAATGTCACATCTGATCCATTTCTTGTTAAACAAATATTGCTAATACAGTTTAAATACTTTCCCCTCCCCCATATTAAACTTTACTGTGCTCTATTTATTTATCCTTTACTAGCAGTTCATATAAACATTGTACTGAACGCTACAATAAAACCCTCTACAGAGGGGATGGAAGCACTTATCAAAGTCAGAAATCATCCCATCAGCAGCCTGCTCTGTAACACAAAACTTACTGGCACGCACAAATCCAAGATCACGTCACAACTCTCATACTCAAGCAGATCCGGCCCAAGTAATCTTCTGGAAACTGATCCAACTCCAGAAATCTGGTTATTAAAAGCCTATCTCATCTAGCATGTCGAGAGCTGTATTTTGCCAGCCTATCAAACTAAACCCATTCAAATCTCTTTCAGGTAACAGATGCTACTCAGGTGAAAAAGCAGATAACTATGTCTGAATGTACGTCTCTCAATTGCAAAGAAATGGCAACGGGCACGAGGGGACGACGGACTTCCCTGCGGGCACCCTGTGACACATTTTGGAAGTAGAGGAGCTTGGGCAGGCCCATGGTGGGACTCAGCATGCCCACACCGAGGACGTAGCACCCCCAAGGACCTTGGGGCAAAGCATCTGGGAAACATCATGCCACAACAGAAAAAAAAGGGGGGGGGGGGGGGGGGAGGGAAATGCCTTCGCCACCGCTCCACGTGCCCAAAGCCACCTTCATGGTTGCGCATTATAAACTGAACAAGTGCCTGCCGCCATTTCCCCTCCTCACACCCCCCCGCTCCTACCACCCCCTGCCAGATAGCATGGAGGAGAGATGGGGCAGCAGGGAGCGTTTTGGCACAGAAAAGAGTAATCTGCGTTTACCAGGGTAAGCTCAAATGTGCATGACCGGACACCGAGCAGAAGATGGTATCAGAGGAATCAAGGCGTGAGACTGGGGAAAGGAAAATGCCAGCAGAGGCAGCACCTGGCCTGCTGCAAGCAATGCTCCTGCTGCCAGGCCCAGAGACCCTCCTGGACTTCTCCTGCCATTACTGAACGTAACAAGGGAGTCAAGGATAAAGCTCTGATGGAAAAACCTATAATATACAGGAAAAACAGATAGATGAAGGGAAGGGGGACACAAGACTGCAGACAGAAAAGCAGGACGAGGACACAGGGAACCTTTAGGATGGCAAGCCCAGCTGCAGCGTATGGTAGAGAGGAAATCAAAATCAGTCCAGTGTCAAAAAGCCTTTCAGCAAAGATGTTACTGGATCTTTGCATGCAAACACTGAGAGTTGTTCCATCTCACTCTAATACCAGTTTCTTGGGAAATACTCTTCTTCCTGCGGTGATAAGACATCTCTCAAAAACACACAACTATCAAGATTTCCTAAAACTCGCACTCCCTATCGATAGCCCTGATCACACAGCTGCTTGTGTGACGATGCTCACATTGCCTTGTTTTCCTACAAGTTTAAAGATTTTCTTTTCCTCACAATTTAATTCATGTGAAACGTTTTGTTCTCAGACCCTGTGTACTTTGAGTTTGCTCTGGCTGGATGCCTCCGTTCTGTTGCCAAGCTTATGCGATTCCAATCGGCAGGATCGCTGCCCAAACAAAACACAATCCCAGATACAAACACCCTCCAAACTGCAGGGAACTTCAGAGCCAGATGAGAATTTCATGACTGATCCTCTAACATCTCTCTGCACTCGGCCAAACTAAACCCCCTGACCTAAGCAAATCTGAATATATAGGTTATTCAGAGACTAAGTTCCCAGCTCAGCCATAATTGCTCAAAACCTAAAGTCCTGCTATAGAGATCCACATCAGAGTAGGAAAGAATCAATATTTCAGGACACTCATAATCATGAAAATAAAATAAGACCTCCCTAAAACGTCAGTGGAGGAGGTAAAAGAAGTCACAGTACTACAACAAAAAGTTCTTTGATCAGTCTCTACATTACAGTACCTAAATTCCCAGTCCATTTTTTCAGTGGAAATGAGGCTTGTGGATGGAAGATGAACATCTAAATATGTCTGTTTGGATTTGGGCTTTTACAGTTTATTATTTACTGATGACTGTTAAACATACTTTGAAATGAGTTGTAGTTTCCAATGCCTGGTGTTCATGGCATATATTTTATACCAGAACAACATTTTTTTAGCATCAATAAAAATAAAGCATAATGACTTTCACCAGTGTATCAACTGAGCTGCTTTCATAAATAACTGATTCCCAAACTTTTGGCCCCAGAACTCACTGTTAACTCTCAAATTTTAATAGCTTTGTCACAACTGAACTAGTTCTTATGCCATCCAAACCCAATTAACAGATAGCTGTGTTGTGTATTTTATTAAATGCAATCATTGTAAATAACATTTACACTTCAAGTAACAACTCCGCCTTTTTCTTCCATTCCATCACTGATGATGTTGGTCTTCAAACTACATTCAGAAGTCCAGCAAACAAAACCAGCCTGGGAAGCACAGCTCCATTACACAGCACTGAAGGAAAATAAACTCATCCCCGTTATCTGCTGTTCCATCTTCTGATCACCAGAGCAGCAGTACCTCCCCAAAAGCACCGTGTCTGTGTGCAAGCCTGAAACTTTAAACTAGATTACAATTTCACAAGTATCAGTATGCCAGAATTTCTCTGTGCAAGCACAGGTATTTATCAGCCCCAGCATTTTTCAAGACAAATGGTCCTGAAACAGCAGCTAGAACACAAGCCCAAGACAAAAAAAAAAAAAAAAAAAAAAAAAAGGGAAAAAAAAAAAAAAAAAAAAAAAAAAAAAAAAAGAGGGAAAAGAAGAGTGGAAATAAATGTGGAAATAGGAGCTGACAAGAAGAGAAAGAACAAAATAGGACATGTAGCAGCATAGCTACGTCAAGTTCATTCACTTTGATTTTGAGCTGACCTCTTAGCTGCTTTCCAACATATTTTTCCCCTAACATGAGTTTCCAGTAGATGTATTATTTGGTATAGTTGGCCCAATATTAAAACAATGGAATCCTGCAGCATGAAGGCAGCTGTTGCTTTTTCAATTTGCTCTTGGAGGCTTTCCAATAATTTCTGTGTCAGAGGATGCTTTAAAAAGTTCTTTCTCCTCACTCTGTGCCTGGCAGAGCAAGACCATCTCATACAATACCTGCCAGACAGCCACTGCATTCCCCAACACAGCCCTTTCAAAACCAGCATTTCACTCTCTCGCTTTTCTCCTTCATTTTTTGCAATAAATCAATAACTTGTTAAGCAGTTATGTAGTTCAGTGACCTCCCTTTTGCCTTTCTAGGACTTGTTCACTGAGGCAGGGATACTGACTGGATGACATAGATGCCTGCTACAAACAGGGAATTTGCCCCAATTACTTGCCAGAGGTAACATTGTGCCTAATACTATGCAGAAACAAAGGGTTCAAATTCTTGCCAAAAATGCTTATGTATTGCTTAAATATAAACCAAATGAACTTTTGGGGTAAGTCTAATGAATTCTTGTATTTACAGCTACAAGATAATGAGAATCCATTCCTTTCTCATTTTATCACTGACTCCTTTGATGCAAATTTACAGCACTGCCTTTTCCAGGTCTGAAACACCCCCAGGATTTAAGCCTGGCATTCTTGAGGGTCTCTGAGAGGGGGTCCTCCTACTTCCCATGGACACAAGCCATCTCCAAGTGAACAGACCTGCTTCTTCAGCAAGTCAGCCTTTTTGGAAAACCTGCAACAGGGTGCATCTGCCCAAGCCTTGCAGAGGACAAAGAAAGAAGCCTGGTGGCTTTAGCCTTCCCTCTCTCCATACATCTTCACAAGCACCATCAGTACGTGCTCCAGAGCATCCCCAAGGGAACCATGTCAGGCCAGCAGTGCTGTCCCATCACATGCACCTTTCCCAAGGAGACTTCTCCGGTCCCAGCTACGCTTACAGGCATTTCACCTCCTGCAATATTACTCCTTTTGTGCCTCCACCAGCAGATTATTCATCATGGGGGAACTCTGCCAGGATTTATGGCTATACAAACCTTTAACCAGTTGATGCAAAATATAGACAAAATTTGGGTCCCACTGCAATGCAAATGCATAAGCCCTGTCCCCACGGGGACTTCACACAGTAGGTCTTCCCACTTCTTAAAGCCATGAATAAGAGCAGCACACTAGAGAGCCTACACATCAGGAATAAGGGAGCCTACAGAAAGTGATCAAAAATACCCTTCTACAAAGTGTCTCACTAATTCAGCAAAGCTTTAGAATTGGGTAATTGACAGGATTTGCACCAAGAAACCTTTACAAAAGAAAATCAAACCAACTCATTTACATTCCTGTTTCTCCTGCAACTACCTACTGGTTAAGCTGAGCCAAAACAGCCAGATGCAAAATTATTCTGCTTTTTCCAGTGCAGAATAAGTCAAGTAAAGCGGCTGAGGACTGCGCTCCCCCTCGCTGGGACTAACCTACGGCACCCACGGATAGGAGAGCTCTCTCATATCCATGTCCTCCAGATATAAAGGTTGAATCTGCATGGTGTTTTCAAGGTTTTTCAAAAGTAATTAATCTTTTCTGATGTTTCCATTTTTCTGATTTTCAAAGGACAAGTCCTTAGCGCTTGACGAGAAGGGAGATGAAGCTTCCAAGTTCTCACAATTTAAGCACCCAAACCCAGAGATACTCAGAAACTCCAGCTTCTCTGTAAAACCTCAGTTTCTTCTTCTTTACTTGTCAGCAAAGTTCAGATAATTTTGCTGAAGCCTAACTAATCCCTCAGCTGAGTATTAAGTTTCAAAATGCTAGTGATTATACACATATATACATATATATGGTTCTTAGAACAAAAAAAATAAAGAATAAAAAATGAAAAATCCCGCCAGAAAAGAAATAAAATATGCACCATGAGATTCAACCAGACGCCCTTATCCCCCCAAGGCATGGTTAATATACTATCTGCCAGCACATATGGGACCAATTAAAAAGAGCTAACCCCTCACACAGGCGCTGCAGCGTCACTCTGGAGGAATCCACAATTGATTAAACAAACTCAAGTAATTCCATTCTAGAAACACGTGCTCATTCATAACCAAATCCCAGTCTTCAGGAATCCCATATGCCATGAAAAAAAAATCCATGCTTCCACAGAAATCTGTGGCAAAAGAAATCTGAAGTTCAACAGGAACAGAACTAGTCCCCATCTTTACTGCTGTTTTACATGTGCTACTACATGCACCTACATGAAGAATTATTACTACTTTTTAGAGCAGTAACTAAATTGCTATTTCAGTCTTATAATTCAAGATCGCCAACAAAATGAAGATCACTGAGTGATGGAAATACTAAATTGTTTAACTAATGAAAACAGAAGAGCTCAAAACTATCCAACGTTCCCTTTCAGCAAGACCAGCAGAATTGGAAGACTTCAGGCCTGTACAAGGATCATCATTCAACCTCTTTACGTTGTGAAGGCTACTTTCTCTTTTTCCAGTAATTATTCTCCCACGTTTGCCCAATCTACTCCAAACTTTGTTCGATACAGCAAGTTTTCCACACAGAAAACAGCTGCAGAATAAGCAATCCCGCAGAGCAACAAAGAGGAAGATCCTTATTCTCAGTACAGCCTCAACTTTCCTCCCCCCTTTATTGATTGCTGACCACCTTAAATGCTGTCCATTCTCAGCCACTTTTCAATTTAAATAATATTGCATTGAAAAAAGCCAATCAATTTTGAATCTGCAAATTTTGGCTGAACTTCAAGAAATGAAGTTGCAGAAAAAATAGGAATGTAAATAAGAGGTGGTTTTGGTTTTTCTTATTAAATGTTTCTTGGTGCAAACCCTGTCAATTATTGCAAACAATATTTTAACATGTTTCAGGCTTAGGGGAAATGAAATAATATAAACATCAACATCCAGGGAAAAGGCTGTTAAAGCCTCGAGCTTCTCTGGATGCAGATCTAATATATATTCCTGTAATACAACACGATGGAAGTATTCTGAATACCCATGACATTCTCGTCTCCAGTGTACCTGTCGGGCAGCTAGTTAAACAGACGTGAAAGAACCAACAAAATTAAAATAAGTGAACTGCCTGCCCAGCATTTCCCCACTGTCTTCTTCCTTTGTCCCATTCAATTTAACTTAGAAGCATTACTGATGTAGTTATTCCAGTATCGCTCAAAGCACATAGAGCTGTAATTCTACAGATGTTAACAAGGTGGCTTTCATCAATCTTGATGCATCTGAAATCTAAATTATTTACCCTGAAAGAGAAGGGAGTGAAAGAATTTAGGGGCCTCTGATAAAATATTGAAGTATTGAATCTTGTGAATACCAGTTAGTCACTCCTCTGGGGAAAAGAAGTTTCAAGACAAATATTTCTTTTAATCAAAAAAGGCATGTATTTGGCTGAAAAAACCCACACACCTGTGATGCAAAATGTTTGAGCAGCTTTAAAAATTCAGTCCTCTATAATTATACCAAGATTGCTAAAAATTCCACTTTCACAACCACCACCGCCACAAATAAATAATTGTCAAAATAAATCCAGTAGATTACCATGCAAAAATATATCTTCTACAGCTTAATCTTGCAATAATGCTTTTTATAGCATGTCTGTCTGCCCAGATTCGCAGCTTTTGTTATTTGCATTCTGACCACTAAGCATAAAGATTATCAATCTTATAATTTTTTTTTATACTTCAAATTCTTCACGCTGCAGCCCTACCAATGGCTTCTCAACTGTGCTTATCTAAGCTATTTGCATATATAATGGCCATACAGTTCTTTCAAAAAATCTCCAAGCCAAACTAAGTAATGTCAATGACAGTAATCTAGCCAAAAGAAAAAAAAAAAGAGGAAAAAAAAATATAAAAACCCGATTCTGAACATTTACTGATACGGCAGTAACCAGGTAGACTGCAAATATGAGGCAGATGGACGCGGGCACACAAGGATTCAATATGAATCTCCAGCACCGCTTCTGTCCGTCAGCCCCAATTCTGCAATGGAGGAACCCACAGAAGACTTTTCAAGGAAATCTGTCAAGTTTCCTGGCCTCTTCCACAAACACTTCTGGGAAAAGTAACTGTCTAGCTCATAGTGTTTATTGCAGTTTCTTACCTTTGGAAAGCAAGGATCATTTAGAAAGCAATTAAAGTCAACACCAACCCATGAGCTAGGATCATCAAGGCCAACTACTCTGATGGAGCACCATCATCAGAAGGGAACCGCAATGGACAGCTTCTATCGGTGAAGCTATACGGCATACAGGGAACAACACAACAGCTATGCAAGACTTCTGCCTCATCACCACTCACTTCCATCAGAGTTTTCATTACAGCTGCTGAGATCTTCAAGACTGCTCACTGCAAAGCTTCTCTGCCTACACACTAGTCAAGAACATTCAGCACAAAACATTCCACGGGGGCACAAAATAAGGCTTTGCCTCTAGGTCTTCACTTGGGAAGTCAGAGAGCAGTCAGAGCTGAACGCTCAAAATGAACATTTCTCTTCCTGAGGGTTGATTCTGAGCTAGATGACAGAGGGCTGTTTTCTTGCTTTCCAAGTGTTACCATTATTTAAAGGAAAGTCTGTAAAAATGTTTGTACTGTTGGTAAGTTACTTGGGAGACCACTGCAACTAAAATATTTTCGTTCGTTTAAAAAAAAAAAAATTATGTTATTTCAGTCCAGAAGCAAAACTTGAAACAGATAACCTCAAAAGTGGAAAGTCTGGGCAAGCTGTTAACTGAAGTCACAGATTTTGAGAAAGAACTTTAACTCCACGTCAATTAATCACTGCTAGTTCCCCTCCAACATACCGACCTTTAATCCAACTACACTATTTTCAGCCTTAGACAGCTTTAGGAGCAGAAGTTATCCTTGTTCGATATTTATTCAATTTTGGATCTCAGGTTCTCTGCCTGGAACAGATTTTCAGATGACATTAGAAAAGCCTCTGAAATAACATCAGTCAAGTTTTGCATGCACAGCTATTTGCACAAGCCAATTCTACAGTTTTACAAGACAATCAGCTAGATAAACATCTGTCTGCTCCATTCTGAGCAGCTGATGAGCGCAGGAGACCTTTGATCCTTCAACAGAGCCTGTTCCCTCCTGGGTGAGATCCAGCAACCACCATAACTGAAGTGCTCCAAGTTTTGCTTTTGCCACGACTTTAAGCGCTGGTTGGGTACCATGTGCATCTCAGCGTCATCCACACCACAACGAGCACAACAGAGAAGACAGAGATTGAAGAGCTACAGCATCTCCCTGCAGAAACAGGAACACAAACCAACATTTTCTGCTGTTCCAGCCAGGCAAGTGTATGCAGTAGATATCCATAAAGGACGACCATGGGTTTTGACTGTGGCACAATGAAAAAACTATATGACAAGTGCATCTGCTTAAACACCGATTTTTAAAAAGAATTAATTTGTAGAAATAAAGGTTAGAAATAATTTGAAAACCATGATATTTCATGCAGTGCTCCATCACTAGTATAAAGATTAAAAGAGAACCAGCTTCAACCAGCACATGAAACAGGGCTCTGGTTATAATCTATTTTCCCTGTAGCATCTGTAGAAAAGTGATTAGTTCCAACTCCCGTCCTATGACATGAGCACCCCCACTTTCATGTTTTATCACCATTATAGTCCAAAATTAACAGACTCTGGTGGCTATCACTGATATTCCCAACCCAGCGAGTAAAGCCATTCCTGAAGCAGATTTGCAATTGCCTTTTCTGCTTACCCAGTAGACAAATCACAAATGCAGTTTACTGTGAAGCTGCCAATATTTAATAGTGTTTAATGGTGCAGTATGTATCTGAGTGGGAAAAGGGCGCAAGCATCTATCTAGAGAAAAAATTAGTTCATCAGCTCCAGTATAGTTTCCCTCATTGCCTTCCTCCCTGAGTGTGTGCTGCTGTATTGGAGAATGGGAGTAACATGCAGCTTGTGGGCTATTTATTTGCTGAAATACCATCTCAGATGAGACGATCCTGGCAAAGAAACAGGAGACCATTCTGAAAACAGCGTAAGCAACAAGCGCACCATTAAAGAAATAACCCACACAGGACACGGGTAAATCTCAGTGGTAATTTGGCAGGGCTACCTACGGCAACCCATGCGCCCTGCTCCAGGTTGCACAAAACACTCCCGGGGTGTTGCTGCCCTGTAGTAGGTTAGATGGTAGCTAGCCCAACTGCCCCCCACGGCTGCTTCATTGTCGTCATCAACTGTCACAGAAGGTGGCTATCTTTCCATTTATTTAGCTGTACGTATGCATACAAAGCAGAAGGAACAAGCAATACGAGGCTCATTTTTCCCCAGCCCATTCGGTTTGGAAGAGATTCTTCTCCAGTTCGGCACATGAAGTGCTCTGGCTTCATCCTCTTTTCTGTTTGGCACACAATCAAACCGTATTTAGAGGAAGTTCAATTCTTCTATAAAAGTTGCATCTCAATACGTTGTGTCTTACCTCTCTTCCCTATCCATGTTCAAAAGGAGATAACACTGCATGGCTTCCAAAGCCATTCCCATTTGAACATTACTTTCCATCTGTACGTTTCAACTTTCAAAACTGCACTCGGTATGAAAAAAAGCACAGCAAAGAAGCAAGGTTGTCTTACCGTATTACCTTCACTTAATAATCATAAGCAATTTCTCAGAGAAGTCCTCCAGGCACAGTTTTAATGTTAAAGCAATTCTTTTTTCATTTTAACCATGCACTGATGCAGAGCTGATAGCCCAGCTCATTAAAAAGTACAAGGCACTATTTCAAGAAATGCCATAATTTATCAGGCAGAGTTTAGTCACGCTCCACACAGCAGCCTGGATGCACACCACCAACTGCCTCTGACACTTCCCAAATCCAGCACTGAAGTCCCTCAGTTTTGGGCTCAGCTGCCCATGGTGCATGAAGCCACACGGCAAAGCTTCCTGCTACAGCAATAAACACGTCATCTTCTACCTGCGGTTTTTAAGAGGCTTAGCTACATTTAAAGATGCATGAATCCCACTTGAGTGACAACCCTTTCTTCATGTTAAGCATTTGCACCCATTTAACCAGCTGTAAAACTCATTAGAGGAAGGGTGGTTGGACAGAGCATAAATACTGAAATCATTTTTTTGAAACTTTATGATATTTACATAGGACAAAAATTCACACATTAGTTTGATTAAGGACTTGAGTCCAAAACAGTGACAGAGCTCTCACTTTGTGCTGCTGGACATCAGTTGTTGGTCAGTTGATTTGATATCCCAGTGGTTAGATCCCACATCTGGACCATGCAAATTATAACAGGCAAAGCGAGTGACTGTTACCCGGGATGAGGTTCAATCTAGTCCCTAAATTATTCTTTTGAGGGACTGTGCTTCACTTCTCACAAGTACTCCCCAACACACAGGAGATACCGGTATTTGGACTCACGTAAGATGGGAATGAACCACCTCTCCTACCCATCAGTAGGTATCCTTCCAAGAAAACAGGGATCAGAAGAAAGTGGTAAACCCTTCCCAAGCCCTTCTTACAAAGGGGCATATTTGGGACCATACAACGTACTGGCAGCCAAGTGATAATTCCATCAGGAAACTGTAGCATCTGCTAAACTAGATGCTACACCCAAGTGAGACACTACAAATCCAGACTACCTTCCTGATCCACACCAACTCTGCAGACATCACACTGCTCTGCTTAAGTCTTCGTGTTGCTTTCTGGAAGAAAACCTTATTTTTAAAATAAAGCTCACTAGAAGGAGATTAACTGCCCTTAAAAAATACTTAACAACCTCTTTGCTTGTTATCGAGTGGCCCATACATATGCCAGATGAGCACTGTAGATGATGATAATGCATTAAATAAACACTTCTGTTTAAAATCCATAAGCCTACTTATGACTACTTTGAGACACACAAATATCTACAGCTTATTCAGTTCAAGAATCCTCTGCTCTCAAAATGTCCATTCAGCAGCCCTGCCAGATAGTTTCACAATACTACAGGCTCACTTATTCATAAACAAATCATTAACATTCTTGACATAAATCCATAGTGTACAACAAATCCCAGCTATGATAGTGTTTTACTACATTTGCTGTGCCCATCATGAATGGGACTTCTGTTTTCACCAAAAAAACACCCTCAACAAATAAGAGGCAAATTATTCTCTGCGAGAAAACCGCCAGGACGAAATGCCTATGCACGGATTACAAACTAATTATCAAGTTCATATAGTAATAAACCCGGCGTTCAGTTAGTGAAATGGGCTGCCACAATTTATGGAAGAAATTTGCTTGCTAGAACTCTAATAATTAAGCAACTCTGATGGTTAAATACGCCATTACAGACTTTTAAAATTTCCTCAGCTACAAGGGAAACCTTTTACACATCCCTGTTTCTCCACACATGGGCACAAGAATCGTCTGAAAAGACCCTTCTAAAGCCCTTCAGCATTCACTCATTGCCAGGGGTTTACTTACAGCCCTGGATCACAGGGTTTCAGCCAAGCCCCGAAATGATCAATGCCCATTTTTACACACATACATCAGAGCTTAAATTAGACTAATTAAAATGAACAGAATATCTTAATGAACGCATCAGGGCCAGGTTGCTTATTGTACACTCTGCATAGATGGCAGCACAGAGCAACAGTTTAAATCAGGGCTTCCCAAAAAAAACACGGTCCACAGGCAAAACCTCTGCAGGTGCCCCAGAAAGGTTCTGGGACACAGGCAGCATCCCCCGCACCGAGGGGCACGGGGGGCACGGCAGGACAGGATTCCCCGCCCAGGGCTGGTCCGCAGCAGAGGGGATGCTCCCGCAGCACCTCCCGGGACAGACCGCGCATCGTCACGCGGCATCCAGCCACCGGCAGCAGCCTGCCGCCAGCAAAGCTTCGGAAACCTCGGGGTTAAACCCCCTACCCTTAATTCACTAATGCCTTCCTCGCCATATTTAAAGAATTAAATGTCTCCCTGAATGGCCATATTTAAGTAATTAAAAAAAGAGAGTGGAAGATAGTTAAACTTTCTGTTGATGCTCTTGGCAGATGAGAAATATGCTCGCAAGAGCTGGACTTCTCCCTGGACTGATAAACGTAAAGCAGACTGCCTTGTGTGCCGGCTGCCAGCTCAGCCCAGGGAATAAAAGATGTTTTCAATTCCGGAAAAGATACACGTGCATTGAAACACTGAATACTTAGCAAGACCCCAGTCCTGCAAGAAATCAGACCCACACTTACCGTGCAGTGCACAGGTCTGTGGGGACTGGTGGCTGCTTGCAGTAGGTAAAAATATGCATATGGCTGAAGTTTTGCAGAAATGAGACCTTTGTTATTGTAAATATGTGCACACTTTTCTAGCAATTACACTACAGTATTTATTAGGGGCATGCCCCCTCTTTTTATTATTTCGATTGGCATGGCTTTTCCATTTATAGTTTGCTTTAGTTCCAGTTTCGTGATAATTTCACTGCAGTACACTCACGTATGAATATATACAGCATGAATAGTTGGCAGTCTTGAGGGATGTTCTGCAACTCAGAAGAGCAAGTTTACAGGATCTATTTATGGGTCTCACTCTGTACCCAGCCTTCAAAAACATTTCAAACCTATTTTGCCAAAGAATGCAGCTACCGAAGAACCACTGGGGTTGTCTAGCCAGGCTTTTGGTACTACAGAGGTCACCATCTCTAACAGTTCTTCCTTTCACCCCTGATCTCCCAAAGCTGTAACACATCTGCTAGTACGGAAACCGTCACGGCTGAAAGAGTGCAAGGGATGAATAAATTTAGGAATCTTCTCATTTGCCTCCAGGTTTTCTGAGCATCTCAGAATCACAGCTTTAGATGTCGTCTGTAACAGTAACAGATAAAAGCCAACTTAAAAAAAGCAACAACAGTTTAAGGCAGAAAATCACACATCTATAGAAAATGAAGCACTACAGAAATCCCAGACTATGAGGGTCAGGCTAAGTGATACATGATTTGAAAGAAGGCAAACAGCTCTGCTGGGAATCAGCAAAAAAATCAGACAACAAGTTAAGCAGTCATTTGCAGTATGATACAACAGCAAAATGACACTGAAACCTTAGTGTCAGGACACCCGAGAAGATGGCCACACTGCAGAGCCGCCCAGGAAGCACCCGGTTTGGAAACAACACACCACACAGCTTTGCTGACCGATGGCCGGGAGAGGGCAGGAGTGAAAACAGCTAAGTAAGACTGGAAAAGTCCGAGGGAAAAGGGTACTCACAACTTGGAATAATTTAATCCTACTGAGTTACGGGTAGCTCAGGGCGTGTGCAGGGCAGCTTGCTAAGAGGGAGCAATGCCAGCGAAACACTGCCTGCAAAGTGTCAAAAGCCCCTATGCTGGCCCGTGGAGAAACGCAACTAGCAAAGCCAGAAGACAACAGCAAAAACCCTGCATTAACAGGGAGGCTGAGCAGAAATCCTGAGGACATACGTGTTTGCCACCTTTGATTTCTCCTTTTCTGGAAACACCAGTATTGCCAACCCCAACTTTCCTTTGCTGACTGGTGATGGCATAAAAAACATCTTCTAAGCTCTGCAAACCAACAGCTGCACGTTGCCTGGTACTGCTAACAGTTTTTCACTAACCTGGTTTAGAAGCTGAAATAAACACTACACTTTTGTTTCTAAAGGCAAAAGCTGGTCATCAAAACCCGTCTGTGCTCCAAAACACGCCTCATGGCAAACTCCAGCTCGCGCTTGCACAGCTGCGTGTGGTGCACACCCCACGCACGGTGCTCCAGCAGGCACACTGATCTCACCCGCTTATCTCCTTCAATACGCTAATGCTATATTTTGCCCATTGATCGAGTTCTTTTCCAAAAAAAAAAAAAAAAAGGAAAAAACCCAAGGCACAACTTCAGGCCCCTGATCCAGCAGCAAAGTCGTCAGTATTTTAATGGTTCAAACAGGAGCAAAGCCAAGCCTGAATCTTCAGATTATCCTCTGCAAAATCCCAGCATTGGTGTTACCAAAAACAAAAAAGAAAAGATCAAACGGATTGGCTCAGATGGACTGTTATTTCTGTACCTATGTTTATTAACACTAGGTACATAAAACTGAGAAAAACTGAGGAAGTGCTAGAAAAACACATAGTGATGTTAACCACAATGGCAAACTAAAAGTATGTACCGATCCTCTCCTTCAGCCAGGAAATATTTTCAAGCTGTTTCTTTTACAGCTAGTCACTGGGTAGGAAATGCTTTTTAGACAGAAAAATATTTTCTTTTCCAGAAGACTCCATAAAATCCACGCACATAGCACACTGTACGTTTTGATGAGAATTAATGGCTTGTTTGCTGTGGTAGTTCAATACACAGCTAATCCCCACACATTGTCTAAACAACTTATTTCCTCCGGTAAGTGAAGAATGGTCAACAGAAACAAAACAGTTTGATTTTTTTAAAAAACAGGGCAGAGCACTGGCAACACATCTGCAGACTGTAAAAAGCTGAAGAGTGACATTAGAGGATACAGGAGGATGTCCTTTGTGCACCTTCCAGTTTTTTCTAAGTGAAGGTATTCCAGAATAAAACGTTACCAAATATAAAGGAATTGAGATGTTCTAACATACAAAAATAATGTCCTAAGCCCATAGCTATTAATTCTTAAGAGCTGTGGGCTGTAGCTTATCATTATCATCTAGAAGTGAAGGATGGTTGTAACAGTCGATTCCATTTCTCCCCAGTGACTAAATCATGTACTAGCTAAATCATTTATTAATGTCAAAGGCTGACATTTTTCAATTAAGATAATGAGATTCCGGAGGCTCTGGCCATCTGAACCCTGTTTGTGTATACTCTTTCGCCAATTAAAAAAAAAAAATAAAAAAAAAACCACACCAACACAAAAAGAAGCAATCTGACAAACTGATTTTACTTAAACTGAGTACTAACTACTAAACATTTAGCATTAATCCTACCACATATCTGTAGCTACACACCAAGAATAAATATTTGTACTAGTAACCACACGGTGTTAGGGATCAACACAGGGTTAACAAGATGTTAATCGAAACATACACATTCGAAACTGAAATCATCTTGCTCCCTGTTGTAACTCTTCAGCTCCTCAGGTGAGGACCCAGCCTTTGTCCATCCAGTACCTCGGCAGATGGACACACAGCATCCGTGGTCTGGCTGCTCTGGGGGGAGAGGAAAGGGCAAAACAGCCAAGAGAGGACAAAAGGAAATGCTCTCTCGCACTGCAGGGAAGCAGGCAGCCTCCCCACCATCCAAAGTGCCCTGCTAATCCTGTGCCAGGTCCAAAGGAGGACACATCCCTCTAGCACCAAATACTGCCCAGGAATGGAGATAAATTCCAGATCTTGTAAATATGACCCCTGTAATTGAGCATCCTGCCCATTAGACCCTCCACTATTAACTTCCAGTGGAGTATCTATAATGTAAATGCTGGTAGCAACTCCCATCATTTTTTTAAAGCCATCTCACATTCACTGTTTAAAATAATTCTTTATATTGACCCACTGGCTTGTAAAAAAACAAACAAACAAACCAACCGCCACACAGTGAAAGTTAAGATAAGCTACGCAGGGTAAAACTTCAAAATCCCACAGAAGTTCAGTAAAATCAAGTCAGAGAAATAACACAGCATCGGACTAGTTGATTCAGATGTTACTAAGAGCTGGCCAGGCTTCACGTGCTTTTTTTTTTTTGCTTTGTTTTACTTACAATTAGTTTGCAAGAGACGATGATTAGCTAGAAAAAACACATTCTCTTTTGACCTCCAGGTGTACAAAGCAGAACAGCATTAAATATTTCCTAAAGCAAACCTTGGATCTGTACGCAGGGTGCAGTAAACGACCACATGGGATAACCAGCCCCGGCAATAAATCACCGCGCCGAGTTTACAGCGCAAACTCTCACGATGGAGCCCGTTCGCTCCTGGTCAGACCTATCAAGGCAGGCAAGCAACTGCAGGCACTGAGTAACACAGAAGTCTCAGGCAGGCGCCTGCCTCCAAACTCTCTTCCAAAGCCTTGTTCAAAGACTGGACACATACAAACCACCGCATACATGAGAATTTTACAAAGCACAAGATCACAGCCCAGTTCGACGGTGTGGACTGCCAGCCCAGCTCCCTCCTCTGCTGGAGATCTGAACTTTAGCATCTCTGTACCCTGTTCGTGCCTGTACACAGGAAGGATTAGAAGAGTCAAAGACAGTGACAATGACTGCCAAGCATTATGAATCACCCGGGCAAAGCGAGGGGTGTTATTCTGGCGTAGACAGCATCACACCCTCTGTTCACCAGGGAAACATCACTGCACAGCATAGAGGATCTGGTGCACAACGTCACCTTGGCATTACTAGCACTGCAATCGCCTCCTTTCAGGTGGTGATTCAGCCTTACACCTTACAATAAGGAGGTGATGACATGTTGAAAGTCATTCCTCCACATCCAGGGAAGAATAATAGATGGACAAGTTGTGCTGTGTCAGTTTGTTCCCATTGCAAAATAATCGCCAAGTCCCCCAGAGTGGTCCTGACGTCCCTGCTCCCTCCCTGGCCAGCCGATCCCGCTGGTCAGGTACGGGGTGGCAGGGCAAAGGGAGCCTTTACCTTCTCCTTTAAGAGACCTAGTAAAAGGGCTTTAATAAAACTGTATCTTAAATGAAACTGTACTGCTGCATGTTGACACCTTCTAACTGAGATGCTACAAAGACTGTAATTTTTCTGGGAACTATATTACACAGCCGTAACCGCTCCACATTGAGGGCTCTGCAGCACAGTTGCAATGATTGACAATGACTAACTTTGTTACCCGACTCCTCAAACTCACAACATCACTTTACTGTCTATATGAGAAGTCATGTATGGCACTGTAAGGACTAGGTCATTTTTAAAGCAAATGTTTTGGACTGATTTTATCAGGTGTATACTGAGTTGTAAAACTCAGTAAGGAGACCAGATTGAAAAACCTCGCAGAAAGCTATTTAATAAAAAAAACAATAAAAATATTACCAGCTAGGTTTGGGGGTAATAGGGGAGAATATGACAGTACTTTCCTATTGTCCCACATATGGATTTGAGATTAAGAAGGTGTTGGGAACCATGTTTTTTTCCCAGGATGAGGCAGACTGCTCTCTAACTTCAGCTCTGTAACGACAGCTGCTGGGTAAGAAACACTTTTTTGTTCCTGAGAAATGCTTGCGGGGGGGGGAAGCAGAGCAGGCATTTTAAACCCTTTGAAGAAGCAAATATATTAAATTTTCACAAGAGAATATGAAAATAAGAAAAGGCCTCATAAACAGACTGGATTCACAAATGAGAAAGATGGTTTTCAGCTGAAAACTGAAAATATTTGCAGAAGCTCGGAAGCCGGGCGGCAGGCTGCACCGTGCCGGGAAGCGGCTGCGGGCACCGCGGGGCCGACAGCCAGCGATGCTCTGAGCCCGCTGCCGGGGCAGCCGCCACGGCCCCGCACCGACCCTCCTGCCAGGGACCCACGCTCCCTTTTCCCCTCACAGAGGGGAGGAACCGTGCGACTGTGAGGCTTATTAACACTTTCATAAATATTTTGTACAGTGGTTTTCCCCCCCACCCCAAAGCAAGCAGGTGGCAAGCTCACAGCGTGACACAGACATTCCTCTGTCAGATATGTAGCAATCCCTTAATCGAACGGCGTTAGGGCTCAGTCCAGAATTATTTCAATAACACACGCTTTCCAAATAGAGTAATACAGAAACATTCAGTTCAGCTCTCTTAGACATTAAATTTTGTCACATATATCTACTCTTTAAAAAAAAAAGAAAAGGAAGAAAAAAATCAGATAAGATTTGGACTCTGAAAAACACATGAAGTAAAAGAAACAGAGTAGCTCCACTGGCATTAGCAGTGGCGCTTAGATTTATACCATTACAAAGACCTGAATTCGGACCCAAAAAAAGACCTGCATATAGACAGGGGCAAAGGTTATCCCCGAGTGAACAAAATGACATCTCTCTAGACATTAATGGCTTCTGAAATTCTCTAGGTTGATACAACATTAGTGATTTAAATGCCAAACCACATTCACTTTGTTTATCTTGGAAAGCTCCACATCCACGTAAAAACACCCTCAGACCATAACAGAGGAACGAAAGGTCAGGCTGTTACTTCCAGAGCCAGCACAGTAAACTTCAGAACAAACAAGGTACGGGCATTTCCCTGGTCAATGCTGCCCACTGCATGTGGCTATTTTTCTAATATCGTGTAAGCAGCATGAATAACTTCTGATGTTGAGAAATAGAAATCCTAACCTGAAAAAACAATATAAACGTCCTCTGAAAATAATTTAAACCAACCAGAAGTGCGCTGTTTCAGTGCAAGGTTTCCACAGACAGGGCTCCCAGGCCCTGCCTGACCCCAGACCACTCACGAACCCCAGCTGCTGACCTGCTTCTCCTACCCCCAGAAGTTCTACATCTCTACAAAGCATTTTACATTAGTCCAAAGCCTCCTTAGATTCTGCCTTTCTGACAAACATCCCCAGATACCTTCACCTATACAGACCTTGCTGCCCCACACAGTTGGACCCCTGCTCTGACCTGCTAGAGCCCAGTCCCAGGCTCAGAAAACCAGTGGGAGCTTGTCCGACCACAGGGGTGAAATCCCTAAGCTGCAGCTCTGGAATGTCTCTTTCCAGGTGAAGGTCTTGCCATAACTCATTGCAGCTAGCACTTGTAGCTCACGATCTCTTCAAATGTGACTATCCTTAGGGCAGATGAGCTCCACCACTTCTGCAGCCTGAAGCTTGTCACCATTTTAAACGTGAGAAGGATGTGGGTGAGTGGCTTCAGGAAAGGAACAATTAAGCAGTGACTAACTAGAACTTCAGTGAATATTTTTCACTGTCCTAAGGTGCCAGTGATTCTCATCACCCTTGATTATGAAAGGCAGTCGTCTCGTTCATTTAGAGACTGGTCCCAGGCTTGCCATGATGCACGGAAAGGCTGCCCTTCGCCTCTGCAGACCCTGCGGCAAGCCTGGTATTCCTGATGGAGCTATTTCTTACACCAGGCAGCCCCAGTCCCCACTGGACACCCCCAAGGAAACGATCTGAACTCCGTCTGTGATAGCTGTTGAGGACAACAAAATCTCAAGCTTCTGCAGTGGGGTAACTCCTTGGAAGCGTGCGTCCCGATACCAAGCCAGAAACTGCAGGATTGTGAAGGGGAGGCACAAGGAGTCACATGCGACCTCAAAGCTACACAAAAGAGAAAGAACTGAGTATCGCAACACTGATCTGTGGCAAAAGGCAACAGCAGACCCTACCTGGGCTCCTGTAACCTTTCAAACTGTGCAACTCTTCCTTCTATAGCAACTCTGTATTTTAGAGGTACAAGATTAACACATTGCCCTTCGAAAATGTTACACATCCTAGCACCAAGCTTCAGGCTCTTTAATGGAAAAAAAGAGCCTCTAAACACCAGATCGAAACAAAACAGTCACTCACAGACAAATGCTTCCTAACATTCCTTATAAACCACTGAAAAGTTATATTGCCATCTCAAATTGCAGGATAAAAGTTAATGGATTCAAAGGCATGAAGATAAGACCGCATTCTTAAATATGACTGATTTAACACACATTTATCAAAGTGAACTGTCCAATCTTGTAGAAAGTAACATCCCTTCTGCAGACCTCGGCACTGACGCTCCACCAACAAGAATGCAACAGCGAGGGCTCCGCTTCCTCCATCATCCCGACCACGTTTCCCAACAGGCAGCTTTGTTGGTGGCCGTCCTGCACAGCCCGGGAGGAGCCAGGGTCACAAACCCACAGCTCCCGGGGATAGCCCAGCCCGCGAAGGGGGCAGGCTCAGGGCCGGCCGACCCCTGCGCCTTGTCCTCAGCTGGAGAATCACCGGGGCTTCGGATGTCTCGGGAATCACTGCTGGGTTCGCTCTTCATTGCCTACCAGAAAAATTAACCACCCAGCACTCTTTAACAGCACTGCTCATCCCTCCAGCAGTTCATTTTAGCAGGAGGCACCAAAGCTGTCTTTACTACCACGATTTTCTCAAACACGCAGTACTAAGCTCAATAGGCTCTTTCAGCCAAACTATTGAGAAGACCAGCATAAAATTTTCAAAATATCCTTCCTTCTGATTCTAATCCAAACAACAGAGCACAGCTGTGAAAACTGAAGCCTGTGCAGATCCGCGCTGTACAGGCTCCCTCTTAAAAGCACTGGGACAAGATTCAAGCTTCTACATTTTCTGATGCAAATTTATGGTCAGGCACAGAAAATTCCCGTGGACTAGGGAAAAAAAAAGAAAGGGAAAAAAAAAACCACAAAGCAAAAAAGAACACCCCACATTAAAACTGATTTAATATCATTCAGCAATGCTGGAACTGGCAGCACAGAAAGCAATATGGACACTATGGGATAAACAAGCCAGCCACAGAAATATCTCACTTCATCCTCTGCACACACATGCAAACGCTTCTAGGTTTGGGTTCACCTCTGCCTTAAAATAGCTACATATGAGAAATCTGTTAAATTGCCTGTTTCTGTACCTGGAAGTAATACTTCCTCAGTCCCCTCACAGACGATCCCATGAAAAACATCATTCAGCCCATCAGACAATTTGAAATCCCCAGATGCAAAGCAACACACAACCAAAATCCTCTCTCCAATCTTTGTATTGACTTACTCCTGTTAATCTGATGCTTAAGCCGACAATTTTCCGCAAGATGAAAGAAATTCACTGCCGTCTTCTGCTGACACGCAGTGCAGCGAGCGGGCGCAGAGGTACACGCTATGCCCTGATACCCAGGCAGCTTGGGGAGCTGAAGCTCGGTGCTTGCTTAAGTTCCAAAAAGCACTTTTCTGGTCAAAAACTGGAAAAAAATAATAAATTCCAGATGGAAAAGCTAAAAATGGGCAAAAGGTTCTGTTAAATAAATAGTCTCAAATCAGGGAAAAAAGAGATTAAAACCCTGTTTTTGAAGTCTGATGCATTTTTTTTCTAATAATTTTGCTGTTTGTCTTTATGCTCCCCAGCTCCAAGCTGGAGCCAGAAGAACCAGCACACCATGACACAACTCTTCTCCTGGTGTTCCTCTCCCCAGCAGAAGGAAATACTAGAAAACTGAGGACAAAATTTTTTAACATAACACTAGAAACCAAGTTCAGCATATTCATTTGGACTGGATAGTTGTCCCCCTCCCCGGACCAAGAAACTATACCATTTTCAGTATCATCTTCATTGGCTCAGAAAGCACAGATTAATCCTGACAGCCGGGAAGCTCGTCCCCAGCTACAGAAAAGCCGCAGAGCAGCTGAGATTCGCTCTGGAGAGCCTCCCTCTGCAGCCGTTGTGTCCACCCATCCCTTCTGTCTCTAAACACCCAGGCTCAGGGAGGGAATGGAGAGCTAGAAACTTGCAGGCTCAGATGATGTATTTGATGTTGCCACCATCACCACAAAGGTCCCATGCCCCTGGTCCCCTGCAGAAACCAAACTCCTCTGTCCTGGCCTCCAGCCAGCAGTCACTCTCAGGAAGAAGCTCCATAGCATGGAGAAATGTTTGTTTTAAATCAGACTAGACAAACTTTCTGGATCTCCTGTAACAACCCAATAGGTGGGATTGCTGCCCTGCTCTCAAATCCAGCCAGGCCCAAGGGTGGTAGTGGAGCTTGAACCAGATCCCGCTGCAAGTTCTTCACGGCAGCTATTCCACCGGTGGGACCAGACTCTGAACATCACTTCTCCTCTCCAGGCACTGAATGACTGGACAAGTTTTCAGAAGGGTAAAAAGCTGTCTGGAAAAGCTTGGCCCTAAATGGAGGCTCTGAATACTTGGAAACTTACTCCAGGGTCATTCTGAAAGCTTCACACGAGACGTATGGAATAACCACCTCTCAAACCCAGAGCAAGCCCGGCACGGGAAGAAAGAGGCAGCCACAGATCTGAGCTTCAGGACATTTAATTAACTTTCTATCTGCTGTCAGTATTCTTGGCAGTTCCCATCAAATATATCTGGAGAAAATGTGTTCACGTGAGGAGATGTTTGAAAGTTGTCCGGCATGACACAGACCCAGCACCACAAAGGGGTACAGCACAAGAGTGCCGACTGCGCTGGTGCTACAGCACAGAGATCCCAAACTAAACACTGCACTCGCAGCGTAGCTCGGTCAGTAAAACTTACTAGTAGTAACTCAGGTCAGAAATGTTAACAAGTTAACATTGCCTGGAAGCACAACCAGCCATTAAGCTGTGAGAGGGGAGTGAAACAGCCCAAAAAAGGCCCCCGATCTGCTCCAGATCTCCCACCCCCTCCCTTGAAGCACACTGGCAGGGGAAGCCTGCAAGGGAACAGAGGCAAACAGCTGGAATGGCAAAATTTTTACATTTCCAAATCGACATTGGAATTACTACCACCGATAATCATTTTGTCAAAAAAACAGTTATTATTTAAATGCTCCCAATGAAAACACTTATGGAGGTTCTTCAAAAAGCCCAACACTTCAGAAGCCATCGCTGAACTGCTAAGGTAAGGGTCAGTGCAATGAGATCAACTTAATCATTCTGAGTCTGTGTATAATTTTGTTGAAGTGCCATCATTAAAAGAATATCAAACGCCAGGAATACACAACTTTTCTTTTTTTCTTAAGATCCTGTGCATCAGCTATTACTTGAAGTGCAAGTAAGTTCAATTACTATACATGAAAGCACTGTGGAAAAAGAAACAAAACCAAACAAGTACTAAACGTTGCTTGAAGGGACTTTTCAGCTACACATTTACATGTCTCTGGGCCAGACTCTCATCTTGCTTGCCCACAGAGCCAAACTGCAAACGAAGTCACCACCGTACTGCTCTACGTGCGAGGATGCTAGCACAAAGCCTCGGCAGCCTAGCACACCTCCCACCACCCAGCTGAAGGTCTGCCTGCTGCAAACACAATCACACTTGGAAGGACACAGTAACGCTCTGGACACACCACTGCTGACTGTCCTGCTGGCTGCCACCAGGGACAAAGGAAAAACAAGAAACAGGCAGCTAAACTTCTGAACTACTTAGACTGAATGCTTTAGTTTATCTTCCTTCAAGGAAATCACTGCTTTATTTTTTTTTTTTATTTTTCTTGGTCATCAAACAGGCTGTCAGCTTCATAAACAGAAACTAGTAGTACGCTATAAACGAACCCTTAAGATCATTTCCCAGGGGGCTTTCCACGAGGCAGTCACTGATTTTGATTTTCTTTTGGTCATAGAATGCTTCCCAAAATTAGCATTTTTCCAGAGCCATTCATTTTCTACAAAGAATAAATAACGTAGAAAAAGGAACTGCCCAAGCTAAGTGGTGCCAGATGAGCTTGCTGGAATCACAGAGCTTTGTTTTAAAGACTGCTGTAAAGTCATAGCAGCAAACTAGTGCAAAAACTTTGATGCCTTGAAAGATATCGTGAGGCTATATAGTGCTAAAACGCTGGGATGTAAGACTTCCCGGATGTTTGGATCCACATGACTCAAGCTTAAATTTCAAATACTTTTCACTTTTTCCTTCTGACATAATATTTAATAAAACCAGAGCTCAGTAGTAGTAGTATCAGTCCTGCTACACATGACTTGCAACGGTTTCTGCCTAGACAGCTGTTTGTGTGCTTTACACGTACAACCTGTTTGTGTTTGGTTTAAAGAGGAGATTTTCCATATACTTTTAAAAATTGGAAAACAATTGTTTGGACTGACTGTATACTGCATTGTTAATAGATGTGTGCATCTGAACACCAAGCATACAATAGAAAGACAAGAAGTTCATTTTGAAAGCACCAACAGCACCTAAAACCACATTACATCTGAACAGATGCAAACAAACATTGTCATAAAACCACTGCGCCCATGATTACCTTGAAGCCATTACACAGGGGAAACACTGCCCAGAGCTGACTTCTCTTTAGTGAAAAGTTTCAATACTCCTGACATGGGAAAGGTGTTTGATGTGTATACTAGGTGGTAGTGGACACGTAATATGCACACATTTAGCAACAGAGTCTATCATCCCCAAATCTAAAAGTATCAGTAGATTCAGGATGCACAGTTACAGGGTACAGTAACAAATCCCAGCAAAACAAGCAATATGTTTACGAAGCCTCAGAGGGCAGTGCTCGCAGGTAAGCCAGAAAGTGGGCAGCAACACCCCCAGTACTGCTGCTTTCACTTTTTTCACTTCCATCAATACCTGCACTGTGTTTTTACTGCTCTATCTTAACCATGCAGAAGTAAATTACACCAACAACTCAAAGACTATGGTAAAGCAACCTTACACAAACATATTTCCCACGGACTTCAGAGGGGCTGCACAAGTTACACGATGGCAAATTTAAGCCTCAAGGTTCAGGGAATCAAACATGCCCAAGCAAAGAAGGACCTGAAGCTTCCTGCCTGACATCACCCACTTCGTTTCATCTCCTCCCGCCCACCTGCAGCTCTCCTCCACAGTATTTCACAGCACATGAGAAGAGATGTGGAACTCTATTTTATGAAAGAAATAAATTCTAGCAGCATGAGAATACACTGCAGCCATCCGCTATTAAAACCTCGCCCAGAAACCGCCCAAAACTGTGGGTTTTGGTAAGAATATCAAATTTCCAGATGAGTAGACAGAGAATCACTGAAGTCCTACCGTGAACCCTTGGCTGTTTGCATGTCCTTATGAAGCCAATTCACCAAATGATGTCCAGCCTCAAAGCAAGGAGGCAGCTGGCCGGGCTGGGAGGCAGCGGGCAGCAAGGGGGTATCTCTTGCTGCCCCTCCAGTGGTTTGGGGCAGGCCCAGACAATGGCAGAACCAAGCGACCACTTGGCAAGAGGCAACTGCATGCCCAAGAAAAGCATCTGAAACAGCAGCGTTTTCCCACCTGGACTCACGGGCAGGGGCAGGACACGGGATGGGAGCCAGCCCTACAACATGGCACGCTGTCTGCTCCCCACTACCTGACCCCACTCATGCGAGTCCACCAATTGTACCACCTGCAGAAGAAAAGCGGGCGCTTCTCCAAAAGGGGGGCTCGTGGGCACAGCTCAGCTCAGGAACGCCCGGCGTTACAGCACGAGGCCGGGCAGCACCAGCACCGCTGCATCTCGTGCTCCAGGGGAAAATGTATTTGGACAGGGCGATCCCTATTACCCACACGTGTTAAGAGAAGCAGGAAAAGTTATAAACGGTGCTTATAAACTGTACGACCTCAGAAACTATGCACCCACTGGGATTTATTATCTAGAAACAATGTCTGGCATCAAGCTTCCAGGAAAATTTAGGTTTCAAAGCAAATAGCAGTCATCTCTCAGACAGGCACGCGAAACTGCACGAAGACCTTGCCTGTTTTCAAAAACCACTTCAGAGTCCTCACGGGAGCATCGCTGAGGCCGGCGGCTCCAAAATCCCAGCTGCTCCACCGAGGGCTCCTGACCCTCGTGTCCCAAACCAGGCACAGAGGGTACATTTGGAAATAATTTTAAAGAAAGATTTCAGAAGATTTTCGACATCGTTTCAACCAGTGCCACTGCCACAAACGTTGAGCCAAAAATCAGAGAGCGCTGCTTACAACCATCGATAAGCTCTGCTGTAAAAAAAGCAATGAAAACCATACCCAAAAAGTACAGCAAGCCCTGGGCTGGAGCCCCAGTGTTCCCAGCAGGAAGAACAACCCTTAAATACCTGAAGCACCCCCTGGCCGCTGTTCCAGCAGAGGAGACGGGGAGGCACTCGTGTGTTCAATACGTTCACCCGCATTTTACTGAATGCAAACCAGGAATGCTGCCACAGAAATCAGAAGGGCAAAAGTCTTCAAAAAAGACACAGCCCCAGATCATCTCTTTCACATTAAGCATGAATAATGCTAATGCCTGTATTACCTGCAAAATCACAACCTTCTTGAGTACCGCGCCAGAGACTCGCTGATCCCTGTGGTATATTCCTGCAACGTCCCAGCTGTGTGGTTTCCCATGTAACTGACTGTCCCACTAACTTTGGAGAAAATACACATAACTGCAATATTGCTATAGGTGAATGAATCACGAAAAGGGAAAGGAAAGGAACAGCAAAAGAAAAAGCACGCTTCACTGTATTATATTTTCAAGGAAATCCCAGAAAGCTGGATATTTACATTTTTCTAGCTTATTCTTCTAGTCCATTTAATTTAATTCAACACATCTTCCAGAAACAGCAAGGTTTCTTCATTAAGCAGCAGGATAACAGGAAAAGCCTCCATCAGAGAGAAGTGGAGTGGAGAGCAGAGTGACCAAAAAAAAAAAACAAAAAAACAACAAAAAAAAAAAGGCAACAGATAACGAGATCATTTGTACAATGTAATCTTGATCGCTCATTTACTTAGCCTGAAACATTTGTTTTAATAATGTCAAGTACTAAGAAAAAAAGCGAAAAAAACAACAAAAAAAAAAAGGCAACAGAAAAACAAACAAACAAAAAAAAACAAAACCAAAACAAAAAAAAAAGTGATCACGGCTTATTCCAGGAAAGCCAGAAACCAAAGCCCCTGGAAGGGGGGCGCATGTCAGCAGCAGACAAAGCTTTCCGCAGCAAGTGGCCACAACAACAGTGCGGAGATGTCCAGCTTATGCCCCAGCTCATTGCATTTTTGTAACCCAGCTGCTGATGACACTTCATTCCTATTGCGTATGCGTGAGCTCTGCTGCTGACCTCACTACTGGAATTGTACCCATCTAGTCAATGCCAAAAATTTCAGCACAAACTGTGAAACTTGACAGGACCGAGCACATTTGGAACAAAAGTAGCTTTTACATGAATGGCCACAGACGAGGAACACGCAGCCTTGTTATACACTGCGTGAGACTGGGAAAGGAGACCCGCAAGCCAGAGATGACTGTGTCAGAATATGACAGAAGTCTTCACACCACGATGCTTGTTCCCGTTTAAGTTAAACGTACACAGCTCCCCTTAGCAATGAGGGCAGGACTGACCCACACCAACAGGCAGTCACTTCTAAAGTCGGTTCATACTTTCCCTTACTGAACCAGGCCAAAAGAAATATTCTGAAAGATGAAAATATTTTCACTGCCGTTTTCCTTAGGACAGAACTGCACTTCACTATGGCTGGATATTAATGCAAAATGCATCTGGGTCAAAATTACGCCACATACAACTCACACATGAAAACATTAAGAAAGCTGTGCCAGCTTCATGCTTTCTGCACCCATACATCAGTTGGAAGAAGAACCTATAGAAGTCAGGGCTGGACCTGCCATTATACATCCCCCAAACATCCTGCAGAAGTGACTTGGCATAACCCGTCATCGCAGAACACACAAATAGAGACCACAAGACGTCATCTACTCCACCCAGTGACCAAATACCCCCCTGCTACAACCAAAATCCCATGCCCAGTGCCCTCCCAACACATGCTTGCCAGCCAGGGACAAGCAGAGGGGCCCCCCTTCAACACCCTGATGACACCAAGATTTGTTTCACAGCAGTGGTTGCCAGGAGAGAGGGAGCTTGGGACAAAGAGAACAATGTGGGACACCTGAAACTGAATTAAGATGTTGAGGGGGGAGAAAAAAGGGAAAAAAACCATGTATTTATTGCATTGCACAACCTATCCTCAGGGGGCCAGGCAGTGCTGCCAGCAGGTCTGGCCAGGCTGGTGATGCACAGCATGTAGTTCTTGGGGATGGAAGGGGAGATCAGGCTACTCAAAGTGACCAGGTTTCAAAGTTCTTTTGGAGAAAAAAAAAAATTCAAAGGGGTTGGGGATATTAAATAGTCTATTGCCCATGCAACTCTGGCTCATGTGTATATGGATTAGGATCCAGCTCCCAATTACAGGATCACATCCTAGTTACTCCCAGCATCCTTCCACTCACTGTATTCATTTTGTCCACTGTTCACTGTGTTGTTATTTAAACTCTTGCATGAACACAGAATTATTATGGGCTTCTTGTGGCTTTTCCAAAGCTTTCCACTTCTCCCCATTTTAGGAGCTGGTACAAGTCCAAAGCATCATTTAATTCTGCAATTTTGGATCCCTCTGGCTTGTTTTTTTTAGAGTACCTGCAGCTTTTCATACACTTCCCCAGCAGCTCCTGTTGGCAAGAAGCACAATTATGGGCGCTTAACATTTTGGGAGACTCAGGGTGCCTGGAGTCTCCAGCTAGAGGTGACCAACAGTAGGTTGCACAAAGTCAGTGGCCACTGCTGAGGAACTTTGATGCTCGTGGCTCCCCTCCAGCAACAGGGACGAGCACGGGCTCCCCTCGCTACAGGCCTGTATTGTGCTGCAACAGGTAAGCGAGAGGCCCAGCAAGCATCCCCCTTCCAGGCAGCCCTGGTTCCCCACAGCACATGGTCTTTTCCCACCCGCTCCCTAAGGCAAGATCCCTACCGGTGGGCGGGATACATGAGGCAGCTGAGTAAGTTTACACTTACAACCTTACTCTGCAAAACATAAGCACTTGGTTCTTTTTAGCCTTGCATGCTCTTGTAGGCAGTATCAGGTATTTGTGATATTAGTAACTTGTTATTTTTCACACCTCTTAATTCCACAAAGGGGGCACGTAGCCAGTCCATACAATCCAGACCAGCACACCACTATTAACTTCAGCTCTCTCCTTCACTTTCCCTTCCCTCACCTCCTCCTTTGCCCCCAACTGTTGGGTGCAGCTTCACCTCAGGTCCTTCCCAGACAGCAGCATCCCCCGAGGGGACAGCATCCCTCCAGAGCACAGGTGATACAGGTACTCCCACCTCCAGGGCACAGGAGATACAGGTCCTCCTGCCTCCACCTTAACTCCACTCCCACCCAAGATCATTAACTCTTTAATGCAGGTGATCTTGCTGCTTGTGTTCTGTACAGAGAGGTTTCTGGCTAACACCAGGAAACAAATAAATAATAATGTGCTCACATAGTTTTTACCCTGGAATCCATAAACTATGGATGTGACACATCATTCCTATTCACTAAAAATCAAGTTTCTCATTGTAGAGAAAAGTATGTCTTTTTAAGAACAGGAATTATTCCCTTTACTGGCTGGTGCAGATTAAAGCTCTGATCTGCTCGGCTTGGCTTTACTATCCACTCAAATCAAACTGCTGAATTTTCTGCTTGGTGATAATCAAAGCAAATTCTCAATTTGAATTGCAAAAGCAATAATGACCTTTTCTTGTCATCAGCTAAGGCCACTGATTCTTAAAATGTCAAGTTCTCTCTCACTAGACACTTGCTCTGGAAAACTATATGAAGTCGACACAGTGGAACTACAAAGTGAGTTTTATTTCATCTTGCTCTTTGCCTGTGTCAGATTTCACCCTGACTATGAAATACGCATAAAAGCATACATTAAAAAAAGACAGAGCCCAGGGCTAGCAGAGCCCGACCCGCTGCCACGGGTGCGGCCCACGGAGAGACGGCACGGGGGGACCCAAGTTCCCATGAGCCATCCGAACCTGTGGATTCGGGGGTGGCAAACGGCTCCCGGGGGACTGTGTGACTCCGCTCCGCGCGACCGCGGCGGGATGGACCTGTCCCGCACCGCGGATGAGGGGCGGCGGGGCTCCCCCTCACCTGAGGGGTGCGCGGGAGAAGCCCCCAAACGGCGCTTCCTCCGCCGAAACCCCACCGAGCCGCGCCATCTCCCGGGGCCGCGGTGGCCGCAGCCGCGCCGCCCCCGCCACCAAAGCCCCGTCGGGAGCGCCGGAGCCGCCGGGCAGCGGCAGCCGGGACCCGGGATGCCGCCGTGGGAGCGCCTCCCTCCCTCGCACTGTGCGTGTGCGTGTCCCGTTCCCCCCCCCTCCACGCACCCACCCTCCGCGGAGGCAGGGGGAGAAGTTGCAACAAACTCCCGGTACCGGGGGGTGATGCTCCGCCGGCCCCGCTCCCACCACCCCAGGCGCCACCGGCCTCCCCGGGCAGCTCCGCGGGCTCGGCCCCCCGCCCGGGGCCGTGCCGGACCCCCGCCCGCGCCTACCTGCAGCCGCTCCGTGGCCGGCTGCCACATGGTGCCGCGGCGGCGGGAGGCGCTGCCGAGCGGGCGCCGAGCGCGGCTCTCTGCGGCCGCGCTCCCCTCCGCGCCGCGCCGCTCCCCGCCCCGCCCCGCCCCGCCGCTCCGCCCACGCCCCGCCCACGCGTGTCCGCCGCGGGGCGGCGGGGGTGGGGGCCACGCGCGGAGCCGCTCGCCAGCGCGGGCGGCGGCTGCGGCGCGGCTGTCCCCGTGGCGCAGCATCCCCCGCGGGGCGGCATCCCCCGCGGCCTGGCCTCCACCTGCAGCCGCTCCCTGGGGACATGCAAGGGGCGGGGAGCAGCGCAGGCACCCCCGGCTGCCAACACGCCCCGTCGTCTCCCCTCGGCATCGCGCTCTCTGGGCAGAGGTGCCAGCCTCCCCACTTGCATTCCCTGTGCGCTGCCTGGGAGGATGGAGGGGGCCCTCCACGGGAGCCCTCCCCAGAGGCAGCCTTCCTCACGGCAACTGAAACTTTTTCCTCCTCCTCTTCGAGAGGTTTACACCACTTCCAAGTCAGCAGGATGCTGCCCTGCTCCGTAAGGCCCTGCCCGTGCCCGTGCCCGTGCCCAAGCTGCTGCTGGCATTGAAGGGGCATGGAGCACAGGGAGCCACCGGCTGGGGTCAGGATCCCTCCTGCCCTGTCAGCCCCGGGGTGGCCGAGGGGCCTGTGCCACACCAGCACTGAGCTCACGCACAGCTGTTTCACAGCACCAGCAGCAACAGCTCCGGCAGGACAAGGACAGGCTTTGGGATCTGCCTCCTCCTGCTATGGGGCAGTAAAATACCCCATGGCGTGTCTCGACCGCCTTTCCCCACAAACAACCCGAACCTCTGGTGCTACATTTGGGGTGCGGACAGAGGAGTAGGACAGCGCCATGGGGAGCTGCCCCAGGACTGCTGAAGCTGCACTTGCCCTTGCCTCCGAGACCAGCCCAGCTCAGGCTCTGGCTGCGCTTCTGGCTCCTCCTGCCCCCCACCCTGTGTGAGGCCTGAGCCGTGGGAGCGACAGAAATACGACTATTTCCACCCCCGAAGCCTTGCAGAGTAGGGAGCAGCAGATTAAGGCATAGCAGTTCCAGTCGACAGATTTGTTTCCAAACACTGAAGTGAAAAAACTCATCTCCTCCCATCCCCAGTCCCGGCCGTACCCACAGCACGCAGCCACCCACCTCCCCCCCAGACCTGCCGGGATACACCCGCACCGCGGCTTACCCGAGCCACGCCGTGGCGGCAGCACCAGTCACAGCTCCAGCCGCCATACGGGCGTATAAGGAAAATTGTTGTCAATGTTATTAAAATAATGTATGAATCGCAACATTCACGTCACCCTCACAATTATCTGACTTGATGTTTCCATCTCCTTAGATGGATCCACTCCGCAGTGCCTGCCAGGCAGGGGGGGCGATGCTGCTGCTGGCCCCAAACGAGCTGTTGGCTAACAACGCCTAACCGGGCACGGGATGTCCCTTTACGCAGTAAAAGGCAAAAAAAGCAGACCTGAGCCCTCTTTTGTTGTCCAGGAGGCTAAAGGCAAAACCTCCAGAAGTACCTACATGACTTTGGCGCTCGGGCCACACTTTAGGACATGGCAGAGCCACATCCTGGCTGCCCCACACAATGGAGGGAGCAGTGCCAGGAGCACGGTGCAGCCGCTGGGCCTGGGCTGCCCAGATCCGGCCCCAGGGGAAGCAGCGGGGGCAGCGGGGTGGGGGTTCTCCCATGGCTCTGCCCCAGCACTCGCAAGGGCACGTGCATGCTCTGCCCCTGGCTTGTGCAGGGACGTGCAGGCCTTGCTCTTCCCATGGAGATCAGAAATGCCACTGTAAAGGGAAAGTCTCTGCAGGCTCCTGAACTGCACCAAAGAACATTTTTCCAGGCACAAAAGCCTCCCCCGGCCTCCCCTGCTGACCTGGGGCCGCCCAGGCAGCAACTCACGCTTGGGTGCCGGGAAGATTTGGTAAAAAACCAAAGGAGCATGTGTCATGCTTGTCCCCGGCACTAACAGCCACACCCCACAGCCTGCAAGCCAGGCTCCCAAACCCACTGCGGGTGTGCGAGCCTGAGGGGCAAGTGGGATATCATTTCAGTGTCAGTGCTTTAAATAGCAAAGCAAAGCAATATTTAAGGGCATCTTCCCAAAAAGCCAGGTTTGCGATGGCATCCAGTTCACCTGCAAAGAAAGGCTGTCCCTTGCGGGGCCACCCGGCCACTGTGGCATCTCAGGGACCAACGCCATGAGACACATTGCAGGATCCAGGTGAGGCTGCGTCTGGTCAGAGTGAGGCCTCAATGAACTTTTAAATTGTTTCTGAAAACACTTCACCAGTACATCCCTTAGCAGAGATTGCCTAATTAAAGCAATTCAAGTCTTGCAGCTTCATTTACTGATGCATCACCGTCCTCTCTCCAGGAAGGCAAGCACTAACCCTGCACCAGCTCCTGACCGAGACTCCCACCAGAGTTCTCCCCTTCCCACTCACCAAGCAAACACTGTGTCCCTGTCACCCTCTTGTTCTTTCTGACTGATGCTTACACTCCTGCGCAAGGGAGGCGTTTTCTAAAAGCCTCGCTCTTCCTCAAGTGAACTCTGGAGCAGTTTCATCAATCCTTCCCATATGGGTTAATCAACCCGCCAATGCTTCCTGAACCAGCTGGGAGCAGGCACAACCCAGGCCGTCGTCAGCGGTGCACAAAGGAAGTTCAGGATCTGCAATTAGCCGAATGAGACCAAGCCGACGGCTGGAGGCTGCTTCGCTCTTAGTTTACACAACTTTTATACAAAATAAAACAACTGGGGGGGAAATCTGTGTTTACTGCAAAATGCGTGACAGGCTATTAGAGCAAACAAGCAGAAGCAGTCGCTTACTCAATTTCCAAAAGGATGTGAAAACAGAGAACATGAATGCTGTAGGCTTCAGGCTGAGGTTGTGTGAGAGGAAGGTAGGAATATGCTTACGGGTAGAGAGGAGCTGCTTGACTGCAAGTTTCTGAAATCAAACTGGTTGATTAAAAAGCAATCTGTGAGCTGAGACAGCGAGCAGTGCTGTGGGGACAAGACAGCTACGGAGCCACCCTGCTTGGGTTTGTTTAGTCTCCAGGAGTACTCGAGCATCACATGGGTTATGGCCATGTCAAGAAAGTCAGCCCTGCTTTTGCCGTTTCTGACCTGCCCCGCGACGCCTCTGCAGGAAACTCGCTTTTCGGCTGGACCGGGAGCTGCTGGGGTGGCCGGGGCACCAGCCAGAGCCCAGCTCAGGAAACGATCAATTAAACTCTGGTGACTTCATGTCACAACCTCACTACGATGAGGTAATTTTTACCTAGACTTTCTAATGTTTTAATCCAAGCATCATTTTCTATTGGGTATCTCAGCTGTTCTGCATTAGGTAAGTTCTGCTCCCAGCCAGTCAGAAATCTGTTGCGTTTGCTTAAATAAATAGTGTGAATTCATATTTCCAGGATGTACCGTGTTCCAGAATGTTGTAAAAAGATACAGATATTTTTTCTACTCATTTTCCTTTTACTGTGCCAAATTGTGGAGTTTCTCTTCTTGTAATAAGTTAATATTAAGACATTTTTTTCCAAAGACTGCAATACATTACGCATGTTGGTCCCACTTCTCTTGGTCTCCTTCACTTCTGTGCTCACAGGACAGAAATACTGGAGCCAGGGGAGTTCTCTCATTTCAAAGGGGAGTATTTGATGCAATAGGACCAATTTCACTTCTATTCACACAGTAAAGTTGAAGCTTTTTCAGTGACTCCAGGATATTTTCTCTCTTTTAATAAGCTCTTAATTACTCAGTTTGTCTTCCTTTTGCACCATCTCATAGCCTAGTGTAAGGTTTTTACAGCAACATGGCTCTTTTGCATTTGAAAACAAAGATAAACTGACTTTTTTTTTTTTTACTGTAGTCATTGCCTTTTTAATTAACTAAAATTGTCTAATTGCTGATCCCAATGAATTATTGGACTTCACAAGCTCCATTTAGCTTTAGGAGCACTATTACTTCTCACTGAAACATCGCTAGAAGAGTCATTCAGTTATTTAAATGCTGCTTCCCCAAATATTGTGCAGACTTCGCAAGTCTTGTTTCCAAGATCCTCTTTTTGATTATGCAAGTTTACAAAGCGTACACGAGTCATTAAACACATTTTTTTCCTTAAGAATTCAGTTCACCTTGGTTTTGCTTTTGCAGAGTAAGAGCTTGCCTAATTAGCAAATTTAACGTTGTGTGAGGTGCTGTAATTAATAACATACTTCCAAAATCTAAATACGCTTGTTACGCTTAAAGATGTTGTCAGCTCACTCCAAGCAAATGCAGCATCCTTGCATAGATAAAGGACACCAGATACGTTGTATGAACTTTCTCATAGCTTTCTGAAAAAATGTTTTGTGCCTAAGCAACCCAAAATACAGTGTCCAAGTAATTCAAACTGTTCTCTTTGACAACTATCATATTTTAACATTCAAGATAACAATAAATGTATTTTTATGTAGAACTTCATTTCTTGCAGATGGCAAAGCTAGATAGGATGGCATGATGTCAACTTTATGTCATATAAACATGGCAGAGTAAATACCCAAGTTAGAGATTCCCAGCTCCTGTGGCAGGGTGTGTACTTTGGAGATTCGGCATGGGAGAGCTGCGGTGCGGGCATTGCTCGGGGAGGACGCAGGCAGGGTGGGCCTCCAGCGCCACGTCCGGCTGTGGGATACAGGCAAGCGGTAGCTGGGGACAGCATCACAGCACTGGCAGTTCGCAAATGCTGACAACAGAAACCTGGATTTTGAGGGGACTCAGTCATCTGCGGGGTTCAGGGGCTATTGAGAAGCAACTTAAATTAAGGTGACATCTAAATGGCAGGTATACGCCCTTTGACAGGTACAACAGCTTCTAAAGATCTGGCTCAGCATTCCTTACCCGGAAGCTGCCTAAAGCATCGTTGCTGTAAAATAGCAGCAGTTCAACAGTAAAGATGTCTCATTCAAATACTGGCAAAATGCAGACCACATCTCTCCAAAGGTCCTTGATTCCTTTCAGTACTGTGTTTTGGCAAATCGAAAGGGAAATTTCTTTACATACTTGCTTACCGTATAATCCCAGCTCTGCAGTACTGTTATTTAGGTAGTCATTTTTATTCTGATTATGTAGGTGCAATGGGATGATTGCGCAGACATGGGAGTGCAGCTCCACCAAAGGTGGTTCAGCCGAGGCCGCTTCTGCTCGCAGTGCATCTGGCTCATTATTCCTTTTGCAAGTATTTTAAAATGGCATCGGGAGATACTATAAACCTGAAGCAATGTGGTGCTAATGATTTGTGAAATTGAGACAGCAGTAAGTATCCCAGGGAAGAAGATAATTCAGTTTCGGATATGCCATATTCTCCCACCCATCCTGGGCTGGGCTTGCCGGATGTAATGAAGTCCTGATTTCCAATTTGTTTGAGAAGGTCTTGCTGGGATTCCCATAGTAACCAGGTGTCTTTAATGACCTGTGTTGATGCCAAAAGAGGTTGTGTTTCTGATTACCTCTTCAGCTGTAACTATCCCACTGCCTTCCCAGAGTACCAGGATAGCTACTTCTCTTCCTCTACCAAAAATAACTTGGAGGATGATTTTGAAGGTGCCTGGACTAAATAAATGCATGCAATGCACAGGTAGTGACCTATTTGGCTGTATTTATGCGATACCCCTTTTTTCTTCTCACCTTTTTGGCCTCATCTTTAGCAAGGCAGATATTTGGTCTCACTTTTCCTTCACATTGGCACTGTACTGGTCCTACTCATAGCAGCAGTGAAAATAAACCACCAAAGCCATGGTAGGTCAACAAGTGCAGAAGGGAGGTTGCTGCGAAGATCTTGCGTGGATTTAAAAGGCTGCATCAGTTCTGCACAGGACAAAATATGTGATAATAAAAGGCCAAGCAAGTTTTATTCTTAGTATTCCCATCACCTCTGCCTGGCAGCACTTCCATCGCAGCCGGCGGGAGCCCCCAGTGAGCGAGCGGAGCAGGGGCATCAGCCTCCCAGCCAACACAAAGTCGATCTTTCGGAGCTGCCAACTCCCTCAAATCAGTACCCACCATGCCCCTTTTTTCCTAAGCAGCATCAGGAAAGAAAGGACAAATCTGTGGGTTTTGCCAGCGGCCGGCTGCGGGGGGAGGGCTCAGGCTCAGGGGCTGCGGCTGCACCAGCTCCCCGGGCGAAGGCGGCCTCCTGGCCCCGCGCCCCGGCGGCCTCGCGCCAGCCGGCAGGAAGCACCGGGAATTCAGGCCGTCCGAATCTGGGCCACGGCGGCGGCAAAAAGCACCTGGAGAAAGCAGGAGGCGGCGGGCGCGGCGCAGAGGCGGCGGGCCGGGCACTGGCCCCTCGGCGGGAGGCACCCGGGCCTGGGGATGGGGGAAGGCCGGGCAGGCACCGGGGGTACTTCTGGCAGTCACCCGTCTCCAGCTGCGGTGCCAGGAAAGGCTGAGCCACCCAGGGCACAGGGGGGCCAAGTGCGGGATGTGTCCCAAGGGATCCCCTCAGGGGAAGCGGGACTGGGAGGAGGGAGGCAGCAAGGACGAGAAAGGGGAAAAACCTGAGGAAGCCAAAGGACAGAGGGGTTTGGGGGCGGTGATGACGTGCGGGGGGCAGAGGAAAGACCAGGGGGACGGGACGGGAGGAGAAGGCCTCACCTCCCCAGGGAGTGCTCCCGCTGCGGCGCCAGTGACACAGCTGGTGGCCAGACACCTCCTTGCAGGGACAATGACATTTCCCAGACAGCCTCTAGCAACAAATCTTGCGTTAACATACCCAAATAAGCTCAAGTCCAGCTTTTAATGCACCAATAATTTTGTAAGCAGCAGAAAACAACTGGCAAAACATTTTCCAGTTGACATGTACCAGATACTTACATCTTCGTTCTCTCCTAGGTCCAGACGAACTTGAAACAAGATCTATTAAGGCCCCTGTCAGCTCTGAGCACCTTTGACTGTACTGTTTTTATTTGTGAATTACCCCTGATTATTATTAAATACTATTTGTCTGTGATAAAGAGAAATATGTACCTCCACAAATCTGTACAGAGATCATGATCGTTCCACATTAGTTTTACACCAAGCTAAATCCATGGCATCTTCATAGCTCCTGTCCATGACTTTTCTGAGTTGCACAGATGAGACTCTGTGAACTTAATTTAAATTACTTCTGATTTTTAACAACATAAGCAAGAGGAGAATCATGTCTATATAGATAAGCTGTTTTTAGAGAGAGCACTGAAGACAATGGAATTATAAGAAGGAATGAAGAATCATAGGTGATAAATAAATATTCGGGCAATTTTATATGCACTGGATATTCCCTCAGAATAAGAAAATTTACCAAGAAAAGAGACTTTTGACAGTCTACAATCAAAATTCTTGTTTGCAGAGCTTCACTATAGCAAGAAAAAGGTTTGGCAATCTGTCATCTATATTTCACAACTTCCAACTACTCAAGTTTATCCATGAAAATAGGAAGTTTACTAGAAGCCACACTTCCTATTTCAGTGACATGTACCCACTAGTTATTCACAGGCATGAGGAGACTGGTCAACAATGTGGCAATCATCTGGGAGATGTTTCTCCTTCCTGACTTGAGCATGGGGTTCTAAAGAGCCACTGTTACAACAACCCAAATTCTCCTGGAAACATCTATGTGTACAAAGGTTCTTTCACAACTAAAACCAGATAGTTTTCACATTACACTGCTGAGATGTTCATGGCAAAGGGCGTAAGAGGATGTGTAACAGTAACAGTGTCATTTGTTTAATGCAACCTCACTGATCACGATGGTCAAAAACTGGTACCAACAAAACACTAATGCTTGACTATAAACATAAAGGGGCAGAAAACCAAAAGCACTGTGGGACAAGGACACACATATTCCCTGCTCTGCAGTGGTTCTAAACTATAAAATATGTGAGACAGGAAACAGAGAAGACTTCAAGGGTGAAACCATGCTCCAATTCGCCCAAGTCCTAATTAAGAAAAGATAGATCGGTTAGTGGAATGTGGAGGGCCTCCTTTCTGTCCATAACCTGGGCACTGCACTGATTATTGGGAAGATTTCTAACATGTGCTGCTGGGTAGGTGTGAACTGATTTGCTGGCAAATACCTGCATAGTTTTTAAATATAGATTTGCAAATCATCCAGAGAAGCCCAAGAATCACCCTCTTGTGTACAATAATTTAGTGGGACTCAAGTGCCTTCTAAGTTTTTGGGAACCAGAGTGAATGCAAGCCCTCACTGAAGGTATAAGGCTGATGCCATCAACTAGGCATTTTACTAAGTTTTGCAACTCAAAGAACTCTATAAACATGTAAAATGTCTTCAATCCTAGAAGAGGCAAAAATACATAACAGAAAATTAACAAACCTCAAAAGTCCTTCATTAAGCTCATGCTTAAATTTCAGCATGAGCAGTCCCCAGTACAGCAATGCAGCTGGACTCACATGCTTTGCTCAGCACCATCTGGGAACTTGTTTCAAGCTAAAAGCGAGAGATGGATTAAATAGACTGACCCATGGCAGTCAGAAGGGCTCTCGATGGATCCACCACGTAAAATGCCAATGCCACATAGCCAGAGCAGTTTCTGTACAAGTAACATATCTATGTGTAATTATGAGATGGATTATTATGAGATGGGACTTGTATTTTTCCTTTCAAAAAGATTATTAAGCATTGTCTTTTTAAAGAAATTTAAGGGTTGTGTGCCTCTTTGGTGTGTAACAAAGAAGAATACATCCCCATGCTGAGGGAAGGGATTTGCCAACTATTGCTGCAGAATATTACACAGAAAATTGCACTCGTAAATCACCCCTGACACTGAAGTTTGAAGAGGGATGTAAATCAGAGGCGACACATAAACAAAAAAGAGAGACAATGAATTCTCAGAAATCTCAAGGCTGAGTTGCTTTTGAATGAAGAGCACATTTAACTGTTAATTTGAAGTCTGATATTATTTCTCTGCCCGCAATTTCTGCCCTTCTTGAGAGGTACTGCCAGATGGAAAAAAGAGAAGACAACTATATTGCTTATGCAAAATCAGGGCTTCTTGAAAAACAATTGAAAAAACATGAGTAGTGCCAGCCCTACTGGCAGGGTAGGGTACTGGTTTTGTTGGGAGATTTGGGGTTTCTCTGCAGACAGGGGTCCCCTAAAATGGAACAAAATTAGATAATATTAACCAATTTGTACAGAAATTTTGTAGCATATTGCATGAAACTTTAAAATATCATCAAAGCAATACCATATTTATCATTCAATAATCTATTACAAATGAAATCTTTCAAAATTCAACAACATATATCATTAAGTAAATCACAGCTGTGAGACATTTTGATTTAAACTTAACATGTCTGTCAATACTGCTAGCTTACTACCCTATTTTAAATCTCGCATGTATTAAAATATAACAACTCTTCAAAGCTATCAGGAATTAAGGCATCTCCATGGAATTGTAAAATATTCTCTCTGTGGAAATGAAATGGGGGAAAGACGGAGGAAAACTGATAAACTCCGCACCTAATTCAGCGCTCTCAAAATCTCCTCCAGGCTTTGTCCTTATCGCACGCAGGACAACACAGGGCACAGGGAAAGAGGGGAAGCAGTGTGCTGAGTACTGGAGATAAAAATAACTAGTCATCATCTTTTTTATGTAGAATAATCTCAATTTCAAATTCATGGCAAGATGAAAGTGGAATGGCATAATAGGCCCATGCGAAAGCAGATCCTTTCTTATTTACATGATGTCTTGCCAGTTTTGTTTTGACAGACCATTCTAGCAAATGCCATACAAAGGGAAGACAACTGAAATTTCTGTTCAAATTAAATTAATAGGAGGTACTGCTGTCACGTACAGACCACAAATAAGACGTTATGGACAGCACATCTTAGGTACAAAATCCTTGAAAGAAATTATTATGCATCATGACAGTTATTGCCTGGCTGCCTTCTTCACATGACAGATGCAATATAGTGAGCAAACAACCACAGGCTGCTCTATAGAATAAATATCAATGCTATACAATGGGATCTACAAATACAAAGTTTTCAGCAAGTTAATATCGATTTCAGCTCTCTCTAACCTATCCATGTGTTGCACTGTCCTCTTGGAGAAAGAATCAGAACTGGAACCTGTTGTATGTGCTCTGTCTCAATACAGTATAGGAAATAAGCTGACATCTAGGAGACTGAAGAAACTGTACACTTGAGCCATTATTCTTCAAAAAAAGAAGCTAAAGCCAACCTTCTGGAAGGTGGCTGGGGTAAATTAAGATTTATCCTGTATGAAATTGCCCTCATGGCTCTCATACGCATTACCAAAGAGTTTTCTTGAAGCTTGTAGTGGTCAGATGTGCAGATGAAAGGGAGTAAGAACTGAGGTTCTATGTCTTGGTTTTGTAGGCTTGTGAGTGTAAGACATAATTGCCAGAAAGATATTGCCAGTAAATAATTCCCAGAAAGATATTGCTAGTAAATAATTCCCAGAAAGATATTGCTAGTAAATACACTATTATATTTCAATTCTTTTAATACAAGAATGTATGCTAAGCCATCAGATTGGACAGCTATTTTTAAGCAGCCTTCCTGATGGTATTTTCACAAATTGCTGGTTGCCCAAATACAGATACACTAGGCAAAGAGTATACAGGAGTTGGCAGTGAAGGTCTGTCATAAACATTGTTTCCACACTCAACAAGGCATTGATCGTATTTTTCAACCTGGCTGAGATTTTATTTGTTAGATTTTATACAGATTCATAAATTTCACATGTACTAAAACACAGTGTAAGTCATTAGTTAAATGGGAAGTTTGGGGAAACTTTTTTTTTTTAGAATCATGGACATATAAAAGCCTTTCATGAAAAGATCTCAGAACATTTCAGAGACATTCATCAGCTCTCCTAGTGCAAAGGAGGCGAATTTAATTACATGCAATTATTTGAATTTAGAAAAATCGCTACCCTGTGAATTTAAGGGCTGTGCTGATATTCAGTAGGACATTCATGGTGAGAACCCATGAATCTCGTGTGGTCTTCTCCAGCTACGGCTGTAGGACAGTGCTCGCAATGCCACTGCTGCATTTGCAAAGGCTTTGGAAAAAGCTCAAATCTTGGAAGTGTCCCAAGCCACCAGCCTGAGGAGCGAGGCTCCGCTTCTTTTCTTGTGGATACATTCACAGGTCAAATCCATGTGGTCTGACTGTCATCGGAAGCATCTTTTGCTGATATTTTGACATAAACATGTTCTATCTTTGTTATTATTAGAAGTTGTAGATACTTTCTTCCCAGAAAGAGTTCCAAGCAATCTTGACTTTATATTTGTATGTCAAACACCCCAAAAGGGGCAAAAAATCAACTATGCCAAAATGCTGAGACTTTGAAACAAGGAAATAATAGGAAGCCACGGCTTGAGGACAAACAAGGGCATTCGCATAGGCTACAGACCACCACCTCTATTAATGCATAATTTAGGCGCTAAACACTACGGTCCTGGCTGAGCAATATCATGCTGAGATATTGCTGTCCTGATGCAATACCAGATGCAGTCTTTCATCAACCAAAGCATGCATGGGAAGGGAGGAAGAAGAGATTTAACTGATGAAAGACTTACAGAGATAGATGAGTCAAGAGAGTGTCAGAAGTTTATCCTGGTCTGGCTTGCCAGAGATTCACAGTCGAGAACTCTTCACTGACCAATTTTCATCTGTTTTTCTTGCTTGTCTTCATCTATAGTGCTAATGGTTAAATTTCTCCGTAAGATGCTAATGCCCTAGAGTGGCAAGGCAGAAGATACAGCACAAGCAAAGGGAGAAAGCAAAGGATGATGAGATACATTTCAGCAATGATCACCCCTCAAACCATTATGACTGAGGGTGAGAATTGTCTTCTGCTGACAAACTAATCGTAATTGCAGCTGCTACATGCCAAAATCATCTAAATTGCATTAGGCTATTTTCTCTTTCCACAGCAGCTACACACATTTTTGTTACCTTTTGCAACTTGTATCTGGCTTATAGGCTCAGATTCCAGGCAGATCTACTTCAGATTAGTTCAAATCCACGTAAGTCAACAAAAAACTGTGGTAAAAATCAGAACAGTCGCACTCTGATTTCTTTGAGCAGTGGTGGACTGACATCCATGTACAATCACATGCATACACACGCTAACTTGTTCATATGGAAACATGAATGGAGTCCAAAGTTTAAGACACTGAAAATTCAGATTATTGTGCATGTCTGTACTACTCCCAGGAGGTGGAAGGCTTGGCCTCATAAGAGATCTCTGTTCTGTTGCAAGGAGCTACCTCTGAAGAGAAGTAGACCAGTCCACAGGAAAAGAAACAAATCAAAAATCTAGACTGAATGGCATCTCCTTGAGGAGATAGCATTGCTTCCAGAGTGATAAACACGATCTCTCCTGGTCTGTGGGACTCTAGCAAAAAGTCCAGGGTCAGCGAGCTAGAGCAGATTGTTTCCCTTAGACTCTTCCTGGTCTGTTATTGAAGAAAGCACAGCAGAGCAGCTTATTTTCCTAAATGATTAACTTTGCTGCCTTTTCTGCTCAGCACATCAGATAAAGAAGTTGATTCAGTTAGCTTATTTATTTACATTCCTTTGCCAAAGATCTCACCAAACAAAGCCTATTTGATGATTTATTCTTTGCTAAAGGGGAAGCTTATTTACAATAATCATCTTATCATAAACTTCTTAAAAGGAGGATTTGGAACTGGAATTCATAATAACAGAGAAATCCGACTTTTCCAGAGAGGTCATTTTTGTTACCCATATTGCACTGTAGAAGAAATGAAGCCAACTGAGCCCAGATGAGGCTGGATGTGGCATAACCACTTTGAAGTTTTATTTGTTTTCACTGGTTGACCCACTTCCCATCAGAAGGAATCACCTTCACCTAATTGGAGTTCTTCCAAAATATGAGGGGGAAAAAGGATATAAAGGATTCAGATGCTGGGACCCACAGAGGGTACTCTGCAGCACAGAAGTTGCACAAGAGGGATGACCTCTAGTGCAAGCAGAGAGGAAATAGTCAAGAAGTACAAAGACAACTTCTGAGCGAGGCCTCTCCAGTGACCAGCACGTCAGACTGAGAAGGAGCTGGTGGGAGCTGAGAGCACATTGCACTCTGCCCATCTTTGTAACAACCTCCAGCTATTTCAGATAGCAGCAGTATCCTGATTGCTCTGAGTCAGACTCGGGCCAGTCCCATCTCCCTGATGAGACGTTTAAGACAGACATAAAGGTGGCTCAGAGTCAAATTTGCCTTATGCCATCCCTCCTGACCCCACACAACTACAGTGTTTTGGCGGATGCTCAGCCAAAGTCTCAGGGAATGGAGGACAAACTTGCAAAGAGGAGACAAAGCAGATCAGCTCCATATCTCTCATTTGGCACTGGCTAAGTGCCTTGCCCTTCTCTCACTGCTCACCTGCTTGTGCAGAGCATTTCACAGGGGTAATAGACTCCAAGGGATAAAAGGTATTTTAAACAAACAAACAAACGATTCCTCAGACTCACTTTTTTGTTACAAAATAAAAGGTGCCTGAAAGCCATAACCCAGTGCATCTCTCTTTCAGTAGCCAACAGGTTTGAAGAGAGGGTTTGGGCACACGCTGGACTGCCCTGACACTCCCATTTCTGAACATGTCTGAACTCATTAGCTCTTGATAATACACTCATTATTTTAACTATTCATAGCAGGGAACGGCCTGAGAGACTAAACCCTTCCCTGAATTAAGCTGGTTTTCATCTGCCTTCCATGTTCAAGCAGGAAGAAGAGGTCCATGGGAGGCCCATACTTCTGCACCCCCTCTGAGGTCAGGAATATGAGAGCAGGGTAACATACAACTAGCGATTTCAGCCCAGCCAGTACTGAGCAGCACATGAACCTAGGAAACATGGCAGCAGGGGAAGAAAGAGAGGTTCCCAAAGCTGGTCATGCAGCAAACAGCTCGCACAGAAACCGGGCTGGAGGCACCCAAAAGGAGGATGGGCTGGATTTGCTCAGCTGTATGGATGAGGCATGGCTCTGTTTGATGCAGTGTGCCGGTCTGCTCTGCAGAAGCTGAGCGGTTGTGGGCAAAGTGAGAAGGGAATCTCAGAGAAATTTTGGACACAGAAGGATTTAGCCATATGAAGGGGCAAAGGAGTTCCCTGTAGGCAGAACTCTGGCAACACAAGTGAGGAGGGGCTGTTTAATTCCTCTCAGCCATCCACACAGAGAATAATATTCAGAGGTGTTGAATTTATTCCTCATCAGGTGTCTACTGCTACCAAAAGAGAAACTATACGTCTTCAGGAATGTCATATCTTCTCAAGCATTTCTCAACAAAGCTCTGCTGGACAAAAGCCAAGCCGTTTCCAGAAATGAAGCTGAGATAGGATGAAAACATCAATGCTGTGACTGAAGTTTCACCGCATGAGACTTCACTGAAGCAAGCAATGTTTACTGTAGTGCTATACACCTATGGTCAGATTTTTTTTTATTTTTAGATGCAGAGAGACACCAAACCAGTTTCCTCAAAACACCACAAATGCCATCTTCAAACTCCCATTGTTTTCAAAGGGATTAACCACATAGAAACTCTTGCCATTTGAAGATGCGTTTTACTGAGCTTAAATCTCTTCTCAGTTCTCATTTCCCCCACACCAGTGTAGCAGTTGGCTACGTTTGCAGTGGAGGGAGTAACAGCAAAATCAGACCAGTGGTTTTGGTGCAGGATGTTACCCAGCCTGGACTGACAGCACACAGGGTTATTCATGGCAGGAGGTGCCTCAGGTCTCCTTGCAACTACTCATAGACCACCTGTGCCACCCGAGCTCTCCCCACATCCCTGGCCGTTAGGCTCCCTCCGAGCCCACCATTTGATTAATCTGCTAACAGAAACAGGGTAAACTGGGAGCAAATAGAGTTCCCGCAGGCTTGTACCAGCCGCTTAGCCGGGGCCCAGCTGGGTCAGGACCACATCCTCAGGCCTTTTGTCCTCCCTCTGCTTCGCTGGAATATCGGGAGGGCGAGAGCCAAGGGGCTGAGGGCCGCGACACCGGGAATGGCAGTGTCACCTCCTGCTCCCAGCGCGGGCTCGCGGCAACGCCTCTGCTGCCGCCTGCCCGGCCCGGGCTGTCACTGCACACCCGGCACAGTGACACATCAGGGGTTTTAAAAATGGATCTCCAAAGCGGACGCATGGCTCTGCCCTCGGCAGCCTTCTCCAGCCTTCTCCAGCCAGGCCCCCTCGCCCAAGGAGCAGCGCAGCGCACCGCAGCACACTGCAATGAGCCCCGCAATGGGGACACAGCCTTCCTCGCTGGCAGGGAAACCCTGCCGTCCTTCACAAGCTACCTGCACGCCTCAACAACGTCATTTTTCACCATGTATTTGGAAGAAGTTGAAGTGTGTTAGAGTTAGTGAGGATCAAGAGCCAGCTTCTTCCCAAGTACAAGGTCTGCTATGAAAACGGGTCCTGGCGGGGGACCAAGGCTTCTCACCCAAGGGTTCAGCTACACATCACCTCTGGAGCCCACGCAGGTGGCATGCAAATTCTCAAAGCACCTCCTAGAGACAAGATGCAAAGAAAGGCTGAAGCTGTGGCAATGGTCTAATTTTTCTCAGCTAAAGTTATGGTTAGATCTGTAGGTTTTAATGGGGATAATTTGTATGTTTTTAGTCAACATGTATTTTCTAGCTCTTGTGCTCAACTGTTCCCTTGGACCTTGTATTTATATCATACTGCAATTAGCCCAACCACATGGACAGGGTCACTGTCTTCATCATTTTGGACTGACTGCATCCAGAATCCATGTAAACATGACGTTTTCCTGTTAGCACATGTATCACAATTCTGAGCTGTAACTGCAAGTTTCACACCATCCCAAGAAGCATGCAAGAATAGATGTCCATGCTGCTGAGGGAAAACACTCAGGGATGTTCTCCTACTTCCAGAGGGAAGAGGAAGGAAAAACAGCCAAACGTGGGGAGCGCACAAGTACTGGAGGTTAATGACAAGCCTGGAGACTTGTCCCCATCTACAGGAGTAGCTGGAGGCTGTTAGCCCATTGCCAGGGGGAAAGCACATACAATCACCCCTGTCTGCATCTGGATGATTTACAGCAAAAACACCATGTGTAGTATATTAACAGCAGGTAGTATTTGCTATACATCTGTATTTGCTCCCTATACAGAACAAACCTCCTCTGGTTTGGGAAAAGGATATGGAATAACCAGTGTCCTTTGTCCGCATTCATGTATATCCTCAGAAAGACATGATCTGGCATATAAAAACAGTAACCAACTTGTTCTAGCAGCTTCAGAGCTGGGATAAAAACTCAGGGTGGGCTTGCTCCCTCCAGGTGTGAGGGCTGCTCCATCTGGCAGATAGTGCAGTGCCTCACAAATATCTCAGAAGTGCACAGATTCAGGCATAGTGCATGCATAACATGCCATCAGGGTTCAATAAAATAAATTGGAAGCACCAAAAGTAATTTTCAAAGCACAATTCACAGGAAGCGCAGGATGATTTACAGAAGCTAGAGGCTGCAAGCTGACAAGAAAATAGCTCCTCACAAATTACTTATCTTTCAGGTCAGTCATTTGAGAGAAATACAGGATGGTCAAGAATCACTACCAAGGTGTGATTTGTATGCAGAAGAGCTGCTGCTCATTGCAACATCTCTCTTGTAAAATATGGACTATGAATATATATGTTCCCTAGAACAACAGAGTTGCTTGTTTCCCTACTTTGTATAGATTTGCAGTTCTTCAAAGATAAACCAATATTTTACAACTGAAAAGGCCGAAAACTCTGAAGAATGAGTATTTCCTTTCTAACTGATTAACAAATCAATGATAACAACAATGTATTTGCCCCTGTTCCACACAAGTTACAAAAAATGGCATAGGGTATAGCTTGTTCTTGACCCTTCTTTCTAAGGGGTTCTTAAAACATTCCTAGAAGTCACCATAAACAACAGTTTCCATACCTGGAATAAAGCAGCAGCAGCAAACTGCACCAATGAAAAAAACCTAGTCTGACAGCCACCAGGTGCAAATGCACAACCTTTGTCATAGAAAGCTGTGCCTGAAGAATTAAAGGGAGGCTTGAATCTAGTTTCTTTAGGTCTCTTACTAGTAATTATTGTCTTGGGCCAACATCATTGACAGCCCATGGTAGCAGATACAGGACGTCAGGAAAGGTATTCTGGGTTTCTGAGATGCATTTGGCATTTCTGTAATTCAAACACAGCACGGTGTTACCAACCTGCATATTCACCATCCAGCCATTCCAAACAGTAAGAGAATCCTTTGAGCAGTGCTTCCCTTTAACAGTTAACAGTTCTTCTAAAATATGTTTTCATTTGCTTTCCTTTACAACATTTCAAATTTGGCCATATATGCTGCATTTACTCTTTTCTCGTTTGTTTTTTTTGGGGTTTTTTTGTTGGTTTTTTTTTTGTTTGTTTGTTTGGTGGTTTTTGTGTTGTGTTTTGGTTTTTTTTTTGGTGGTGAACTAGAATGTAACCTCCCAATAAAAATACATTTTAACAACTCTAACAGCTTGATTTGCAATAATTTGTCTACCTCTTGTCAGCATTAATTGTGCAAGATGTGGAAAATAATTCAATTGTTATGACTGTAACCAGAAGCCGTAATAATAATGAAATTAAAAACTAAAAGTAACATACCAGATGCACTCTGCCCACCTAAGCAAGACCGTAAAACCGCTGGCAGCTTTTTTATCTTTACAGTTCTTAATTATGTTTGTCTTTAGTGGCTGATCTGAGGTCTGGAGATGTCAGCGGTTGCAAGGAAAGGGAAGGACTGCCTGAGACAATGGCTGTCCTCACACAGAGATGATCAAAGTTCCTGGTGACATCTTTTTTCTGTCTGGAAATGTTATTTATGTGAAATATGAAGATTTTGGACACATTTCAAGATTTCCCAACATTAAGAGGTCAACCGGAGCTTAGCCCTTCAGTGCTTATCAGCCTGCAATACAACAGCACTGACTGGACACAGCACAGCACCATGCAGCAGGATCTATAGGTAGCTACAGCAGTTTGCCTCTATACCATGCAGTCATGGCTTCCCCAGTAGCAGGCCTCTTTGAAACACAAAGTCAGATCAAGCCTACTCACATAAACAGGTTGTTCTGTGACAAAACCCTACTCTTGCTATAACTTAGAGCCCAGATTTGCAGTCAGATCCACTCAGGAACAGGTTGTGGTGCACATGGCCTGGACTGCATCTCTACTCCGTTGCTGTATTTGTCTCACTTTTGAGAGATTACCTTGATAATAAATCCCATTTTTTCCTTTTCAAATTAACAGTTGGAATATCTTCTTTTGTCATTATTTATAGTACATTATATGCTCATGTTCTTCCAAATTGATAGACAACACTGCACTTTCAAATGAAGAAAAACAAAGAAACATCTGCAATCTTCACTTGATAACATTTATTCAATATTTTCTGAAATAAGCAAGAATTTTAAGAAGCCCATAAGCAATCAAATACAGCCACAAAAAACCCATACTGATCCTAAATAAGAAGCACTATGAGAAATACACAATATTTCATGAAACAATACTGTACATCAACAACCTTTAGGAAACAAACAACTCAAACCATATGCTTAGTTTACTCACGATATAAAAAACTTCAACCTTTAAAGAAAAATATAGATTCAGTCCAATGGTAGGATCCAATCCCATGCCCACTGAAGTCAATGGAAGTTCTCTCATTGATTTCAATGTTTAAAGGATCATGCCCTTACTTTGCCTCAAGAGGCACTTTAAATATTATACAAGGCCTAGCCTGAATACTAATACAAAAATGTCAAACATCAACTCAAGAATATGTTTCAGCAACTTTCAGGAAATAATGGAGAAATAGGTTATCTATCCATGCATGGAATAAGGCAAAAGCTAATTCATTCAGATTAGGAATAGTAATTTTTACTAGTTTCTTCTTCACAACACAAACATTTTAGACTTTTTTAATTAATGGATATATTATATATCATATTATGCTTCACATTTTTCCTACCTCTACTGAGAAAGCTGGCACTGACATGTCATAAAGAACTCCTCATTAATTATTGTTTTCTGTTCTGTAACAACCACAAGAAACTCATCTGGGTTTAGTAATAGTGTCTACCAAGAAAAAAGCACACACTATCATAAGCTTATAGTTTATAGAGCTCAAGGTACATTAAAATGTAATTCATGAAGTTCACAAATTCTGTTTTAAAATATTTTTCCAAACTAAAAGCTGCAGAAAATTGGTTCTTAAATATTCTACAGAAAATTCTGAAGCATCTAATGGTTTAAATTACTTATGCTTTCTTCTTAAAAATATTCAAATTAGGTTAGTAGCCCATCCTTTTGAAAAATAATCCAAAAAAGATACACTAGATTACAAATCTTTTGTCTTAATCAGTGTAACCAAAGGTTTGTCATCTGGGCTGTAATCTTCATAAGCAATGGGGGTTGCATCATACATTGCAGGTCGGGATTTCTTGCCAAACCTGGAAACAAAAGAAAGCTTTTGGTGACAAACAGAAGTATGAATGAGTTAATGGCAACAACGCACTGAGTTATGGTATGCGGTCAGAAACAAACCCAGAGAGCCTAAATAAATTCTAAATTGTATTGTAACATGCCAGAAGTACAGAAGTTTAAATATCTGAACTGTGACTTTTGAAATATATGTATCAAATAAAAAAATAAAAAAAATCTTCTTGCAAACAAGAAACAGATTCCATATCAAAGGCTACAGGAATTCTGCTGCGGAATTCAGCAGTATCAGAATATGAGAAGAATGTGGAAGGCGAGAGTGAAACTGATACAGTTTCAGCAAGGCCAGAATTTTATTTTAGAGCCTGCTCCATCAACCAATATTAAGGTCAGGTCATATATATTTACAAAAAGTAAATAATAGACAGTATGTGACATTTGCATTTGGAAATGCAATAGTTGTGCACTGAATTGAGTTATAAGCTATAGACAAAGCATTTAAAAAATTAACTTGCAGTCTTCGCTCACCTGACATCCACTTGAGAAGCACGTTCACATTATCAACATGCTGCACGCTATTTGCAACACTGGCAAAATTAATGGCAGTTAGGATATCGCAATGCCACATACACATACTGATCTAGCAAAGGTTCACAAGCAACAGAATCACATCAGCAGCGCGCTCCTCCTGGGCAGCCACCACTGCTGAGAACCAGGCTGTATCTGCGGCTGTGTCGTTGGGCCCCAGTGCTGGCATATCCAGAACTCCTTTAGGTGCCTTCACACTGCATAGGCAGTCTATCACCCTTCTGATCATTTATCAAGATACAAAAATAGTGCTAAAAATTCAGCTTGAAAGTGGAAAAATGACTAGTGTGTTCTGACTACAATCACAGGAGCTTTAAATAACAAAAAGGATCACAGGAAAATGAGGCAAAAAAGGGTCAAGTCTGCTTTCTTTATGGATGTGATGCAGAGAAAATATTAACACAGAAACAGAAAGACTTATTTATGTAGTGATCCACACTAAGGATTCTTTTTGTCCCCTTCCTATGTACCATATTAAGTCTATATTAATTTAAGTTGTGCACACTGGAAGGTGAGATTCAGAAAATTCAGATTTTGAGGATAATATTTATACCAAAGCAAAATTAACTTCATTTTCTTCCAAGATTTTCATGCAACTTCCTGACTGTTCCAATTTAATTCTTGGCTGTTTTCAGTGATCTAGAATTGTTGATGAAACTAAAATGGCTGGAAGCATTATGATCTATATGGTGGAAATTTCATTTTTCAAAGTACTTCAGGTGTCAATAAGGCCACACTAGATACATTTCCATGCATGAATGTCTGCTTTCTTCTATACTTTAATAAATACAGACAGGCCACGTTTGCTCATCAGCATCATGATGGATAAACCTGATTTTCCGTAAATGAGATAAAATTCCAAGAATTGAATGAAGGAATCAAGTTATGGCATCTTACTAAATCAGAGGCAGTAATGAATTCTGAGTCACCCTTTTTCTCCATCACTCTCACAGGTTTAAACGAAATTTTGCATAGATACAAATGATGATGAACATTCTCCAGTGATGTAAGTCAAATTTTGCCCTTTCTGACAGGTAGAGAACACATGGCTTGTTGCACACGGTGAAGCAGTACAAAGTCTCTTCTCTTGGGTAGGTCAGGGTTGACATGTGCCCCTAATTAGCAAACGCTGAGAAAAGACCACAGCACATGTGCTAGTTGTTTGTGGCCTGGCCGAGCCATCTAGCTGGTAGACCACATAGCTTTGATCAGGCGGCTCAGAAGCCAGTCCCTGCTTGTAACAGTAAACAGAGTTAACACAAACCTCAGAGGTCTCAAAACAGAATTGTTAAATGGGAAGTCTTAGTTCAATGGGCGTGTATCTGGTAGGATTGCACAAGGATGCTATTTTATCACTTAACTGATGACATAAAAGAAAACATAAAACAATTACCAATACGATCTGCAAGAGACAATGATTCGAGGGGTAACAGTGAAAAGATGCAGGTCCCTGCTACAGAGTGTACTGGATCAATTAATAGGCTGCTTACAGCAAAAGCACATACAAACAAATGAATAAAGATTTCTTCCAGTGCAACCAAATACAAGATTATTCATCTAACAAAGAGTATAGGAAATCTCAGTCCTGGGAGGCACTGAATTTGGAAAAAGACCGGAGGGACATGATGGATAATCAGTTTAACATTAGCTTTAATGCCGTACTGTGTCTGATGAACAATTACGTGCTTAGATCAGTAAACAGAGTGTATCAGTAGGACTAGGGAAGTTCTATGGTCTCTACATTTAGCATTGACGTGTCCATTCATGAGTGATGACAGTGTTCCAGTGTGTATATCAGAGATACTTACCAGTGCCATAGGGATCATCACAAAGTCAAGTAAATGACATGAGAATTAGAAAATATATTTTGCAATGAAACATTGAATAAGAGTGACCTGTGTAACTTGACAAAGAGAGGCTGAGGGTTCTGTGACAATTTTGGGGACAGCATATATTCAATGTAGGAATTCTTGGCACAGGCAGCTCCATGCGTGTGTGTGTGTGTGTGTGTGTGTGACAGAGACTCCAAATTCTACTTCACATATGGAATGGGGTTGCCCCTCCACTTCCTTAGAAGGACATTGCAAAAGATGGCTAACCATAGAGAGTCATTAACCTCAACAATTCCTTTCAAGTAGAAGACTTTTGAGAACATTGGATGGCTGAATCCCAGGGAAATGGTATCCTCCAACTTCTCTGGGATAGGCTGGAGTTCAGAGTTTCTCCAGAAGCAGAAGAAAGAAACCACGTGTTGCTACTTTGTTCAAAAACAGCAACGGGTATAAGGAGTCCACAAATAAAGTTTAAACAAGAGAAGGAAAAGAGAGAGACTAGAATTTAAAAAAAAAAAAAAAAAAAAAAAGGCATACCCACAGGAGGAAGGGATTATTTTCACCTCCACAGGAGGAGAATGAGAAGATTAATTTCCTCTGCATTATTCAGAGAAAAGGCCATTTGCGCAAGTGGTATTTTGCGTTCCTTAGTGTAATTGAACTATAATCCTAGAGTTCCCACAAAGTTGAGACTCTGGCGGAGGATGTATATAAGCAATTGGCATGTGCTGTGGAGACCAGAGTAATTCTGTATGTGACCATACTTTCACAAAGAGGTAGCTGACTGCAACTCATCACTGAAACCTGAGTCAGAAAATGGTAAGAAATGAGCATTGCTGAAGCTCATCAGATTCAGGAAGCTTAGGACGTTGCAGTCTAACACAGCTGACTCGAACACAGGAACGTGGAGAGTGTGCAGGGGAGAGAAGCTTACCCTGCTCTGACAAGATGACTTAATCAGAGCCCGATGAACCAGACTCTCCAACCCACACATAGACGGAACAAGAGTCAGCACACAAAGGTGAAAATTAAAGAAACTACACCGTAAGTAGTGCATGAAGTCTAATGCTAATGATACCTAGTCACACAAAAAGTTTACAGTAGTAAAGTCTCTGTAACCAGATATTTTGTAAACTCTGTGTGGATGCTTTTCTAAAGCAAACCATCCAGTTTCAGCAACAGATCCTGGTTCCAATTCAATGAAGTCTTATGGCTGCAGTAGCCAGTGGTCAATTATTTCATTACACTGTTCTCTTCTGGCTTTAAAATGTATAAGCTTTAACATAAAAGGAGTATTTATTTACTGTCTGCATGATGAATACTAAAGAGAGCTGTGTTTCACCTGGTTAGAAAACTCCCTAGTTCTGATTTGCTAATCCTAAAAACATTCACTAGAAACAGACATTTATTAGTAATGATCTTTGAGCACATTTGTTTTCTCTTACAGCAAGTACATTAATTAGTAAAGATCAAATTAAAAAAAAAAAAAGATCAAGAAAAAGACCTGCTGAGAAACATGAACAAGTAATTTTAAAATAATTTACTGAATATGCAACAGGCATCCACACTCCTTGGACACCTACTGACTTTAATAGAAACCTTACATTAAAGAAAATAATCTACCAACTTTTCCTTAGGCTTCCATTTTCCAAAATCACTAAGAAGTTTGGATATATAACTGGGAAAGGGAATTATTTTCAGAAAATGCTGAGAATCTATTATTTGAAAGTAGATCTCTCAGATACAGCAATTCTGAAAATTCAGACCTTGGTATTTTTAATATGCAGATTTAAGAGTTTATGCAAAAATAACTATAAAAGTTGTGCTCTTTTTCCTGGATTGAAATGACCAAAGCCGTGTTTTATATCTTCCTGAAACCAAAATAAACACTATAATCTTCACACTAAACTTCTGTGAATTACCTGACGTGGCAGCTCTATCTTGGGTTTTTATAAGGCATCCATTCTCTGAGAGACATAGAGAATTATTTGGAATGAAAACATTTATTTTCATTTGCATTAAGTAGAAACACCTTTCCCAAGATAGGGAAACCCTTTATTGACAGGTTCCAATAATGTAATTTTCAACTGCATAATATGGATCTGAAAAATCCTCATGAATATGTCCCAGTCTAAGAACTTCTTCAGAGGTTATTTAACCCCGATGAAAACTTGTTTTTCTAAACTTCTGCCTTCAGTAACAAACATAGATTCATTCAGAGTAATCCAGACAATAGCAATAAAGACCTGAACTAGTCCAGCTTCCAAGATTTGAAAGGTTTCATGCAGGAAATCTTTTACCATTTCCATTACCTGCCAGTGAAACTGTAAAAGGCGGGGAAAATTCAGATTAAAAAGATCCTGCCTTGCTGGTACACGTTTCCTTGGTACCCTTAGATAGAAAGCTGCCAAATTTGCTTAAAGAAATAAGTAAGAAAACCCAGGTGTTTCACACTGTTCCTCAGGAGACCAGTTCCAGTCCTCGAGGAAGTGCAAAGTACCACTTCAGCGAGTAGTAACTGAACAGGATTGACACATTCATCACTGCTGCAGCAGTAGGAGGGAGATGTTTAATTTGAAAGGTTAACAATATCATTTTGCACTTTGCTCTCCACCTTTGGAGATATGTAGTACATAACAGTAGACATTCAGAAGGCCAAATAATAAAAAACTATAGAGCTTTTTATGGGCCATAAAGCAACTCCCTCCTCTCCCAATACACTACTAAAGGACAAAGGAGTTCTCAGGGTGTGCATGGTGTGGAGATGCTGAGCTCCTACTAGAAGAGAGGTAAGACTAAGTGGCAAAGGACACTTCAAGGGGAGACTTAAAAGAACACTCATTTTATTGCTATGTTAAATCAAGTATACACATCTTCCTTTTTAAAATATTTACTGACTAATGTATTTTGACAATGAACAAATGTTTTATTGTAAATCTAGTTGGAACACTTTAAAGAGCAACTGCCCAAAGTTGCGATGCGATTAACTGAGTCTGTGGGAACTCCTCATCCATTTCAGATAACTTTGATGACTTCAGCGGTGGTACAAATTAACCTATTTAATTTGCACTGAAACAGAACTGGAGTATTTGGAAAATGAATTACCAGCAATCACCTACCAATATGCATGCATTTCTCCATGTCAGTGCACAGGAATGTGTCTCTCTCTATTCTTTTAAAAGCATTTTAATAGTAACACACATGAACACTCTTGTTGGAATTTGAAGTGATCTTGACAAATCGAAGAAATGGGAAAAAGAAACCACAAAAATGAAAGTTCTACCCTATTAAGAGAGATGTCAAATATAGAAGAAACAATACTGGCTAGGAAGCAAAATGGCACAGAGGATCTTGAGGTGAGGAAAAGGTCTAACAGGTCACAATATTAAATCATCAGTCGCTAGTGTAATGCGAATTAAAAAAAAAAAGCAAGCAGGTTTCATTTTCAGATGTATGAACAGAAATGCCATAACTAAGATGCAGGAGGTGATTACTCAGTTCATTTGGTACAGGTAAAGCTTCAGCCGGAGAACTATCTCCAGCTTTAGGGACCACCCTTCAAAAAAAAAGAAAGACAATCTGGAGTGTGTCCCAGGGAGACAATAAAGAAGCTGACATGATCCAGGAGGAGATACTGGAAGAATGGGTTAGTTTAATCTAGGGAAGAAAAAGATTGTTTTGCTTTGTTTGTTTTTATTATAAAAAAGAGGGGGGGGGAACATGACACCTGATGTACCTGATTACTATAAAGGGAACGGTGATAAATTATTCTTCATGACAACCTAAAGAGCAGTAAGAAAGAAGCAGCCTAATTCATAGCAAAGAAAATCTAGGTTGGATTTTAGGAAAGCCCTTTCTAACTCTATTCAACTCCTTTGGAGGTTTTTAAACAAAATTGTTGGCAGGGAGTTAGGTATAATTAATCCTATATCTGTGCAATGGCTTACACTTGAGCTCTTGAATCGCTTCCAGTCCTACTTCTGTATTATTCTGACACTCAATGCCCTGGCTTGCAAGTGCACCATTAAAATTAAAACTTAAAAAATTATTATCTCTAGGAAAGCAAGAAAGATCCTAATTTTGAGGCAAACAGGAACACAAAAATGAGTAATTTGAAGAGAGTCTCACTAAATAATCTGGTAAATTAGTCACAAAAATCAACATGCCTTTGCTATCTAATCAAATTACTTGTGTGTATCAGTTAAAGAGTATTTACATCCCAAACAGAAGATCTTACAGGCTAAGAGCTCTGCATCTGTCCCTCTTCACCAGTTACACCAAAGAAATTCAGAATAACTCCCTCTGTTTTCAAGGAGTTGTGCTGGTTTATCACACTTCAGATGAGAACAGAATGGGGATCAAAAAAAAAAACAACGAGCAATGCCAGTGATCCTGTTTTTTCACAGCGAAGCAGCCCATTCTCTGCCAACAGCAGTTAGAGGCACTACGCATGGACTGAAATTACATATCGTAACAGATTTCTTTTAAATTACCAACCCCAGAACAAACCTGGCATGTCGGATAGAAGCAATTGCACTACTGAATTCACTGTCAATGCTTCTACAGTTGTAAAATTCTTCATAGGCTGGCCTGGAAGAGCCTTGATATTCGATGCGGCTGATGCGACATATTCCCACAATCAGAATGATCAGCATCAGGACAAACGCTACACAGAGAGCCCCGATTATGATGTAGAGGGAGTGACGAGGCATATTTGTTAGACTCTCTGCCATATGCCCGGACTTCCACTGCAGATCTGCCAATAAGAAATAAAAGGTTATCATTAATTAGTAATTCATATCCTTCCTGCTGAATAGAATTCTTTTATGATATTCATTTTCAATATTTCTGTGGAGACTTTTGAAGCTAAGGGGATATGTAATTTGAACCTTCCCAGGCTCTGTTATGGGTATGTCACCATGCCTAACATGCAACAAATTTGAATAGCACTATCTTGATCCTTCACCCATCTTATTAGTAGATTTTTAAGGTCATATAAGAACACTTATCTAGTTTGATCTCCTGTATAACCCAAGTGACAGGAAGTCATCTAGTTATTCTTGCATTCTGTTATAAAGTACTATAGGCTCTCTAAAGGCAGGCACGTTTTACGTACAAGCTTCTAGTAATCCACCAATTCTCTGTGCAGTTTGTTCTAATAGTGAACCTTTCCACTAAAATGTGTGATTTAATATGTATTAAACATGCTTGGTTTTTAATTTTAAACTTAGACTTTTATTATGCCTATCTCCACCAGACTGCAGAGACTTCAAAACCAGCATTTCAAGGACAAAAAGGGCATCTCATAAGGTGCTACAGTACTGACCCCACTAGAGTCTTCTCTCAAGCATAATTTGAGAGCTCTCAAAGCAGACGTTAAAGTAAAGCCAACCTGGAAGAGGCTTCTTGTATTTATGTATTCCAGACCTTTTTTATTAATATTCTTGATGCCCAGACTATTGTCTATCAATGCCAAACAGATTATTTATCAATTGCCTATGTCCTCAGATCTGTTTTTCTCTAGCATGGGTCAGAGTATTTCTAATTAAGCTGTACTTCCCTCTAGGGTTCATTTTTGGCAGTCATGGTCTCATAAATTATTTCAAACCAGGAACAGACGTGAATCATTCTGACTACAGAAATCTGACACTCTGCAAAAGTTATTTCTAGCAGGTGATTGTTCCTTTTTCAAATGGACTTCTGCTTTGCACTGGTTTAGAAACTCCCTTTACTTAATCACAAACAGTCTGGGAACAGGGCTACCAAGCATATGCTTCGGGCATGTTAAGATATTCTTAGAAGCCACTTCTCGGGGATATTGATGATGGCAGATAAAATCTGAAATCACAAGTTTAGTGGCATCTGTGGATATAATCTACATCTATGGTAGAAATACAAGGGAATGTATAAGTACAGGGGAAAAAAAAAAATCCATTTTATAGGAAGGTAGGGAGAAAGCCTGAAGCTGTAACATGTGGGATTCACCCAGGCAGAGTTTGAAGAAATGGTTGCTCTTTGTTTACAATAGCAAAGGTTGTCCCGGAGCACCTCTGAGCCTGGGCTTGCTTAGGCCTTTTGTCCACAAATGTGAGCTGAGTTTACAGGACTGACTGCTTGTTTGTGTTATCCTCTTCAGATCAGTAAAGTTTTGATCAGCCTGAATCATTCAGTGTTTTAATGTTTCTAAGGTGCTGTTACTGCAATTTGCCCAGTCGGGTTACGAGGGAGAGAATACAGCTGTGCTCTGTGCACTTTGGGATGGGTTTCTATTTCTGTTCTGCAGCACATTCGTCACACACGGGGGTTTCTGTCAGGTTGTCAGACTAGGCCAAATTCACATCTAATGTGTGCAGATATATGGCAAGACAGTTCTGATTTAGATTCCGTGTCTTCCATCTCTGGATGATATGGTTGAGAGAAATTTCTTCCTTTCTTCCTCACCAGATAAAAATATGAAGATTAACAGCTTATACTCCAAAGATTAGAAAGAACATATGACAGCTCAAAATCACAGCGTTCTTAGTTGTCATAGTAATGTCCATAAAATTAATTAAGAATTAGATTTCAATGCACACCACACTGTCTGTAGTAGAAATTCTTCATAATGTTAGTTTTCAAGTAACCACATGGTTTGGCTTACCTTGGAAACTACATTAATAATTACAAAAGTGGCAAAGGGAATGATATTAACAAATAACCAGCAGGCATTAGAGAATTCATATGAGACATTTTGTAAGCATTTTTACAGTGAACGCTCTATTAACTTTTTAGGCAAATACATTTCATTTTTGAAAGGAAAAATATCCTCTTTATAATTAAGACCAATTTAATCCTATTTAATTGGAATTGCTAACACTGGTAAGGACCATAAGATGATATAATAAATATCACAGTTCATCCAGGCAACATACATCTTGTCTAGTTTGTTGTGCATACAACACTTGAAAATTAAATAGTACAGTTTGACAAGAAGATAACCCTGAAATCCTGTTAGGGTAGTCACTGCAAGCAGATAAAATAGCTGGTGAAAAAATGGGGAACTATTAATAATAAGTAGAGTGGTGTTCTACAAAAAAGACTAAGTACCAACAGCCTCCTTCACAGCTAGTAACAGAAAATCACAAAAGATAAAATGTGTTCTATTTAATCAAATGACTCCTGAACATCAACTTGTCCCTCTCTTGAGAAGCCTGAAGCCTGGCTTCATCATGTCTTTTTCTAGCGTTCTGAGGCATGGCTCAATACAAAGGAAGTCAGTATGCAGTGTTTAAATTTAATTTCCAGTACATTATTAACCATTATGTACCAATTGCTGAAACAATATGATAAATAGGAGAAGGACAAATAGGAAAGATGAACGGAAGCAGATTTACTAAAAGATTCAAGCTTTAGAGCTGAACAGAAATCCACTGCACCATTGACTCAGCTCCAGTGAGATCAGAAGGCTGCACCTGTTTATAAAAGAGCTGGATATTGCCTTTCTAGATATGATTAGAATTGGGTTCACATCAGCTGGTCAGCTCGTAGCTCAGGGAAAGACAGTGAGCACAAAGATCTTCCCACAGATACATAGTTCTGTAGAAAAAAATTGGCAGATCAAAATGCTTTTAAATCCTTTCTGCAAAGTGATTTCTTCAAAACTCAATCCCTCTCTATTTGCCTAATCCTTTATACACCTGTTAAAATCCAAGCGCTTTAGGAAAGCTTCCACAGCTTTGTGTATAAGCCATTGCACTGGTTAGAAAGGCTGCGTGTCCATAGTTATATCTGACTACTGTGAAGTATCCTGGTGTCCCATAACAACACATCATTTTACTTTGATGCTGTGTCAAAGTGACTTTAATAGCAAGGGAATATCAGACATTTGCTGATGCTAAGCTTATTGAAGAAACTATTTGGTAACCCTCAAATTTTAAGCTTAATTGTTCTTTAAAATGTATCTTTATGCGACTATGAAAAATTATTTTTCCTGTTTTCATTCCTTTAAGACCAATCCAAACCAGAATTTTCTAGATTGCATTTTTTTATATCTCCTATATTATTATTATTACATATATACACTTTATTAGCTATCCTGATTTGTTGAATAAAAAACACAGAAATTTCAACCTCTTCAATTGAGAACAATTGCCATGAACAATACTATATAATTTATTCTCCAAATATTGAGAGGGAAAGAAAAGGTCTAATATTTTCGGTTGAGAATCAGCCTTGCAGTGTTATCAATGCCAGTTGACACTCAGATAATTCCCTGCCTCCTGTCATAGCAGTCACAAGATACAAGAAATCAGTCAGTAAAAGGCTTAAAACAGCAACTACAAAGTGCTGTTGCTTCTTCCCATCATTTTAACTTACACAGTTTGCAAGTGTGTAATACAAGCAGAAAATCCACATTCTTCAGCAGCAGGCAAGGCCACTTCAGTTCAACTATAAACAGATGCTACGTGTAGAGAAATACGCACTAAGCAGAAACAATCCCCTCGCTGAAGAGAACAAAGTTTAAGCAGAGTTTTATCCACTCTCTCTCTCTCTCTCGTACACTTACAAATGAGGTCAGAAAGGAGTTAATATTGACCAACCACAGATGTAAGCTTGAACCTACCTGTCAGATATAGTGCTTAGGCGCATGCGTCCCTCACAGGGGAAGGCAGGAATAATGGAGTAGCTGGACAGTAGAAAAGGCTCCTTCCACCCTCTGTTTTGCTTCTCTCATTTTCCCATGTGTTTATATGCACCTCACTATATCTCTGTGGTGCAAACAGCCAAACTCTTAGTGACTAGAGCATGACAGCCAAAGGAGGACTCCAGAACAAGCATCACTGATTTCATATAGCACATCTGCCGGGCTCAGAAAGCATGTTTCCCTTTGGCATCTAGTCATTCCATAACATAACAGAAATGTAATTGTTACTACATTGAGGTACTCCAGGAAGTATGTTTCCAGGATGATTATTGCTTTCTCTGAGAATTAAACTCCTCCGTCTGTCAGCCCACTACTTATTAGCTAAGGCAGGCAGAATTACACTGCCTTGCTGATCAACTTGGACATGCATGTTTCAGGTATCACTAACAACAGCCTCGTTAGTAAAAGCTCATCTGAGCATCTTTTAGCATGGGCAATATGGCATACAGATAGCACGCAACATGGTGCTCCCAACGTCACAATGGTTCTGTACCACACAGGGAAGCGTGTGTGCCATTCACAGAGACAACAAAAGGCAGTTGCTGTCACCATCTCTGGTCTAGCTAGCAATGCTCTTCTGCAGTCTTTGCTTTCACCACAATGCACTGAAACTGAATTCACAACCAACAATTACAAGGAGAGAAGGTCATAAACCTGTCAAGATAAAACTTTTCTGTCAGTCCAGGTGTGAACAGAGTTGTCTTCTGGGTTAAAGTAAGGACTAACGTCAAGAATAGAAATCAACTTAAAAAGCAGTCCATATGTTTAAGTAAAGCTTAAGTAAAAGAGAGTAAAAAAGAGAAGCTTCATATGCTCCTTGTGTAAATGAGATACAGAAAACATTTTTTATTCCAGCCTTTGTGTAGGTATTTTCTCATGAATGCACAACAGGAGCTTTCTGAGTCCCTTTTTCTGTTTATTTTTTAATCTATCACCTATCCCTGCAACGTTGGCTGTGCTAAGTGGTGTAAATCCCTTCACATAAACTTGTGTATCTGTAGAATGACTTGAAGGGATCTATGACCACAGTACCCGAGCATTCAAGCAGTTAAATACACAGCTAAACCCCCCAGTAAGGACAACTACTGTAGCCCAAGAAGAGGACATCAGGGAAATACAAAGCAGCTCCATGAGCAGCAGAACTAATGAAGCCTAATTTCCATTTTAACTCTTCCAGTTGGGCTTCATACTTTCTTCCTCTCATGGACTCTCTACTGCTCCGTAAGGGTGCACTTACACTGAAGCTCTTCTCTATACTAAGAAGCGAGATCACACTGAAGCTCTTCCTTCCCTAGACCCACCAATGGAACCCCTCTAAGTCTTACTAAATGCTTCGGAAATATTTTGTTTTGGAGACCTTTACCTTTCTAACAAATTTGGTGGAAATCAGCCTATGGTTGGAAAAGTTATTCCTGAAAAAGTTGGTAAATGCATGCACACACAAGTCACAGCACAATTACACAGGACTTGTTTCCTTACCTAAGCGAGTTCAAAATTGTTTTGCTGAAACATCACTAGAACTGCAGGTGCTCAGAAGTCAATACAAGTCTGTTAGGACCATGCTTATAGCGCTATGGAAGTACACTTTACCCAAGGTAAGTATGAGAGTAAGCTGTGAAGCATAAGTGCAATTAAAAGGCAATCTGCTTAGTGCCCAGCTGTGAGATAGCATCCCTGACAGTCTAGTCCAACACATCTCAAAGTAGGGTGCCCAGAAACAGAATTTTCTGACTTTCATAGCCACTTTTGAAATGTTATGGCCTAAAATAAAATGCATTTAACAGAATTTTGATAATTTACAGATGATTCAGAGTATTTGTGCAGATAGGTATTTAGAGACAAATATAAATTTCTTTATTATAATGTATCATTTTTAGAAATTTTTAGAAAACTACAAAACTTACGTATTTCACAGTTTGCACCGACCCATCCATGCGGACAATGGCAGATGTAACCACCAGGCTGATCTATGCAAGTTCCAGCATGGTGACATGGGTTGCTGTCACAGTCATCTACATCAATTTCACATTCTTCACCTTACAGCGGGGAAAAAAAAATCAACAAAAACCAAACTTCTATATAGCAGGTGCCTCATGTGGCAGGTACTTCATCAGTCATTTAATTTTTCTCTAGCTGCAAAACACCTTATAGCTCAATAGCATCTTTATTCTCAGAACATCAAAAGTATTCTATAACTGTTCAACTATTTCAGGAAGTAAGTCTCACGTAGCTTCCTTCCTCCAAGAAGGAAATATTATCCTCATTCAACCAGGTGAAAACAAAGCCCGAGGGCTAAGTGACTTGACTAACCTCACCCAGATTATGCACATCTCATTTCAATATAAGTTCCATCCCAAGCAAATGTGGTATAACAATTTATCATGTACATTGTGAAGTGCTATACAGTCATGTAGATAATCAGTGCCTCTAAGAAACAGCCACTGTACAACAGAAAGCTAATTCTTTTCAGAAAAATGCCCTTTAATTAGCACAGATCAAAAAGCACAATTTGATCTACAAAACAGCTATGAAAGGGTTTATCTATTACTATCACATTGGATATTACCTTACATGCCTAACAGAACATCAGGTTGTAAATTATCTTGAGAGCAGATATTTGGATTACACCAATCATGTCAGTTTAAAAAGAAGGCCAAAGGATTAAATGGGCTGCTTACCATTACTCTGAAAGTGTAAATTGATTCATAACAAGCACTTTAGGGCTTTTAGCAATTGCATATTAAGGTAACGGTATAAGTTGTTTCTTCAGCTCTCAGTAACGAAGGTCAATGTTAAAACATGTTCCAGTTTCAGCAGTGTGCAATTAGTATATTAGCTTACCTGGAAGTCTTCAAACTGTTGTTTTTAAAATGCAACCTAGTCTCAAGCAGTAAGGTCATAATACATGTTAAATAGCTGTTAGCTTAGTGAATTCTCTTTAGTAACAGGCTTTTTTTGCTGCAAAAGTTTTAAAGTTCAAAGCAGATGCAAGTAATATCAAGAATTTTTCATTCTCACTAGACTGAGTACAATTCAGCAAAGTCCAAATTAATTTGTTTCTGTGAAGAGACACAGTCTTACTTGATATTTGTCTTCTTTTGGACACAGTGAACACTGACAACTAGATGTTCTGTGTAATGTACAAATTACTTGCCTGTATATCCAGGTGAACAAATACATGTAGCATTTAGACCTTCACTGTCACAAGTGCCACCATTCTGACAGTTGATGTTAACACAAGGATCTTTGTATAATTCACAGTGCCTTCCTGAAAAGGTAAAATTAGTAATTGCCATTAACATGACCCATACTGACAGCATGAAATCAGTACATGCGATGACTTAACGTGGATGAGCACAATGATGTGCAGCCTCCAAACCTGTCCTATTAGGCTAATGCCATAAGACTAAAGCCATATATTTTATGGTGGCTAAACTTTTTACATACATGCTTCCCCTCTGCTCTTCCCACCCACTGAGGCTTTGGGATAGGAGAGGTAGGGCAATTTCTGCTAACAAGAACTGCTGGAGTGTCTATGAAAAATCAATGGTATAATAAAGCATAATCTGATCAGCTATCTAATATTCTTTAATAAAATGTAAACAATAATTGTCTTCAGTAAGAACTTTACGTAATAACTTCTTAAATAATATACATAAGCATTCTGATGCCTCTCATTGACTTTTGCAAGAAAACTGAGGAATATAACGAAGGCAATAAAAAGAGAAAGTAATTTATTCAAATGTATAGCTAAAAGTAAATAATTGGGTTTCTCAACTTCATTCCACTACCTCCGCTCTTTCATTCTCAGGTGTAGGCTATATGAATTCAGCAGCTTTGCCTTGCAGGAGACAGTGCAAGCCCTATCTGCCATACAGAACATAAAGCACAGCAGATTCCCACCTAGGGATGGGGAGAGAGGCTATACTGCCACTGCTACATGCATCATTTTCTCTGGATCTACTTTTCAGATAAAACTAGAAAAATCAATACATGAATGATCTAATCAGTGCATGGATGGCACTGAAACACGAAAAAAATAAATGTATATGTGTGAATAATGACTGATTGGTGGGACTTCATTTATAATGTATCTACTACAGTAAAATTAGCTTGCATTTAAAATACCTGCTTAAATTTATCCATTAATGTAAGTTCTAAGTCTAAATCTAAGTCTTATTACGATTCTTTGCTTGGGAATGAATCCAAAGTGACCACTTAGCTAAAATCCTAAGTTATCTTCAAGTTCTCCCATTCTGACACTTTTTACAAGAATTTCAACAAACTGAGGAGCAGGACAGGATTCTGAATGCTTCCATGTGATAACACTTACAAATTACAAACACATTTTTCACTTTTTAAGGTGGTTCATGTTTCTAAATCCTTACTGTCCTGCAAACTGGAAAGATGCATAGTCAATAGAAGCATAGACTCATATTGTTTATTAGGTATAAAAACTGCAATACAGCTTTGGCATCAGGAAAACGTTTGTAATCATGAGGTAGCAAATGACAGCGAAGGAATTATGTTGCTTGTGGAAATTACAGAACCTACAATGATGGAAGACTAGAAGAGGTCAGACAAATACATGTGAAAAGTGGACATGCAGCTGATCCTGCCTTACTCCTTCCCAACCTCTTTCATGAATACCAATTGTGTTGCGCTGGAATTGGGCGGTTTGTAAATTTGAATTTGGAGAGTTTGAGATGCAGAACTACACAGAGGTAAAATTAGTGAGAAAAGAGAGTCTTCAGAGAAAAGAATATGAGAAAGAAAAATCAATACAAAAAAGGAAGAAATTGGACACATAATCTATCAGATGTATGTATACAAGCAAATTTATTTAATGAGTGAACCATTAAAAGGAATGAACTTAGTTCTCTAGTGTTCAACACTGCAGTAATGTACAGCAATGCAAGCTTACATATAAAAACAATCATCTCAAGTTAACAGTGATAATTAAAGAAATATATAAGAGCAACTTATTTTAAATATGTATCTATTTTATAGATACATACCTATACACACACACACACGTTCTCACTCGCTAGAGACCTGCTGGAATCATTTGGTCAGTCCGTCAGCAGCAAGAGGGCAGAGCACTCTGGCCTGAGCACCCTGCAGCCACGCAGCAGAAGGCAGCAGAGCCAGGAGCCCGCCGGCACGGGCTGGCAGGTACTTCAGTCCGGGGCAGCTCGTGTCCACTTGCCAGCCGGGGGGCACAGAGGCAGAAGAGGGGACTGCAGAGGGGGAGCTCTGGCTTGGTGGTGGTAAAATTGAGGCCTCTAACGGCCCACATAGTAACTTGAGCTGGGTACCTCAGCTCCATTCATTAGTGCCACTGAACACCTTAACTACTGGAATGAAGAAAGCTCAGGATTCAGCAAAAACTGCTTACAGGACCAGGTCCCCTGCTTTCATTTAAAGCAAAATATGCTGCGCACACAGTGCTTTCAGCTGCATTTACAGGTCGGGAGAGAACATAACATGAAGTCATAACGTTATGTTTAAGTGCTCTTTAAACTGTCATGAAAAGCTGAGGGTCATTTCCTCACTAAGCCTCTAAAATGATGAATTCTGTATCTATTGTCAGAGCAGTGCAATCACCAGCATGAAATACATATTTAGCCTCAAGCAGCTGTTAAGTGAGCATTACTTATCAACACAGATAAGGATTGATACGCTTAATGAGAAAATGCCGGGGTAATGTTCCTTAAAACACAGTCATTCTATGTAATACATATATATATTTTAATACTAATAACATATAAAATTACATTCAAAATGTTCTCACAGCATGACTCGAAACAGAATACACAATAAAAGTATCACTTTAGCCCTCCACAGACAGACATGTTGCAGACAGCTGATATGTGCTGCTCTGTGTAAAGCTGAAATCCACTGCAAGATAAAAGATCTTGTATAGCAAAACACATACTTTTCTGCTCTGTCTTATAAATTAACTAAGAAATGTCAAAGACCGTTTCCATTTGAACATATCTAGGAATAGCTGCAGTTAACATGGGAAAGCAGTCACGGACCTACTACTGTCTGGGATCTGTGGTCTTCTAAATGAACAATCAACATAAACGTTCATTTTCAACTTTCATTTTTACGCCCTTGTGCTAGCCTGTTTCAAATACTAATCTTCTATTACTATGTTTTTAACTCATTTCACTGGAGAAAATAAATTTTAAAATAATTTGGAAAGCCCTCCATGTAATGGCTCCTAACAATAACTGATGAAAAATTTTATCTAACAAACAGTTATGTTTTCTTTTAAAAACCATCACTTTCTAACATATCCTAAAAACAGCAGAAAAAAATACACCTGAGAAGAACAGAGAGAAGCCATTTGTCCCCACACAAGGACATACATTCCTCACAGACCAGCTAAATCTGAACTACTCATTTGAATAAAGATTATGGGATCAGGATCTACACTGATGTTTGTTTCCGTTAATTATAGATGTGGGATTTATTTCTGCTCACTGGAAGATATTGTATATCTCTGTTTGTAACAGAACCTACCATAAAAAAATACATAGAACAATTCAAAAAACAAGAGGCAAAACCCATCCTACCTTCATATTCAGCAAGGCACACGCATTCATAGCTATTGATGAGGTCTCTGCAGGTGGCTCCGTTCTGGCAGGGTGCAGAAAGGCATTCATTATATTCCTCTTCACAGTAAAGGCCGTGGTAACCTAAACCACACAAAAAGGAAATAAGCTATGAAACACTTCCCAGTAAAAATTAACAATTAAGCAACTATAGGTTGTGGACAGATGCTTGCTAATTGAAATATACTGTGCAGACAGATACATGTTAAGACATCGATTTTAAGGACATCTGCTCCCCAGGTGAAATTACAAAAAAAAATGCTGGAAGCACAATGTTCTGAGAGAAGCCCCAGCCACTGCCCCTGCGACGAACCACAGCGAGGTCGTAAAGACAGAGGCTGGTGACCGAGCCCACTATGAACAATGCGAATAACCACACTCTGATTGTAAAAAGGAATAAACTAATATTGACGTATCTCCTAGCTTTCTCGGATCCTTGCCAGCTTTCATCAAAGTGGTGATAATTGTGTAACAGTAGTTAGAATGATAATGTATTTTAACTTTAATGCTGTACAATGTCAAAACACTGTAGAAGCATTAAGATACATAATTTTTACCGTATTCCCAAACCGTAGGCAGGTATTACAGTCTGATTATGCAGACAAAGTAGGAGCACAGAAAAGCTATGAGACCTGCTAATGGCCACTGAGCCACCTGAGGTAAGAAATAAGGAGTTAATCCACTTGAAATAGCACTTTTCTCATTATTTAGTGTGTCATACAATCATCAGTCTTAACAGTAGTTGAAATTACTTTCTAGGTATAGTGTATCAGGTCAAAGTAGTTCCTACTCATATTAAGTAACAGCATAAATTAGTATAGCATAACAGCGGAAATAAACTAGCTGTAATGCTAAAATATGTTTGCCTGATTATATTGGTTGCTTAGTATTAAAAATGAAGAATCATAAGCCTGGTCATTTTGAAGACTACTACATTTGATACCAAGAAGCTTATCTAATTCCTTTTCAATAGACCCAGGTTATATTTTTGTTAATGAAAAGCTTCCTCTCTTCTTTCTTTTTGCTTTTTTTTTCTTTCTTTCTTTTTTCTTTTTCTTTTTTCTTTTTTAAGGTAGGGGCTTTCCAACTCCAGAAACAATGTCTAAATTTATAGGCAATTAATACCTCAACCAGCAAAAAAAGAAAATAGATTGGTCATAACGCTTAGTAAGTACAAATAATGCATTTAAATGCACCATAAGCACTGCTTTCTCCCTGACAGACAAGCATTAGCACAGTATTGTCAAACTGCTAGTGTGTTTGACCAATGAAAAAAGTATGAGGCAATTTGCCCAAGTCTTTCTAAATAGTTTCCCCCTTCTTTGGGGGCACAGAGTGCTTCATAATTAGCCAAATTACCTTTAGGGGAAGGTTCAGAATTTAATATATTAAACAAAATATGTTCCTACATTTTTCAAAGTACAAATACAAATAGTACAAATATTTCTAATAAAACATGCATCTTTCATAATGTTTACCGCCTTCCTGGAAATTACAGCAAATAATTGAGTGACCAGACTTTTGCATTTTCTACAGCTCTTCAGCTGTTAGCTACATGCTGCCAGTAACTACAAGTCAGAGCATCTGACTTGGGGCATCACACAGCCTGCCTCCCTCTCAAGCAAACCAAAGACCACACAGTTAACATCAACAGAATTGACTGGATAATTAACACAAATCAGTACTTTGTATGTTTTAGTAAATGGTTTGGCTTCATGAAACCATAGCACCATCTCTTCTTTACCCATCCATGAAAAGGTGAGGATAGAAATTCTAGCCCATACTATTGTCCACAGAGTAATCCCAGAGACACTTTGTATGCAGTGGTTACTGCACACTCTTTTTCCTGTTGGCTTGTTGTTTTATAATATTTGCCTGGTACTGAAAACAATGTAGGCTGGGAAATTTTTTATTTGTTTTAAACAAAATCTTGCCTCTATTTGTCAACTTTGTTCGATGTTCTTGAAATTTCATTCTGATAAAGGTCTGTATTACACATTAAAAAAGCAGTTTCAAATATACTTTCATGTTAAAAACATTTTTTCACAAAGAACAGTCATACAGAGAAGATACGTAATATGTTAACAGTACATAAGGACACTCTCCCCACACCTCTACCATGGATTAATTTTGGTTAAAATAGTTAAACATTTAACCTTCTTGACTCATCATAGCTGGTATTCCCCTCAACCTCCTATTAGTGTCATATAATACCATGAATATGTACTTGTAATCTATTATATAATACCATGCATTGGAACAGTGTTTATATGCTTTCTAAAATCTTGATTTAATCATTACATATAGCTATAAAAGCAATAGATGAATGAGCATACAATGAATAAAGATGCCATGGGCATGAATAAACATGCCAGGGAAAAGGCCTAAAATACAAAGTGTAGATTCTGTAGTGTGGCTTTACTTCTTCAGGTAATCTCTAGTTAGTAGCAAAAATTATAGACATGAAATGCGGGTATCTTTCATGAACAAAAAAACAGAAAGGGCAGATTCTCATCTCTGTAAATGGCAACCTATACTCACTCTCCCGGTCTAAATTTTCCCCTGAATTCTCACAGAACCATAAAAAATACGACAAACGCCACCTCCAGACACCATTTCCATCCCCACTCCCTCTTACGAATAATTAAAAATAAAACTATATGAAGATACAACAGATGTTAGTACTACACAAGATGTATATGCAATATTACCCATTTGATTTTGCACAAAATTGTCTTTTCATAGTAGTTAGTTGGACTAGTAGGTTATTAAGAGACATTTCAGAACCACTTTCTCCAAAGCTGTTAGCCAGGCAATACAGAATTAATTATGCTAAACGTTATGGGGTTTTTATTAGCCTGTGATGAAGTTTATCTAGCTTATGATAAAGGGAAATATCCTTATGTCATGACATCTGTAGCCAACATACAAACCACCAAAATCAGAAAACTTAAAAGAAAAACATATGGGAATTCCCTGTGTTGAACACAGATGTAATTAGACATTTTGAGGGGAAAAAAAAAATGTTTTCCACGTGTTACACACTTCTCACCTTTCAAAGGCAGCAGAGGGCAATTCGTGACTGAATAGTTGTCTGGTTTCCAAAATCAATATGAACTATCGTATCACCTCCTTACGATTAAGACAGCCCACGCTGTCAGACACTGCACACAGTGAGGGAAAGATATTTTCTCTCTCCACGAGAGGGCAGATCTCGCCCACACACGATTCCACCCTCATCGTCCTCACCCTGGTGTCAGCAGCTTCCTTCTTGCTGTATCTGATGTGAGTGGAGAAAGTTCTGCTGTGGGACCAGGCGCCGGAGGGAAAGGCGTGTTTCTTCCCATGGAGCTAAGAGGCACCATGCCATTCTTAACAAGTGTTTCTCTTTGTATTACTGCATTTAAATTATACTGATATATAAACCATGTATTATACTGAATTCATATATATACCCTCAAAAATACTATATAAATAATTTCTATATTCCCATTAAAGAATTTAGATGGAAACAGGAATTTTTTTCATAGATAGCTTCAGAATAACAGACTCTAGTAAAGTTGCTTCCTCTCTTTCTAGTAATGATTCTGCTGCTTTTATGTTCACAAGCAATGCCAAATACAGCTATTTGCATCTTTTGTGGTGTATAACAGTTCTGTGGACATATTCAGAAAGAAAGAAACAATACCTACACTAACAACACTTCTTCAGTTGCTGTGTCCTGAGCAGGGAAAAAACCCGCATTGGGCATTGCAGCTTCAAAAAGGGCAATTAATATTATTAAACTTCTTTTTTCCAGGTCACTAGAAATTGGATATGCCTTCAATAATAGCACCTTCGTGAACTTAAACAGAACTTGCCAATGACGGTCCCATTCTGATGTGCTCTCTTCAGAGGCTGGGGGATGGACAGGGAACCTAAAAAAACCCTAAAATAAAGACGTCCCTACATTACCTCTTCTCCCTCTACATGACTGTCCTTCTGCTACTGGTCTTTACAAAGGCAGGAACATATCTGCTGCCACTCTCCTCTGGATTCCCAAATCTTTCTCTTTCTTAAGCAACAGGGAGGCTGCCTTGAAGAGGCCAGGATATTTGCCTGATGCTCTCTGGCATGGTCTTCAGACACAGACAGCTACATGCCGAGGTGTGCTCTCTTTGCACACGGCTATGTTAAAAACTGCAAAGAGACAAAACGTGAAAGGGGACACACAATCTGTGTCACGCAGGCTGATGAGGAGAAGCCATGGGTTTTGTCCAAGCCTTCGAGAGCAGCTGACAGAACAAAAGATACGGCAGTGCTTGCCAACGTCTTGAGAATATCTGCGCTATCAGGTTATCAAAAGAGAGAGGGAGAAGCTTACTATTCCCTTTATAAATCAATAAAAAAACAAGTCGAAAGCTTTTGAGGCTTTCTTAGACACTAGCTCCTCAACAGTGATTCCCTGGGCTTATCCACACTTAACACTTCAGCAAATCAAGGCAGCAAGACAAAAACCCCAGCTTTACGGGAAGGCCTAATGGGATACAAGGCAAGAGAGCTCTATTTTGCAGGGAACAGCATCAGTTCATATATGGCCGCTCACTAACAGAGTTGCATATGTTCAGTTAAAGTCTGAGCTTATATAGCAATTAAATAAGAGAAAGAGAGAAGAGCTGCTCCAGATGGCAGGATGGTAGGAAGGCATGCTTACCAGCCATGGCCAGATTGCGTGGAGGGTTGTCTTAATGTAGAAGTGGAAACAAGATGAGGAAACAGAGGCAATAAAGGGCTCACAGTCTGGAACTGGAATTAACCTAAAGTCGCTTCTGCCAGAGCTTGCATTTCCTGCCCCAGTTCCAAAATGTGGGAAGGGAAAAGACAGAGAAAAAAATTGCTACGGCTACAGACAAATGTTGCCCTTGCCCCTGCAAAGGCACTGAGATAAACCTACTCTCCTACAACCATCTATTAACCTACACGAGCAAAAAATCAGGTGCAGAGGAAACATATTCCACGGTACTACTTCTGAAGTTCCCACCACTCTTCACACCCTGTGGAGTTTTTTCTGACACTCCTCTTTTTTTTTTCCCCCAAATGTTCTATATGTGCTATCATATATATTTATAAAGTAGAGGGCAGGTGTTAATGTCTGTACATGTGCTTTGCAGTTTCAAACTCCATACCCCTATGTGTTTAAGAAAGCTAAATGCAAAACTTTGCTGTGATATTAAGTTATTCAACTTCTAGATAGATTTCTTCGCTTTGGGCCAGACAAAATTAAAAAGAATACATTAAATATTTGCATTTGAAATTGATAAGAGCAGCTCTATTAAAATAATGTAGTGTAAAGAGGGGGGAAGGTTTAAGAGGAAGAAGAAACTGCTTTGGGATTCAGGGACTAAATAAATGTTCTATGAATAGACACAGTGGGATCCCACTGGTTTCATGAACCAGGCTCTAGATGAGAAATCCAACAAATGAGCACAAGAATTTTTATCAAGATTAGTTCTTTAACATGGGGTAAGCATGAAAATACAACACAAATTATGAATCTAATGTCCAAACTCTGGGTATTTCTTTGTTACCTGTAAAGGGACAGGTGATAAGTATTAGTAATTTGAGTATGTATGTAAGCATATAATTAAAGATTTAAAGGTAAAGTTTCATGTGCAATTGAAAAATCATACACATAATACAAAGTAGGCATCGTTGCATAGGGTTTTGAATTCCACAGAGCCCTCTCAGCAGACATTTGAAAGAGAAGTATATTCAACTCAGAAATAACTTACACATTTTTTCCCTCCATTCTGGAAATGGGAACATTCAAAAGTATTAGACTGCTTTCCAAGTTAGCTTATACAAATTAGCTTTTCTATACAAGCTATTAGATGATGTAGGTTATCAATAACAATGCTCACAATGAAAGCCAACACACAAAAAATTTTGTAGTAAATGCCCGGTTGTGTGTGTTCTGCAAATTGTGCAGATATACACAAGTACAATAAGTATCCTTTATCATTCTTCAAATCTGTATACTGGCCAAAAAAGCATGGAAAACAAATTGCCTATGAAGCAAGGAGACTTTCACAGACCTTGGGCTAATTGGAACTGTTTAAAATTCCCCTCTTGTTTAATTTTTGCGGCAGAAGTAACACAGACGAAAATCCAGCTGACACTATGCCTGCTAGTAGAAACAGGGTATAAAGGAAGGATGGCATTCAGGTCATACAAGCAAAACTCTGCAGCGCTTTGCTTCTGTAATAAGAAATTATATCCTCTGTCAAATACCTCAAAAAAAAGAACATGGCATCCTAGAACTGAAGACAAAAAATACATGGCAGATTCTAAAGGTTTTAAAACAATATGTTTCAGATATACCATATAACCAATATAGAAGAGAGCTCTAAAATGTCATTTAATAAACTTACCATTAATATATCTAAAAAAAATAATGTATATGAATTCAGGGACATGTCTGAAAGTCAAAGACTCCTGTACAAAGAAGTCAGTAGTCTAGGAGCTGGCACACTGATGCTGAGAGGCTGCAAGCCAGAAAGCCTCAGGGTCAAGAGGCAGAGATCATTTCTTTCCTACTACTGTATGGTAATATCTTTATGTAGTTCAGTACGCTTATTATTAACCCTTGATAATGCTACTAAACTTGCACACAAATTACTTTACAAGTAATTGGAACAGAGACCATCAAAGTCTCTGCAGGCAAAATTCTAAATAGAATCCAGCTTTTTAATATACCAGAGACGTAACTCATCCACTCTATCAAAATGCTTTTTGATGAAGATACAAAAAATGTGCTAGGCTATGCTCTATGGTCACTACTTTAGGGTTTTTTTCAGGAATCGGAACGTAGGAATCCTCAAGTTTAATAGCTCATCTGCCTTACACACACTAATTACTCAAGCCACTCACAAAGTGTGTATTATGATGCCGTCTAAACTCATTTACAAAGAAGCTGACTCCCATTTATCTACTATGCCTTTAACTCATGAGGAAAATCTCTGAAGGGAATTGGTTCAAATCCCACTACTAAGATTAAAAAAAAAAAGAAAAAAAGCCATAATGGTATGTTCATAACAATGAAAAGGCATAACGGAAGAAAACAAACAATTCTGACTATTCCTACCTTGCTAGCACTTAGGTGCAGTTCTTTAATAATCTTCTAAAATAAGTTATCCAAGTTTTTAAATCATGACGGATTAATGACAAACACTCATAATTTGGCCTGTAGTTCCACCTTGATATGAAGCAAGTAATATTATTTGTAGAGGGGAGTCCTTCTAAAACAAGTTGTCATTTTTAAAAGTGAAGTTTACAGCAATCTACAAAATTTTTTGAAAAAAGAAATTGTTTTTTTAAATATTTCCCATTAAATTTCACACATGGAGCAACACAAGAGTTCAATTTAAAAATTACCATATATGGTCTTGGATGCAGCCTCTATGGCTTCTCATCTGGCTAACTTTTAAATGCACAAATATTACTTGAATAACAATAAGTTTCCATAACATGAGATGCGTGAGACTACTTTTAAGTCCTGTGTGACACAGAATTAATTTGAAGAAACCTAACCAATAACTTCTAATCAGGTTTAGGTGACAAATGTCAGAAAAAAAGTTTTTATTTGTTCAAGAATATTTAACTAGCTTTCTGTTGTTTGAACCACAGGCAAAGAACATTCTGAAGATTAAAACTTCCCTGGTTTACATGGAGAAAGAAATGCCTACTTTTTCCTATCATGGACGACTCGCGGAAAGGGCACTCATGCTGGACAGCTCCCGATACTCCAGTTTGGAAATCGGATCCCTTTTTATACCAGAAATTTAGAAGACAATTTTTTTACACTAACTGGGAAATGTAGATTTCTGTTGACTTGGCGTATCTTCCCATTGCTTATACAAAGGTAGAATATCTCTTTGTGTTTCATTTTTTACAATTCAAAGCATTTGAATCCTGATAATTCTTTGCAGAACTTCCCGGAGCATACACAGCATGGTATTCTTAAAAAAAGCTCTTCATCAATCTCTGTTTTTTTCAGTCAACTGTGGTTTCAGTCATATATTAAAAACCACTTAAAGATCAAAACATATTGATACATTTTGATCCCTTTCCTTGTTGGCCAGTGTTAGGCAGCTCCTCATCTCAATAGTTTCTCCATCCTCTGTAGTGATTTTTGTTGACCATGCCCTAACTGCTTGCACCATTCAATAGCTAAAAAAACAGCAGTTTTCTGTTACAAATCTGAACAAGTTAACAAAATACTCACTAGCCAATAAAGGAATAGGTTGATGCTACCAAGTAACTCTCATGTTCCTACCTGCTGAGTGCTTTTTTTCCTGTCTTTCCAGATTGTTTTTTAACTTCAAACCTTTTTTTCCTGTTCACTCCCTCTGTTATTTAGTCCTTCTGGGGGCTGGGTGAGGAGAATAATATCCAAAATGAAGGGGTAAATATTAAACTATTAAATTCTCAGTTCTAAAAATGAATTTAAGAAAACAGCACCTGGCAATTTCAACTACCTGCAATCAAAAAGATATTTTGTTAGACATGGAAGTAATTATCAACTGATATGAATTCTAGTTTGTGCTCTCGATAAGACAGGATATGCTAGCTCTATTTAAATATGATTAGGCCTGTTGCTCTTCATCTCAATACCCAATCCTTTTCTCTAAGGATTCCTCTATTATGCAAATGAACAGCAAAGCAATTAAACACTTAAAAAAGGAAGGCTGAAAATTTGTAATGAAAGAATTATCATCTTCACTTTCAATTTTATAGCTTTATAGGAACAGATTTTTTAAAAAAGTGCCAAAATTATTCAAATGAAAACAAAGATTATTGGTTTTCAGTCTGTAAGTGCTTAAGCAGTAGTGGATGCGCAGCACATGATATCATTCATTCTAACAGCTAGTTCACCTATTAATTGTCATTGCTAAAACGTATAAAGGGAGCTATAAGCACGCCAATATTCTGTTACATTGGTACAATGAAGCAAAAATTCTAGAGCTGAGCAAAATACAACCCAGACACTATGCACTGTTAGGCTATATTATCAAACAGTTACCAGCTGAGTCTACTAGCTATACTCACCTAAGCAGTAACACTGGAACTTCTGAAAAGAGGTAATTTATGTACACATGGATGGCAGAACTAAACCCTTTGGGGTAACTGATTTTTTTTCTTTCTCTACCTTTGTTCAGCTACCTGGTTTGCTTCCACTCCTTCCCAGATGATCAGTGTCACATTTTCCATTCTCTCTACCAAATTTTGTAATTTCAATGACACTGATACCTCACCTTAAAAAGATTTATCCTGCAGACTATGGTTTTATAATACAGCTGTAGATATCAACCAAGCCATATGGATCTCAGTGGGTATTTTCAGTACTCACTCTGCAATTTTTGATTTTCCAAATGTAATGTGTAGATTCCTATCATTATTCTAAACAGATAGAACATCTGCTCAATGTGTTTTATATACTGAAAAGAAAAAGAAATTTTAAACTATATATTGGAATCTACATATAAAAATATTAGAAGATTTTCAAAACATGTAACTGGTACAAACCAGGGATACAGAGGCATTTATAGCTGGTTCCAACACTGCGACAAATGCCATGTGCACAAGGATTCAGAGCGCAGAAGTCAATCAGCTGAGCACATGTAGGTCCTGTAAATCCAGGACTACAACTGCAGGAGAAGGCAAGTCTATCTGCATAACAAGTTCCATTGTTCTGGCAGGGAGATGACGCACAAGGGTCTATTTTGTCTTCACAAGAGGTTCCTAAAAACCCTAAAAGAAATAAATGGTTTTGATAAGTAAGCATTCTGGTATGCATACAATTTTAATAACTAAAGCAAGTTAAAAGTAAGCCATTGACATATCTATACTCCTATTTTTTACTTCTGTGAAAATTACAAAAATACAGACTTCCTACATATACTAAACTCTAATTTTACCCATTAACATGGCATGATATAAGATGTTTCATGTAGAATCATACTATCCTATGATTAAGGCAGTAAAGTACAAAAATATTTGTTGAATTTGACAGTGCTTATCCACTTTACAAAGTGTATCTGGCTAGAAAAGCAGGAGACGTTTTCTAAAGATCAGGAACAGACTAGCGTGGAAAAAAAAAGAGAAGCCAAAGCTGACCTTTTTTTCATTTCTGTTAATGTGTTTGTTAAGAGTAACAAGCTCTAAAGCAGCACATGAGTTTACTTGAGCTTCAATAATTTAAAAGATTACCTTTTACAAGAACATACTTCTTATTAGCAGGAGAGACAATGATTTATTGAAGCAACACCATATAAAAATTAGACATAAAGAAAAGGATATCCTTGCAAAGGAGTTGTTTAACTCAGATGTAGAAAATAATAACATTTGAACAAATTGCAGTATACTAACTAGAGTTTTTATCACATACACATACATCACATACATAGCAATGTGAAGCGTAGTTATTGTACCCAAAAGCAAGTCAGAAAAGAACATTCAAATTCTAGCACCCCTCCAAATAAATGAGCAAACTGTGCTTTCCATTCACCTCTAATATTTTTTGATGAGTATTTGGTCCATTGTACAGACCACCACTTTTCAGGCTCAAAATTCCCTGGAATATCTTACATTGTAGAACAGCACTTTAAATTACAATACTCTAATCTCACTGGGAATGAGAAATCAGGAGCAAATCAGGCCAGCCTCCACTCAAGACCCATCAAGCCAGCTTTACCAATCTACTCGAACAGAAAGTGTAAACCACTGCAGTTGTGCCAGTCAAAAAGACAAGAACAGACCACATTGCCACTGCTACCCAGGAGACTGTAGCAACATTTCAGACACCAAAGAAAATAAGTAAATGCATGAAAAACTATCCTAGGATTTGAAAAATATTTAATCAGAAGGAGAGAAAAAAAAAATTTACAAAAAAAAAGCAAACCACAAAATGTGCCTGATGGTGAGAGAAAGGATCAAGACGGAGGAGATGTCTCTGCTATGTAGCAGCCTGCCAATGACTCAGAGCATGAAAACAAATAATGACAGGTGACACTTTGGATTAACACTCAATATTGAAAACTTATCCCTGATGGAATGAAGCAGATTTTTGGCCTTACTTCTATAGTTTTTATATCTATAAAGTCTCGCTGTTGGATTAAAAGCAGTTGATGTATGAGATCTGAACCCCTGTATTGTATAAAGCTTACGATGAATACCAAAATTGAGACCAAATACCACATTCAATACATACTTTACAGCATCTCATTATGTTTTACTGATTCATTAAATATTTTTATTATAAACAATGCCATTCCACATTTCAAGCAAGGTAAAATTCATCAGGAAACAGTTTTCAGTTAATTTTGACAGATGTGTTACTTTCAGGGCATTTTGATTTTCTTTCTTTTCTAATTATTCATGATTCACATTCAGGTGAGTTAAACTGTAACTTTGTTTAACTGTAGTTCTAGCACTGTAAACATGGGTAGCAAGTCAGGAGTTGGCATTTCTGAAAACAAGTGCATAAGAAATAGATTAATTTACATTTTAAAGCATAACAAAAATCCCCAAACATTTACTAAAAGGTTCAAATTCTACAATTTGTTCTTGATTGATTAGATTTGTTGAAAACCTGGGCCAGAAAGATCGAGTGAACTGAGCATAGTCTGTCACTTGCCTGAACTCCAAGACTTGAAAAGTGAGTGAGAGCTGAGATAATCAGCCTAAAGACGTTAAAGTTTCCAGCACACACACACACACACACACAAAAAAGAGACTGGCAATTAATTTTAAATATCCTGAGGGCTTCCTCAAGGAGACACACTCCATGTTTTACAGATCCACCAAAGCTCAGTGAACTGCATCAGAAAGAGGGGGAAATGGATATTAAACAAAGGTGAGTAACCGACACAGAGTGTACTACAGGAATCTAGTCAGAGAATTAACAAAATTTGGATTACTGTAACTAAGAAAAAGATGGAGAGGCCACAATTGCCCTGTGAGTTCCAGACAAAACTGGGATATTCTTGGGTACTGTTGGCAGCAGGATTTTAGTAGCATCCTCATAATATTAGGACCTGGAGAAATGACTTAAAAAGCCACGTTTCCCTCATATGTTCATAAATCTTACGCTAGACCTATGGAATGAAAAATGGAGAAAAAAATCAATTAAAAAAAAATTCATTAAAAAAAGAAACAACGTACAGATTGAACTTTTAACAGTTTAGTCATAAGTAACTCAGCAACAGACCACGAAAGGAAAGCAAGTCTGGCAGGGCACAGGCAAAGAACAGAGGCAAGAGCCTTCTGCCCTCTCCATTTTGCTATCCTATGGCTCAAGATGGCTTCATGAGCTTTATCAGGACCACCTACACGCCAATATTGAAGAGGGAGAGCTTAAAAACAGATATTGTGGAATCCCATATTAGAGGTCCCTCTTGTAGACGATAACTGCATAACCATCAGAAACTGAAAAGAACAGAAACCCTAAAATCAAGAATCTAATTCCAGCAACGGTTGGCTGACAAATTAAAAAAGCCTGTACTGTTATCATAAAATCCCAGACACATTTAAAAGAATCTGGAAGGACTTTTAACTATTACCGGGAGAATATCAGCCAATGAGTCTGGTGAAATCTCTCCACTAACTCTGAAGCCGGATTAAAGAGGATCAAGGAGATCTGAGGTCACACGATGACACTAATGCTGCTTCACTACAACCTTTGCAATAATCTTCCCTACAAAGAGAAGCTTACCGGCAGATGGCTAGTGTTTCAAGTGACAAAGCACTTCAAGAACATATGAAGGTTTAAAATACACTAAAACATGTTGCCCTTGTGCTATCTTTGACTGCACTGTGAAATGTGTTTAGCTGATTCTGAAGTTTAAATCTTATGTATGAGTTAAATATCCGAAAATACCCAAAGCAGCAGTAGTTACACATCTAAGTTGAAGATCTATTATTCTGGCATTTCTAAATGTACATTTAAGTCCATGTCAATAAGATTGTTGAAAACAAATAATGAAAATAATAAATTTAAAAATCAAATTCAGAGGTGCATTGATTGAAAGCAGAATAAAATGCTGTAGGAAGAAAAAAATCAGGATTATTTAACTGCAGATAAATATCACCTGAATTGTTTTTCAGCCAGCTAACACAACCCCAACCCTGGATCTAGGTCATTATTGGTGTAACAGGGACATGACTGAAATATAAAGACTACTGGTGATTTAAAAGATCTGAATGCAAAATTCACCAAAGGAATAACACAGAAGGTAAAGGGGAAAGGCAATATTAGAGAAGATTTATACTGCTAAAAACCACAATACAATATTTGTGCTTACATGGATCAGACTATTTGGCTAGTTGTCAAGAAGAATAAAAATAGTAAAAGTCAGGTGATATTCTTCATATATTGTCCTCCAGGGCAATGATAAAAACTAGATCAGAAAATGTTTTCAGAGATAGAAAAGCTCTGGATAAAAGCCAGATTTCTCATCATGGTGGGATCTAAATTACTTGGCTATTGACAGCAAAAGAGCCATGTACAAATCAAGGAAGTTAAACATTATCTGAAGATACTGTACAACTGCTTTTTATACAGTCTGCAGAACAACGAACTTGCCTGAATGTTATGTTAGACCTAATTCCAGGAATTACACAAATATGAAAAATTAAGTCTGTGAATTGCTAGGACTAGGAATTACAAAATCTTTAGATTTGAAATACCAGTATTAAAAGAATTACAGGCAATTTATTATTTTCCCTATAGAAAATTGTTTTATGAGGAAATACAAGATGTCTGATGGAATTTCACCAGAATTCTGTAAAGGGAAAAAAGATACTCATCTTAAGGAAACAAGAAATAATTAAAATTTAGTTGTAAGATTTTTATTGAAATTCACCCTAGCTAAGTCTTAACAGATAAAGATGAACAGAGGCATTAAGGAGGTCTATTAAAAATAGGAGCAATTTGGGAAGATGCCGGGTAAAAACATTAGATTAGCAGAAAGTACCAGAAACTAAACAGTCATAAAAATTTTTAATTAACAACAAAATGTTCTTCAGGTAAATTAAACTCTCTGATGGTAATATGAAGAATTCTGCATTCTCTAATCACCAGTAACCTTGGGAAATCTTCCATATGCAGCAGCTGTGTGACCTAGTTTCCTGGAATCAAGATAATAAATAGGTCTATTGTACATAAACCTAAAGAAGTTAGAATCACATCTGCAAGATATAATATAGAAAAAGGCTTTTACATGAACAATGAAGCCCAGAAAAAGACCTTGAAACTTAAACTATTCTTAATCTAGGCAAATAACTTCTGTTCTCCCAGTCAATTAAAATTCATGGTGACAATGTACATTTTCTAGCTGCTATTGCAAATCAACACATATGAATCACAACTTAGCATCTTCTATAGCTGTCAAACTCTTTATTTTTTAAACCACAGAAACCATAATAAGAGCATTCATAAATTTGCTGCTTTCCAGTACTTCCAGAAATACCTGCAGGTATTTCAGGGCTCTGTTGCTCAGGGCATTGCGTAGCTGTAGTTACCTGCAGCTAGTCAAATCAAATTGTCAATAGTAAAATAAAATCAGTCCTGAAATGTGAATTTCAAGTAATCTATATGTTAAACTCCTAATCATAAGATTGTTTTCTCTCTATCTCCTTCTACAGAATGGCTATGAAATCCATTATTGCTGAGGAGTATTTTTCAAAAATATATTAATCTGAACGAAAAGATTTCTGCCACTTCTGTCAGAGCAGGTGACCTCTGCATAGAGAAAGTAGCAAAATCCCAAGAATCCAAGCCAGTTTCATGTGGTTGGCCTGCTGAATGCTTGCCATTTTTATCAAAGGTTAATGTTTTCGTATAACACTGAATACATTTCATCTGTACACATCATCAGGACATTAAAACTGCATGTAACAGAACTTCAGAAACAACTTGCAACAGAAGTTTATTTCTTTGTTATAATAACTGATCTGCGCTTTGCTCATTATTATCTGGCTTTGTTTAAAACCATATTCCACTACTAATTTATTTTAATACTATCTTATGAGTAAAATTAACAAAGGCTCTCCAAATGTTTAAAATATGTAAAATATATATAAAGACACAAGTACGAAGTCTTTCGTTTTATCAACTTTACAAAATTTGCATGTGTAATGAACAAATTAGTGAGACTTGTATTTCTTCACCACATGAGCAGACAATTTCCATACACTTTTATTTTTAAACTTTTGACAAAGATTTCAATGAATTTAATAACTACATAAGTAAGGATAAGTAGTTTCTCCATCACTGAAACATTTATTGTAATTACATTTGCTCATTCCAATCAGCTTTTTTTATGTTTCTAATTATTATTTGTATATTGAATTCCACTTCAGGGTGCCTTGGGAATTTACATAACTTCTCAGTGGCCTAAAGAAAATGAAGTAACCAAATTTATAAGTTGATGAGCATTACCCCAATCAACTCAAATAAAATTAATTATTACTGTCAATACAGTAGTATGTTATACATTACAATAAGTGGAAGAAAATCAGAGGAGATATTTAAGAGTGATACGGGTATTTATGTAATCATTCTGAATATAAATTTTAAATATCCATGTTCAAGTTGGCAGATATTTACTATGTGTAGGTTTTTAGAAGGTCTAGAAAATTCTTTGCATGATCATTTGAAGGTAATATATGCTAAATGTATGTTTATTATCATGAAGCTTTAAAGAAGATGATCAAAGATCCCTACCCCATTGTAAGTAAGTACAACATCCCAAACATCCTTTTCACAATAATAGCCAAAATTTTGAACAAATTCTTCATCCTTAGTATTGCTTAAGCTTCTTCATTGTAAATTTGAATATAAAATCCAATTTTCTCTTTAGTACAGGTGACTCAACAACTTCAGATAGCTGTTTATTTTCTGACATATTTTGGACATTAAAATCTACAATGCATCACACAGAAAATGGAATCTGCAAGCATAAAGAAATTTTCTTTACTAAAGGACTCTTAAGATAGTAAAATTGTCTAAAGAATAATCATGAAATGTTCATATCTGATCTAGGCTGCTTTTTCAGTGCCTCAGATCTCACCTTCTGTAAGTTATCACATGCTTCTTTCATGAACCACAGATCTCATTTGTAAAAGAAATGCACGATCTCGATATCATTCCTCATTGTTTCCATCTCATGCCTTTTTCCACCATCTTTTTCTTTTCCCTTTGTGATACTTTCCATCTTCTCTTATACTTTTCTGCCTAACCACATTGTATCTCCAGTCTTTTAGTTTTTCCTCATATATAACTCCTTGGCTACCTTTCCCCCACTGTGCTGAATTAGCACTACAGAAAGAAAGGTCTCTTCTCAACAAGCAATTACTATTAAGCACAGCAGGAGAATAGCAGCAGAGCAAGAGATTTCGCTCAAATGAGAAACCTATCATGGGTTTTTGGTAGGGTTTTTTTTTAAATGGAAAATTTGAGGACATGCTAAAAATAGCAAAATCAAGTTATTGCATCTGCAATTTTAAGTTAACTACCCTCTGTTGTATTTACAAAAATAACCAAATCTCTTCAAAACCCAAACAAAAGCTCTCAAAATATGCCTCTATGAGAAGACAATACCTCAAAAGAAGAAAGAAGAATCATGGGAAAGGCAGTCATTAGTAAATTTAGACAATATATTTTGTTAAATCAACCCTTTCTTTCCCTCCACAAAATATCTGAATTCCTGAGGTCATTGGCATTAGTAGATCTTCCAGAACAAGATGGAAAAGCAACACCTTACTACCTAAAACACCCATTAGGCTACTCCAGAGCAACAGCACTGGCCCTTACAGACAGACTGTGTCACTTCTGCACCAACGCTCTCCCCTCTTTGTGGTGAGGACATGAGTAGGAAGCACAGCTACGTAACTTCATGGGAAGCATTCGCTCTATGAATTTTATTATTAGCGAATCAGGGAGAATCTGGGGCTGCTGTTGGGTTATCACAGGCTCGCTCAAGAGGAGCAACCATGCACACAAAAGATGGCATTTGTTCCTGCAAACCTAAGAATGATTTTCTCATGTCCAAGGGACTGAGAATCAGACATGGCGCATACAAGGCTATTCTTTCTAAGGGAAATAACCATGGGCAGTCCAGAAACTGATTCCTGAAACTTTCTATCCCCTCCAAAGGCTTCTTCTACATTGGAAATAATACAGGTCAATGTACGAAAACTGTTTTTAACAAGAGTTGTAAATGTATTTCAGTAAATTTTTTTTCTTGTGTTGCCCCAGTGCTTTTTGAAAACAATTATACCATGTGAGCATGTTAGACTTATAAATAAGCAATCAGAGTAACAGCTCTTCCCCCAGTTCTATCCTCGCTCTTGGAAACATGGAAATGATACTGGGGGACTAGAACTGGTAACTCTGCACAGAAGGTTTCGGACAGGTGACCCAAAAAGGATGTTTGCGTATCAACAAAGTCTGTGGGCAGAGAGGTACTTCTTGAAGTTGCTAAGTAATTGTAATTTTTTTTTCTTTCCTCTGGAAGAGTGAAGAAGCACTTTGTATCTTTAAGGAAAGTCTAGAAACCATAGAAAACCTCAAGACTCGAAGCAGAAAAGGAGCACAGGTTTGTAACACATAATAAGAACAGAAGTGCCAACAAACAAAAATAACAGAATACTGAGAAAATGGTATCAATGTGCCCAGAAGGAAAAAGAGCAAAGCATACAGCCTAAATACGAAGATAGTACAATGACAGTGCCAAAATAAGCCTACTTAAAGCAGAGCATACAACAGAAACAATTGGAAACTTATCAAAGACAAATATGGATCAGTGGCAAAGAAAGGAGCAGAAGATAAATGTTCAGGAAACAAAGCAGGCAACAAGACCGTAGGACGAAGTGGCATAACACAGAGATAGCCAAACGTGAGTAAAACTGAGAAAAGAGAAGCGCACGCAACTTGGTTCTCCTGCAGCAGAAACGCTGTTGTCAATAAGAACGCGAGACATCCAGCAATGGCACGTCAGTTACCCTCTCCATCCCCCTCTTTGGAGAGAACAGCTGTGGAGGGAGATGAAGGGGAGGTTTTCCCCTCCTGTGCTCCAGGTGCCCCCAGGGCACAGGGGAGGCGGGGCGCAGCCAGCTGGTGCGCGGGCAGGAGCAGCATGGCCGCCGGCGCTGTGCAGGGCCTGGGGGCCAGGCGGAGCTGGCAGCCTGCCCCGCTCCTCTCCACAGGCTGACCGCCGCTGGCAGGAGGTGCCTGAGCAGGAGAGCAGCCCCAGCCCCGCACAGCAACCGAGGCATAAATGCCTTTTAAGCAGGGCACTGAAGAGCTACGCTGCAAGCACCGTATCCCAGCCACAGCACCACAGCACACGCACAGCAGAAGGCCGGGTGATGGGGCCATCTGGGGACCTCAACCCACCAGTAACCCTGTCCCATGGCCAGCGTCTCAAATGGCGGTAGGAGAGAAGTTGAGAGATGGTCTGTATATTCATTAATAGGTCACCAGGAGCAAGCAATTAAGGTATGCCACACACAGAAACAAATATGGCAGTTCTGACACAACCAAAAATCCCAGTAGCTATTTTTCCAAGCACTTATTATTGGAAAGGTCATTTCCTGCAAAGCATCCTTGGAGATCCTTGAACAGATTTCCTAAGAAAAATACAAGTAAAATATTGACCAAGTCTAACATCTAATAATTTTCTCACTGTATTTTGTTACAAGTTATAAGGGAAACAATTGTCAAAATTCTTCCAAATGCAAGGTCTGCACTGCTGTCAAAATGCCGGTGTCTGTGTTTCAACACAGCTGTTAAGTGGGTCACTCGTTAAAGCATAACACTCCAGAAAAGCAAGGAATCAGTCTAAAGAAATTACAAATAATCTTCATTATTAAGCAAGTATATATTAACGGAGCAGTTATCAAAGACTTGTACCCTTAGAGCAAGCATAAGGTGCTGGCAGAATAAAAACAACATCCACAGATCAAGTAAGAACAGAAATATAATTAGTTCAAGGTTCTAATCTTAATTATAAATAACTAATAGAAGGCTTCATAATTGAGAGCTTTCTCTCTGATAATTTTTTTATGAGCAATTTAGGCATCTGCCATTCCAGTCAGTAAATTGTTATGAAAGCATACACTTCAGCATTGTGGTGTCCTCGTTTCACATAGTTACATTTACAGTGTTTACCAATGAGAATCACTGAAAGGCTTTCATGTAGAGAAAGGAGTAAGTCCAAATAGAAAGGAGAATGAATTAAAACTTTGGGGGATTGAAATCATTCCTTTAGTTTTGAATTATTGCTCTTACACATATTTTAGCCAACTAACCCATATGCAGAAGTATGCAAATACTACATGGGAGGCATCTTTTACTCACACATTTCCTGGACAACACAAAAATCAGACCACACCCTAAGTCTCCTCAGATTCACTTTCCTCACAGTGCTGGAGCCTGATTTCTACTGTAGAGGTGCTAGAGAATGAGAGAGCATTTCTGCACCACATATGCACTGAAGCATTAGGCTCCTACCATACTTCATATACTATTGCTGATTATGCAAACATTTCTTATCCGGATTTTTTTTCTGCTTACAATTATGGCCTAAGGCACAATTTTAAAAAAATTTAAATATATATATAAATATAACTGAAAATTTAGAGTAAGTACACCCTGCAAAACACTGATTTGTATGAGGTACTAGATAGGTCTTTGCTGTTTACCTTCTGGGCACTGACAATTGAATCCATTGATGTTGGATGAGCAGGTACCTCCATTTTGGCATGGCTGCTGGATGCAATGATCAATCTCTGACTGGCATAGCTCTCCGGTGTAACCTACAAAACAGCACACAACATTGAGAAAATAAAGTGAAAATAAGGTTTTATCACGAAATGTATTACTAGGTCATTCAAACAGTACCATTAGTTTTCTTGAATAAAATTAACCAAAGTAAGAAATAGAATCCAGGACAGTCTTCTAATTTCTTATAAAGTGAGATATTTAATTAGAACTTATACTTCACTGGAGAAACATAAGTAAGTAGTGGAAATCTAGAGATGATATCAATTATATTTTACCAGCAACAATATTCTGACAGCATTAATGTAACAGAGGTTGGTGCTGGGTCCTCATCAGCACCCATATAACCAAAAAAGAAGTCATTTTTGAATGATTTTCAAATGCATCTTGAATCTCAAGTCAATAATCTTTAGCAAGACTTTAAACAAGACTTGACATTATGAATTATTTGTGCATATGCTGAATGACTGTCATTTGCTCCTACTTCTGGGCTTCAAAAAGAATGTTTATTTTAAGTGGGAGCTGTGAAGAACTGCTCAGCACAGTTGCAAACTCTTCCAAATAAGCTCCTACAAGTTCACAAGCTACAGATTGTGTGTACTGTACTATTTGACCATAAGTTTGCTTTTTTCCATATGTCTGATGTCTATAACACATCCCCAAAAAATGAACAAACTTACAAAATACAGTTTAAATGATTAAACACTCCAAACTTAAATTCCTTAACAAATACCACACATTCCCCTTTCTAATTTTTATTTACCTCCAAGAAACTACCTTGGATGCATGACTGAAGAAGAAAATACACACAGAGGCATTTTATTTTTTAAAAGGAACCCTACATAAGATTGTAAATATCTTCCACAACAAGCATGCTTAACACAATGGCTGGTGTTAAAGACCAGTAAGCTATGAGGAGTTGACAGTGTTAACACACTGCTATGAACAGGTATCATCTAAGACAAAGACCCCAAAGTGAGATAAAGGACATGCCTGGACTAGGATTTTGCTTATGTAGGGGAGAAAAAGAAAAAAAAAAAAAAAGAAAAAAATTCTTATTTTGATTAAATAATGTAATCAAAATTAACATAAGTCTTTTATAAGGCTAATACTTATACCTGTTCAAATCTATTGATGTCACCATAAAATAGCTCTCAACATAGATATTGTTATATTTGGAGTTGCTAGAGCACTACTATAGAATAGGATGTATGACTTTCCTCTCTGTGTACCTTACTGCTTTTATACGCTATAGAGAGCTAAATTATGATCCCATTTTCTGCAGTTCAAAACATGGAAAAAGAACTTTGTTGTACAATGTATCTGGGTTAACACCCATAAATCACCTAAACTGGAGAAAAATAATGAGGTTGAAAACCAGAACTGTGCTCTCGTGAGGTAGCTCCTCTGGAGCAGATTGAGGCACTTGGAGGGACGCAAGCCTCACTCCGGATAACATGATTTTCTGTAATTCTAATTGGTCTCAAATGAAAATAAAATTTACAAAAACAGCAATGAAGTATTACAGAAGACTACAAGAATTTATTTTTTTCATCTATAGGCTTCATATTTTTTCAAGTTCTCACATTCAGCTCATTATTTTTATGAATCATAATACAGTACTGAATATGCTTAACTCATTTAAACATTTTTCCATCTTCAAACTGTTACCAAGTTTGTGAAAGCTAAAAATTACACTGGAATTCAATGTGTATCCAAAAGAATGTTGGCACAGAAAGGCAGAAATCATTGTGTTGCTCTGAAGCTTGCTACAGGAACCTGACTTCCTGCGGTTGTCATTATAGCTTGTGGGAAAACCCATCAGAGGTAATATTTTATGTCAGCTTTACGAAAATAACTATGTCCCATCTTATGATTATATATAGGGCATGTTTTGTCCATCTGAAAGAGAATATGATTCCAGAATTTCATAGCAAATATGTCGAAAGTGCTACAAATTAAGAGGTGCTAAGCAGTCACCATGAGGGAGGGAAAAAGCAGTTTGCTGGTGAGGTACACTTTAAGACCTATTCATTTTGTGCTGATACTTATCTTCATAACATTTCCTTCTATCAAGATTTGGGAAACATGATCCTGTTCACATACAAATGTTTCTGAAACTTGCACATGGAGACATTTACGATAATTAAACTCTTATTTACCATTTTCTTTAATACTTTTCCATATGCATTACTTTTTAGAAATTCGTAATTATATGAAAACAGCTAGTTTTCCTGACTGTTTTTTGATGTGTGGGCACAAATCTGGGGGGAAAGAAATTATGGGTAGAAACACAAGCCGCTTAAGTTAACAATGGTTAAGCCACCTGAATCACATTAGACATTTGCTATTAAAAAAAAGGAAAATTATTTTTAAAAACTTAAAAGCTAAACCTAAACATAAGTATTGCAGTCATGAAGCACACCTTGCAAGTTCCAGAATGTAGTAAATGAAGTTAACTTTTTTGGCTTACGGAGGATTTACAGAGGGACTTGATCACGCTGTCATTCAGAAGGGAAGCCTTCACATATGGAAACCAAATAACGTCATTCCATCTATTGTAAGCTTTGTTTTATATAATAAGAAGTAGGAGGGGTTTTGTAGGAGGAAATATTTAGAATTTTGACATTATGTTTTTCCCCCAATAGGAGCTAACAATTGTTCTAGAGACAAGGAGAAGAAACAATTATGAAAATAACAAGGCATAAATTATATTTTAAAGAAATAGTATTTAAATGGAAAGGATAAAATCCAAAGTTAAAAGACAAGAAAGACATCAATGGAAATATATTATATTCCAAAATATGTAAGAGAAATACATTTTGTTCCAGAAATTGTCATTATCTTAGTCATTGTTTCCTGGCATCTCATTGTATCAATTTTTCTACAATCTTGTTAACACTTCCTGAAGCAAGCAATTGAAATGCCTGTCCCTAATAGCGACTACTGTTTTAACTCATAGGGAGTTTTCAAAGAAAATGGAGAGGCCAAATTTAAAAAAAAAAAAAAAGTAAGCACTTGATGCAGATATCTAGGATCACAGTAACCAAAAAATCCCTTAGGATTTTATATTATTATGCAAATAAAATAACATTTGCTTTATCAAGGCACTATAATTTGTAACTTCACAGTAGAAGCAGGAATTATCACAGACTTGATCTGAGTGTAACAATGGCAGTAATGCTCAACTTTGGAGTCTTGTACGTAAGTGGGAAGTATATAACCCCGGTATCAATACAGGCTGGGGGATGAAGGGATTGGGAGCAGCCCTGCCGAGAAGGACTTGGGGGTACTGGTGGACGAAAAGCTGGACATGAGCCAACAATGTGCGCTCACAGCCCAGAAGGCCAACTGTACCCTGGGCTGCATCCAAAGCAGCGTGGCCAGCAGGTCGAGGGAGGGGATTCTGCCCCTCTGCTCTGCTCTGGTGAGACCCCCCCTGCAGTCCTGCGTCCAGCTCTGGAGCCCTCAGCACAGGACAGACATGGACCTGTTGGAGCAGGTCCAGAGGAGGGCCACGAAAATGATCAGGGGGATGGAACGGCTCTCCTATGAAGAAAGGCTGAGAGAGTTGGGGTTGTTCAGCCTGGAGAAGAGAAGGCTTTGGGGAGACAATTCGGTACTTAAAGGGGGCTTATAAGAAAGATGGGGACAGACTTTTTAGCAGGGCCGGTTGTGACAGGACAAGGGGGAATGGTTTTAAACTAAAAGAGGGTAGATTTAGACTAGATATAAGGAAGAAATTTTTTACACCGAGGATAGTGAAACACTGGCACAGGTTGCCCAGAGAGGTGGTAGATGCCCCATCCCTGGGAACATTCCAAGTGAGGTTGGACAGGGCTCTGAGCAACCTGATCTAGTTGAAGATGTCCCTGCCCATGGCAGGGGGGTTGGACTAGATGACCTTTAAAGGTGCCTTCCAACCCAAACTATTCTATGATTCTATGAATAAGCACATCCGAATTATAATAAATATTCCCCCTGAAGCTTTTTTACACAACTAAAACCAAGAATTCTGAAGTATGTGAAAAATATTTTATATTAAAATTATATTCTGATAAAAATTTTGTTTTCATTAAATTCAGTCAGGTTTTTTTAGAATTGTTCTTACATTTTTTCTGAGGTAGGGAATTTGAAAAAAGAAATTTAGTCTAATAGTACTTGATGTAGAACATTTTCCAAGGTAGCTAAGTAAATAAAAGTAAAACACACAAACATAACAAACAAATACATTTTTTCTTTTCTAATTAGAAACTATTTGTCAAAAGCCAAAAGAATTCTGTATCAAACATATTCAACATGACAGTAACGGTAGGGATTGTTCAAACATTTGAAGTTTGTGCCACTCTGATCTTTCTCTTCTCAAATTTAAATCATTATTCAACTGTATTTACAGTCATCAAGTGACAGTGGATCCTTTGGCAAATTTATGAAAAAGAATAGAATACACGTGGATAATAATGTCACATCATATTTTCAGAGCAGTATAAAACCAGGTCATTATATAAAAATCAAAATATAAATCCCTTCTTGCTGTATATTTGCTGTAGTGACTTTAAGCAAAGAGAGAAAAAGTGGAAATCCTAGAAGCAGGAAAAGTATAATTAAAAGTAAACGTCTTGGCCTTTGGAAAGAATGAAGGGGCCTTAATAATTTGCCATTGCTGATTTTCTGAACTGCGACTTTCACGCAGCAGTGCAGAGGGTAGTATATGGCAGCCACATGAAAGCATCACTTGCATCCACCTGCTTCTGGCTCAGCCATTTTTCAGGCTGTACTTAAACATAATCTAGAGCAGCTAGAAGTTTATCTAGTCTGTGCTGACATGTATAGGGTAAAGAATAAGAATATTCCCATCTTTAAGGGAATATAAGAACACCTGCTCCATGATGCTGCTTTGGGGCAGAATAAAGGAAGTATTGCTACATGTGCCTTTTATGTACATTTAATGCACACAAATACCCACCCAGTATTAAAGCCAGTCAATAACCATTTAGACACAACCACTAGAAACCTGACCAAATAATTCATTTCTCTATCTGCTTTGTATGATACAGCTTTAATATTCCTCAGATCTTAGGGCCTGCTCTGGAAGCATCTTCCTTTTTCTTTCCTTTTTTTTTTTTTTCCTTCAGATAAGCCCCCTTTCTCTCTAATATCAACTGACCAGTAAATAACGTCATAATTTATCAGCTAATACATTACAGAAATGAAAATGTACAGTAAAATGTTTGTAGGAAGCAAAATAAATTTCCTGCTACTGATCTTAATCTTAGCCAACTTTTATTTTTAAATAATTTCAGAAAATACACATTGAAGTAACTGTTCTATTATGATAATTGAGTTTGTCTTTGAAATGTAAGGTTCAGATAGCAGACTTTTCTATAACAGCCATTTTGTAAGGTTCTTCCAGCAGCATGTATGTTTAATTTACACTCCAGCATATGACCACTGTATTTAGTTTAATTTTAATTTCAGTTAAGATGTCTATATTCATTTGATCAAATTTTGAAAGCAAATGTTCCTAAATAACTTCAGAGAACTCAGACACTTGTTCATTAATCAAACCCACAAATTACTCAGCTTCATTTGTGCATTTTTAATGCTTTCAAAATTTAAGTTGATTCTAAGGAACAATCCAACAACCGCATAGTGTGGAGAGAATTTTCTTCCATTTGATTGGTGCAACTGAAGAAAAGAGTTTACTAGTTACAAAAGCATGTTTATTGAAAGGTTAGTTATAATGCATACTTAAAATCTATATTGAAAAGAAAAAAACAGATTAAGAAAAAGCTGATGTAAACTAAATTTTGGTCATCTTTTCTTAGTAGGTAAAGTTCTATTAGTTATGAATAATTCACTCATCAGGTTATGGTTCAGATGTGTGCTTTCAATGGCATTGTTCACATCTTCCACAGCCTTTTAAAAACTGCCCTTACGTTGTTCTTGTATTTTCCTTCTTTCCTAGTATCTGAAGTTGCACAGTTCACTGCTCTGCAAAAGATATGCACCGAATGTTAAAACAAAAATGCATTATTCAAAGCGTAATACAAAACCTACCAGCCGGGCAGCTGCAGGTGAAATTGTTCCCGTCGTGTTTCTGTGCTACGTCGGTGCAGGTTGCGTTGTTCTGACAGGGCTGGCTCTGACAAGCATCAAATTCTTCACACAGGGAACCCTGATACTCACTCTCGCAGTCACAGAAAAAAGTTGCCTAAAACCAAACAGGATACGTACTTCACAATGAATTTTCAAAGATTATGTTTTCATTGAATACTCTACTGAACAAAGATGTTTTTATTGTTTTCCTGTTCATAACAACAGTAGCTGCCATAAATACATAAACTGCATAAACTTATTCTTCGAAATACTAAACCTGCACCAATTCTTCATCTAAAGGTTTTAATGATGTCAGGGAATTTCATCTAGATGAGGAGTCTGGGATCAGATCCATAACGTCTAAATAACTATAAATTTTTACTTCCATTCCAGAAATTACATTTATAGACTTGAATAACTGTCAGAATAAGTAATGAAGTGCAGATTTACCACAACAAAAGATACACCCTTTAGTGAAGGGCAGGGCTGGGGTCCCAGAGGCTGACTTCAGTGGTACTTCTGTAGTGACACACCCCTTCAACTCTGTTAAAATAGGTCTTCTTCTGAACACATTTGTTACTTTCTCCAAACCTTGCTGCTTAATAAAAGATCACGAACACTAGACCTGTTAAAGATCTTAAATACTTATAGTAGGCACAACATGGTACATTTTTGTTAGTAATAAAATAATTAAGATTGGATTTAAAAAAAAATTTAGGATGCTAAGATTGCCAAGGAAGTCTCAAAGAATGGAAGCAAGGAAAGCTTTCTCATCTGTAGTATACATTTAGATTAAATACCTTACTTTCTCTGTTCATTAAACACTAGATGGCAACACCACTCACTCTCATACATTTCAAAGCCAGATCATTAGGGCTGGAACGCAGCTGTCCTATGCAAAAGCATTGTAATGCAAAGTACAGAATGTACATGGAACTAGAAACAAAGAGATGGGGTTAGTATTTTATCTTCTATTTTTTACTTGTGTTTGCTTCCTATGAATAAAGAGCTGTGACCTAAGTAGAAAAGAAAATAATCATCTTCATACAAATAAAACACTTTACTCGGTAAAACATAGATTTCATTCTTCCTTAAAAATATTACACTGGTAAACTTTAAACAAGGATTAATACTATACATCTCCAAAACTCGAAGTGATGGGTATGTTATTTTATCTGGAGTGCCAGAAGTCCCTTCTAAGTGTATGGTCTATACATGTTCTGATATTTGCCCAACCCTCTTCACAAAACAGCTCTGAATATCTCACACATTAGCAATGACAGGTTTTCAAACAAGGCTGTAGTTCAACAGAAAGGAAAGACAGGCAAGCAAAACGCAGTCAAAAATTATTATAATCACATAGCACAGTAACTTACATTGAAGATAATTCATATGAGCTACACAGGGAAGTGGCTGAGTGAAACAAATAATCACTTTTATTTAAGAAATAAATAATTAACTAAATACACAGTAAGTATTTCCACATTTCCACATAGCATTGGTGGAAAACACATCAGCACAGGGATCACTTTGGTTCCTAAAGACAACAGTGATCAGTGGTTAAAAGTTAGTGTTGTCCTCACATCTGAGTCATGCAGTACCATTGTGCATATATAGGATCAGGACCCAGGTAAAGAGCGCACATAAACATGTTGCCTGCAGCATCCTTCACAGCTGTTCTCTTACTGATACTGAATTATGTTATTGACTTATAGTGTTTGTTAGCATTCCCGGAATGGAGTGTTGAGTTTAGACTTAATACAAAATCAAGTTTGCTGCCTGTCTCAATAACTCACCTGTTCTGGATGAACAAAGTGAGATACCATACTATGAAAAAAATGCAATTTTTTCTTAAAATGGACATGAATAGAGCACGGGGAAAGATATAGGCATTGTACCTAGATTCTGTACCCTTTTTGAAGAGATCAGAGTCTTGATCTCATTTAAATGTGTTTCTGGTGCTTGCGTATGCACTGAAAATGAGAACAGGCTTATCTACATCTATCTGACACTAAAGACATCCCTAAGCAAGAGAGTCAAGAAGTATACCATCCTATCAAAGTTAACTCCGTCAGAACAGAGAGGTACCATGTTTCTTAGGTAGGCTCGGGTTCATGGTTGTTTTATGCTAGATCTGAGAGTGAGATGCAAAGTACATCACTACCTGAACCATTCATCGGAGAGGAAGGGCATGTCTGTACTGTCCACAGAGACATAAATAGCATGGCTCTGTCTGCACTACAATCCCATTTCGAAGCAATGGACACTATTATAATGTAAGTATTAATGTATTTAAACAATGCAACAACTAGTCATTGCCTCAACAATATTAATGAAATAGGAAGTTAAAAAAAGCTTAGATAATATTGATATCTTTCTAAGAGTATGATATAGGGATCAATTTATCATAAAGTGCAGTTAACAAAATGGGTTTTGAAGGCAGAGAAGAAAAGCATTGTAACCCTTCAGACTGAAATGTCTAATGACAGATAACAGTTCTGAGATGTAGACAAGTTATTCCATACAGAAGATTAGGTGTCATCATTTTTATTAGGCATGTCATCTTCACTTTTCCCAAATGATACTATTAATTTTTTTCCTGAATAGATGTCATGTACTAGCATATATGAGGAAAACTAAGTCAAGAAGAAACTACACATTGCCATAATACTAGTATTAAAGTCACTATCTAAGAATTCCAAAACAATCTACTATCAATAGACAGTTCATCTGTGTATTTTACTTGATTTACTTGATTTACTTGATAGGAGTGCAAAACTATCTTATATCAATTTGGATGGCAATAAAATAAATTCTTTAAAATAATTTGCTATTACTCAATCCAATTGTCTGTAAGTATCATATTATAAATATAGGTGGAATATAGTACTTTTTTCCCCTATTTTAAGTAAGTAATAATGTGCTCATCAGATTCTAAATTTCAGACTAGAGATCACAAAAGCTCACCATTTTTCTTTTTTTTTTTAAACTATAGTAAAGAAGCTGTTAAGATGACCAGAACAAAATGAAAGTCTATTCTTTCTCTTGCTGAGAAAGACTTTCAGTCACAGTGACTTGCTATAATATTTGAGCAAAACATTGCTGTATGATAATTACACATTTTGTATTTATGAGTATATTGTACTTAAGAAACTACGTCCATATGCAGGAGAGCATGCCTTTAGGTATACATGAGGCTTTTTTATAATTAGCTTTTTTGCAAATATAATCAGGTGGATCTACCCCAAAGCTTCCACCCCATATAGAAGACATGGAAATCATCCCTATGCAGTTCAATACGTTATTTCTCAGTGCAGGCAGAGACCAGTTATTTTTGTATAAATCTCAAGGGTTCTAATTCTAGCAATAAAATTTCATATTTACAGTCAGCTCTTCCATATTTTACATGGGAGATTCGAAGTTACAGAAGAGAGCAATCTGTGAAAGAAACCATTTTATTCCCATATGTAAGCAAAATTGTGGCCCTCAAATCCAATGGATGGCCAAAGTTCACTTTAAAATCCTACATGGAATCAGAAATTCACACCAAACAAATCTCTCTCTCTGGGTTAATACCAAGATTTTTCTCTTCCATTCACAGCTAACTGGTTCGAGGACAACTTATTCTGGTGTAAAGCTGAGTGTATAAATGTGAAAGTGGTATTTATATTGTGATCATGCCAAGACCAGTATTATCCTTCTGACACATTCCCGCTTCCATTGTGGAAGAATGGCAAGCATGGCAACAAAGCAGGGGTACAAAGCTCATACAAAGGAAGGAAAAGGCATCGCTTTGACTCAGCATCACCTCACTTCACAGAACTTTGTTCAAAGTGGTGAATTTTATGTTCCTTTCAAAAGCAACAATAATTGAAAAAGAAACTCTGCCATTAAAAGCTTTCCATTTCATATCCACAATCTATCAAAAGCATCTAGCTGAGTGGAAGCTAAGTTATATATCAGTAAGGAATGAGTAAAAACTGGCCAAGACTTCCAAGTTAGACCAGAATTCATTTGCTTATAGTTTTATGTACTCCATAGATAACAGTATGCCACTGCACTTATATCACTGCAGATTGTTAATTACATTTAACTTTCTCATTAAGCAGATGTGTTACTACATTCTTTTACATTAAACTAGATTTGGAATAAAACTATGAAGTACATAAAAACACAAAGACAATCATTAATCTTCTTGGCACTGGAAGCAATGACTACAGCCAGCAGAGCTCTTTGCACAGAAGGCCTAATACCACGAATAGGCTTTCTTCTAAGAAGTTGCTTTGCATCCTGCAAGACTAGATTGTGCAAAACAGAATGAATTACAGATAAAAACAAACAGCAAATCACAGAGGGTATGTTGGAAACCTAAAGAAAATGAAAATTTCGGTTCTACAAAAAGAAGTGCAGAAGATGCGTCCTGTGGGAAACGGACACATGCTTGACATGTACCGACCGTTGTGATTTTGGCAGTTGTTTGCTCCATCGTTAGGGAAATCACCAAGATATTTTAGGGCATATCTCACCTAAGATGAGTTAAACAACGCAGAAACACCCTGCTTAATGAAATATGCACCTTCTATTTTTAACTATGTTGCTTATGCTGGGCCTGAATCAGATTCCTGGCTGAAGTTCTATTATGCAACTAATAGGCTAAAGCGTAAGGAAAACTGACAGATTTAAAAAAACACTATGGACGAACAGACAACACGACATTTTTATTGTCCCTGGAGTAGGAAGCTGGACATAAATTATCTACATTTGGAAACACCGTACCTGAGGTTCTCGTGAGTTACCCCAGCCCAGCAGGCTACCTGGCATAGGTTTGATGGCACTCGAGAGGATCACTGGGGACATTTCTCATTTGTTCAAGTTCTAGAAAGTTCAGGAGCAGTTTGTGACAGTGAAAATAAAAGCAATTACATTTCTGAAGTTAAAATTTTATTTGAAGGTAAGAGGTACTGAGAATCCTACTAATTCCAGTTCTCTGACTACCATGAATTGATAGACGCCTCTTCAGAAAGAGACTTCAACATGATTTCTATGTCCCACAGCTTCAGCCACACGGCTGTCGGTCAACTACAGCCTAGTGCCTGTTACATCAAAAACACTACCTTAATAAATTTTCCTGTTATTACTCTTAGGTTCAAAGAAAGAACACGTGGAAAGATATGAACAATCCTAAGTTTTTCTATTCATTTCCCAGGGAAAGAAACACAGGGGATCATTTATCACTAACGGTTCTAGTTTCAATGTCAAGATTACAGGTGGGGACATACTGGTACTGATTTTTCTTTTTTTGAGTGACATAATAGCTCCTCTTTCTTGCCATGAAGCTAATTTGTCTTTCTTTGTAAAGATTATTTTATTTTACTTGCCATGTCTCAAAGATTTATAAAACATGGATAATTATTAAAAGCCATATATGCATTTTCCTTAATGCAGAAAAGCATTAATGCTTCTGCACAGATACAGGAAGTAATTTATTTTTACTTCGTGACATATGACATGCAATAAGACAAAAAAATTGGAGTCATAAAAATGGACAACCATGAAAAAAATAGAAAATAAGACTATCAAAGGCTTTAATTCTCAACTTGAAAAAAATGGAAAAAGATGACATTTTGATATGCTGTTATATACAGTAAATTTGAATGTATTATTTACATAAATCATATTCAAGATGCTGAATTTATAAAATAAAAATGTTAAATATAGTAAAGCAGAAAAACTAAACTGGACTGTGAAATAGGAACTGTATCTGAATGAATAATTTATTTGGATACCAGCCAGCTGGTATGGTAGAGTAGCACTTACTTCTAAACGCATCTTGCAATAATTGTGTTCACACATTACCTCAAGCATTTTAAAATTTCATTTTTGAGAAATAAAGTAGATGCTTAATTCTTCCAGATGTTAGCACTGCCATGCAGATTACTGTAGCAATTTAATTATTGTTGTTACAATTCAGAACGCCATTTTTCTATCAAACATGCTTATTGAGAATTTAAATCGGAAAATGGTAACAGATGAACTAACAGTGAATTCCCTAAATATGCCAAATTTTCTGTGCTCACAGCAGGCTCACAGCTGTTAATATTTACTCAACAGTTACTATTGCTTTTATCTCCCAAATGAATACTAATAAAACCAAAGATCAACTGTGCATATTAGTGCTGTAAATGACTTTTAATCCATGAAATAAAATCAACACATATAGCAGGTAACAGAGAATACAGGATCTCATTCACAGAAGGCCAGTCTGATTTTGTAAAAGCAGTATACAAACTGCAAATTTAACACATTTCGTTCTTATTTTCTCATGTTACTAGATCACACAAAAAATTCACAGTGGCCAGTGGAATTGCTGTTGCTGTTGTAATCTCTCAATGTTGTATTATGTACAGGAGAAAGCCACACAGGAAAACTTCCAAACATTACTAAATTACTCCATTCTGTTTCTTCTCATAATTATGCTCAGACAATTCCATTGCACTGATCAGTGATTTCTGTGCAAGCAATTATTGAAATGTGGAGAGATAAGTACTAGATGAAATCAGACCTAAAACCAAAAGAAGGTTGAAGACTTAAACTGGAACACACTGGTCTGGAGATTGGGGATCCCAAGTGCCCACCACGTATTCCTCATCTAACAGAGAAATATTCTTGTATAGTGACAGTAAGATGCAGTACGCATTACCTTATACCTAATTTGAATAATTGTTTTTATTGCCAGGGCAGGGTATGAATCTTTGCATGTCATACCAATCATTTTCTTACTCTTAAGTTCTTGATTTTTAGGAATAGCAAATAAATACATTGTTATTATTTAGTAACATCTGTGAGCTTTTGAAGCCTATTACACAGCAGCAAGGTATGCACACACTCAGAGGACCAAGTACCATTTACCCTGCGTTTATATTATCATGGAATTTCCACACTACAGGAAAGTCTTGATAAGTTTACCTTACCTCGTCTGGTTTGGTGATACATTTTCCTTTCCCCGAACACTGGAAGTTATCTGAATGGCTTCCCACAGGCATGCAGGTACTGACTTTCACTATCACAGTCAAGCGTAGAGCCACAATGCATTTAGTAACGGAATCATTCAAAAAACCTTAAAAAAAAAATTATTATTCTTACTATATGAGAAAATACGCTAATAGATATTAACACTCTACTTCTAGACAAATAAATAAAACTGAATTGAAAGAAGCTGTCAACTAAGAACATCATTGCTCATATTTCATACACACCTATTTAAATTTAATGCATGTAAATACAAATTAGAATATAGTTTGGAAACAAACACTCATTATATTGATTAACAAAAGGAAGGCAGGCTGGTGAAACAGATCTACCTCCAGAGCTCTAATCTGTTATCATTTTTTAGGTCTCTAATAATCAAATGCTTTTGCCTGCCATCTTTTTGATAAGTTGAAAATATATTTCCTTAAGTTTTTCAATGACAAGGAATATTAAAATCAAATTCAGTGGAGAAAAATGTTTAAACGAATTTCAAAAAGTTACTTCAGAGCTAAAAAGCATACAGATCATAAACTGCATTACACTGGTAACAGATGGACAGTCCCTCTGGCAGCAGTTTTTATGAAGTTTGCAAGAACAGACATACACTGCTTGACAGCATTTCCTTGTATATTTGCAATACAAGTATTATTGAATGTCTGATCTGATTGTTCTATAAGGTGATATACCAGCTATAGATGAACAAAACATGAAAATGGGAACATTTGACAAGGAAGATGAAAATTCATGAATCTCTGACTAGCACCTGTAATTGCATGGAATTAAAAAAATAGTTGGTTGAAAGCTATTAAGGCACGCTGGAGCATAACAACATCCCTATAACCCATACTTCTAACAGATATACCTGGAAAATAAAATAGAGGACAGCAGGAAAGATAAAAAGAGGCACATACACAGCCCATGATATACACAATTAAGTCAGAATTCACGTCAAAATACATATAGCCTGCTCCTATACTTCACTTGTGCTCAAACAGCATTGTTCCACCACAGTGACTGGAAACCTGGGTTACAGCCCTTCCCTGCGTGGCATAAGTTAGCTGGTTTGTTCTGGAGCTTGTGGCAGAATAAATGCACAGTGCCATAAAAAGTGTGGGTTTGGTATAGTGTATACACTGTATGCAGAATATTTGCATTTAAAAAAACGAAGATCCTTCAATAAATTGTCCAACAAATTTGACTTCACTATCCCTAATGTAGGTAGACTCCTAAGAGTCTAAGACTGTGGTATAAGTATGGAAAGTTACAGACATAGAACCATTGCAGGATTATACTTTTCTTTAGAGATAAATACAGAGAGAATTTAAGTAAAAATGGATGCTTTTTTAAATCTAAATATCCTTCATTTTAAAAAGAATGACCATAAATGGATGCAGGAAGTGTATGACATAGAATGTTTTTTCTGTTATTCTAGAATCCATTTACAGCCTAAATCTCAAAGGAACTTCAAAGATGCAGTCTAGCCTCTTGCATTATAGACTGGTGATAGCACAATATTTAGTCAAGTAGGAAAAAAAATAGTACAAGACAGTATGTATAATGAACAGTAATAAACCAAAGTTTCATGAAACACTCTGAACTTCAAGTGAATTCTCTTTCCAGAACAGCTGCTAAACATTACTTACATTCTGCATATGAAAGTGTCAGGCATAACTAATTCTAAAAATTCTATAGAAAATCATATGGAAGACTTCCATTCTTTGTTCTTCATTTTTAGATTTCACTTTTTAAAATGCTGCATCCTTTGAACAATTAGTTGTTTATGCTAGAAACAATGATCCTTAAACCATATCATCAAAGCAGGAAAATCTCATGTCCAATACAGATGTCATCAGCTTGAGTATAGCCTCTACAAGTTAGCTAAATATTCTAAAAGATCAGATTAAAAAAAAAATGTATTGGGTATAGTTCCAAATGTCTAATGGTCTGTTTTGGCTAGTGAAGATTATTGTAATCTGCTGACCTCTTCAAAGCAAGCCAATTTATTCTGGCCTTAATACACACCCCATTTTTACCCATCTGTTCAAAGATGCAACCAGAATTATTTCCTTTAACAATTGAATGCAATTGTCACTGGCAGTCATGCAATTACATATGAATGCTTAGAAAAATGTGGTATTTAGAAAATGTCTTTGGGTTCACATTTGCTTGTCTGAAGCAGATCGTTACATATTCTTCAGGACAGTTCCCTAAAGGAATATTAAATCAAACTTCTTTGTACTTTCAATCTTGTTACTATTTTGGTATCAAAAGCCCTTAGGCAAACCACTGAAAAAAATTATTATTCTCACTGGAATGCCATATATTTTCCTGTAATTTCTAATTATCTCATCTAATTTCCAAAGACTAGAAAAATAAAAACACGACTATTTATTTTCACTCTATAGAAGTTGCATAGAACTTTCTGAGATCTCTAGGTTTTAAGGCTAGAAGCTTGTCTCACCATCTAAATATGACTCTCTGCTTAACTCAGGTCATAGCACTTCAATTAATTCCTTCTCCAATTCCCATAACAGCGACTGAACTAGAGTGAGTTTTAAGTTCTATTTTTAACTTCTAGGTAGGAGAATAATTTCAGAAGCATGTTTACAGTTCTCTTCATCTACAGCTGCTTATATCAAAAGGTAATTTTGTTCAGTTTAACCTTGCTGGTTTTTTAAAGCTAGTTAAAACAATGACATCAGAGCGTTTAAAGTTGAAGAATTCAGGGGTGAGCTATTTACAGTAATATTACGGAAACAATTTTAAAACCTAATAAATCATAATATGATGTGAGTAGTCATTTAGATTGCAGAGGAGGCATTTTCAAGCTTTGTGCACACACGTTTGATAGTCTGAGAAATGTGTGCATGACTTCATTGGCAGTACGCGTGGTAAAATACACTGCAGCTCATTCCACCCTGGTAGCTTCACCTACTTATGCCAAGGAGCACAAAGTACGTGTGCTCCTGTTTCTCTCACATCAAGAAAGTTAAGAATGAAAAATAAGGAGTAAAGTCAAAATAGAAGATGACACGTGTCATCATTGTGTCCAGGTGTTTTCAGCAAGATCATATCATGCCATTCAGATTACCACTACTCAAACATTAATTGACTGTAGATTTCCTAGACTACCCAAACTGCTCTGCTTCCTTCGTAAGCCCCATTTCTGAACAATACCTTCCTTCTATGCACAGCAGACTGAGGTCAGCAAGCTGGTCCATAGCAGACTGCCAAAATAGGGAAGACTGAAGGTAAGAGCTCGCCAACTCAGAACATTATCCTATTGCATATTATGCTAGAGGAAGGCATAAGACTGAATTACAAATCGTAACTAACTCTTGATATGCACTCAATGCTATTACACGCACAAACACTCTTACCTATTGCAATTGGCTCAAATGCATTTCTCTGTATTCCATACAGTGAATATATGTATTCCAACATATATTCACCTATGGTTGAAACACCAGATTATCATTTTACAGCAGAAATACAGTAATAGTTCCCTACATTAAAGTTCCAATTCACAAAAGTATAGGTCTTTGAGTCCACCTACAGGTTTCTTGGATGAAAGAGAATGACTGCCAAGGGGTTTGGGCACTCACAATGAAGCATCAGTCCCCAAGTTTTCAACTTATTTTTAGCCTGGTTTCCCAAGGAAATGAGACAGCAGTGGGATGTCTATCAGTTTCCATCTGTTCTCTTTTCCTCTCTCAACACTTCCCACAGCAAAAGCTTTTGGGGTCAGTAGCCAACTTAACATTTTGCAAAGCAGTGGAGTTCTCAAAGACACTAAGTGCCTACAGTTTCCCTACACAGTATATAGCCCCAGCACTAAGGGCACTGGTAAGTCAAAATGAGTAGGAAAACAAAAAAGGGCCCCAGAATAAGGTGATGTCATTTCTCCACCCCATTCCTGGTGTACAGTACAGTCAGTTATTCATTATTTGGAAAATGGAAAACTGGGATATATACAAATGGAAGACAAACAGATAGTATCAGTCCTTCAGGAGCAAAGCAGTGGTATTGGGTATGCCTGCACCATATCTTCAGTTCATGTCATGTAGTAACATAACGAAGCTAGACTTCCAGACCTGATTTCAGTGTCCACAAACAATACCGCTGCTATCACAGCATATTGAACCACAGTTCATAAGCCTTAGTGGTCCACGATAGAAGCTACATAAGTATGTCTGCTAGTTCATCCACAGATAATGGAAAGTTATAGAATTAACCTAAAGTGTAAAAGATCCAAGATTTTCTGTTTGACCACATCTCTCACATCACAAGAGAAAATGTTATCCAGCAAGCTAAAGAGGAGTGGTCAATATGCTCAACCTTTTCTTTTGTGGCCATTGAACTTTGCAGACATAAGAATAATATAAAGAAAGAAAGCTAGGAAAAAAAGATAACTAAATTTTGATTACAGTACTCACCAGAAAAAGAGACAAAGGAAGACTTGAATTCTAGTCCTTTCTCCTAAGATTTTTTATGTCCAAATTTTATCCAAAGATTATTTTGTGTCCATAACACTCACACTGTCTATGTATCATATGGTATAGCTAACATTCAAGACTATGAAGACCACCACAGGGGTCTACACTAATCACCACCATGCTTAAGTGCCTTTTTGGATCTAAGCATAAAGTAGTAAATTCAGTTTAACTATACAAACCAATTTCCCTCTCTTATGGCATTGTATATCACAATCTCAAATAGTGGTTTTTCATCTAGCAAATCTAAGAGAGCTCAATCCTTTCACTCATTCATGGAAGTTATGTTCAACTCATTTTAGAGACCTAACAAATGAAAAACCATAACGAGATGTTCTCATGATACACTTGGTTGTGAAAATTTACCTTTAAGTGTTGAAACAGTAGATTTACAAATAGACAATCATTTATCACCTTTGCCATGACCCTAATGGTCATGGTCATTAAGGCCTATCAGTACCCTCAGTGCCCTGACACTAATACTGTTCTACTGAATTTGGAAAAATACGTCAGGAATCCTTTCCTAGTTTGCCTTAGGATGATTATCATACATAAGCAGAAAACAAGAAGTGAGAAACAGGTAGCCAATGACATTCACAATCTTTGATGCAGTACTTCTGTGACATCAGTACCATAGGATTCTCGTACAGAACATCTGAGATCATTCTCTAAAGATACTGCTAGGCAACATAGCATCTGGGGATATAAAAATACAGCTGCAATAACAAAACTGTTATTTTGCCCACAAATAGCACTATTCATAAGTAGTACAAGTCTCCCAAATTCTGTATAGATCAGCATGCTTACTGTGCTTTGTCATAGAAGCCCTGGTCAGATACCGCTTTTGAAAGTATATATAGATTTCAGTGAGAATCAGTTCAAGAACTGTTTCAAATACTTTATTTTTCAAAAACTCACATGAAACAGCAATTTAAAGATTTTGTTGTTGTTGTTGATAAGTGACTTTAAAACTTCTCATTGCATTTTCTTCTTCTTCAAATTGACGTCATAGTCAGTTTAAAAATAGTTATGCTTTCTTCCTTCACTACCAACACTGAAAACTCATCCTGAGCTCTGAAAATCAAACATATATTTTCTTCTCAGACATAACCACCATTACAGTGATAAAGATAAATGTGCTGCTGGTCAAGTTATATTCTCGGTAACATTTCTGCAACGCTATCAGAGGCAGATTGACAATGATAGGGTTACACAGGTATAACAGAAAGCAAAATTTGGGTGTCAGAAAATTAATACCGAAACTTTGGGAAGAAATAGCACACAACTTGGCTTCCAAGCTGGAACTCAGTTTTGCACAACTGATAGTTAAAATATATTTATGAACTGAGCAAACCAGCTGGATTCACTTAGCATACGAAAATCCCCAGACACATGTTCCATTACATTTTCTCTAAAACAAATGGCAATTTCTGAATTTCACTGTTACTAAACAATTACCCAAATTGTCTGGACTAAAACCCATAATAGGATTATGAAATAGTCAGCTAGCAAGAGTACACTTACACTTATGAAACCACTTGCATACAGATTATTAAGGAGATGGGACAGTAGCTTAGAGTGTGACCTTCTGTCATGGCTTCAAGGACTTTGCTTACTGTCCAAAATAATGGTGAAAGCCCAGCGAAGGGTGACAAGACTAATCTTCCAATAGATTTCCTGTATCACAATTTCCCCATTATGTGCTTCTTTATCAGTATCTCCACAATGCTAACAAGCTGGCAGTGAACTATTTTGGGCACAAATATAGACCACCAGAATCACTGATACACACTTCACAAAAGCAGTTAAGTGTGGTGGAATACAAATTACATAGCTGGGACTGCGATAATGGGGAGCTGCAGTAGATTGAATGGCAAGGTTAGCTAGGATTTATCTATAGTGACTGGTTCAACTTCAAGACTTATGAGTGGCTACCCTACTTTTAAATACACTGGACAGTATGTTACACTACTAGCTGAAGATCTCAAAGCATTTTATAAAGCGTCATTAAAATGTGCCTCACATTTTCCTTTAAATTATGCATTAGTATCCTTATTTTACAGATCAGGGTAAGCAGTCTGTCCAAGATCTCACAGTGTAAACAACTACGTGGTCAAGTGAATGTAAATATCTTGACTGTGAATTGGTCACAAAAGTTACATTTGAAGAAAGAGAAATCTTACAAATAAATAAACAAAAGGTATTTTGTCAAGTATTACAAATTTAAGCAGATGAACCTCCGAAGATAGGCTAGAAAAATAATTTCCCACTGTTACTTGCTAGAAGTAGCAGTGAATGAAAATTAGTTTTGAATAATTTACTGATTAATTAAAGATGACTCCAAAGAGTAAAAATTATTTAGATGCTAGCTTAAAACATAATACGATGTATAAAAAAAGTAAATAGTCTAATGTTTACATCTACTTCTATGTAAGATGAGATACATGTAACTTGATCATGAAGGGCAGAGCAGGATATTGATTTTTATCATATTTATAAAGATACTCATTCTTATATAGCCTAACAGCATTCTTCAGAATGGTTTGGATTTCAGATGAATGCCTAACTTTTTACCTTATAAGTCCCTCTTTTAAAAAAGCCATTGAAATTAACACTTCATTGACCTTTTTACGCTGTTCACACTTCCGCTGGTGCCATCGTTTATCAAAAGGCCATTTTCTGCAAGGTTAACTCTTATGCCCAGAACCCCCGGGGAATGTTCACAGTTGAGCACAATACTCAATACCGCCTACAATTGGGCCCTTCCAGGCAAATCGCACACATAAAAACGAAAACCAATTCCCCCACCAGCAAGGCTGACGCGCACAAAAGTAACTAAATAGTCACATACACACGCACGTTACTGCATGTCGGCTGAGCGGCAGAACTGCGCGAACACTCCAACTGTGGCACGTGCAAAGCAATGTGATTTAATTTAGTCCAGAGTGAAAGAGGGTTAAGTCAAATGACTGCACATATGCCATGGGCTAGGAGCTCACACAGATGCTCAGCTGACACATGGTAACTTGTTAAAGCTAGAGTAACTTGATTACACAGCTTTCAGTGAATTCAATTCACACATCTCCTATAATGAAATAAAATTGTCCTATTTCATTTTTGCTTAAGTAAAAACAATTTCAACATGCAGCAAACTCCTTTGTTTCGATGGAAATATGTGCGTTTTAAAGACATGTAACAACACAAAACACACCATCCAAAAGACGCAGTTACAACTTGCCTCCTAATCTGAAATTCTACAGCCAGATAAAAAGAGCTCGAAAATCAGACTGACTTGTTTCAAAATACCGCTCTAGATTATTTCTTTTTAATACAGTATTTTGTACACTAAGTTTCATTTTACCTATTCAATATACCTGCAGTCATATTAGTGGTGGCCACTTGTTAATGCATGATGAGATGTTGCAAGAAGATTCATTAAATAACCCAAAGAGCATCAAGAGAGCAAATATCTGCTCAGGGCAGAGATATTAAAGAAAATACTTTGTTGCATTAGAAAGGCAGGACAGCATTTTGGATAGGAAAATATTATCCTTTCTGTACATATATACATACAGTTCACACACTTCTTAAAATGCAACAGATCTCTTGTGCTTGAGGAGCCAAGCATTAATTTTCCTTTTTAAGCAAAACTTCAAAAAGTTTTGTGGAATTCAAGCAAGCTGCCTTATAGGTGCTGGCATTTGAATAGCATCAGTATTATTCACTGCACCATAAAGATGCTATAGCATCCATTTTCAAGTGAGTTTGTACAGCTACCAATTTTATTTAAGGAAATAATTTTGAAATACTTTGTAATTAGTTAAATTGTATTGATCTAAAAGGCTGGGCACCTTGCAAAAAACCAGATTACACACCTGGTCTACATCAGTTTTTCTTTGCTGTGATGAAAACAAACATTATAATTTAAAGATTGTGCTGGAGGATTTATTTTATATTCAGATAAAAATATTAATTCATATTAAATGTTAAACCTTCCGCCTTATTATCTGTAAGGTCGTATCTGAGAAACAGCAATTTTGCTTATAAATTTCTTCCTCTTATTCTATAAGCAGACAATAAACTAAAGAAACTAATGCAGCAATATCTCATGAAAGCTGCTATTTAAGCTGCATCATGGAAGTGCTAAACAAAGCACAAAGTCAAAAAGCAAGTAATTTCAAGCTATTTACAAGCATTTTTTAACAACTAAAGCTACACAAACTTTTCTTATCATATTACCTACGGGGAAATGGAGGCAAAATACTAATGCCCAACTGTCTGTTTTACTATTTTTCTGAAACAGCTCCCGTCATTGCAACTTCAGCAGTAGGCACACCAAGGCAGAAAAGCAATTTTTCCAACATTTTATCATGGAAGCTGATAAGAAGCAGGTTTTGTCAACAGAGTTAATATCCTAATAACCATGATAAAGACTTGAAAACATAATAGCGTTTTTTTATGTTGTTGGGAGAAAGGAAAGAAATAGGTTGCATGCACACAGAGTCAGGACTGCCAACTGCATGCTCTACTTTATGCCCAAACCTCAAAATGAACACTTCTTAAAACTGAAGCAATAATCATACAATACACAATTTTATTACCCAATTTCCAAATTCATCCAACAAAAAAAAAAAAAGCTATGGTGGTTTTGATTACTAGCAGAATTGGACTGTTAAATATAATTTGCTAACTGTATACCAGTATAGGTATACCTATACTAGTTTACCAAGCAGACTGGAAACTGTGTGAAATTACAACTGACTATACGTCTCACATCCATAGGTGTATCTTTTGAGTCATGAAGCACAGAATTGTTGCCTTAGTGAACAGGCATATTAATTTAGCGTCAGAGTAAATTAACTGACTCATGAAGAAACAGATGGTATACAGTCACTGTAAAACTTCTAAAATGTGAGTATTAAAAAAATAAAAATTTTAATGCTTTTATTATGTGTTGGTTTTGTTTTTTTCACTATTCCAATAGCAGATTGTGTTTTCAGAATAAATGTTCCAGTTTTCAATCAGAGTGTGATTGCACGTTTGGATAAAAAATGTGCATGCCCCAAATCATAGAAGATTGAGAGAGTTGCCACACAATCTGAAAATGTCCTTCAAAGTCCTTCAGCAAGGCTTTTTTTATTTTCTAAAGGAAAATTATTATTTTCTCAAGAGAGATATTATTCAATCAATTCAGTAAATCTTATGCAGTTGCAACAAACTTGTATAGAAAAAGATACACATGTTCCTGTCCATGTTCCCAAATCCAGTATATTATTCCCTGAAAGAGAGAAGTGCATAATGTTGGGTGGATTAGATTCCCCCCAAAACACATAACAAGCAGCACTTTCAATTCACCACAGAGATCCTTAGCTGTAACCTATAAACATTTATGAGAACTTCAGTCTGAAAGACTCATGCACAAACTGACGGTGCATCAGGGTACTCATCTCATTTTTTCAGATTTGTAAAATGTATTTCATCTGATTTCAATTTTTCAAGATATATTGCAATGAAGAATAGGTGTGTGACTGTAACAAGGTAAAGTTTTGCAGTTACTTATGTTCAAATATTCTAGCACCATTATTGTTAGCATGAAGATATGAAGATCCTGAATTAAAACAAATACTGATGAGACATTTTATAAATATGATAAATAGTTTATACAAGAATCATTCATTAACTTCAAAGAACATTGGGACAAATAGTATGAAGTTATAACTCTATTGAAGTAAAAGGCAGACTTTCCATGAATTAATGTTTTAAATGTTGATCCCTTTATTGCCATTTCTTACATAAAAATATGATTAATTCCCTCCTCCTTCACTTCCCAACTCTCTGTTTGACAAATCTCGATATCCACCCATAGCGCTCCACAGAATAGATATTTTTCTGTATAGATATTAAAAACATTTGCTATTCAGAAATGCCCTCAATAATTTTTTTTTCCTTAAAGTCCTGAATTTGGGCACAAAACTTTGGAAATTCTCTTGGCATCAAGTGAAGCATTTTTGTTGCAAACAGTGAGCAGACATCGACAGTTCACTTGGCTTGTACTACGGATTAACCACCTAGTGATTACCTTTGTCTAGTAGTAACTTGGCATTTAAAGCCACCAGCACCTTGGGATACGCTGTGTGCTTCATCCTACACCTACCCCACCTTACCTACTGAGCAAATCAGTACTTTCAGGGGTTTTTCACTTCAAAACCTGAACCATATTAGTCTTTTTTCCCATTGGCTAATAAGTATACTTTCTAATAAAACATAATAAATTATTTTAGAAGGCTGGCACATGTGTAGTATCAAATCTTACGGACAAACTCATTAAAATACTCTAAGCAAAGCAGTCATGGTAAGAATGTGTTACAGAAGCTACAAGCCAGTCTTTAAGTTAGTACTCTCTCCCATCTACTGGGGCTTATTTTAATGGCGTAAATGCTGTAATTTAACAACATAATCATGCTGCATAATCACAGCATGATAACTCTTTTCCTGCACTGCAAAAAACTGTTTGCAGATGCAGCAGCTATTTTATAAATCACATTATAGAAAACAGACTGCTCTTCTTTGTTTAATTGTGTTACACTCTTCTCCGCTCAAACCCTTCATTCCCATACAGTGCAGGTACTGTCTCTGGGGTAAACAGCACTATCATCAAGCTGTCTATTTTTAGATCTCAGAGACAGCATTCTTTCCAACCTCCAGACATTGTGCCCTAAATCACATGATCAGCAAATCAGTACATCACTACCGACTTTCGAGTCTTTTCAATCTTGTCTAAATAACTTTAAACTTGTGTCACCATGAGGTAACACGAAACAAGTAATATTTCCCTAAATGTTTTATGTTTGACATAACCATCTTATTCAGAAAGATGTGCAAGAGGTAGTTAAAGTACCTTGCTGAGTAACAAAACTTGGAGGGAACACAGTGAAAAGTGACTCAAGGTGTCGATCAAAAGACACACACACACAAAAAAAAAAAAAAAAAAAACAAAAAACCACCACACAAAAAAACAGATCTCAGGTTTTTTTTACAGTTCTAATCAGAAATTTTTTAAAAGGTCAAAAAAATTGCATTGTACAGAACTCACCAATTAAGAAAAGAATCCTTTAAAAACTCATTTGAATAAACAGAAAAAGAGTGAGGGAAGAAGGGGAGAAATTATATAAAGTAAATATATTGACTGGCATGGCCCACACTCTTACTGTGTGATTCTATGCTTAAAGCATCCTACAGTATCTTGTGGCCTTGTGAGTGTTCTAGCTTAAGTATCATCAGTAAAAGCACATGATACATTTTTGGGTTTTTTTGTATAAAAGTATCAATTTTAATTTATTGTGACTTAGAATAAGTTTGTCGTGTATATCAAGAAATATATGGAAAGTTGCCTATAAGAAAAACTTTATTCATCTGATCTTATTGAAAACAAAACTATTGAAAACTAAAAACTTAAGTGAGGTGTGTCAGATTCACAGACCATTTCCATACCTCTGGATCAAATCTGAAGTATAGACCTTAGCTGAATTATGGATTTCAGTTGAGTTCAGGTACAATTCAGCATTTTTCACACCAAATGACTGAGTTCCTTTTTAAGTTTTACACCCAAGACTTACACTTTATCGGACGAGAACTGATGATGGAAAGTAAGCAGAATACTTCCATACAATTGAGAAGAAAATCCAGAGGCTACTCCGTTTTCTCTTTCTTACATTAAATGTTGATAGGTCACAAATACTTTTAAACTAACAAATTCATGTTTCAGTTTCCCTATTCCTTTAGTATTTCACCCTTTTTCTGCTCAAGTGTTTTAATAAAAGGAAATTATTCTGGGAAAAGGTATAACTAAATTAGGGCCACATAAAATAATTTACTCCAGAAAATGGTTGAGTTATCTCATTACTTGATTATATCATAGTATAGAGTTGCAATGCCTCAGGACTAAAAGATATGCAGAGGGAATGTTTCATATTCATATTCTATCAAAAGCACTACAGGTAATCCATCCATTTGCTAAAATAAATAGGATTTATAAAAATTCAAATGCACTATATCTGCACTCATCCTTACTAAGCACTCAGATGCTCCTATTCATGAATGTATCACTGTACTATTGGAGTCTCCCTGCTGCTCCATGCATATGCATTTATGATTCATGTTCTTTACATAAATCAAATTACACTACAATAACTGGAAAATTCTACAAAGAATTTCACTATCAGGAAATTAAGAAGAAAAAGCAAAGAAAGTATCAAAAACCACATGGAAGTAAAATAAGAGGTTTCAGAAAACTTGTACTGAATGAAATAAGCAAGATCATTAGTACAATTTTTATGAACCAAACCTTGTTTTATATTCATCAAGGAAAAGGTATATTTTTCATCTCATGTTACCTAGCACACAGTAAACAATTCAAAGTAAAAAGCCCAGTGACAGAAAGACAGCTACAGAGAGACAAGTACGACAAGACAAACTATGGAAGAGTAAGACAATATTCATTTTAGTTATCTAAATTAATAGCCTATGCTGTATGGCATGTACAGTCAACTGGAACCTTCACAGAGCAACTTAGGCCCTCTGTTTGGGAGTTTATAGACCAAGCTATGCCTTTAGGTACTTTCATGAGTGCATAAAAGTTAAAATTATCCTGTCTTCAGCAAGTTTTTACTTACTTTTATCATACGTTAACTACCACAAGGCAAATAAAAAATTTATTCCTGAGGAAGACACATGAGGAGAGTTTTAACTCTGATAAATTAAATGCAAAAGTAGATTAAAAGAAAAAAAAGCTAAAACTAAGTATCTTGGAAGGAAGTAAATAATAAAGAAAATATAAGGAATTGGAAAATTATTTTAAGAAAATAAATGTCACTAAAAGAAACCACTACTGACAGTAATTAAATGATTATACTAACAACCTTCAAGCAATATCTTTGCTAAGTGACGGCTCAGAAAGGAGAGAACATGGCACTACTTCTGCATTTGGGTTTTTTTCTGTATTAGCTATAAACTTAGAATTTGGCCCAATGCTTCTGCATCAGAATGCTTTTAATTTTACATTTATTAGCATGATAAGTTGCCAAAAAATAATTTGTGGCAGCTTATACTTCATTATAAGATATACAGCATTTTAAGCAGATTACAATGAATGCTGTTTTTACAATTACTTTGGTTTCATGTCATTGGTATAATAAACCATCTGCCCAGAAAGCTCAATTTAATTAAATCTATTGTGTCTATGCATAAATACTGCATTAAATCAGTATTATTTCCCATACACTTAAAAATAACATAACAGCCTATTTTCATTACACCCCTTCCACAAAGATGCTTAACATTTAATTGCCCAATGAAACATATAGTATATTTCTAAGGTTTCATACTCACGGAGACAAAGCTAGAAAAGAAAAAGTAGTGCAAGTAAACACTGCTAGAAGATCAGATTTCCTATTACATTTTAATATATTTTTTCAAGTTTACTGTGTACAGGCTTAAGCTTCTTTACAAAGTATCCCATGATACAATATCTGAGAAAGAAACACCTCAAACATCCGGAGTTATTTACTGTAGCAGTCACCAAAAGCTTTACAGTTGATTAAAACAGAACATATAAAATACCTTGCATCATCTAAAGGTATTGGGCAAAAATCACCATCTAGATTTTGAACCAAATGGTGCCACCTGTGTAAGAATTTAGTGTACCTCTTGTCTGCTTTGAATGAACCAATGGTCCCAATATCACATCTGGATCTTTCAGCAGCACTTAAATTAAGGGAATTACCTCTTTGTTTCTCTAAATGTTGGGTAAACCATCGACTGTCACCTAGAGGTGATAAACAAAGTCAGCATGTTACTCACCAATGAAGTAGTTGTTTCCTAATGCAAGCATTTCTTCAGAAAGAACAAGTCCACCCAGTGCCTGGAGAAGAGTGACACTTCTGCCATCAATAAGTGAACACTGTTTAAATCCAGTGGTTGTGACCTTCCATAGCAGGATAAGAGAAGCAGTAGCATCTTGCCTTATTCTAAGAAAAGAAATGATAAGAATATTTACACTGAGGGAAATTGGTGTTATTAGGAAGTACATCACTGCAGAACAGAAGCTTATCAACAAAAAGAAGGAAAACTTAAATGTAGCAAGTATGGAATCAGGAAAAGGCATGAAGGTTTTTAGCATGTCCACAAAAATAAAAAATGCTTCAATAGTAAGATTTGCATAATAGTATATGTAATAGCAGATTTAATCATAGAAAGTCGCAATTTCTAATACTTGAAGGATACCATCTTAATGCCCAAGAAGAGTTCTACATAAACATTACACAATAGTAAAGCATCCTTATTCAGTCTTTGTATTTATGCATTTTTTAATAGTACCTCCATTCTATGTCTACAGTGTCACCATTTTCTGCAGCTGAAGTACATCCTGACCTCTTGTTTACTGAAGAACATTCAATGTTCGTTCAATACAGGGAGACAGATCCTGGTAGAAATCCTCATTTGTTTGACATACCAGATCGAAGGTTCAGAACAGTTTATTCTTGTAAATCAAATAAGTCATGTAATGCTCCCCAGGTCACTGAGTCCATGGTGCCTTCCTGAATATTGACAGATTGGATAAAGTAATATCTACAGCTGCATATATACTGTCGGCTCCACTAGGGACCACTGTATCTATGTCAGTGTTTCTTTCCTCTCAGGATACTTTTTTCCCTACTCACCTCCATAAAGAAAAAATAAAAACCTGTCATGTTTCTGGCAAGTTCCCAAATATTTGCATTCATTTCCTCTGAAGGAATCCCAAATGAGTTTGAACAATCCTCCAAAAATTCAAACACAACTGCATCCAACTGCTGAAAACCGATAATTCTCTCCTGCTGAAAACAGGCCTCCAAATACCCAGAGATTAAGTTCTCTTCCACAACGTCCTGTACTGAAATTGTTTCAATCCTGCTAAAAACACAAGGCAGTTTCTCCCTTGTCACTTCTTATTTGAGTTCAAAACAAGAAACGCAATGTTTTGTAATCATGGTTGACACAAGTTGAAAAAATGTTGCAACTAGACATCATAAGAAGCAAATTTTTGACAGTATTTTGGGTCCTCTTCAAGAACAACCCCATCGCCATCCCCAAAGCTGACCATCTCACTTTTAGAACAGGATAGCAACTAGTTTCATAGTTTAGGTCACACCTGACAATCAAACAAAATAAAATTATTTAACTGAAATTATTTTCCTTTCATAGATAGCCATCGAACCAGAGATGTTACTTGGGCCTTTAACACAGGAAATACAATGAAAGAAAGATAGATATTAACCTGCATTAATCTACCCAAATATAAACCACTACTAAAGATACATAGTGTAAAAAATGACCAAAAATGACTGCGTACTCTGCAACTTCCTTTAAAATGGGGTCCCTCCATCAAGGGTCTTAAATACAGCTCTAGAATCCACAAATGCCAGCTTATTCCTGATTTCAGGAAAAGACATTTGTTTGCTTACAGATTCCAGCCAGCCAGGGCATCCACACTCACAGATCTCTTCCCGACTTAGGCTTAACGCTCATGAATGAGCACAAATCAAAGTTCCGTGGGAAGAGTAGGGCAGCTCCCACGTTTAACAGTTACTGCTCCAAACTGTCTGCAGCTTGTCTGCTTGCATCAGCTTGTTTTTTCCTGTGAGCATGGCCTTTTTTAACTGAAAGCTGGGATTCTGAAAGATAAGATGACAGTATGAGGAAAGTGGGCTATTTTGGGAAAATCTAAGTCTAAAATTGCAGTAAAGCTGTGAGCCAGAGAACTACGTTGGCAGATTTTTATTTGAAATAAAATTACCAATAAGAAAATGCCTCATCCCAGCTGACAGAATCAGATCTTTCTAGGAAGTCACGTTCTGTTAATTAAAAGTAACAGAGCAAGTATTTGATCAAAAAAGCATGAGTTTGAAAAGTGAATAACACAGAATAAATTCAAATTTTTGAGAAATGTGGTTTGTAGGACATACACAAAGATTTCACAGCCGATGATGACAACCAAAGCAATAATCCAGAAATCAAATACAAATGCACAAAATACATGCATTTATATAGTCAACCATAACACTTTCTACCAGCAAATGCATCTTGAGATTAAAGTGGGGAAAAAAGTGTTCACCACATGAAGGAGAAAGGAAATGTTGTATCTTCTCCCAGCTGACATCTTCAGCACATCTGCCCTAATTTCTAATGCGTTCTGATAGCCCAGAGACAGTTTACATGCTTACATCTTCTAAAACATAAAATATGTGGGAAAAATTACACAAAGCAAAGAGCTGTCATGGCACTGCTAGAGGCCTGAAGTCTGTCTGAAGTTCTTTCATATACTTTTAGCAATTTGACAAATCCTCCTATCTGAAAAACGGTTGACTAAAATATCCAGGCAAATTAAAATAAAAGCATTTTTATATTTCATCACATGTGACAAATATTCTTACTTTATTGATGTATTCTGTGGAACTTCAAAGGAGATAAGCCGGCCTCCAGCAGAGTTATTGGAACTGGCATTTCCACAAGCCACATCTGGGGTTATCTGAAAATAAAAATAGCTTTATTTAACACTAAACCAGAAAACCTGACCAAAGAAAACATGAAAGAATTTTTAAAAAATAACACTAGTAGTCCAGCAATCATCTTTTAAAAATCATCAGGATGGAGCAAAACATTCACCAAAACATTTATGCTATCAGCAAACGTTCTGAAAATTCACATAACCATCCTTTTAGGTTTTTGTTTTAACAAAAACTTCCTGCACATAAATGTGAACTTCTAAAGGCATCTTCCTTTAAAAGTGATCATGTTTAGAAAAAGATGAACAGGCTTCTGGTCTTTTAAAATAATAAATAAAGCTCTAACATTTGCCACATCCGAGAAATATTGCATCATTAATTTAGGTATCTTGGAGGATTTATAATAGCAAATACTGATATTGTCTTTCTATTATATTGAAATATGTTTTTTTTCCAAACACAGATTACTTTAAAAAAAATACTCTCCCACTTGTCCATTACTATTCTTTCCAATTAAAGTTGCTTGGACAAAGAGTGCTTTCAGACGGAAAAAAATCATGAGCATGGTTGAGAGCGAAAGGATGTATTTGCCAAATCTGCAATGCCTAGCAGGCATAGAAATCAGTTACTGTATTAACTAGATCAGGACACCGTACAGGATGCCATACAACAGAGAGGAATCACAGACAGGCTCCTTAATTATTCATATCTTGTAAAGTAGTAATTTCATAAAGGCAGTATGAAAACCATTAGCATTTCCAATCATACCTTTATTTCAAATAAGTAATATTTTACGTGGCATAATTGAGTCTTTCTATTGCCTACATTAACATCATCGTAGTTTTAATTTACATAATCGTAGTTTCTCAGGTATCTTCATCAGCTTGCCTATGGAATATCACACTGTAAAAAAGTCAGTGAGTTTTATCTTCAAATTGGTAGGCAGATTTTGCAATGTTATTTTTTCAGTCATCTGGAATGAGTGTGCAACCTTTTTACGTCAACCTTACTAGCAAAGCAAAAATGCAACCTGACACACTTCTATGAATTAATCATCCATCAACGAAAAAGCCAGAAGCTAATTTGTAAATTTAAGTAAAATTCAAATTCGTATTTCAAACATTACTATGAAACACCTGTAAAAACATGAACAACAGAAGTCCAGAATATGATGCAAGTAGTAATTTTTAGGAGACTCAGAGTTGATATTGACTCAGGCAAGACAAATACTCAGTATTCACATTTCCCACAAATGTCTATTTTATTCGATCCGTTGTTGAATTCTCTGGAACATATAATATGAATACTTGTAGTTTATGAAAATAAAGTGAGATACAATTTTATTGTATTTGTTCAAATAAATTTTGAAAAAAGATAATATAACCATTACAATTTTTCAATCTTGAAAGTCAAAATTCAAAGCACAATGAATCCAAAATTAGTTTGGCTAACATTCTTACTTTTATATTTGCTAACATTTAAACTTTCATTTTCTTTAAGTATCTATATGCCTACTGGAACAAAGGGAAAAAAACAAATCAACATCTCTATTCTCAGTCTTATACTACATCTAAAAATACACTCACTTTTAAAGTATTTAGTTTTACAATTTCATGCATCTATTACCTTGGAACACAAGGGGAAAAACTGTAATTTAAGCATTTTATTTACCTTACTATTCAATATTAGAAGTTTGTAAAGTAAAGGGTATTGATCTCTTTGAAACTAGAATTAAAAAAAAAAAAAAAAAAAAAAACTAAAGAAGCAAGAGCTGAACAAAGTGGCTGCATAACAGAAGCTGAGATTTAACCTTGTGAAAATGGAAAAAAACAAACCAAAAAGACTTTGGTTTGCAAACACATCAGAATTAAGGATTACTCAGCGTGAAAAGAACACTTAGGAAATATTTCAATGGTAATCAGAAGAGTGAAAGGCAAAATGCAGGATTTTGACTCTTCTATTAAGAGATCTGTAATGTTTGATGTCTTTCTCTATCTAGGAAGTCCATTTGTAATTGGCCCTGACTTCATGCTCTACGAATCTGATAAAATAATCATCTAAACCAGTAGGACACTAAAACCGGGATTTTACAACAGCTGAAATTTTATTTTTTTTTAATATTAAAAAATTGGTACTTGGATTGGACAAAAAACACAGGAAGAAGCAGCAGCTCTCATAAGGAACAAAAAATGGTTCCAGCAGTGTCCTATTTCAGACAAATACTAGGGAGACAAAAATGACACCTTTGACACCTGAATTAGGAAACAAATTACACAGCTTCTCCACAGCTGTGGGAAATTTGTACAAAGATTTTTAAGCATGTCTCTTTCTTGTCTTAACAGAGCTCTCTGCAAAACTGAAAGACTGAAGAATGAGGGCAAAGACGACCAATGCATTACAATAAGAAAGGACACTCAGAAGATGAAAACAATCTCTAAGTCTCACTCTCAAAAAAAAAAAAAAAAAAAGCTGCTAGAACTGGTAGGAGATATTTAAAACAGAACTCACTGGAAAATATACTTAAATGATTTTCAGAAAGTAAAATAAAGAGCATTCCTATCCTAATTCCTCCTTAAAATTTAAACAGTGAGATTGCTAAAGTAAAAAACACAAACAGACCATCTAAAGTCATTTAAAGACAATCTTAAAAAAAAAAATTACATATATCTGCACTGACATCAAACTTTTCCAAAGTTCCCCTGAAGCATTCAATAGTAGAGAACCTTGAAGCCAGCAAGGAAGCTCCTGGGGGAGCAGACTTATAGATACAATACAAATGATGCAGCTACTTTAAAAATAGTCACCAAAGAAAACAAAATCTTCATGCACCTGCCAGAGCCTAAAGTATGTTTAGGAGCTGCTTGCAAAGATAAGCTCCTACATTAGCACAGAATATATTGAAGAGCTGCTCTTCAATATATTACTTAGAGTTTAGAATGCTTAAATATCAAATTACTGATAGGAAATATAGAATTCCTCTTTATGTACATGTTCCATAAGTTTGCCTCTAAATCATGAAAAGAGAACACAGTATATAAAAAGAGAACAAAATATATAAAAACTACATTTCTGCTTCAAATGTTTTAACTTTCTGAGTCTTTACATGGGTAAAAGAGCATCATTTGAGAAAACAAGAGTGAAATCTCCAGAAGAGTACCTATTCCTACAATCTCTACCTGGACCTTAACAAGACAGCAGTGACTTGGCTAGAAGATTACCTTACCAGGCCACAGCAGTAGTATAGATGAGATTGCAAAGGAAATCAGGTGTGGTACCTAAGAAGAGAGCAACAGACTGTTCTTCCATGTTAACAACTTCTCTGAAAAAACTGAATAGTGTGAATTGTATAGATACTCTCCTGCCTTACACACCAACCAGAATAATGACATATACACTTAGTTCAACAAGTGCTGAAATACATACATAAATCGCAAGGCAATATTTTTACACAAGTCCCTTTATTACTTTGATAAATTAAGTGTACTAGTCTTTAATTTAATGAGGCTAAGAAAAGTAACATACAAACTCTAAGTCTACATTTATGCTAGGATACATATACGCAGCCTTTCAATACTGAAAGTAGTTCTCTGAAGATATTTGTTACATATGAAATTTCATAGTATGTTTCTTGGAAAGCTGACCAGACATTTGTAATTCTACAAGGCCTTATCAACATGGGCAGACTAATCCTGAGCAGTACAAAAGACAGCCATTCTGCTACTGTGATAGAAGTTTGCATTTCTTTTGTATCTCAACCACCTGAGTTTAAAGAATTGCAGGCGGCTTTCACTTCTTGCAAAACATGCCACACTTAAACTTAAAAGTGGTTTGTAAGTGGAATGACCAAATTCACATTAGCCTTAGCAATTCCACAGTATCCTATTAACAAGATATTAATTAATATTTCTGAAAACAACAACTACTTCCAAACACTGGAAGAGGCTGCCCAGGTATCTTGTGGACTCTCCATCCTTGGAGGTATTTAAGACTCAGCTGAACACAGTTCTGAGCAACCCACTCTAGTTGACCCTGCTTTGAGCAAGGGGGCTGGACTAGGCAAATTCCAGAGGTCCCTTCCAACCTCACCTACACTATGATTCTGCAAGTAAAAAGTCACTCCGTGAGCCAGCTGCCTACTAAGTCTTTCCTGTAAATTCCCGTTGTAACTTCAGTGGCATGACGGCTTTCACAAAACCCCACTCCAACATACAAAAAGAGTGCTTCATTTTGAAAATAACCCCAAAGGTTACACAAATAAGTATGTGCACATGTGTGCACACTCCCAAGCACACACAGACAGCTGTGTATTTTTAACTGATGCTTTCCTCCTGTGCTAGCTGTGAAGGTTCTCTTTGGTCTTGTCTTTCCATCTCAAAAAGCCATTCTCCTGTTTTTACCTCCTAATGGGGCAACAAAGAAATCTGCATGGTCTTGCAGCCAAAGCAGAGTGGGGCAAGTTAGTCTGGAATTAAACAGAATACACGAATGCACACATCATTTCCACACATCATTCTTGAACTAAATAAAAGAGATGAAAACAAACTCATCTTACAGATAAGATCAGTGCTTAAAAGAAAAAACTCTATGCTTAAAAATTTAAACATGTTTGAAAAGACATTACGTTAATGGAAAGAGTATGAAAATTAGTTCTTTGAGAAAAACAAGGCTATGTTTTCAGGTGGTCTCCCATGAAAATTGACATGCTTATTAAGAAACATAACCTTTCATTTCTTCAGTAGGACAGAAACTGTCATGATGAGAAACTCACATTATGAGGAATGGTCTTGCAAATGCTAACTCTTTCAAATCTTCTTCCAAGGGATTACATATTAACTTTCAATTCAATAAAGCAAGTTTGATAATGTGAGGTTTTGCCCTTTCTGAACATATAACTACTTTTCCATCAGGATAAGGCCTGCAGGATTTCTTCTTTTCCAACCCTCTAAGGGTGGCAAGAGGTATCTCTTATTTTCTAAGAAATATAACATGTTTGTCAGCCTTCCTTATGCAAGGGAAAAATAATATGTGAGAGAAATAAAACAGGTTAGATCCTGACTGTAAGATCTTGAACAGCTGTCTGCAAGGAATTAAAAAGGAAAAAGAGAAGTAGAAAATAAAAGGCAATACAATAGAACCATAAAAGGGGGATCAATTACTATCTTCTTGTAGTCAAGATGCCAAGCAATAAACCAGGATCGTTTCTGGCACAGAAATCCCACTCAGACAGAACAAAATTATGAAAGAAAGAAAAGCAGTTCCCTTGCCTAGCATCACACAGCTTAACCTCCACATGAGCGTATTTGTTTCTACCCTCCAGAGTTTCATATGGGACAACGCTTGAAAGAAAACCGGAACAGAAAGAACATAAAGGCTTACTTCTAACATATCTCACAAGTGGGAGAGAAAAGCAAAAGTGTTTAGAGTGGGAGTAGTGCCTCTCTGAAGAACCCCAAGGGAAGACTGACAGACTGCATCCAAAAACAGTATCAAATGAAGAAGGCTTGCCAGTTATTGTAGCACTGAAAGGTGATATCCACCCAGCGAATTCTGTCACTGGCAGTTTGTGTTTCTTTGCTCATCTGAGCAAGCGCCATTTTGTAGAGTCAGCAATCACACTGCCAAGAGAATCCAATACGTTCTGATGCATGGCAGTCCTCTAGATAACACTATTAAAACTTTATATTTCTGTCACGGGTCAACAATGCCAAAATATTACACCAAGAGGTAGATGCTTCAACAGGCACAGTAGGTTATCTTACGCAGTGGCACTTTCTCAGATAGATTACCTGGGTAATCATATTAGCCAGATGCCTTCTTGTCTCAAGCTGGCCACCAAAATCAATGTCAACGTCACAAAATCTGACAATCAGTCTGTACTGGTTTTGGCTGGGTTTGCATAAAATCGTACTAACAGTTGGCTGGGTTAAGCCATATAACTATAGCGGTATTGCTAAAGACACCATATTCTGTACATAGATGAAACCATTTTGTTAGAGAAGTGCTTAATCTGCTGCAGCCTGTTCTGATTTGGTGAATTGAAACAAACTGTATGAGGAGGCATTGGATAATGATAAAATAGGTATGGTAAAGCATAAGTTGGTTCTGGTGTATTGATGGATGCCTCTACTGGCATAATAATGCTAGTAAAGCATTAAATATAGCCAGTTTCTTCACAGTATCTTGCATGGTGCTATGTTTTGGATTTGTGATGAAAACAGTGTTGATAACAGGGATGTTTTAGTTATTACTGAACAGTTCTTACACAGCATCAAGGCCTTTTCTGCTTCTCAGACTGCCTTGCCAGCAAATAGGCTGGGGGTACACAACAAGTTTGGGGGGACACAGTGGGACAGCTGACCCAACAACTGACCAAAGGGACATCCCATACCATATGATGTCATGCTCAGCAATAAAACTAGGGTGTGGGGAGTGGAAGCTGGCCAGGGCTGCTGTTGCTCAGAGATTGGCTGGGCATCGGTCAGTTGGTGGTGAGCAATTAGGGGTTTTTGCATCACTTGTTTTTCTTTGGGTTTTTTGGGTTTTTTCTTCGTTACTTTATTTTTCTCCCTTTTTTTAATTATTAAACTCTCTTTAACTCAACCCATAAGTTTTTGCACTTTTACCCTTCCAGTTCTTTCCCCCATCCCACTGGGTGGGGGAGTGAGCAACCAGCTGTGTGGGGCTTAGCTGCCTACCCCCTGGTTAAACCACGACACAGTCATTCAATAAATATTACTTCCTTGAACAAATAATGGTCGTTTCCTATTCCAGAGTGTGTGGAGCTGCTCTGAAAAATAAACACTGTGGAAACAAGCTCATTGAGCAAAAATTCCACAGAGTCAAATCTTTACATGCAGTGTATGAACTCAGGTCACTGGAGAGTAAGCTAGGACGTAAACTTCAACCAAAGTCTGTCAAGTCAGCCATAGATACTTCTACACCAAAACACTGAAAGGCAGTAAACACATCAGGTGGTTGTTTTTTTTTTGCTCAGACTCTCAAAGACTTCAAGACAGAATGATTCCTGAAGGAGTAGTTAAGAATCCAGATACTTTTTAAAGACAGCACTGGATAACCTAATGTCCTGAGCCCACCCACCAATATGGATTCAGATGAGCAGGGCTTCAGTATCTTGACATAATTGCACTCACTAGAATTTTCTATAGGGTATTTCTGTCCTTAAAGGGGATACGAGAGTTTTGATTTTAGGAAAGCTAGTATTTGTGACTATCCATTAAACACCTTTTAGCCATGGAACATACTAAACTAAGGTTTGTGTGAACTTTACATAAGTTTTTTTGAGCATATTGAGCTTTTAGAGATGCTTTGTTTTGTGTTTTGAAAATAAATATAATAAAGGGTATCACCTACGCAGAGATACTTACACCAAGTTGTCTATCAGGATGGAGTTTGTACAGAAAGTTCTCTACACAAATGTTGTAGAGGAGAGATTTAGTGAAGTTACAGATTTGTCATAGAAGAAAGCTAAGATTATTCTAGCAAAATCTATGTTTCCTTCAGTCTCCTTATTTATTTGTATTATATCTTTTTCTAAAAGCAAAAGAAAAATAATAGAGGCTTCCAAAACAAACCTTATATACAGGTATAAGAAGAGCTATCCTAAGTCACACCAAAAGTATACATATTTCAGTACTTTAACTCCAACAGCAGTCATAAGAGGGAATGCCAAGAAAATAGGATAAGGGCAAGCATATTTCCTCCAGCCTCCACCCATTTCCATGTCAAACATTTTCCTAAGCTGTCATTTCTAAGGATGGACTTTCTATGTATTTAGCAACCTCAAATGGATCTCTCCTCCATGATTCTGTTCAGCCTCCTTCTGCACCCATAGCATACTTTGGCAAAAATGCATGAACATTTAGCAATACATAAAGCAGTCAAAGATTCAAACGTCTCTGTTTCAAGCAGAATTATTCCTTAAGCATATTCCATTGCTGAAGAGCAGAGGCACTCTCTTTCAGGATTTTCCACCTGACCCAACCATACTCCTTTTAAAGGCTTATAATTTACTGACTAAGAACACAGGTAAAACAAATGCTGTCCCCATTGCAAGGGGAATTACAAGTTTATTGTAGCCCCTAATCACTAGTTCCAAAAACTTGAATCTGAGCAGTAGTATTGCAGTATAAATAAAAGGTTAGACCAGGACTCACGTGCTTAGTATTGTAATTCCTGGCTGTGCACCTGGCAAATCACTTTACTGCTCTGTGCTTCAGTGTCTCCATCTGCAAAACGTGAATAATACTGCTGATTTCCTTTGAAAAATATTTAAGAGCTACTAAGGAAAAGTAATATATGAGAGTATGGTACTGCTATTCTTACGGTTGATTTTGTACACAGAAACCTCTGTTGGATCTGTTAGTTGAGTAGGATTAATGAGATGGTTTCTTTTTTCTTCTATTATTGGCTAATATATATCTTTCTTACTGTAACACAAAAGATCATTGAACTGGGGAAATGTGGATTGCTAGTTGTATCTCTCTTGCAAGTGGAAGAGGTTAGTTGCCCAAAGTAGGGAAAAAAGTTCTCTTTCAACCGCTGAGCACAAAGATAAATTCCTATTATACTAAACAAACCAACAGACAATAATATTTTCCTCTCAATGATCTGTGTTTGTAGCCCTTAATCTGCATATCAGGAAAAGATTGATGTCTTATAGCAAGAGCTCTCTAAGAAATGAAACTGTATCCAAAGACATTTCTATGTTGTCTACTGGTGCAGACATTACCGAGAAGGTTCAGTCAAGCAAGCCTATCCCTAGTATCTAAGGAATACACAAAAGATGTCCAACTGTAACCATACATCATGCCACCCTTAGACAGTTTACTTCTCTCAGGTGTTCATTTTTTGGGTTCCCAAAACTTCCTGAAAAAGCTTCCATGGAAACTTCGTCCTTGCAAGATAGTGAGAGCTTTCATTTGGAGAGGTTCTGGCAAAATTTCTCTCTGAGCAGACAGACAAAAGAGTATGAAGAACATTAGTTCACTTGCAGTATCAGTATAGAATAATGTGAAAAACAGGATGACTTAGAAGATTTTAAAAAAATAAATAAATAAACAACATCATAATAGCAGCCTTTGTTGCCTCTGGATCTCAAGGAAGAATTGAAACAGTAGATTTTTGCAATACAAAACCTACGGTTACTTTATTTTTTTCCTTTTAAGAGGGCAAGAAAGGATCAAGCTTTGCAAAGCCTTTAAAGCTATGAGGAAAGGTAGTATTTTTCTGCTTAACACTTAACTCTTTACTCTTGAAACCTCCACCAAACACAGGAACACAGACCTTCAGGCAAATCAACTCTCTTTAGTTTAATACAGATCAGAGACAATGTCCTGAATCAGCAACTGAAATCTCTTTCTTTTGGATAAGCATCTATCTCACTGTGAATTCCCAAGAACAGAAGGTCATTATGCTACACTAGAAAGATTGTGAAAAATACAAGACCCATCACAATATAGTAAAAACATATCAACACAAGTAATTTCATAATAGGGTAACAAGTAATTTCCATGTTAGTGTTAATAATGCAATCGCAATTGATAACCTATATGTATTTCTCAGGTAACAGAAGACACACAGAAGGGTGATTTTCAGCTATTATAATACCCACTTGTGAATGATTTGTTTGGCTGAAATGCTTAGTGAATCTACCTAAAATGCAAACCAGGCAGAAATGTTACTTATACAATACCAGACCACAGATTAAGGAAGACACACGAGGGAAACCTGGTACAAAGAAGGGCAATGCCCTTAATTGATCACGACATATGGAACACCCATGCAGAGATGACACTGCTTTTAAACTAAGTAATAAAAGCAGATCATTGTTTGTTTCTGCTTCAGTGCTCTCTGCAAACTCCGTACTCGGTGCCTGACATATGTTCTACTGTAAAATAATAGATATGGGAGATGGAATTCCAAGAAATAAAGCTCTGTTCTCCAGACATTGCCCACCAGAACTCCCACTGAAATGGGATACAGCCCTATAACTACTTGTACCTCAGATATGATCTGAGAGTCATAACACATCAAACATATATTTTTACATAGGTTGATTTTACTTTCAAAAATTAATTTAAATAAATGTTACAGTAAAAACATGAAGAAATTTTTTTGGGCTAGCAAAGAATTATGAAAAATATACTTTTTCCAGGATTAAACTCATGCCTGTTCACCCTCTCATTATGTAGTGTGTGAAAACACCTCATAAGAATCACACTCCTTGAAACATTTCAAAAACAGATGCAGCTGACATTTTACCTATTTATTCCTGAATAAACTCGAATAAAATTACTTTACTCTACAATGCATTTTTCATTAAGAAAAAGCTGTCACAAAGATTTTAATTCTTTGCCTACTGAAATTAGAATATTTCTTCACCAACTTCATCGTTACTCCTAGTGCTTGGTACTAAGTTGATCCAAATAAAACCAAAAAAAGGCACTACCATTACCCCCAAAACAGATGCTCACTTGTATGGCAGACAGTTCTTTGGGATGCATTTTGCACATACATAGTATTATTGTAGGTGGGTGATCTCTGGATTAGGTTGGAGACTTCTAGTACCAACTGCTGTAGGAATAGCATACACAGAAGTAGTGGTCTCACACCTCCAAGTAAGAGAACAACAATGAAGAGAACTGCAAATCATCCTTGCAGTGATGGACTTCAAAGACGACCGGAGGAAGATGGTCATGTGATAGAGTGAACTTAATACATGAAAAGGTTATCAAGAAATAAATAATCAATTCTTCTTTGTTTGTGAGCAAGCACACTTTCTATTTATACTTGGTTTTCACATGTAAAGATTAATATTTAGTGGTAACTGGGTTAAGTTTGATACTTTTTTATTTTTGCAGATACTAGAGTTTATGCAAGACATCTAAAAATTACTAATAAAGCAGTATATAAAACAGTAGAAAGCAAAGATCACATTTCTTAGGGATCATATGTTGTGTGCTTTCCAGTTGTAGTTTTGCTAGATATTGTTAAGTTTTTCGTTTTACTAAGAGATACAACAAATGTTTAAAAGTTTCCTCCACCATCATTGCATCTCTAGAGTTGTGCACTGTGTAACGTATTGACTACCACTTTCAATCCTCAAATAGCTGTGTTTTCTTAATGCTGCGAGGACACGTATTTTTCAAAACAACATGCAATTATAACTGCAAATAGCAAAAAATATATTAAAGGTATTGCTTTAACCTTTTGATTTTCCTAAATTTCTTTGATGTCTGGAGATACAGTGTCATACAAATGACTGGAAGAAACAATATTATCCCATTTCAAAGAAATGCCCAATACAATGTGTTGGCCGAATTAAGCCCATTACTTTTAACAAGTATCAAATTTTTTTGCGTTTAATTTTACTAGCATATTAACTCAGGGCAGAGAGCATATCTTCAGTCCTCTCAGGCAGACATGCATAAAATCATGCACAAATGACAACCCAACAATGATAACACTTGAAAGTTCTTTTCTGTGCATTTTCATTTAGACAGAATATTCTCACCTCTGTTTCATCCCATTTCAGATCTATAACTTTCTGTCCCGCTTTTGGCTGCCATGTAGGTAACGTCACAGTTGCTCTTGAACGAGGAACAACAATGTCAGGTTCCAAGGTGGATGAGACCGGTCTGCTCTGTCTTGGTGACGTTGACTCTGTCCGATCAGAGAGCAGAAGGCTGTGAAACGAGTGTTCACAGTTTGTTCCCTCATAGCCTTCACTACAGAGACAGAGGTAGCCATCACCGCTAGTGCTGCAGTTACCATGGTGACAGGGGTTGCTGGCACAAGGATCTGAAACAAACTGGGAAAAACACATCATATAGGTCAATTACTGCATATAAAGGATTTATTTATGAGCTTTACAAAGACCATAAAACAGGATTCTTTTCCCCTCCTGTATCTATCTTCTGAACATATTTATGAACTAAGCTCATCTTTGATGTATCTTCAAGGAAGTAAATTCAAAGGATCAAAGAAGAATATAGATTAATCTACATTAACAATTTTTCTCAGACCATTTAATGTTAATTCACTGTTGACAGGTTCAAGAAAAGTGATAAAAATGAAGTAGTAACATGGCCACTGTTCATAATCAGGAATTTTCAAAAACAGTCTTAAAAGAGTAACCCATCCAGGGAAAACAATAAACATCTAGAAATTTAACACAATAACAGAAATAGGAGTGGGGCACAGAACTCATACAGATCACCAGGTCATGAAGCACCTCTGTGTTGTCAGAATTAACCACATCACACAATCTTACTCGTGGACACAACTTCCATTTTAAAACAGCTTTTTTAAAAGTGAGCCTTTCACCCACACTTCGTTTAGCGGACAGCAGTTTCAGAATCTGATTCATTCTGGTGTTGAATGACGTTTGGGGCAAAAATGTGCTTACTTTTAAAACAGCATTTGTAATAGTATAGGATAAGACTGAGCTCAGTGATGTAGGGAAAATCCTGTCCTAGGCTTGCCTACCTTCTAATTTCTAGCTTAAATTTATCTACAGCTAGCTTGTTCTTGGTTTCTTATGTCATCATTGACTTTCAGGTTAAATGTCTTTTCCCTCTTCTATGCTGATGTTTACATCTGTAATGTATTTATAGAAGACATCTACAAATTCTTCTCAAGTTTCACCTCACAGACTAAATAAGCCATGCTTGCTCAGCCCCCTTGGGGAGGGCAAGCCTTCCATTCCAATGCTCATTTTTGCACCCCGGACTACAAAGTTTAGCGCTGCCTTTGCAAATGCATCAATACTTTTGGTTGTCCTGGAAATAGCGACCTTGATATTACTTAAGAAATGTTTGTCTTAGTCAGAGCTAGATCACACTGCTGACTCACTGTCATCGTTTGACCAACTAAGACAGCCAGGCAGTTCCCTAGATTTGTCTTCCCATCAAAGTGATAACCCATCACTGGAAACAGACACCTTCTCAGACTTTACATGCAAATTTCACCCACATGCTCCAGTCCTAAAGGTTACCCAGTTCTTCCCTGTACAATATTCCAGTCCTTCCTTGCATAAGCAATGCTTCTTATTATATTTCCCAGTAAAGCACCACAGTTATTTATTATTAAAAATTTGCTTCAATTATCATAAGAATTACAGAAGTTTTATGTATCATTAATGCCATAAAAACAAGTATTAGGTCTACACTAGGGATTTTATCTTTCCATCAGTTCAAAGGCCTGGTGTAGGAACACCAAATCCTAATATTACACTTCCAGTGTAATAACAATAACAGTACTATTATTGACCTCAGCTAGAATTCTTTCTTTGGCTGGAATTTTTTTATACCCCAGCCTCTGTAACATTTTTGGACAGAAAACTGAGGAAACATTATTATGAAAGTTAAATTTGGAGACAGTTAATGATGAATGTCAGATTTTGTACTGACTGATGCAGAAGAGTTAGAGGCCATGGAAGACAGTCCAAAATATTTGGTCTACTCATTTATCTTGTGGTTCGGTTACAGCTCTGAATGTTATTTACTTTGCATGGGGACACATCTCATACATATCAGGTGATACATTAGACATCAAGGTCAAGCTCTGACTCTTCTTCATTTTTAAAACTCAGCTATATAGCGAGTTTATATATACTTAATATATCAAGTACCAAGGAAGTATGGATTTTTATGGTCAGACGGGCTTATTCCTTTAAAGTCTCTTCCTGCAAATCAAGAGAATATAGAAGTTCTCAAAGAACAATTTCTAGATTGCTTCTCCACAAAATAATATTTAAGTGACAGAAAAGGAAAGAACAACTTCCAGGAAGGAACAAAACCTAGTTCTTATCTATGGGTTGCCAATTACATTTTAAGCTTGCTCCCACTGCCAAGCAGTAGAGATTTTCACAGAAATTTCATTTTCCTTTAAGAGTGCTGAAGATAAAAAGTGTTGACATGTGAACAAAGCCCAGTTCAAAAACTGTTTGCAACATTTTCATGTTCTAGTTGCTTGGACTAGATCTGAGTTTCAAAGACATGCAGCTATCCTATTGTTGGATAAGCTCTTTACTCATTCTTTCACAATGAATCCAAATTCATATTAACCCATTTTTGATTAATAAATCAGCATTTATTCTATTCTGAGGAAATTTCATTGTTCTCATCACATCTAATATGTTAAGGTTATTATTTGCAAACCTACTAACAAGAAAGAAAAAATAACATTTTCAAACAATCACAGAGGGCACTTTTTTCCCTTAGTGAATACATCCATTCACTTTACAAACAAAATAATAAAAAGTGCTCTGTGATACATGTTATATGCTATAAATTGTTTTGAGCTTGTTTGACTGGAAACAGATGCACTTAATGACAAGCACTGCTTCCTGCTGCCCATGCCACATACTGAAGAACACTTTGTGCCTTATGAATCACCACTAACCTTCAACACACAGTAGAAGTGAAAATAATTAAGACTGTTTGCCTTTGACACAGTCCCCCACATCATCCTGCTCTCTAAAATGGAGAGGTACAGATTTAATGGATGGACTGTCCAGTGGATGAAGAATTGGTTGGATGGTCGTATTCAGAGGGTAGTGGTCAATGGCTCAATGTCCAGATGGAGATCGGTGACGAGTGGTGTCCCACAGGGGTCCATATTGGGACCGGTACTGTTTAATATCTTCATCAATGACATAGACAGTGGGATCGAGTGCACCCTCAGCAAGTTTGCAGGTGACACCAAGCTAAGTGGTGCGGTTGACACGCCTTAGGGACAGGATGCCATCCAGAGGGACCTGGACAAGCTCGAGAAGTGGGCTCGTGTGAACCTCAGGAGGTTCAACAAGGCCAAGTGCAGGGTCCTGCACCTGGGTCGGGGCAACCCCCAGTATCAATACAGGCTGGGGGATGAAGGGATTGGGAGCAGCCCTGCCGAGAAGGACTTGGGGGTACTGGTGGATGAAAAGCTGSACATGAGCCGACAATGTGCGCTCGCAGCCCAGAAGGCCAACTGTACCCTGGGCTGCATCCAAACAGCGTGGCCAGCAGGTCGAGGGAGGGGATTCTGACCCTCTGCTCTGCTCTGGTGAGACCCCACCTGCAGTCCTGCGTCCAGCTCTGGAGCCCTCAGCACAAGGCAGACATGGACCTGTTGGAGCAGGTCCAGAGGAGGGCCACGAAAATGATCAGGGGGATGGAACGGCTCTCCTATGAAGAAAGGCTGAGAGAATTGGGGTTGTTCAGCCTGGAGAAGAAAAGACTTCGGGGAGACGATTCAGTACTTAAAGGGGGCTTATAAGAAAGATGGCAGCAGACTTTTTAGCAGGGCCTGTTGTAACAGGACAAGGGGGAATGGTTTTGAACTAAAAGAGGGTAGATTTAGACTAGATGTAAGGAAGAAATTTTTTACAATGGGGGTGGTGAAACACTGGAACAGGTTGCCCAGAGAGGTGGTAGATGCCCCATCCCTGGGAACATTCAAGGTCAGGCTGGACGGGGCTCTGAGCAACCTGATCTAGTTGAAGATGTCCCTGCCCATGGCAGGGGGCTTGGACTAGATGGCCTTTAAAGGTCCCTTCCAACCCGAACTAGTCTATGATTCTATGTTTGGTCTAGATGAAGATTAAAAAAAGATGAGCACAGATGTAGAACTTCAGCATGCACTTTCTCAGAATTGAGTTTTATGAAGTACTTCGCAGGATTTTAACTTATCATTCCCTTTTCTTAGTTACTATTAATTATAAAGCTCATTTTTCTTTCAGTAAGCCTATCAAAACAAATCAATGTCCTTTGTGCAGAGAAGTTTTCTGTTGAACTAAAGAAAGTACATTTTAATTAGCAGTGAAAAAGAGCTGAGGAAATAAAATTGATCCATTTGTGTTGGCTATGACGTTTCTGTGGTTCCTCTAGTCCTCTCCAAGGTGGCAGCAATGGTTAGCAAGGGCTCTGAGAAACATCTTGACACAGTGAACAGCATGGCTACATGAGAATTAAAAGGTAGCAAAATTTCAAGGCTTAACCTTCAACAAAATTTTGAAGCTCACAGAAAAAAGTAAACATCCTTGGTCTTATATCTGAGAGCTGAACATAAGTATACTGTGAGTACACAATTAAAAGAGCACTTTTTCAGCCATTCCTTGTGAAGTTCACAGTATTTTAAAATACTGTTGCACAGAGAAAAGGAGGAAGCAAGTAATATGTAACCATATAGTCCATGATTAAATAAGAACACAATATAATCACTATGAAAAAAAATCCAGATCTTCTTTACATGTAGAATTTTAATAATCTTGATTTTAAAAGTATATTTAGTATCTAGGTCTCTTGTTTTCATCCCTATTTTTCCATTTAATACTCTGTCTGTTTTCATAATACATTCATTGACTAAATAGGCACAGTTAGCAGTTGCAGCTGACAAAGCTGAGCTAAAAATCATAAAATGTATTTGCATGCAATTATTATTCCATATGCCTGGACAGTTGTAACCTTTCGAGTATTTTTCCAAGAGAATCCTAAGATAGATGCATACCAAGGTGCCCATCATATTGCAATTAATTTTCCAAAGACACACTGAATATGGTATAAACACTAGGCTTTTTTAAGAATAACACTCACAAACATGGATTTTTTGCCAGCTAGTCCAATTGTTTCCTAAGGTTTCAGTTTAAGATAAAACACTGCAAGATGTAAATCTGCAAGATCTTTCCTGCCGGTACTCCTTGTGGTGACAGCAATTTGTCATTTAATGCTCATTCAGCATTTCTTCAGAGCGGTTCTACTTGTTCTACCTGGAGACAGTCCAGGTAGATCCTCCGGAGAGCTTCAAAAAATAGAATGGTAAGCCTAAAAAGAAGGCTACATCTAGATGAGCTCCTAAACACTATGCAAAACCTGTCTTCCACCTGTGACTCTCCTCTTAGATGTGTTAGTATAAAACTAACTTTTGGCTCAGTTTTTATTGCTGTTGCCTACAATCACAGACAATATTATACCAGCTTGCAACTTCAGTAAAATATTGAAAAAACAGACTAAATCCAGTCCTCATATTAGGAATTCAGTGGATTGTTTAAATTCTACATAATGAATATCCACCTACTAACAAAGCCTAGCTGCCACAAAAATGTCAAAGGCTGATATTTTCATGTGTCCAGTAGCACTCAATCCTCCAAAATAGTCTTCAGATATTAAAAGCCAACATAGTCCAAAAGTTTCCAACTCTTCAATGGCTCCCTGAGATAATTTTTCCCGTTACAGGATAAAATGTTGTGGTTTTCAAATACGTAAAGTGACTTTAGCTGGCTGGGATTTAGACAGCTAGTTTCTTCATGTGTTCTGGTAATAACAGATCTTAGAAGTTTAAATCAGTAAAAGTAAAACTGGCTTTGCACCTACATTGCTGAAGAAATTCCCCAATATAAAAGCAGACAACTGTTCTCCAGGAAGAGATCATGGGAAGATCCACCGCATATCACCAGCAGAGAAAAAGGATCAGACACACCAATTTCAGGCTATGCACAGTACATTAAAAATTATCAACTTCTGAATACTTTAGAAAGAAAATAATTAAAACCTGCAGTCTAAGCTATTATCAGTTTGTTTTTAATACAGTAAGTAGGGAAAAAAAAGTTTTTTCTTATAAGCACATCTGAAATATCATACTATCTTTGCATATGCATCAATTTATGAAAGAGATGGAAACAGATTTAAATCTTTTACATAACAATGGCAATAAAGATTAGCTAGAAATGTAATCTCTTCAAAAGAATGGTTTAATTATGTTCAAACTATTATTTAAACTCAGCCTCATTCAATCCTTCACACAGTGAAGTTTTAAATCCCATTCTATCACACATTAAATATTAATGCTAACTAGGAAACGAAGGACAAGAAAACAGGATTAATTGAAATAGGAAAAAAACAGATGTTCCAAAAAGTGTCCACAGAAAAAGCATTGAGATGAGTATATTGAACAAATGCATTCTTTTCTGTTTTGAGAAATGACTGTCCTGTGACTCAGTGAGACTCAAGCAACATATGTAGGTTCAATTTCTGGCTCTCCCAGAGACATCCTGTGTGACCTGAGAACAGTCAGACCCTCTCTCTGCCTCTTGCCTAACTGTAAAATGGAGATTACACTTCTTTTCTCACACCGCCTGTGTTATTATATTATCTTTTCTAATTAACCCATAAAAAACAGCAAAATAACATTGATATTGCATGTTTACACACTATACTCTTCATCAAAACAAGATCTGCCTGAAAACAAGTAGGCTGAAGAATACATTTATATTCCAACTCTGATCAAACATAACAGAAATAAAAAGAGTGGCTAATACACTGTGATTATGAGAGTTAGGATGAATGAGATTTTTTTGCCTCATGAGAATGTAAAAACTAACCAGTATCAGCACCGTGGTGCACGTAGGTATCTCCACCTTAAATGGCTGTTACTGAAAAGCTGCCTGCAATTACTTTTGCATATGTGTTTAAGGAAGCACTTGGAAAGTAATTCTTCTACCACACGGAGAACTAGTGGAGAACCAGTACTATGTCACAGTGAAACACCGCCTCACAGGGTGCAGTGACCACCTGCCCCTGGGTCAGACACCAGCCACTCCGTACAGGAATCAGAATGTCACAATTTGTCAGAAGGAAAGAAAATGTGCCAGTATGGTGCTATTTCATACTAAAAAGTGCCCATATGCTATGAACTACATCGATTTGAGCCCTGGGTATCAGCGACTTTAAAGAATGGGCAGGCCACGACGTAATAGAAAGTGCTTTATACAGAGGTCCTGGAAACCAGAGCAATCAGGGCTTTCTTTCCCATCCCTCAAAACAATGTAAGCAAGACAAAACATTTATATATTACATAAAATATTAATATGGCAGCTACATAAGTTTCCGCTATTAGAAACTAACTACAAGCTGCAAGACAGAATCTAAGATTTAGAAGGCTAATGCAAAAACTGTATCATACTGAAACTACAATGTAAACAACTTCTTTCTAGAAGTAAACATTTACTGTTTTCCTTTAGCAATTCCTCTCAATGCCCCAACCCATCAGGAAAGACTTCAATAAATCTAATAAAGAAGTGCAACTTTTATCAGATAATTGAGAACAAGATTCTTTGAAACACCGTTAACCATGAGCATTTTGGATTGCTTCCAAGCTGCCATTCTCATTCTATGTTTTGAATATTCAGAGTAATGAGACAGCCAGTGAATGTAATAAAAGGATATAAAACATTTTCTTTACTTCAGCGAAGCAGAAAAAAAATGCCTAAAGAAATTGTCTGTTTAATTGAGAACCAAAGCATGGCTGCCCAAATCTATTTGAAAAACCAGCAAACATAACAAGGCAAATTTTAAAAGCATGATAGATTTTAAAAACAGAGCTCCGGCAAATGGCTAAGTTACCCTTGCATAATAAGTTACCATACATCAACTGCTTTGCTCTACCTATCCTCAGGCACATTCTTACCTCGAGGCATACTGAAATAACTACAAAATAAATTGAGATCACTTTCCCTCTCCCTCAACAAGAGGAAAATATCTACTTCACACTAACCACAGAGTATGGCTAGATGTGAGCATGTACGTAAATAATTATTGAGAAGCACCTTATAGTTTTTCTCAGCTTTTCTCATCAGATTACTTTTAATACTTTATATATTTTTTTTTTCCTTTATCCTATTGGGAAAGGCCATTCAAATTGTTTGATATTTGTCTAGATATAGTGGATTTAATATTACATTTCAAGTAGACAAGCTAAGCCAACTTATTGTGTTTTTCAGCAACACCCATATTTAGCAAAGATGCTTTTTAAAAACAAAAAGAAGTCAGAATATCCATCCTGAAGATAGGTACTTATCAGAAAGGATCTAAGAAATACCAATAGAACTGTGAAGATTAGTATTGAGGTTTTTTACAGCAGCATCATCTCATTTTACCCTCAGTAAGGGTTGGCAGCCTACAGTATAATTGTTAAATGGGACCCCAGTGGCACTCTCATTACTGGTAGTAAAACTAGGGGGTAATTCTGAAGACAAAGCATTATATTTGTTACAGTAACACAATACATTTGTTTGTTTAGATATTATGCTATTATTTCATTATGAAAACATCACACAGTGAAAGAATTATCAATAGTGTCTTTATTCTTAATATTGTTTTCCCTTTTTGGAAGTATTTTTTCTTGAGCAACAGTAGGGTGCACAAAATATTTTTATGACAGGACATTAAGATATGTAATGATATGAAAATTCAAAACAGTTTTATTTCTAGAATGAACTTTCTGCTAGTTTCAAATACATTATTCACTTGTGAGAAGCTAAAATTAAGTAAATACACCCCCTTATATCATTCTAGAAGTCATTAATTGACCTAAAAAATGACATGTAGTACTCTATAAAAAAACAAACAAGCAAGTGTTCCAACTTACGTGCAAAAAATTTTCAAAGATTTTTTAAACAAAAGATTAATTAATTCTAATGAATTTAAAATGAAGTTAAGCATATGGGTCACAGTCTAATCCAAGGCTAATAATATTATTTCAAAGTCTTAAAGTTCTGCCATGAATACTCTGAGTTATGATGAGATCAGGACTAGCCCAGGGAGGAATACAGTTCAAATATCCTTATGAAACAAAAAATCCCAAACAATGTGCTACTGGGATTTTCAAAACTGACTAAAGAAATTACTTATCCTACTGAATGTAAGAAGATCTTGAATTCTTAAATTTTTAGCTGTTTTAAAAACAACAGCATGCTATAGCCTCTATTCAGGTATGCCAAGTTTTACACAATCTCTTTGTCTGTCCATCCTTACAAATTTTGACCCCAGTGAACAAACCAGATTTGATAGTTTTCTAGAGATCTCAAAAATAATTGGACTTCCATTGCATGAACAAGCAACCAGACAGAGGATCAAGCCTGTATAAGTGCTCTAACTGGCAAAAAGACCACAGCATAAGTTACACTTTACTATAACAGCAAGCTAGCTACAAGACTTAAAAAGTTCAACAACAGGAACAGCAACAGCATTCTCATTTTCTCTAGCATCAACATCAATCAACCTAAGACACAAATTCATACAAAACAAGACTTCATTAGTTCAAGTACTCATGGCATTTCTTGATTTAGAAGTCTGAGGCTTCAGACATTTTCTAGATGAGATACAGCAAAACAGGCACACAGTTCTTGTAAGAACAAGAGGACTGAGTAACACAGTGAGTTGTGCAGTAAAACTATGCAGTTGAACCATCAACACCACACAAAATCCTGAAAAATTCAGTGGATGTGACAACTGGCTTCTCTCATAGCTTTTTGCCCACAAGAGGCTGTGAAAACAGGAAAAGATAATAAACACATCCATAAGGTATCGAGGAGATGTGATATAATCAGCAGTCGACTGATGCCCCATTTTCCGAATCCAGTATGAAAAAACAATTAAAATTTGGGGAATTTGAAAAGAAATAGTTGTTATAAATTCAAGCCATAATACATCAGAAAGGAGACATTTTGCCAGCTGACATATCTGGCAATCAATAAGGCACCTGGTCAGATAGATGAGCACTATATAGGTCTTCTAGCGCTTTCAAACAACCAGCATTACAACCAATATTCCTGCACTCTGTCCCGTACTACTGACAACACAGTAAATGACAGGTATATGGTATTCTGATTTTTTTCTTATTTCTCATACTTCAACATCCTGCCAGATCTAAAGTTAAAATATTGTCTAGTTGGAGAAATACTGAAAGAAAGATGAAAAAAATTGTGAAGACTTGAATGCATTCTCTCAGTATGCCTTCTCAATATTGCTGTGTTGGATTAAGTTACTCCCCATGATCGCTACTTTAAAAACTCTTTCCTCTGTATATTAATATATACTTGATTTTAATCATTCGGCTTTAGGAATAGAATTCCAAGACCCAGCTACATTTTTAATATAGTTAAGTACTTAATATAATCAACACACTGAGCAGAACTGACATCTAAAGACAATCAGTGAAAAGGGATGCCGGTGTGAAGTAGCTGCCTTCAGTTCTCTGGTTGTTGCAGCAGACAAGGACTCACAGCCTTCCTTCTTGGGTTAGGAACCTAAAGAGTTTTCTGGTCACAAGTGATTTTTTTCTTTTAAGACAGAGTCAGAGGCTGTATAGAAAAGTCAGCATCTTTATCTCATAACAAAGCCCCTGCCTGCACATAAAGAGCCACGTCCAAAGAGTCTCAGATCAACATCCAGTTCCTAATCCCTGAAGAACTTACCATTTTACTGCAAGAAGTAATTGGATTAAATATTTGAACAATATTGGAACAGAGATAAAAGCTCAAAATTTCTTTGCTCCTCCTTGCTTAAACACCATCACTCACCCATGTTGACGCTCATTCCCACCGTCACACTCTCTGCCCCTGTGATTTTTGCTCCGTGAAAGCAGTTTAAACTACAACATTTTATCTCACATTTTATGACAGGCTAAGAGTGAACTCAGTTACTTCATGGCAGCTAACACACAGTAACTTGTTAAGGTATGACAACAGCAGCATATGCCTGAACCTTGAGAATAAGCCAATCTTCAGATGCATAAAATAGGTCTTTATATTCAGTGGTTAGAGGCAGTACTTCTTTTAACCTCATCTGAAGTAGCTGTTTTGCCCAGTCAGTAGAACAACCTTTTGGGGGCTATTTTTTAAAACCAAATTTATCTTGTGGTCCAAAAGACCTAAAATTTGTATTAAAATAAACCAGATGATAATTTTTCCCATGACATATACAGTAACAATTGTTCAGGGTTTTATCTTTCTAGCCTATGCCAATACAATTTTTCTAATGACAGGTTTTGATCATTTTCTTGTAATTTCAGCTACTTGATCACTCTTATGACTTCTAGTAATATACACAGACTTTTCATTTCCTTAGTGCAGAGGACTGTGCCTTCCTGCTAGGGCAATTCAAACAGGAAACTACCTCTAAAGTCTCTAGGTCTAGGGAAATAGAAATTTGGTGTTTAGCCCACCTCTCTGGGAGAGTTGTATGCAATCTCAGGTCTCCTGCAGCAACTTACAGGGAGCCTGTCATTACAAATAGGAGAATTACTCCTCAGTGTGTTTACTATTATTTTTTCTTTATGTCGTTTCTCTCTGTTTCTCTCAGAAGGTTGTTTGTTGTAAGATCTTCTTACTGGTGTCTCCAGGATGCCACGCATAGTCATTGTTCGACATGATGAAAGATACATGTAGAAATGATAAAATGAGTCGAGTTTCAGTAAACTAATGCCCAGCAATAAACTCATCATCTACCATTTTAAATCTGCCCTAAAGATCATAGCTGTTACCAAATGCATTACAATATTAATGAACAGTTCCTGAAAAAAATGACAGGATTTGTGCCCCCCTCTAGATGAAAGGGCACAAACGAAGGGGCCCTGTCCCTTTGGGCCATAAATTATTATAGGGTTTTTTTTGCTTAAGTCTCTCTTTCAGTTGGTCTAAACACTGGAATCTACAAAATCAGATACAATACTTCATAGCCCATTTTTCTAGCACTGTAGAAAGCAGGCCTGTGACCTAAATAAGTTCTCCTATGAATTTTGTTCATGAGGTTATATATCAAATGACCTTATATCTGTCACCAAACTACGCTGTGTGCATACTGTCATTTTGCTGTCCACTATAAACTCTAGACACAAGAGTATTTTTTTAAGCAATATCGTTCTACAACTTCTCTCACTTATACAAATTTCTCTTTTGATGGTTTACCCTCATAAATTAGTCTGTATCCAGACAAGTTGAAACTTATGTCACAGGTCATTCACCATATATTTTTACTTCTCCAAATCCTTTCTTACTCTCTTTGAATGACTTCAAATCTGCTGTCTTAGCTAATAATCCCAATACTAATTTATGTCTATTGGCCCAGTCCCTTAATGTTTTGATGCTGTGAATTAGTTTTACCACCTTCTGAACTCAGCAATACTTCATGGCATCTAAAAAAATTCTATGGCAATAACTAAATTGTAGAACTTCTGTGCTGAATGAGGAAATATTCCTTTAATCTGATTTAAATTTTCTGTTTGGTAATTTTATTATACGTCCCTACTCCTTATCCTGTGGTATTTAGCAAATATGTTGCTCTCTTCTTCACATCACTCATGATTTTAGAGACTTCTGTCACAACTGTGTTTGGAGAAGAGGTGAACAAGAAAAGTCCTAGATATTCAGAAGTTGTTTCATATGCCTTGTTATCATTCACTGTCCCTTTTTGAGATGGGGAGAGAGTAGCAGAGATGTGGGTGTACCTTGGATTTATATACTGGTATAGTGATACTAACTGCTTTTTTCTCTGGTCCTTTCACCATAGTAATCAAAATATTAAAACCAACTCTTACAATGATCCTCATTTGTTTTGCCACTATATGTCATTTCCTATCTATATGACACACAACTCTCTTTCTACTCACTCTATTCAGGGACAAAATTGATTGCCTTTACTGGTTTAGACACAGACCCTCTGAGGTTCTGTACGTCCCCATTCTCCTGCACACACATATGACACACGATGGCGATTACCCACACAAATCTGCAAGGATTTGCAGATCTGATCACAATCATGCTGGGAAGCTTTGTATTGAATACAAAGACAATAGCAGCAGAATTCTATTTCCTGCAGATAGCTCTAGCAGCCTTTTATTAATTAGAGTCCTGTATGAATGTTTGCATTTTTAATAGTCTTCTGTGTATTTTGTTGCAAGATTCCATTAGTTCTTACAACAAAACATTCAGTTTTGGTGGCAAACATCAGGGCTCTTGAAAGGTACTCTCCCATACTGACTTATGATATAACGGGTAGCAAGACACACAAGAGTGTCTGATAGCACTCCAGAGGTAAGGAGAAGTGTTTATGGATATTCTTTTCCTCCAGATTATCAGGTTTTTAGGGACTGATGCACTTACCTCCTTTTGAAACAGCTACGAGAATTCAAGGGAATATTTATTGCTACTATAAAAGAATTCTAGGTTATTTCTGGGGTTATCACCCAGCATATTGCCTCCAATGCATTAGTGAGGCACTTGCATACTGTCACTCATAACGCTTAGCTCTGATAAAAGTGTTAGTCATGATATTAAAAATGCTACTTTTCCAATTGTAACTGTATTGAAAGATGGTGATTTAGGAAACATTTGAACAGGCAGCCAAACACTGAGTCTACAAATAGGAAAAGAGTGTAGCACATTTTGCACAGTACTATATATCTGGGGGCCCATCCAACTTGACATAAAATTCATTTTGTACATGTGTGTATTTACATCACAGGATGAGACAGCATCTTTTGACAATTGTCAAATATTTTTTAAAATTATTGAAAACTAAACATACACATCTTGCATAAGTATTTTGTCCTTGACCTTCAGCAAATAAGTTTATACTAAAACAAACTTTAAAAAAAAAGATAGGAAAAATAGGAAAAGAAATATAACAATTTTAAACCACTGCTATGGGCATGCCCTGCAGGAAGCTTCTGGTGATGGACAAAAAAATGGCTCATTAAACCCCTGCTGTGCCATATCCTGCATATCTTATTGTATCACGTTACATGATATTTTAAGACACTACACAACTGCCATTCCCTCTGAGGATAGAAAGTGCAATGGAGTAGGATAGGTTTTTTAATGCTGTGTTTGCAAAATGGTAAAATGCAAGAGAAGTTGACCAGGAGAGACAAAAACATATTTTGACAATACAAGGGTAAGAAGTATTAATTAATCAAAACATCTAGTCACAGAATCAGTCTGCTTTTCTAATATTAAAGGATGACGAATCATGGGTTCAGGATTCTTTTCTCTATTGCAACAAGACACTGAGTTACAGATGAAATAGAGGGAGAGATATGGCTAGTGCTACAGTTTTTAGCCCAAAGAAATAGATTTGTATTACAAGGACAGAAGAATACAAGTATTTTACATAAGAATATGCAAACCTTTAAAAAACGAGTTAGCACTAAATACTTGTTAGACTTGGTACTGTATCTTTAACCTGAAATCTCCACTTACAGGTGTATTCTTGAAGCACTCAGCTGCAAAATACACATAGAATGTCAATTGTTTACATTAAAACAAAGAACAAAGTAACACAAGTGCTACTTTCTGAAATGTTAGTCTAAAGAGACAAAGAGGAAAAAAAGTTAAATTCTAAACCATTAAAGCTAAAAAAGTTATTTATGCAGGTATACCACATAAGCTTTCCATTACTACTTTTACTTACAAGATAAATATGTAGGAGGAATACAAAAATCCATCTACTGCAGGGTACACAGCAGAAAGAATTTTTAGAACTATTGAGACCTATGGTTTGGAACAGAAACAATCTGATAATCATCTAGTCCCATCTCTCTCCTGTTCTGGAAAAATCAGGCTGCTGCTCACCTTCCAGAAAGCTTTCTTGTGAAACTCTCCAGCATACCACTACTGCTTCTTGTTCAAATTTTCTGTAAGTTCTCTATGAATGCTAAACTATATTATAATTGCAGTACCATCATGGGACATCTACACCAATTACGTCCTTAAAGACTACACATTTTTAGACCCTCCTATTTTTATCTTTTTTTATCCAATTGATGATCTAACATACATTGGAACTGAGCCACTAATGAGCAATGGGCATTTATGTATATTTGCATCCTTGAGTAAAGACATGTCAGTTGCAAAATCAAAATAAGACTCAGAATTAGAGAATAAATATCCTAGAAAATACTGTTACCCTGCCTAATAGGTATTAGGAATTAATCTGTCAACAACTGTGATATCTTCCATACAGTTCTGACGGATATTCACAAACATGCTGATCTTCATAACGAAGCCTGAGTTTCAGGTGCATTTAATTTGTTGGGTCCAGTTTTAATATTGTCTCTCCGGGTCCAAATCCTTAAGCACACTTTCAAATGCACCCCCAACATCTCTTTAATCTCTTATTTGGAGGATACCATCATCAAAATGTCCATGCACTTGTTTCAGGAGAAACTCTCTCATATGTCCTCAAAGGCGATTTCACTGTGGACTTCTTCAGCTCATCGTTTATCTCTGACAATGAAGTGACAACAAAGTCAACTAACACTCAACACTGAGATTTCATACATGCACCCACTTTACTACATGAAAATGAAAGAAATACAGTTGATGGAAAAACTGTGAACAAAATATGAACAAAATCCCGCTTTCATTGTGCAGGCTACACTAGGATACACTGGGTTACAAGTCAGTCCTGAAGCTTTCTTACTATATTTAGGCTTGTAAAATCCACTTTCCTCTCCAAAAATGGCTGAAGAAAAAGCATCCCTTCCTTACAACCTTACAATCTGCTTTGCTAGTTTACCAGATCCATACAATTTTCTCTCCCTGCTCAAATGATCTGCTGCTTAATTACAAGCTCATCTGGAAGGATCAATATCTCTTGGCAGTAACCAATTTATTATTATAACGTTCCTGCATTTGATTAGGAGAATTGCCAGTCAATTTTTGTTAATTGTTCCTCGCATGCATCCTCTATCAATACGTCCTGGGATTCCAGGACCAAATAAAGATTAAAAAACAAAACAAAAAAAAAAAAAAAAANGGGGTGGGGGGGCCACACGACAGAAGCAAAATACCATTTATGGTCTTAAAAATCAAAAGAAAAAGACTACTACAACCAGACATATACTAAATCTTCATGGTCTTCATCCTTAAAAGAAATAGGTCTGGATTTGTGAAATGGTACAGAAATGATGTTCAAAGCTTCAGGGATGGAGAGATACAGGAGTACATAAAAAGTTACTTTTATTCTTATGGTCTCCTCTGCCGAATCACTGACTTTCTGTGACAGCAACAACAAAAAAGAGTAAATGAAACATTAAATTCTCATTTAAATGAGATAAGCTGTTTTGCTCATTACTGCTTTCAGCAAGATTGAATTCTGCTTCGCTATCTGCTTTTGCCATATCAAATGGAACAAAGGGACAGATCACTAGAAAGCCTAACACAACACATGCAGTAAAATGTACAGTTTCAACTCAAAGTGTCAACACCTGCATAAATAATTAGCCAGAAGAAATGTATTTAAAACACAGGTATACACAAAGTATAATACTTAATCATACCCAAAGCTGTCATTCCTCCAACAGCTTCACTTTTATTTAATTATTTTAATTTCAGAAAACAGCTTGCAAGGAATGACCTAGTGTCCAAGACAGTTTTACTGGAATTTAGTGACTATGTACAGTCAGGTTAAATGTCAGTTCAGTTCTGGCTAGTCACACTGGCCCTCAGTAGATTCAGAGAGTAAAAAGAAGCCTTCAAGATGCAAGCCAGAGAAATTTTAAGGGATCTTTGTCTTCCTGGGCTTGTAGATTAGTATTGAGTTTGGAAAAAGTGAGAGACTGAAAGGTAAGAAAAAAGCAGATGGCTCTTGCACAAGCTTTGTCACATCGCTTTGCAACATATTTCCAGCTTGATTTGTCACACTTCTGTTACTTTTCTATTAGCCTCTACTGGAACACACTGCATATTTTATGAAGACATTCAGGAATAATTTCTTGCACACAAAAATGCCAAGTAAGGACAAAATAATTAGCAATTTCATTTTAATTTATTATCTCAAACAGGATTTGAATCTTGATAAAGCATGGAATCCTTCTCCTGAAAACATAAAAAGGAAAGGAACAACCTTTAGACTGCCTAAATTATGACTTCCTCACATTGTGATTTGTAAAAAAAGAACGGAAATATTTACATATTTCGTAACTCCACAGAAACACATCATGCAAACTAATTATTTTAGTCTTATGTGGAACACAGTCAATGTTATTTATGTCTGAAATGCAACTAAAAAAAATTTGGCTATTTTAACTGACTAACTAACCACAGAAACCTCCTCCCTCATAAGCCGGTAGAATTACATCAAGCAGTGCTGTAGGTGTGCCTATAAGTCCTTGCTGTGGCATCTACTACATGAAAAAGAAAGCCATATTCCACCACAAATGTGTACAGAGATCTGCCAGGTAGATATTTGGAAACTGGAAGGCCAGTATTACAAGCAGATTGAAGCATGGCACTACCCCATCCTAAATTTCTTTAGGATACATTCCATCTGTCCACACTTTGATTGCAAAGTCAGAAAAATAAAAGCAAAACAAAGCAGTTTTTAGATGACAAACCATCTGGTAAAATGCCTAAAATAATTACTCTGTTTCCTTTAGAATAACTTCCCATATGTTGGTAACTACCCATATTTTCTTGTCCCATGATACAATCAGCTTGGAACCAAAAATGCATTCTAGAGTGCTGAAATTAGAATTATATTCACAATTTAGGATACACCCTACTGCAATTGTACTAGTTCTTTTATTTAATGTAGAAAATTCTGCCTGCTGATTTATTATTGTTCTTCATCACCAATTCTTATCAGATTTCAAATTGCAATGACCTTGCAAAACAAAGCACTATCATACTAGAGTTGGATTCGTTCTTTTTTTTCCTTTTTTTTTTTTTTAATAAAAACCACCACATTGCTAAATCTGTTCCACCTATTTAGCCTGCTCTGCTTATTATAGAAATATTTCCAAAAATAGAATTATCTCCATCTCAGTAGACACATTCTGTATCTTCATCAGTTTTCCTATGGCCAAGATGTATTACCCCAGATCAGCAAATCCAGTGCACTGAACACTTTTTTACATTAATCTTATAACTCCCTGTTCTGCTCACAAAGACAACTGCAACCTTTTCTTCTTGTGATTTTTATTTATCATAAAGAGCTCTTGCCAAGTTGTGATGGAGGAAAAAATGCATATTGCTCCATATTACATATAAATGAACTATACAACTTATCCTTTGAATGATTACTATTAAATGCACTTATTAGCTTGTCTGAATTTTCCAACTATATCAATCCACCTAGCAAAATATATTAGTTTTATTTACAAACCCTATCCGAACTAATATCAAGTATTTTTATATTGAAGGAAAATGAACTAAAGTTGCTAGTTAAGAACTGTAAAAAACAATCAAGCCCTGAGACAGAATAAGCTATTCATTAACAAAGCAAGTAATAAGATACCTAATGATGTGACAAGACAGCAGAGTTTATATTCTTTAAGAAATATTGACACCCATCAACTGAAGCAATGCATGACACCTACATTTTTAATATACAGGCATTTGCATAACTAGATGACAAAAATTCTCTTGATTTAGCATCGAAAGTCTTTTCTCCACAATTTTTTTTAATAGAACAATAAATTTTGGATGAAAACTTTAAAAAACTTTGTTTAATTAATTAAATTAATTCATACATATACACACATGAATGTTCAAACCGCAGATTTTGTTAGATTGTCTAGCTCAGCTCTTGTTCTCAGTTTTATTATTTTTAGTATGGCAGTCTAAACAATTCTGACACAGATAGATCATTAGTACACACTAAGAAAAGAACAGCAGTGTTTCAGAGGCATCAATAATATGACAAGTTTCTCACTGCAGACATTGTTTAAGGCTCTGGATCTATCAATTTCTGTCCTTCCTACAGACCCTGCAGCTAGCAGTACAGAAAAGATCTAACAATGCAAGCAACTCCCCCAAGGCTAAGGAAAAAAATCCTAGTAAATACATTTCACATTCTTTAAATACAGTAACAGTCTCCCAAAATTTATATGAAAAAGTCAAAACACCTAGTAAATCACAGAATCACAGAAATTTTCATTTGGAATGTATCAGTTTGCACACTACTTAGCTAATACTACAGATTCTCTGATCCCTGCAGTGAAAAACTGAACTGAACAGGACATCATCCTTAATTTTTCTTACAATCGATATTTATCCACAGGCCAAAAGCCAAGCACCAGATAGTGTGCACGGGCATCATGAAATTGCATTAGGGATGGAAGAGTTAGGAGTAAACAAACTGAAAGATAACAATTATGGTTGTTTTCAAAAAATATTTGAGAGGAAAAGCAAAATTTGAAAGAAAAACAGTCAAAATATAAATGATTTGCATAAATACTAAATACATGAATAACCTAGTTAAAACCAAAAACACTGCACTTTCTACTGAATAAAATGTTCCATGGATCACTTTCTTCAATGTTTATTACTGTCACCTGTCTTAAAAATTGTAAGTATTTTCAAAAATATATCAGAAACTTCCCTGGTTTTTTATACACCTTTTTGCTATTTTTTACAGCAATGTATTTTGGAGTCTCAGAACCACTATTCCAATAATGTCCAAAATAATAACATAGTAGATAAGTTTGGTTTTTTGGTGTTTTTTTAAATTAGAGAAAAATAGCCTATGTTTGACCCATGGTGCAATAGCCCCTCTACTTATATATAATACAAAATAAAAGATCTTCTCTTTATACACATGGCATTCAGAAAAGATCCCCTCAGCCTAAGACTGTTAGAAATGGGCCACATTTCTATGATTTAGAGTGTAGGTCCATCCTATAAAGGCGCTCATACACTTACAGTGGAAATCTGCTTAACTGTTTTAGAAATGTGGCTTTATCTTTATGCGAGAGGGGGGGGAAAAAAGTGCTGAATCACATAAATGTCAGATATGCTTTCTCTACCAGTCCAGTGTCAAGAGTAGTTGAGACTTATCTTCAGAATAGATGCCTCTATCTTACAGCTGGCCTTTTACTGCATCTGCTCCATTCATTGTTCCAGCATCTTTCTTCCCTTGTTCCATTCACCCTCCCTTCTGTGCTGGTTTTGGCTGGGATAGAGTTAATTTTCTTCACAGTAGCTAGTATGGGGCTATGTTTTGGATTTGTGGCGGAAACAGTGTTGATAACACAGGGATGTTTTAGTTACTGCTGAGCAGTGCTTACACAGAGCCAAGGCCTTTTCTGCTCCTCACCCCACCCCACCAGCGAGGGGAAGAAGCTGGGAGGGGACACGGCTGGGACAGCTGACCCCAACTGACCCAAGGGATATCCCACACCATACGGCGTCATGCTCAGCACGTAAAGCTGGGGGAAGAAGAAGGAAGGGGGGGACGTTTGGAGTGATGGCGTTTGTCTTCCCCAGTAACCGTTATGCGTGATGGAGCCCTGCTGTCCTGGGGATGGCTGAACACCCGCCTGCCCATGGGAAGGAGTGAATGAATTCCTTGTTTTGCTTTGCTTGCATGCGCGGCTTTTGCTTTACCTATGAAACTGTCTTTAGCTCAACCCACGAGTTTTCTCACTTTTACCCTTCTGATTCTCTCCCCCATCCCACCGAGGGGAGTGAGCGAGCAGCTGTGTGGGGCTTAGCTGCCAGCTGGGGTTAAACCACAACACTTCCCACCTTGATCAAATACGAGAATGTCACTTTGCACTGCAGTGCTTGTCTAACTAAAAAGGAATTTACCCCATTCACAAACCTTTGATATCAACAGAATACATTATAGTGTGTCTTGGTAATTACAGAACGTGTCACTCTCAAGCAAAGGCTTCTGTAATTCATTCTTGAGTTCAGAAATCTTCATTTCAGACAGCTTCCACTGCAGCTCACTATACAACTTTTGTCCTATTTTAGCCAAAGACAAAAACTCCCCACTCTCCTCCTTCACTACCACCCAAAGCTAAATCCTTAAGGTATGTCTTAGTAGAAATACATACCTTTCTACACACTTGCTATAACTTCACAACCAAATATTGACAAATTTTCATTGTGTATAACAACATTTAGGCACAATTTTACTTCATCATATTAATCCTTGAAATGTAAAGCTTACATTCATCATTTTTCTTTTAAAGAAAATGCAGCCTAAATTTTCTAAGCATTTTCTTAGAGATAAGATAGAACTATAATTAAATTTACTACTGTAAATCCACACTGGTTTAGAGAACTTTATACATAAAGCGAAAAAATGTTCAGTTACACTTTTCTGTCTATCTGTTCCCAAAATGTGTTCCATTTTAAAATACTTTCAACTTAACTTTTTTTTTTTACTCAGAGTCCTTTCATCTTTGAAGGCATAGAAAAGTATAGAAGATTTTTTTATATTTACTTCTTTACAAATAAAAGTGGACTTACTCCACTTACTGTGAAGATACAGTAAGTTTTTGAAGGATGAGACAGAATAACTAGAAGATTTCAAAAAAGAAAATCTCATTATCTACTGTGCTGGTAAGATCTGAGACTGAAGACTTGAATCCCACTCATGTACCCTACATTAATGTCCTGGCTTTCAGCATAACGGGTTTTCTGGAGTAGGTCTCTGCTTCACCCGTTAACACTGCTTTATTTCAGCCAGGTAATTATGTATCTATTAGAGTAGGCACTTAAACTAAGTTTATTAAAACCCAGGCAAGTGCCTTTCCTATTGAGCTATGGAGTTCTTCAGCCTCAGTTTCTCCAGCAGGATACTTCATTTTTATTGCACTAGAAATGTTTCCACAGAAAGGACACAGTCATACATAGCTTTGTAGGTCACCATACATTCTTAAATTACAGGTATAAACAAAGCAAAGCAAAGGCTTGATAGTGGGCCCCTGCATCCAACATTTATATCCAAAACTTGATATACACAGACACACATCCTCATCGTTTTCTTGTTGAAATCTTGTACTTTCTTCATATTGGTTTGTTTTCAGTGAATGAACACAAACATTTAATTTCAAGTTTTATTTACACAGGCATGCACCTATCAGAATTCCCCTCTTATTGTTGGTGTATCAACTGGTTATAGTTTACACTAGACTAGGTTTCTGAACTATGTTCTAAATCTCTTTTTGTATTTGTATAATGCTAAGTCATAGTTTAATCCAAGCCTGACTTGGCCTTTTAGTGCTACCACCAATACTTATTTTACTAATGATCTGCTGAATTATATTTGGATCCTCTGTTAAGTGGATCATGATTATTTTGGAATTTCTCAAGCATCAAAGAAAACTCTACAAACAAATGATACTAATCCACTTGCTACACAAAAAAAAACTTGTTCCTCCAGAGGGATTTCATACACTGCAGGATATCCTTGGCTGCTAAATACTACATTTCTAAGTCAACCAGAAGATGCTTAAAATTAGGGGAAGGAGGAGAGAATCTTTGCAATATACAGTCTTCTGCATAGTGATTATCCCTGCAAAAATGTTACATATTCACTAACATTTATTTTCACCTGGATTATATGAAAAAACCTGGCAAGTACAGTGAACCTCTGCATTTTAAAGGACTCGTATCCCTCTGATGAAAGTGCTTGAATCTCTGAACCTCACAAAATATCTTCCGTTCAGAAATGGAAGGCCATAGGCTATAATGTCTTAAATTATAATTGAGGCTTTGCTAATCAAACTTCTGGAATAAAAGCTTTACCCAATTAGCTCCTTGTTAAAAGATATAGTTACTGGATTTTCACATCTTCTTTCCAATTACTTCCTGTTACCTGATTTTGGTTCTTGGGTCCTTGTGGTGACTTATATAACATAGCAAATTCTCATTATCAGAATTCTGCAGCACCCAGAATTGGCTGTAATTGCTGAACTGAGGCCACAGCTGTAGCAAGAGCCTGTAGCTTTAAAGCCAAGCAGGAAAGTGTCCCTTAGAAATAAGCCAGAAATGGGCTGTCCTCACCAGGGCTTTGAAAACAGGGGTTGGTAAAAATGTGAAGTTCTACTATACAGAAATAAGGAAGATTTAGAAAAAAAAGGAAATCTCAAATTGATATTTTTATCCTCCTAACCTCTTGTGCCTATACAAATGTGGACAAATCACTTAAAGTCCAGGCAGTGTTCAGGAGCACCATTCCTTACAGATTTCATGCTTACAAAGCCGGGGGGGCAGGGGGGGGAAGTAACTTCTGTTAAAATTGTTTGATTGTTTGTGAATACAGGAGGGGATAAATCATACATCATATAAAAAACTTAATGAGTAAGTCTAGTCATGGCAAATCCATGGAATTCCTAGAACTCTAGAAAGGACATACACAGACATCATCCAAAAAATAGCTAACTAATGACCTTAGATTACTACTCCACATATCCTTTAACAAGATGTTATATTCTAGTGGCCCAACACTGATCAGCAGAACAAGGACATTTTCAGTCTGAGAGCACAGAAAATTTCAGCAAGACTGAAAACTGTGAGCATTACTTTCATCTTATTAACTGAATGAAAAGTGGGAGGACAATAATTCAGTCATCCTCCCTCATTCTCTTGAAATCTGGAGTACCCTTGGGACCTGCGTTGTGCATAAACTACTTTCTTGGATGCATCTAACACACTGATCAAGTGTTTATGACACCACAACCACCCAGCCTTGGTGCCTACATTTCCTCTCCTTCCTGACAGAACTTCAACATGAAGACTTCTATAATAGGCCACCCCAAACATAATTTTCCTCTATCTGTAATTCAGTGAAGGAAACCTAGGAACTTCTGATGAAACCTCTCCAAACTTCTCACTTCTAAGCATACCTGAGGTAAAGAGAAAAGGATCAATACATGTCTTCCTATTCTTATTTCCAATTTTTTGTTTTAGCCCTACCTCAGTTTTAGGAATACTTAGCTTTAATCGTTAATTTATCTTTAAATTTACAGTCCTAGGCTGAGATTTATACTTTTGTGTAAAACACACTAAAAATTGCAGTTCTCTACAGCTCTAGGGTCAATGAAACACTGTTCCCTACACACACTTTCTGGTACTTTTGTGTTAAGAAGAGAGCAGTAACACAACTTTACCACAGAAACAGATATCACAGCTTTAAGAGTTTTGTTCATTATCTCTTAGAATTTACTTTTGCAGTTCCAAAGTCTAGGTACTCCCAGTACTTGCAATTCTAATGGACCTCCAGGGCTTTGATTAGCTACATCAGTGACCAATTTCTCAGAATTTCTTATATTACCTACCAATATTTTAAGTGTCTACATACATAAGCCTTCTTACTCATGTATCAATATGAATCGACTACACCTGACAACAAAATCTCTAACTACATGCATTTCCATCCATAAGCCATCAGAAAGCTCAACCATGTCAAAACACTTGGGGTTATCAGTAAGTAAAGTAAGATAGCAGGATTTTTGTTATTTAACATTGACTTAGGTAGAACTCTTAGCCCCATCTACAATCTATGCTTAAAGACCACATCTACAGCTTATACAAGCATATGAAATGTGTACTTTGTATCTTTTCCATTCTTTCTAAATAATATCTAAGAAAATAAGTGGGGTTAAAAGAAAAAAATTACTTGAGGTATATTTTAACATGTTCACTGTTTCAGAACAAAACAGTAGTGACAGCAACAACCTAAAAACATCAAACTTCAGCCAAAACAGGCACGACACATATTTTGCATCATAGCTTTATACCATATAATACAAATGTCATCTACATGTGTGCTGTCATAAAACACTGAAAACCAAGCTTTTGTGCCTCAAAAAAATATACCAAATTAGATTAATTTTATCTACATTTTCCCACTTAAAAGCTGGTTTGCTTATAAAATATTAATAAGCTGGCCTACAAAAAACATGATTCAGTTTAAATTGTATATGTCATGTGGAAGCAAAGGTTTCATAACATGCTCTATAGTTGGGGTTTTTTTTAGAAAAAAATCCTAGAAAAATTGTTCTAGATATAGCTACTACTTGTAACGCACAGGTATAAAAACTTGGTCCAGAAAAATGACCTTTCAAAAATTTCATTTCAATAATGTAATATAATTTTTACTCTCTGCGACCAAGAAGTGGGGTTTTTTTCCCTAATAATGTTCTTAGAAGTACAAAACCCTTCAAAAAATTTGGACTACAATGACTTAGTAGTTCCAGAGTAAGAAAAGAAGGCTTAAACAAGAAGGTAGTATTTCTGCATCTCACACTGAAATTCCTAATTGCTATTAAATATTTTTAAAAACCCTACTAGAATCCACTTGATCAGCATCTTAGATTGCAGCAATTAACCTCGGCTAATTCATTAACTTGATCCAGAAATCTGTTCCTTACTTTTGCTGCAATCACAACCAAGGTACTCTTCATAACTCTAGTTAAAGTGTTTAAAAATAAAAAAATAATAAAGAAAACCATGTGGGAAGAATCTTTCCTTGTTCCTTAGAACAAGTGTATCCATACACTTACAAAAATAATTATGGGACACAGTACATATATTTTATAGATAAATATAGTTACAGCTGTAACCCTCCTGCCTCTGTATATATAATTCTCAGAAATACAACCCTTCCAAAAGAAAGATACTTACCAATATATTTATACACCAATGCCTCCAAATTCATCTGCAGACATAAAAGCATAATACTTAAGTGTAATGCAGAAAGAACTTTTTCAGGTCTGGAGCATGCACCACCACCACCCCCCCCCCCCCCTTTTTTTTTTTTTTTTTTTTTTTTTTTTTTAATTAAAAATAGCCTGTTTAGCATCAAACACCAAAGCCCTAATTCAGGAAAAAATGTATGTACTTTTTTTTGGTATGTGCTCCAATTCAACTGATTTCAACAGCACATACATTCCTGACTACTTTTCCTAACAAGGCCTAACCCATATTCCAACAGAAATTGTCGTATTCTTAGAAGACACTCAAACACATTTTTGTGTTTTCAGGATATGAGCTGCTCATTTCCATGTTGCCTTATAATATTATATTGAGGATGACACTGTCTTGTGTTATAAACAGGAACTACTTATTATAAATACATATACTTATCATAAGAAATGAACATTCCTAAAATTTAATGAGCAATACTGCAGCTTGCATGCAGTTCATTAGGTTCCCATGGGGAAAGCGGAAAACACAACAGCTCAAAATTAAAAACAGTGGCTGTAAATGAGTTCTTTTAGGGCTCCTCATCTTTCAACTGACAGCGGGAAATGCATATAAGAAGACAGATGCTGTAAGTTCAGTTCATTATTATCAACCATGCATTATTTCCCAGTCTTACTGACAGCATGCAGATTGATTCCTGCTCTAGGAGTCTTATTCCTCTAGTTGTATTTGGATAAAGAATTCAAATATGAAATATGGTATTTTCTCTACCATATTTCAGTAATTTTAATATTTTTCTTTTTTCTCCCATTTCCTTGTGTTCATGGCACATTTTGGAGATCTCTTGTCTCAACATACTCTCATGTAGTAATGGCAAAAAAATCATTAGTAATCCTTATTGAACTGTGCCTCATCTCCAAAGCAGCAAAAGTATGTTTCACATTGGGAGAGTAGCGTGCCGAGAGTGCGGTACTTCCCAGAAGAGACATATATTAGCTCAAGAACAGTGGCCAAAACAAAGACGCTATCATGACCCAAAAATAGGGATGATTTTCACCAAAGGTGTGTGTGAGTAAGAAAGATGAAATAAAAGCACTCCAGTTTAAAAAAAGTAGGCAATATGAAAAGTTTCACAAACTAAGCTGCCCTCTTTAGCAAGCAGCTTATTTTCAGTAATATATGAAAGCTTAGGCTGTTTAAAAATAATTTCCCTAAATTTTTACTGAAAAGTTTAAGTTTACCAAGTTAATATTATCACCTGTTACATAAGAAAAAAATGAATGGATTCTGGTTTTTTATTTTTAAAATTTACTTTACTACATGAGAAATAAGTCTACCGTGTCATATTTCAAGGCTGTGTAATTTGGTTCCTTATTTCATGTCCCCATAAGACTTTACATATCTCTGAATTGCCATAACTAACCAAAGCAGTCACACCTCTATACTTTTTAAAAGTAGAGAAGAAAAAGCATACGGGTATTTTTAAATAAAATAGGTATTTTAACTGAAGTTTTTAATCAGATACTTTCAAAAGATTTCATTTGAGGTTACATACTGAAGGAAACAATGAGGTGAATAAGGAAATAATGAAAGAGGATGCCCATTTACAATGGGCCGGCTACTTTGCTCTGTATTTTGCAAGTCAAAAAATGGACAATAAAGCCAATAAATGCATTTACATAAAATCTTTAATGTAGACAGCTTTTGATGTTGTTGCACTTCAAAATTCTTTAAAGAAAGCAAATCAAGGGAACTACAAAATGAAAAAGTACCAAACAACAAGTAATAAAACTCTCTTTCATTTTGTGAAACTCAAGAGAAGTGTTTACTCAAAATTTGTTTAGCAGACTATACCAACTTGGAATAACCTTATCAACGAAAAGGTTATTCTACCTATAAAAAGTCCTTTTTTCCCATATGTTGCCTCCAATATTTTAATTAAAGAATTGTGTTCAGTGCAAGTTGTATTTCTGCAACCAGTTCAGGGCTACAAATAAGATAGCTCTGCATCATACACACATTACTAGCTAAAGTAGTAAGTATTCAGAATAAGAGACTGCACTCTTCTTGAAGCCCAGGATCCCATGACTTTGGGGCCACTATACGCACAATGACCTGAAAAATGATTTCTCGACAGTTAAAAGCAAACTTTTTATATCTTTTTCTCCCTGGGTAGCAACAGGCTTTTCCCTTCACAAACTTGGATCAGTCTTCACAACATCAACATACAAAGTGGGATTGTAAGGTCAACTTGCATATAGTTGGAGCAATATACTGTAGATGAACTTATATAACATCTGAAATATAAAAAAACTAACCTGTTAGTTTCTAGTAATTAATAATTATACTTTTAATAACTCAGTTATTAAAATAGCTAATCTAACATATTGCATGTAAAGTATGGACCAAAAATCTCTCCAACAAGGGAAATAAGTAGAAAATAGTGCTGACTGACAGTGGAAAGCCTCCCTCACCCCATGCTTTCTTAACACACAATCCCACATTCACTCTTGCACTTTAGGGATAAACCATAAACCAGACCGTTATTCTTTGGAAGAGTGCAGAGTAAACAGGTAGCTCGGAACACTGCATCCTTTGATTCTTCTTTACGATAAATTCTAGAGTTCAGACAAAACCTGGAACATATCAAGTACTATATATCTGGAAAATACAGAATCATAGAATTATTTAGGTTGGAAAAGACCCTTAAGATCAAGTCCAACTATAAACCTAGCACTGCCAAGTCCACCACTAAACCATGTCCCTAAGCACCACATCTACACATCTTTTAAATACCTCCAGGGATGGTGACTCCACCACTTCCCTGGGCAGCCTGGTCCAATGCTTGACAACCCTTTCAGTGAAGAAATTTTTCCCAATATCCAATCTAAACCTCCCCTGGTGCAACTTGAGGCCTATCACCTGGGAGAAGAGACCAACACCTACCTCTCTATAACCTTCTTTAAGGTAGTTATACAGAGGTAGCTGTGAGTCAGATAAGGTCAGATATCAGGTCAGAGAAGACGATAAAGAGCAGACACTCTTTGGGAAAATAGTCACACTTGTCTGAATTAAAATGTGGAATAAATTTAGCAACCAAGTCTTATTTCACTTCAGTAAAAGGGTAAAAAGACAAACACCTGCAAAGAGCTACTGCACACATCTAGGTGAGGACATGTCAGTCGGAAAGGAATAAACATAATCCTCACTGTTTAGCAAGACCAAAACCAGCAACTTCAACTGTGAGAACTTGAGAAGTAAAAATACACTAACTAGAAAACAATGTTTAGACAGCAACCATGAAACACTGACACAGGATTAGCAGAATGCATGCAATTCCCATGGAATCTGGGTACTGGCCATACTCAGAAGTCACACCAGGTTAACTGAAATAGGTTTTGTTAAACTAATACATCCTTTGTGCAAGGACTCGTATACAATAGGTTTTCAAATAGTTATTTCAACTTCAGTTGTGTCTGTAAAGTTGTGCCATTCTCATGGTATGAGAATTTTATATAATCCCACTAAAAAGAACTTTTGCCTTCAAAATCCTATGCTTTTATTGCTGGGGGAAGACAGGGAGAGGGGAGATGGGGCAAGAGAATTACTAGACTGCAGACAGGAAGGTTTCCCAGTAACTTTGGAAGACAGCCCACAATATTTTATGTTCATGTCATATTAACCAAGCTTTTAACTGTATTTTTTTCTGCACTGTCATGATAAACCAGCCATGGAGCAAACACTGCTAGGTCTCCATGTCACACTATCCATTTTCTTTTGTGACAAACTGGAGTCTCTTTCACACGGATCATTCTTCCCGTCTGTGTTTATACAAGTACAGCAGGATCCTCATTCACGGCTTATTTTCTAGATGCTACAATAACATATATGAACTATTACAAGCAGGATTACTAGCAAATGATGGTCTTGGTTGATACCGTGGCTGCAAGTTCAGAATCTTATTTGGAAGGTTATTGCAGTGAGCTTAAATGACCCAAATTTGACAGGCTATGCAAATTCCATCCCGTCACAAGATAAATCAGCTTGAACAGCTCTCAACATGAGCATAAGTTTTAGAGCCTAAAACTATCTGGCCCAAGAAGGATATAATTCACTGATTATTGTTATCTGGAAGGGATTCTACGTCCAAGAGAAATAGTTTAATAACTCAAAAGTTCTATCTGAAGGTAGCTTAGCAAAAATCACATTTTGGTTTTCAGCTATTATACCTGATAATATCTACCATAAGAAAGCCTAAATGGAAGAGCTTCGTATGTTATATTACATCCTTAAAGACTGCTAAAAATTTAACTAGCTGGAATCCAAAACATGTGACCCTAAATTGAGAAGCTGTTAAATAAAACATGTAGGAACACACTCAAAGCTTTCATTTGGAATTCTATTGTGGCCAGTCTATATTTGGAGCTTAAATGTTTCAAGAATTACCTCAGGTAACCTATGAAAAATCTGCAGGGGAAAAAAAAGTTAGTGGCTTAGAAGGTGAAATAAAAATAAATCCTATTTTGAAACCAAATACTGCTGCAGCCTACATGAAATGCAGAAGTAACCAAGCAGTTAAAAGCATGCTTTGTTACAGCCGATAGTTTACCTAATTAAAATTATTTCTCTATTTACATTTAACGGTGTTTAACTCTTAAATGGATATCCAGACTGAACAGCCAGCTGACAGAAAGAGACAGAGATGAATATTAATGCATGCTGGGAAAAAAAACTGTCCAGAAGTTTTACTGTCACATTTGATTCTTATATATAAAAACTTATATTTCCCCTTTTTGAGGTCTGAAAGTTCACAAAATAACCCCTCCTTTTACTACTTTTCAACTAATATGTGGTCACAACCATAACTCTAGCCAACGTTAGCCAAGGTTGGTGAATATTGCTTTGAGGGGTTAGTTGTCCGTTATTAGACCATTCAGTTAATTAGTTGATCTTGATATATGAACCCATACACGTAGGAGAAATCAAATCCTGATAGTCTGATAGAAGGGGTAACTGAAGACACACTTTTCCTAATAGAATCTGCATGCTCTGTGAGCAAGAACAGGATAACACTGCATTTAACAGCCTCCAGTCATGAGTTTACCAGCTTCAAAAACTTCTCATTAACTTTTCCCCTCTGGTAGAACTTAATTTTTCAGAAAATACGCTACGTTACAAGATGCAACTTCATTCAATTTTAAAAAAATTAAAATGTTCATACACCTTCTGAAACAATAAAAATGAAAATTAATTTATTATGACAGCATATAACAAGATTTTGGAAAACAATTTCTTCTGAAGTTTTTTATTATAAATAATTTATGGCAACTTCTTCAGTCCTGTCCCATGTTACCTTCTGCAATATCAATACTATGTTGGACTCCTATCCAAACATTCAGCATTGTTAACCACTACAATGCTGATTAGATTAATTTTCTAAATTAAATTTTCACCAGCCCTACATTATTTGTAAGCTGTGTGGTGTTTTACGACCAAGAAGTCTTTTCAGTGCCACTTGTTTGAGTTGGGATCAGGACACTATTTAATGTTCCTACCCAAAAAAAAGGTTGCATAAAAGGATAGTAAGAAAACCATCTGACTTCAAAAGTTGGTTTAGCAGTTGTGGAACTATGCGCAAAAAGCAATGACAGCAACATAAAAATCACTGGGTGAAAGTGGTTTTAGTTACTTGTTGGGAGAGTATGACTTACAGAATAAAAATGTTTGAGAAATATCTTTCTATACATACTTGTTTTCACCCTCTATCAAGCACAGATATTCCAGTAAACAAAGCAACTTAGAAAGTCGCCTTTTTAAATCATTCATTAAAATTAGCATTCCATCAGTTTCTCCTAGAAATAAAAAGGCCCAACACAAAAGATTAAAAAAAAAAAAAAAAAAGTTATACATCATTTATTATGAATTCTCCAGTAGACTTAAACTCAAATTCTCCCATAAACATAAACCCACCCATATGTCATCCATATGATGATGGTCAAATCAAGGAACAAAAAAAGAATCTAAATTTTCTCATTTGCATCCTGACAATAAAACTATTTCTCTTTTCACTATATCATACAACTTTGTCTATCCAGCTGCTGTTATTTTATGCAAAGTTAACATTCATTGTTTTTTTAAGAGTATGAAAAAAATGTATGCCATTGAAATTATCCAGATTTCAATGTGAAACAATGCTCACTGGTACTAAAATATTATGTAAGAAGCAAAAATCATCTAAAAGGCAGTATTTTGGTCAGCACAAAGTTTCTTTTCAATAATGAGCTCTCAAGCAGATTGGTATGAAAAAGTAGGGAGACTTTTTTTTCTTTTCTTTAACTACAAATAATTAAGGGTAACTACTTACATTTTATTGAACAGAGTACAGGCTAGCCTTGACTGACATAAAATTGGACTCAATTTCTCCACAATGCATAATGCCAGACTTCCCCATTTCTATGCAAATTACAACCTATAATTGAGAATTCATTATCTATTGAGTCTTACGTGTAGGACCATTTACTTTTTAATAAAACCAAAATAAAACACCACAGCAGAATATGTTCCCTAGCTTACAAACATACCTTCATTAAACTTCCATTTTTAACTACAAATATGATATTAAAATCAGGTCTAATGTAACTGGCAAGATCTCAAATCACATGTAAATACCTTGTTAAAATGTTATTAAAAACGTCTGTTACTATCTCATTAAATTCTGTGCTTGTCAAACTTGTCTATTAAAGAATGTTAAAATTTAATCCTATGCCTACCTATGAAAATGCAGAAAGCAAAGGGAGAAATGGAAGAACAACATATTATTACTAAAAGCCTGAAGCAATCCAGACAGTGTTAGTCATCTAGAACCAGGGGGGAAGTGAATTTTACTATCTCAATAACATTGAGGCATGTACTACAAAAAGGAGAGTCAAATACTTATGGGGGGCAGAGAAAGTAAAATAATACACTCCTAGAATTATTAGAAGTATCATTACTATAATACTAAGCAAGGAATGTTTCTTAGCATTTTTTATTTGCTATATAACATGGAGCAAGATTGAGAAGTATTATTAAAGTGGATAAGCAAAACCAGAAATAAACTGAGACTAATGAGGAATTATCACCAAACACCATCTTAAATATGGAACAAACAAAATCTAAAAAATCCTTCAAGGTAGGAGATATCAGAAATGACACTATACTGTGACACCACACTGGCACAAAAGAAGAGAGACAGTCATAATACACTTTGACTATAACATCTTGAAACTATAAGTAAAAGTAATGCAACTCCTTCCCCCTTCCCCCAGTTTCCTATTTTTATATTATTACTTAATTGCTAATATTATTTATTATTAAGAATAACTTTCTCATCTGAACTGTGTGTCATATCACTTTAGAATGCCTCATCCATGTTCAGTGAGTAGAGTTCAAAAAAATTACAGTTCAGCCGTCCAGCCACAAGGTAGGGAGACCAAAAAGTACGTATCTGTCATATGGGCAAACAAGAACAGGCCACAGAATTAATGTTATAAGACATGCAAGACATAAATTGTTTCAATTTAAGAAAGATAATGTAGTGTGTGGTAGTACATACACTTTTGGCAGCGGTTAAAAAGTAAGCTACGATTTGCCAACTAAGCAAAGGTTGAAATCCTTAATTAGACATCAAGATAGAAGAGCACATTTCAGAACCAGAAAAACCTTAACACTAGGTTTCAAAAATCAGAAAGATCGGCTTTCCTGTAATTCAGGAAAAAAAAGCCTGATTGATTTTAAAAACATAATCCCATTCCCAATAGATGCAAACCCTTTAGATTTAATTCCTTACATATAAACTTGTCTCAGTGAAATGCAATGGAATAGAAATTGTGTCACTGCATATGCTGCTGACAATTTCATTCATTATTTTTTTACCACACAAAACTTTACATAATTTCGAGAACACAAGTCATTAAGCACTGCAGTTTTCAGGCCAAAAGCAACGCTGAATTTTTACTTACAACCTTGATAAAATTTCAAAGATTTCATATTTTTAGAAGTGTCTAGGAAACATACATGTTTGGTTTATTACAACATCAATGAACCAGTTCACTGACATATCTGTATCTGGGCAAGACTAAGCATTCAGGAGAGCAGCGCAAGCAAGAAAACTTATTTTCCTGATAATAGACACTATGATCTGGCATGGTTGATGGTTTTCAACAGAAACTACCACTATTAGCTGAAATTGTGCAATCGAGCAAAATATCTCACACTTAGAGGCAGCACAGAATTCAGATAATGTGACAATGAAGCTGGGCAGCTAACCTAGCATTCTAGCCCAAAGCACACGCTAGTGTCCATTTGCCAAAATTGTTTATTTCATTTCATAAAGGTGTCTGAATATAAAGTTGTAAACAGTTTTTACATTTTTTGAACACAGATGCAGACACACATGCAAGCTACTGTTGCAGAAATTAATCAATGGTTTGAGTTTTCGCTGTCAATATAACTTCTTAAACTAACACTTCTTCCTCATCTAACTTGACTGCTATCATCCATTGCAGTATTACCATAGTAAGTAAAGTAAGCCCTTTAAGTGAACTTCTCTCTCTCTTTCTCCTTTTCTCATTCCACTTTCCTTTCTTTGCTGCAAGAGATCAAGAGATGAATGGAAGACTGAAATAAAAAATGTGTGCAGAATCAAGCATATGCCAAAAACTTCTGTCGTTGCTGAAATCAGCAGATTGAAAATTAAATGGTTAAACATTTGAAATCTCAATCATTCATCCATTTGTAAAAGGAAAATAGTATTTTTCTTCCCCTGCATGCAGCAATATCAGAATGACCTATTATTACTGTTTTTACAATTAAACTTGGCAAAAACACGTTTCTTCCTACTTACAGACAAATTAGGAAACCTTCAGTTCTAACACCAAATTTCCCAATTTTATAAATCTTTTTCCACTTTATTTTAACATAAAAGGTCACATTAAATTTGCTTTACTAATTGTGCGCATCTCAAACAGCTGTAAAATGCAAATGTGCTAAGGATATTTCAGGAGACTGGAAAGAAAAGTGTGCAGATGGCATTGAATCAATATGATGAGAATTTGTGTCTACTGACGAAAATATCTCCTAGACTGAGACCTTTTGATAATCATAGAATTATTACAATCAGCAATGTATTTTTATGCCCACTGATTCTCCAGCTCCCCCGGGACAGTAGCTGTGCAGCAGCAGCAGGCCAAGGTTAGAGGACTTCACCCACAGTCGCTTAGCAACGAGCATCCTTGCCTAGGCTGAAGGACAAAGGGAACAGGACGGGGCAGCTCGGCTGGCGCTCGCTCGCACAATAGGTGCGGAATTGATAGTGCTCTTCATGCCGTAATTCTCTCCTGATGATGGGAAGAGTTCATTTTCCAACCACTATCGGTGGGATTTTTGTCATGGATCCTCTTTGCTGATAGGTGACAGATTCAACCATGGAAATCAATTTGCTGTTGAATCAACTAAAGGTCTACTGCTAACCAGGCTGGTAACAGTTTTACTTCAGAGAGCTTAGGCAGGACTGGTGCTCCTGCCATACCTGAGGGGCATCAAGGACCATAGCCTAACTAAATTTTGAATAAAGGTGAGTCCACAAAAAGTGATGGGAGCCTGTTCAATATTAGTATTTAGCAGTTATCTGATGCAATACCAAAGCATCTGTGTGCAGTTTGGGAATCTCTCTTCGTAAAGAATTGTTCCACATTATTAAGACTTTCTATTATAGGTTCTCTATTATTAGACTTTACTATTTTAGGTTCTTCTCTGGATCTTACAACAAAGCCATATAAACAGACTTCACACTGATAGCATTTAATTGCTTTGCATGTGCATTGGTTAATGCATGGATGATTCAAACAATTAAGACCCAAACGTACTGATCAGTTTCCATTCTTTCAGAACCCAGGAAAACCTAGTGAAATAAAGCAATGATTCTCAACTGGACTCATGCAGTTTGAAAAAATGCAGTCTGTCTTCTGAAATAAAGAGAGCATGTAAAACTTACTTTTCAGCATTCCTTTCATCAGGGGATTTAAAATACACCTACAAACAAGGCATCACATCTATACTTTTGGACTATCAGTATGATAGCAATGCTTTTTTTAAGCATATTTTAAGACTGAAAGAACAATTAATTTATGGATGGCTATATAACCAGAGTGTTTATAAGCAATTTTCCCAAATGATGAATTATAACTGAGAAAGCTTATTTCATTCCTAAAAAATCCAACTAAGCATTCAACCATTCAGTTGAGACACTAGCCATAATTTCCCCAAAGAAAATTGGTGTAAGACAAGAATATACAGTGTCCATTATTTATTTGTCCAGTGCAGAAGGATTTCTTTGGAGAAATCCAATTGGTTTTGCCACTTTTTATCACCATATGGATCTACTTCCAACAGCAAAAGCAATACTTTGGTTTTCAGAATTACATATAGGCAGAAAATGGAAAAAATTGATAAAATAGTATGATGTTTATTACAGGAATAAGATGATTCTGAATTTCTAAGGAACAGAGTTTAATTATGATTCAAGATAAACTGAACAATGCTTTTCATTCACTGTACATTTTCACTGTAATGCAATAACAGTTTTATTTAATAATATCATTTAAATTTTAGAAGCCAGATAAACAGAAGTACTTGTAAATAATTAGCTACCCATATTCAGAAGGAATCCTGATTTTTTTAGGTTAATTTTAAGGAGACAAAGACCTTTAATGAGTAGGACATACTTTAGCACAATCTCATAGACACTTAAAGTTATTGAAACGTGAGGGTAATTTTGCCAGATAGACACCTAAAAGTCTATCAGGGCACCAGCCTCAAAACTGATACTAATGGCCACTTTTACTGGTCGTACTAGTTGGACAAAGGACCGAACTGACGTAGAAGGTGAAGTAGGAGGCCCTGTCAAAGTAGTTCAAGACACATTGCCATGACAGTGACTGATGTATAGACATTCTAAATCAGAAGACATTAAAACTGATGTTGCCAAACTCTTCAATTATGAAACCATGATTCTAAAAATGTGCTGAATTTTATTTTTAACTTCTAGTTTTAATATGTTTCGGAAAGAAGAGATGACAGTTAGTGGCTGATAACCACTTAAAAATTAATAATAATTTTTTTTATTACTACAGCTATTACATCAAGGTCAAAACCTTTTGCTAGCAAGGCAGACCCATTATACCTATACAAAGTTGTTTGACTAATTAGTTACATCTTACATATAGATATTCTGATTCCTAAATTTTGCACGTTTTGTTTAAAAGTTGTGAGGCATTTCTAATTTGTTAATTAATAAACAAATGCTAAGATACACTTTGTGAATCTACATGATAGCTTTCACAGCTCATTCAAAATTCTTGTTCCAAAACACTTCGACAATCCAGATACCTGTAATAAGTTTAATTGCAGAGGAATGGAGAATTGAATAAGATTTACCTTTTCCATAAACACTGTGTCTCCGATCTACCAATAGTGAAGCTATTAGAGCAGTCACACACCAAGATTGACATCTTTTCAGATGATGCACACATGATCTATAAGGAGATTCTCCTGGAAAAGACTCATTCTGTGTAGCAGACCAAATTACAGAAGTCAATGATGGCATGGGATCCAGGGGGGCAAAGAGAAACAACACAAATATGGATTCTTATTTCCAAAAATTCCATTTAGTATTTGCAAAACCCAACTCCCAAGAAAAATTTGACGTCAACCAAGTCCAGAAAAGGTGATTTGTTGACATTCAAATATTGACTTTTGTAATTTGTAGGCAATCAGCTGGGAGAAAGCTGGATGTGCATCAAACTTTATAGAGAGCTGACCTGGCAGCCAGGGAACAAGGAGGAGAAAAAGACTTCTGCATCTGTAGGTTACTGTAATTAGTAAAGAGCATTCTGTGAAATCTCCCAGGACACAAAATTAGAACTGGTTCATATTCATGTAAAATAAGAGGAATTTCTTGTGGACAATTTGATGACTACATTCGATTTTCAGTTGTTAGCAGATTTTTCAGGGTGGGAAATAGGCAGACTACCGATGGGGAAAACACTGGAGCTGGCTCAGCAGGGTTAATTCTGGCATGATGCTGCATTACTAGTCAGCTGCAGTGCCTCAGCACCACACTCCAGGGACCAGAGTAATTGTGCATGGAGCTGGCAGGGAGTCAGGAGCTTTGTTAGCTCCTGCTCAGCCTTAGCCATTCTAAATAAAGCTCAGCTCTACATAGACAAATGTAGGTGACTCCACATGATCCTCATCAGTACCCTGGAGTTTTCTTCCATGTGGAGTATGCTATTTCCCCAATAATAAAGATAATGGAAAGCGACTACTAGCAGAAGAAAGATTTGTCCAAAGATGTCCCACTCCAGTTTCAGCCCTTCTGTATATACTTCCCTTCCCCCAAAACACATACAAGGAAAGGAGGAGGTTAAACAAATTAACCTGTAGAAGAAAGCAGACCCTTTGCATTGTCACAGGTGCACAAATAAAAACCCGCAATAAAATAAAAAATAAAATGTGCGTTTTGTGTGCTTGTTACTAAAGAGGGAAAATGTTTCTTTATAATGAGAAGAGTTTTAACCATTACTGAGCATTCCAGAAGTTTATAGTCTACACAAGGGAACATTTCCAGAGACACAGAACCACTCCACAGAAATTAAGACAAACTAGATAGACAATTCACTAGAATAACATCCTGTGACAAGGTAAAGTGGGAAAAGTGAAAATAAAAAGGGGACTAAATTATGACCTTGCCACAACTAAATACAGGACCAAAATCCACCCAACTGCTAGATAATATACCAAAAAACTTCTAGACTAAATCTGAAATGAACTATAATGAAAGCAAATTAGTATCAGCAGGGGAAAAACTACAGTATTATCAGCTCTGAAGAGCACCTCTATGAGCTCTAAAAGGTCACCATATTGTTAGATTGTACAAGAAAGTTTGTACTATATTTGAAATAAAAATTACAGAGCCCATTTTGTGGTCTGAAGATCTACATTTTTCTCATAATATCACGAGATTTGCAGAGTGAAGTGTGAACATTTTTCTTCCAACATTATAGAGATTCAGAATTTTCTGATGTTGAAGAAAGTTTTGAGAAACTTTCTAGGGGCATAACTGTAACGATAAAGACTGAACCCCAGAAAGGGTTTCACAGAAAGGAATTTTAGAGAAACAACTTCTTTTCTAGAAGAATCATCTCGATCTGGAAGAAGAATAGATGCAATCCACTCCCACTTCCAAATTGATGCTGATGACTATGCACTATGATCTTACCAAAAAGGTATGCAATTTCTACATTAGTTATTGGCCAAAGTGGAAATAAGATCTAAAAAATATGAAGATACAAAAACCAATCTGAAATAATAGCATTACTTAAACTTGATCCGGGTTAAGAAGTTAGTCAAAGGTAGGGAAATCTACTAAATTTGTCAAGTGTTTAGCAAGTTTTACTAAATTCTTCAGAACTGAAAGGTTGGAAAATATTTCTAACAGTGTTAAGTCACTGCTGTAATTACTACTGCTGAGCAACAATATTTTACCTATGAGAAGTCCATAATTTGCCTAATAGGAGTAAATGAAAACTAACTGGATCCCTCCAGTTAGTTCTCTGGCATTCACTATGGAAATGCAAATCACATTTGCTACAGAAAAAAGAAAAGGAGAATAAAATATCATTATTATATTTGGAAAGTCATCAGTAATGAAAATTAATTATTTTTTCTCTAAACTATCTGGTTTTTGTATATTCTGATTCATACCTTGATGCCAAAATTAGTTCTTACTATTTCTATTCTTGTGAAATCCTATGGCAGATGTCTATGTCTGCTTCTACATTATAGAACAATGCTGTTTTAAGAGGAAGTAAAATTTAGAAATCCATACAGATGACTGTAAAAATAATTTGGCATGCTGAATCCACTTGAACAATGGTACATAATATATAATAGGCATACAGAAAATCATATTCCTTTCATACCCATGAGAGTGAGAAAGACACCTGGAACCCTATGCAGCATCATTAATGCATTTATTCGGACCTGGAATACAGGCAGGTGCTGAAGAAAAGGCCAACAGTCAAATTGTCTGAGATACATTATGTGAATTCACCTAGCTGAGACATAGAAAACTCAAACCAACTATCATTTTACTTATACCTAAAGAACTGTCAGTACTGAAATGAAAATCCCACAATGCCATTGAAATGCAATTCAAGCAAGAAAAGAAGCTATCAGGCTTTTTCAGCATCTGAATCCTTTTTGTCTAAAAAGAAAATAAAAATGATTTTTAGAAGTTAACTTTATTTATGCAACTCAGAGTTAAAAGACATCAACAGAAGCTACAGAAATTACATTCCTGCAACTACAGTGCAAAAAATCTTGGGCATTGAATAGATGCCTAAGCATCGAACTAACTGGGAACTGGACAGATGTTATTCTTATAAAGGTAGAACAAAACCAGGAAAACATACGCAGAAATTATTTCAAATAGATTGCCTTCTAATGGTCACTCAGTGTATCTATTTACTCATCTAGCTAGTATCCTCAAAATTATTCCAAACACTGTGGAGGTCAAAGGCAAGGGCAGCTTGGTGGTTCAGGAGCAGCACTGCTGTAGATGTGGATGACAGACTAGGATCCCAGCCCAGTTCTTCCTTTCCAAACCAGCAAACACAGCAATGCACACGTCCCTTGCTCAGAGTATATTTTGTACATTAAATCAAAGCTTCTGTAACTGCCACATTCCAGAACACAGCCAGAAGTGCTCTGTAATTAAGCCTGACTGTATTGATTTCCTCATTCTATTAAGAATATCTATGGCAAATATTTCAGCTTATCTGTGTTATACAAGCTTAATATTCAATCCATACAGTTTAACTTTTGTGTTTTTCTTTTCCTGATACTACCTGTATTTCATGTCTTAAGTAAAGAAATGCAAACACACAGCATCATATTCTATATTCATCTTCATCCCACTTATTTCATGAGTTCTAAAGGGACTATGAATGACTTACTATTCTACTCAACCCACAATTCAATGACTGCAACCAAATCAGTTTCTGCACTGAAACATCCCTACATCAACTTCTGTATCCTCTGGGTTTGACACTATTGTCTTTAGAAAGAAAGAAGGTAAATTCTCCTAAAATAATAAGGGACACAAGGATACAAGCTCCATCAGTAACTTTCCCATGTGACATTTGTTAATACACTGGGAAGGCCAAAAAAAAAAAAAAAAAAAAAAGAGAAGGAGAAAGAAGAAGAGAGAGAGAAGAGAACAGTGATGGTCAGTAACTGAAATCCAGCTGGATTGAGACTTATAGGACAAAAAAGAATTTGGTGCAATGAAAAAGGAAGATGCTTTGGATATAGAAAGATTATGGAAAAAGTAACTAAATATTTTATGAAACTAAGTAAACCACAGAATCTAATGTCAGAAATACATAAAACCTACATCATCTCAGCTCTGTCAAAAAGCTGACCTGTTCATCCCGCTTCCAACTGGCCGCATTTTTAGGTCTTAGGAATTGGTTTCATTGATGATCATTTCCACAAACATACAGGCACATAATCAAGTTACTACAGGATAAAATATTTCCATAAACATACAGGCACATAAGCAAGTTACTACAGGATAAAACAGGAGATGAGCTTGCAGAGCATCAGCTATTGTAAGACATCTGCCTATGTGCATATACTTACATAGTTGTACCACACAGTAAACATAGATAAACCATCTCAATCCAACTTTATTTAGTATGGCATTAACTCTAATAGCATTAATAGCATGAACATAACAACATAGGTAGCAAATCTACACCCAGATCTTTGCAGGCTTGCTTTTACGCATCCATATATTAAAGTTTTCCAAAACCAACCTAACATATTTACAATTCCCTTCAAAAACACAGAGAACCCTCAACTGTGTTATTTTAGAAAGACAGAGGAAAAATAAACTGTGCAGATCAACAACTGATACTCTAAAGTTTTACAATTATCTCCAAAATTAGATTAGATAATGGCAATGTTAACATATAAATCAAACAATTAAATATGAGGGAACTTTTCCCACTAGACACCACTGTACCACACTTGTTACAGTTGGTAGAAACTTCTGACCAAACATAGCGTTTATCAGAAAATGCCAGTTCATTGGATATAAAGAGTTTTGCCTGGCATCGCTGATCTGAGAAGGCCAAATCATGGATATGTTTCTGATGGAAGCTACCCTCCCTACTGCAGCAGTAATGCTCTGCTTGAAGATCTGGGAGCACAGCACCTTGAAGCCCTGAGCAGCGGCCCTGCTCTCAAAGTCACAGAAGAGAATTTAAAAGCCGTAAGACTGCCAGGGTAACCTGAAGCTCTCAACACTGCTCAGCTTCACAGAACTGCTTAGTGTCAAGGAGCTTGGAAGAGCTTCTGCCAGCCAGCAGCTCTCAGGGCTCAATAGCTGCTTGCAGTAAAGGGCCCACCTCCAAGTGGGGTCTACTCTCACACCCTACGAAAGGAGCTTAGAAAATCTGAGAATACAGAATATAACTGGATGTAAGTGTATTTTGAAAAAGAAAAGTGTCGTCCTCAGAACTAGAAATCCCAAGTTGGAAGCTGCTGCAGTACTGATTACAAAGTGGAAAGCATATACATCATGCAGAAATCAACTAAGATGCTACATTTGTGTTTGCTATATGTCAGGTACACAATAAGGTTTGCTAGCACTGCTGTCATTCCAGAGTATCCTTCAACTGATTATCTCATATTAACATAAAATGTGGTTAAATCACTCACTAATATGTAATACTAACAGAAAATCATCCGTATTCCTAAATCAAATATAGTGAGGTTTTGGCCCATACCCCAGTTTGCTACATGCTGCTACTAGCAGGGCTTGATAATCAGAGGGCCTGATAAATCTGTCACGCTGTTCTTAAGCAGGCCTTGTGAAAAGGCAGAATCACTGTAACTAGTAATCTGTCCTTTCTCACTCATATGCAGAAAAAGTTAAAATTTGGTGTTGCAAGGGAAGCTGTTTAATTGGGAAGAAAGGTGTTTTGGAAGCAAGTGACACAGCTGACCTTGCTCCTGCATTCATTCACCTTAGAGAATTTCTTTGCCACATTTCAGGACCACCAAGAAACCCAAGCTCAAATGGTTACTGAAATAATGTCCTGGTTTTGGCTGGGATAGAATTAATTTTCTTCCTAGTAGTTGTTATAGTGCTGTGTTTTGGATTTAGTATGAGAATAATGTTGATAACACACTGATGTTTTAGTTGTTGCCAAGTAGTATTTACAGTAGTCAAGGACTTTTCAGCTTCCCACGCTCTGCCAGGTGCACAAGAAGCTGGGAGGGAGCATAGCCAGGACAGCTGACCCAAACTGGCCAATGGGGTATTCTATACCATGTGATGCCATGCTCAGCATATAAAGCTGGGGGAAGAATGAGGAAGGGGAGACGTTTGGAGTGATGGCGTTTGTCTTCCCCGGTAACCGTTAGGCGTGATGGAGCCCTGCTGTCCTGGGGATGGCTGAACACACCCGCCTGCCGATGGGAAGTAGTGAATGAATTCCTTGTTTTGCTTTGTTTGCATGCACGGCTTTTGCTTTACCTGTGAAACTGTCTTTAGCTCAACCCACGAGTTTTCTCACTTTTACCCTTCCGAATCTCTCCCCCACCCCACCGGGGGGAGTGAGCGAGCGGGTGTGTGAGCTTAGTTGCCAGCTGGGATTAAACCACGACAAATAACTAGTTCTAAACTTACATTTGTTATTTTTATAGACAAAGAAATTACTACGAATTTACTTCACCTTTAAGAGATGTCATAGTGAAGTCTCAAGTAGTCCTTTAAAGAAGATGCTCCACATTTTTAGCATGCTTTATACAAGCCAGATCACCCCGCACCCTCAGAAAGATTAACAAGAATTTCTATAACATCAACCCAGTACCTTTCCATTACTTTTTAGAGGCAATAGTTAGCAAAATTTTAACATTAGAGTCCTATTACAGTTATGTAAATTAAGTTAATTTGTCCTTCCTTCAATTAAACATGTTAATTTCCCAGGGGACTCAACACCATTTTCTTCAGTTGTCACATATGCCATCATCACACGGTACGCTGTAGCCTTAAAAAGAATTAATCAAGTATCTTGTCTTACAGACCCTACCTATGTCAGTAAACCTCATGTAACAACTCACTGAAATTCAAAGGCATACTCAAATGAGAAAGTTTCTCAGATCCTTACAGACAAGAACACAACCTTCGTGTTCCATAGTGACAAAAAATGCCAGAAAACAACTCTCTTGCAACCAGACAGCAGAATTAGGACTCTCAACACAAAAGGCACTTAGCTCATAAATTGTTAGACTTCTACATGGCCATCTTTACCTCCTTCTGTTTAATAATGTTCAGTTATATTTGCATGAAAATTAGATTACAATAGAAGTGATTGTCTATATATATGTACAAGTTATTAATAGACTGTTAAGTCTGTATGAAACCTAAGCCATATATTTTAGTTTGCCATTACTGAGATTCATTCATTAATTTGATTTTGATAAAAGGTATTTAACAATTTGCCTAATTTCTTCAGCAGAAGAAACCATACATCTGTTAAAACTAAAATTTGCATTAATTTTTACAGATTTGCTGAATTTAAAGCACAAATCATTAGGGCTGAATAAGAAACATAAGAACTGCTGTATAGTTCATGGTGATAGTTATTGTCCTTATTGACAAACGTCACTACCAAATAGTTCAAAGGGAGATCACAGTAACGTACCAGGTCTGGAAAATTACGGAAAATTGTCCATATATTTTCCTTAGCCACATTAGTTGATGACTAGCTGATGCCTGGAAGAATTTAACTGTCTCATTCCCGTTGTGTGGGGTTTTTTTAAAGCATTGTCCTTGTCACAAGATTACTTTTTATTCACAGTCTTCTTTTTTGTCTCTGTATAAAAGTGAAAAAGTTGTTTCTCCCAGGTTATTCAAATCTTACCACAACTACTAATCACTTCTGCTGCCTTTTCTCTGGGTCATATCTATTTCTGCCCTCTCTATCTTGTAAGTAAAGTTACCTGAACTTGATTTCAGGGGATTAAGTACTGTTCATTCATAGAAGCATTCTAAAACAGCTTCTGTTCTCTTGTGACATTATCTGCATATCTTTAAATCATTTGCATTTTGAGCACTCGGGCTCAGTGAGGATTATTCAACATACCACCACCAGAATATATGGGTCTTCCTCCCAGATAATCACAGTTTATTTAGAATATGCATGGTTAGCTGAAATTATTCCTTCTCTTGTGCATTTGTCAACAACAAGCTTCAGCTTTATTAGGTCCAGTACAAAGGACCACATAAGGGCAACCTGAAAATGAGGCTTGTAAATAAAAGGAATCATATCTTGTTACTCTTTCTACAGCTACTGTTCCTGAAGATACCCAAAAGTCTTCTCAAACTGACAATACGGTTGCTGCTGTAACTAATACACGAAGAACAACAGAGTTCCCAAAATCATTAACATTCAGTGACTTTATCTCAGTATAACAACCCTACTTTCACAGTCAAATTGAATCCTGCTCTTACCTTATTCAAGAACACCTTGTTCACAAACACCTTTGCTACAGAAGTCTTTGAAATACTGATTATTGATCTATGTCCCTGCTTCCAGGGGGAAAGAACATTACGAAACTAAATTAATCTGTAGACTGCTAACCTCAATATTTGCCAGACAAAGAAATAGTCTAAATGGCTGTTTGGTTTTTTTTTAATAAGAAGGCTTTTTTCTCACAATTTAAATATATTCTGATAGGCCACTGACATTTAATTCAGAATCTTCAGATGCTTCCTTATAAAGTGCTTTTCACTCAACATTCTTAAAGCCTCCACATGCATTCATAAATTAACCTTTTGAACACCCACTAGAGAGGAGAAATCGGAGTAAGAAGGTGGTAAGAGTTTTGCCCAGCGTGACTCAGCAAGGCAGTGAGAATTCCAAGCACCAAGCCCCGAAATCCCCATTCCTAGTCACGATGTATCACTTTCAGACCTTTCTCTACAGAGTTTACAGCTATTTTTTCAGGTTTACAGCAGAACATAATACTAAATAAGGCAGCATAATTGTAATATTTACTACGGCCTGTATAATTGTAAAACAAACCAAGGCAAACTTGAAAAACAATGCAGGGCAGTGATATGTATTGCTGAACTCAAACAGGTTACATATAGGGCATACAAATCAGTTTTTGAACGCAAGAGTGCTTCTTTGCAAGAAAGTACACTTAACCAATAGAACAAATTAAAGTTTTCTTATCAAGCAAACATTACTTTTCTCAATGTATATCTTGATGTGCATTTCCACTGTTACAAAACTGTTGGAAAACTGCAATAATTGTATTGCAGTTTAAGATTTTTTTCCTAATAATACAATTATAATTTCTTTCGTGTAGCTCATATTGATGAGTGACAAGTTTCTCTCCAGGGGACATTTATTTCAGTGTTTACATTATTCCTGTAAAATATAAATTGACAAAAACATACAGAAACAAAAAGTTGAACAAAACTATTTTTTTGCTTAAAAAACAGAGACCTAATTAAAAACTCTTAATAAATGATGCTCTGCAATGTCAAATGCACATACTAAACTTTTACCTTCAGATTTTGACCTAAATGCCACTAAGACATTTTTAATGAAATTAACCCTACTCTTGCCAAACATTGTGCTTTCAATTGACATGGATGCACTTTAAATACGGATGCTTTCATTTTGGGATCACCGCACCACAATCGGACACCTCTAGGTAGGTTACTGAGCTCAGTTCACCTATATCAACCAAAAGTTAAAAAAAAAATTAAAATTGTGGATATTATTGGAACCTTCCTGCTAATGGAGTTGTCAAAAGAACAAGTAACCTCTCAGCATACATAAAAAATGGGATTTAGCATTGTACAAAACAGACTATATTTAGATTAACCAGCAATCAACAGGAATATTGTTATTAGCTCAATCTATTCAGCTCAGACAGGACATTGCAGAAAAGAAAAACAATATTCACTACATGCACAGGGAGGGAAGAGTGGAATAACTCACTTTTAAAAGGGAAAAAAATACAACAGGGAAATTCAATTAAATTGAAAGACAGAAAAAAAAACCTAATAAAGTTATGTTTTCCATGCAATTAATCTGTGGGATTCATTGGAACACAAATATATCACAGCGAAAAAGAGTTACTAGGAATAAATAAGGGACTTGATATTTAACAAGAACAAACTGAGCTATGAAAGCAAGTACCAAAAAAAAAAAAAAAAAAAAAAGTGAAAAACCACCCACCTGTGTTTAGGGTTAAGTGGACACTATTTTCAGCAGACTCACATCTGCTGAATTTCTTGCATCATCTTCTAAGATTTCTGGTCTCCTGATCCCATGATCAACCTGAAATCCTGCTAACTGCCACTTCTGAAGTTATTGATATCAAGCAAGTACTTCTCAGAATGGCCGTACGTAGAAGATTCCGTGAGAGTCCACAAAAACAGGAGACCATTTCTACCTTCTGTAATACTAAACCAAGTCATATAATTCCAGCATTTTAAGCAATATCCTTTTTTATTTGTTTTCCTGTCCATATTCTGTTGTTTCTTATCTTGTACTCAAGATAAGATATTCTCCTAGTACATCGGGAACCTGCTCCACTAAAGAGGATTTCCCAAGCTACATGTTTACAAATGACAACATCAAGTTAGGTATTTCAAAGGAAAGTAAAACAACAGTTTTTAAACAGATACCATTGCAAAGCAATTCTCTTAGATCAAAGAACATAAACTGCAATGAAATATGACCTATGAGAAAGCTGAAGTATGCTAGCATAACGCATCTTCTACTGTTATTCAGTTATTTTACACCTGATCTGTCTCTCTGCAATCTTTAATCACAAAAAATAAGTAAACCCAACATTTAAAACTTTCACTTATATGATGGAATTTTTCAGAATTGTTGTGGTTTAACCCGGCAGGCAGCTAAGCACCACACAGCCGCTCGCTCACTCCTCCCCGCACTGGGATGGGGGAGAGAATCGGAAGAGTAAAAATGAGAACACTTATGGGTTGAGATAAGAACAGTTTAATCATTGAAATAAAATAATAATAAGAGTAATACTATGTAATGAAAAGGAAGATAACAAAAAGAGAGAAATAAAATCCAAAAGACAAGTGATGCAAATGAAAAAAACAAACCCAAAACCACTTGCTCACCACTCCCTGAGCAGTGGCGCCCGGGCTAGCTTTCTCCTAGTTTACATACTGAGCATGATGTCATATGGTAATGGAATATCCCATTGGCCAATATCCCATTTGTCCTGGCTGTGCCCCCTCCCAGCTTCTTGTGCATCTCCAGCCTTCTCAGTCAGTCGGTAGAGCATGAGAAGCTGAGAAAGCCTTGACTCTGTATAAGCGCTGCTCAGCCATAATGAAAACATCTCTATATTATCAGCACTGCTTTCAGCCAAATCCAAAACATAGCCCCATACTAGCTGCTACGAACAAGATTAACTCTATCCCAGCCAAAACCAGCACATTCTCCACCCCTTACTCCCTACCATTTAAGTCATGCTCAGGTACCATACTATCCGATACAACCTCATTAACCACCACACCTCTTCCCGTCCTTTGATATAATACACAGATATCATTCCCTTAGTCTATGGACCACTCCTGTAAAATGTCTTTAAAATGTCCACAGATGTCCACTGAGTTCATTTAGTCCATGACTTTGGGTTCCATCTGTCACAATAGTCCTTCAGGGCAGGAGAGATGGTCAAATTGTTGCATGCTGAAGCCAGTTCCAGTTCCATCACCGCTGTGCTTGTCCAGTTCTATCATCGCCGCACTTTGCTTGGTTTTCATCAAAATTCATTCTTCATTAATCTGGGTATTTTTACTGTAATACCGTTGATTTGGCATATAGTGACCATAGTAGTGATGACATACAGTATTATATAGCAATTAACATCATACAATTCAATTCATCGGCTATTCTCGCCCAAAATTAAATCCCCTTGAGGTACACACCGGACTTCCCCATCCTCCCGCATCACCCACCAAGTACACCCAGGTCCTTGAGCAAAAGCAATCCCACAAATGGGTTTGCCTTTGCCTGTGCAGGAATAACCCAGACTGTCTTCCCCAGCATATATTTTATGTGCATTACAGGGACTTTATCCCCTTCTACAGTACTTAAAAGTTTTGACTGGGCAGGGTCAGCTCGATTGACAGATGCCCTAGTGTTGACTAACCAGGTGCCTTTGCTAAGTGTGTATCCCAATGTTTAAAAGTCCCACCACCCAGTGCTCTCAGTGTAGTCTTTAGCAGTCCATTGTATCGTTCAATTTTCCTGGAGGCTGGTGCATGATAGGGGATGTGATATACCCACTCAATGCCTGCTCTTAGGCACAGGTGTCTATGAGGGTGTTTTGGAAATGAGTCCCGTTGTCTCACTCAATTCTTTCTGGGGTGCCATGTCGCCATAGGACTTGCTCCTCAAGGCCCAGGATAGTGTTCTGGGCGGTGGCATGGGGCACAGGATATGTTTCCAGCCATCCGGTGGTTGCTTCCACCATTGTAAGTACATGGCACTTGCCTTAGCGGGTTTGTGTGAGCATGCTACAACCAATCTGCCAGGCCTCCCCATATTTATATTTCAGCCATTGTCCTCCATACCAGAGAGGTTTTGCTCGCTTGACTTGCTTGATGGCAGCGCATGTTTCACATTCATGGATAACCTGTGCAATAGTGTCCATGGTCAAGTCCACCCCTCGATCATGAGCCCATCTATATGTTGCATCTCCTTCTTGATGGCCTGAGGTGTCATGGGCCCACCGAGCTAGAAATAATTCACCCTTATGTTGCCAGTCCAGATCCCCCTGAGCCACTTCAATCTTAGCAGCCCATTCCACCTCCTGGTTGTTTTGATGTTCTTCAGCGGCCCAACTCTTGGGTACGTGAGCATCTACGTGATGTACTTTTACAACCAGGTTCTCTACTCGGGCAGCAATATCTTGCCACAATGCAGCAGCCCAGATGGCTTTACCTCTGCGCTGCCAGTTGTTCTGCTTCCATTGCTGCAACCACCCCCACAGGGTTTTTGCTACCCTCCATGAGTCAGTATAAAGATAAAGTACTGGCCATTTTTCTCGCTCAACAATATCCAAAGCCAGCTGGATGGCTTTCACCTCTGCAAACTGACTTGACTCACCTTCTCCTTCAGCAGTTTCTGCAACTTGCCTGATAGGACTCCATACAGCAGCCTTCCACCTCCTATGTTTTCCCACAAGGCGGCAGAACCCATCAGTGAACAGGGCATATTGCTTCTCATTTTCTGGTAGTTTATTATACAGTGGGGCCTCTTCAGCACGCATCACCTCCTCCTCTGAGGACATTCCAAATTCTTTGCCTTCTGGCCAGTTCGTGATCACTTCCAAGATTCCTGGGCGACTGGGATTTCCTATTCAAGCCCGTTGTGTGATCAGCGCAACCCACTTACTCCACATAGCATTAGTTGCATCATGTGTAGAGGGGACCCTCCCTTTGAACATCCAGCCCATCACCGGCAGTCGGGGTGCCAGGAAGAGCTGTGCTTCAGTACCAACCACTTCTGAAGCAGCTCAAACCCCTTCATATGCTGCCAATATCTCTTCCCCAGTTGGAGTATAGTGGGCCTCGGATCCTCTGTATCCCCGACTCCAAAACCCCAGGGGTCGACCTCGAGTCTCCCCTGGTGCTTTCTGCCAGAGGCTCCAGGTAGGGCCATTCTCCCTGGCTGTGGTGTTGAGCACATTCTTTACGTCTCGTCTTGCCCGGACTGACCCAAGAGCTACTGCCAGAACTATCTCCCATTTAATTTGTTCAAAGGGCCCCATTTGAAATTGTTCTTCTTCTGGGTCACTTGATAGAGATGGCTTACAATCAGGCTGTAATTTGGAATATGCATTCTCCAAAAACCCATAAGGTCTAAGAATGCTTGTGTTTCCTTTTTGCTCGTTGGTCGAGACATGGCTGTTATTTTATTGATCACATCCATTGGGATCTGACGACGTCCATCTTGCCATTTTTTTCCTAAAACCTGGATCTCCTGTGCAGGCCCCTTGACCTTATTTTGTTTTATGGCAAAACAGGCCTTCAGAAGGATTTGGATTATTCTCTCCCCTTTCTTGAAAACTTCTTCTGCTGTGTTGCCTCATACAATGATGTCATCAAGGTATTGCAGGTGTTCTGGGGCCTCACCCTGTTCCAGTGCGGTGTGGATCAGTCCATGGCAAATGGTGGGGCTGTGTTTCCACCCCTGGGGCAGTCGATTCCAGGTGTACTGGACGCCCCTCCAAGTGAAAGCAAACTGTGGCCTGCACTCTGATGCCAAAGGGATTGAGAAGAACGCGTTAGCAATATCAGTTGTGGCGTACCACTTGGCTGCCTTTGACTCCAGTTCGTATTGAAGTTCTAACATGTCCGGCACGGCAGCACTCAGCAGCAGCGTGACTTCGTTCAGACCACCATAGTCCACTGTTAGTCTCCACTCTCCATTAGATTTTCACACTGGCCATATGGGACTGTTAAAGGGTGAGCGAGTCTTGCTGATCACTCCTTGGCTCTCCAGTCGATGAATCAGCTTATGGATGGGAATCAGGGAATCTCAGTTAGTGCGATATTGCTGCCAGTGCACTGTTGTGGTAGCGACTGGCACCCATTGTTCTTCGACCCTCCTGGTCATAGTATTCATTACTCACTTCTTGTAAGTACAAATCAGAAGTCCCTTCATTAAGATCAGTTCTACTCTGTCTGGGGAACTGCTCACTGGAGACTGGAGCAGCAATTTTCCTGGAAGAACCCCCTTTTGTGACTGTTCTTCCTTGCAACTCATGTACCCATGCCTCTAGGATCAAGGTAGTTTTTCCATCCCACTTCCTCATGTCCTCTCCGTGGTCACGCAGGTAAAACCACAGGGTGCCCTGTGGTGTGTACCCTCTATATCCTCTCTCTTGAGCAAAACAACACTGACTCCTAATAACTGAGATACTAGTCCATACAGGTGGGAAATAGGATCTATCCCTCCTGGAGTTGCTGGACCAGTTTCTCCACAGCCAAAACAAGGGAGGAAGAGAGACTTTCTTCATATTGTTGGAGATGGCCAGCCAATTCATTCACCTTCCGTCCCTCTCCATCTTTCCAGATCATTACTGCCAATGAGTTGGCATATGACGATGGTGTGGCCTGTACAAACTTCCACCACATGGGTTGCGTGCATTTGACTTCACCTGGATCTTTGGGTAACTGCTTGTTGTTCAGGTCATCATAAATCACCTCTAGCATGGCTAATTCCCTCAGGTACTGGATACCTCTCTCCATGGTGGTCCACTTGCCTGGGTGACATCTAACATCTTCCCTGAAGGGATACCTTTCCTTCACGCTTGATATGAGTCGCCTCCACAGGCTGAGGATGTGCCCCTTTTCCAATCACCTTGTCAATGCCCCCTTCCCTAGAAACGGATCCCAGCTGCTTGGCTTCCCTACCCCCTAATTCCAGGCTACTGGCCACATTATCCCAGCATCGGAGCAGCCAGGTGACAATGTGCTTGCCTGGATGATGGCTGAAATCTTTCCACATATCTCACAGCTCACTCAGGGATAGAGAACAGGTCATTACTGTCTCATTTACAAGTTCTTCCTCTCCCTCTGAGGAAGAGGAGGAACCCGCCCACCGAATTGTTCCTTGGGGGAGAAGCAGGTAATTCTTCCTCTTCCTCCTCCTGTTCTCATGATGGCCCTGCTTTAGAGTAGTCTGCCTCCTCGCTGGTGGGACAGTATGCTTCTTCCTCCTGCTCCCTCTGAGGAGAAGCTTCTTCATCCCTTTCTAAATGAGCTGACTTCCACTTCCAAGGTTTCTTCTTGCGTATAGGGGCAACTGACACTGGCACAGGTTGGTTCTCTAGTTCAGCTGCAGTGCCTGTTGCCGGGGTTTGGGTAGCCACAGTGCCTGCCGCTGGGGTTGGAGTAGCCACAGTGCCTGTCACTTTGTCATCAGATCCAGAGACCACCTCTTCCCCTTGAGGATTCTGAATAGTGTTGAACAGGGCTCGGTAGGCATGGGCCAGGCCCCTGCATGTTGCAGTGATTTGTGTCTCTCTGGAATTGCCAGAGTGACAGCATACTTTTTCCAAATATTTTACTAATTTTTCAGGATTCTGCACTTGTTCCAGAAGGAGGTGCCCACTGTCCTAGGTACTTGCCCATACTATCCCAGACACCCTGCCACTTATAACTATCCAGCCTCAGGGCAGATCTCTGGGTGGCATTCTTAAACAGTTGTTTAACCTTAAACAAGGCCTGAAACACATTCAGGAGACATAGCAGCAGAAACCTGCTGGTTTGAACATCCCAAGGATATTCAAAATTCTCAAGAGCTGTTGTAATCAGCCTGGAGGAGAAAGGGAAGTTGAAGGAAGGTGTCTCCCCCGTAGATTGGCTCTCCAAGGATAAGAGGTAAAAAGTGTAATTATTAATAGTTTCCGAGAGATAGCTCCCAAAGTATGGGGATGATGGCAGTGCTGAGTACAATCTCACGACCAATAAGTTTATCATACCATAAGCCAGTGTTACACAGTACAGCAAAGCGGTAACTTTAATCCAACTCCCAGAGGTGATTAACAGCACCACAGGGAGTGCATACAGCAAGTACAGTGTTACATAGCACAACTCTGAGAACAAGGACAACAATTCTGAGAGCAAATGAATCAACATTGTGACCAGCAACTACTAAACTAATATAATGAATGCTTATCACAAATTTGTTTTAACACGCTCGGGTCAGATCTGTCATTACCTCAACCCTTCGTGCCCCACGTTGGGCGCCAAAAAAGACTGTTGTGGTTTAACCCGGCAGGCAGTCAAACACCACACAGCCGCTCGCTCACTTCCCCGCCCCAGTGGGATGGGGGAGAGAATCGGAAGAGTAAAAATGAGAACACTTATGGGTTGAGATAAGAACAGTTTAATAATTGAAATAAAATAATATAATAATAATAGCAATAATATTAAATGAAAAGGAAGATAACAAAAAGAGAGAAATAAAACCCAAGAAAGACAAGTGATGCAAATGAAAACAAACAAACAAACAAACAAACAATTGCTCACCACCCATGGACCGATGCCCAGTCAGTCCCTGAGCAGCGGCCCCCTGGCCAGTTTTCCCCTAGTTTATATACTGAGCATGACATCATATGGTATGGAATATCCCATTGGCCAGTTTGGGTCAGGTGTCCTGGCTGTGCCCCCTCCCAGATTCTTGTGCATCTCCAGCCTTCTCAGTCAGTAGAGCATGAGAAGCTGAGAAGGCCTTGACTCTGTGTAAGCACTGCTCAGCCATAATGAAAACATCCCTGTATGATCAGCACTGTTTTCAGCACAAATCCAAAACATAGCCCCATAATAGCTCCTGCGAACAAGATTAACTCTACCCCAGCCAAAACCAGCACAAAACCCAAATAATTTGCACTATGTAGTCACCTGACTAGCATTTAAAAAGAACTATTCTGAACAGATTTAAAGGGAGTATTTCGTGACATTGAAAGAGAGAATATAAATATTCACAAAGGTCAATGTGCAGACGATGCCCAAATAATAACCACTTATATAAATGAGACAGTTCAGGTTATTATATTATTCTAGTTTTATTCTACAGAATTTAGAATAATTTGTTTAGATCCCATGGCAAAAATCACAGCATAATTCTTTACTGAGTGCTTTGGAAATTGCTGAATTATAGTTCTCTCGCTCACAAATTTTCACATGATATGCTTCAAGGCAAGATGCTAATTTGAAAAGCTTAAATTTCTGACTGGAAATATATTTCTACTACACTTAGAGAAAACAGATGTTATAATAGCTAAAATAAATTGGGCAGAGAAACTATTTTTCACATTCATTTATTCTGCGCTAACATTCCCCGTATTTGGTACCTCACATCGCCATACTGCAGAACTTCATCAGTTCCACTACAACCACAGAGATCAAAGTTCATGGGGTACCTGAACAACACTTCACTTACAGGTCACAAAAACTCACAGAAAACAAATAATATCCATCAGTCCTGTGGGACATGCAACTGTTACTTGAAGAAAACAACTCAACAATGACTATGAAATGTGAGTATAATTTGTGACTAAAGGAGCTGTAAACAAAGTGGCTTGAAATTAATACTAAAGATTTTTCAGATATCTTATCTAATAGTAATATTGCCATCTTAGAACTTCTGCTTGCCCTGCGCACAAGTTTGTCAGCTTCCAGGTACAGTCTAGACTTGATGTAAAACATATACGTATAATAACATGGAAATAATTTAGCAGAATATCCAGCAAAGGGGAGGCAGGAACAGGATAAGAGTAATAGGCAAATGCAAAATCTAGGGAAAAAGTATATACAGGTGTGTGTATATACAGAGTCACAGAACCGAATCATAGAATGGTTTAGGCTGGAAGGAACCTGAGGGAGTTCTCTGGTCCAACACTGGCTGAGGCCAAGGCTAATGCTAGGCCAAGGTGCTTGGGGTCTTGGCCACTCAAGCCCCAAATCTCCAAGGATGGAGATCCCACAACTGCTCTAAGTGCCTGTTCCAGCGTTTGACCACCATCATTGTGAGGAATTTTTTCCTTAGATTTAACTGGAACTTCCCCTACTAAAACACGTGTCACCTCTCATCCTTTCACTGACCACGTCTGAGAAAAGTCTTGCTCTATCTTCTCTATGACCACCCATTAGGTAGTTGAGGATGGCACTTAGTTCCCCCTTAGCCTCCTCTTCTCCAAGAAAAACAAACCGAGCTCTCGCAGCCTCTTCTCATATACGCACAGTATATGCATCAATGCAAATATTTAAATTCTGTAACTTTAAAGCACTGCAAGAGTTAGCAGAGTTAGTCAGCAAAAAATGACATGGTGCCTCAGAACTCAAGCTAAACTACATCCAAATAAAACAAGAAAACTCCAGGGCATCTGCTAACTATACAATTTACTTTTATTAAAGATAAAAGAGCAAACAGAATGGTCACATAACAAAACACTTGCATCACAATAACCGCATAATCTAAGTATATACCCTTCATTAATGAGTACAGAATGGGAAAAAAATAGCATTTTAAATACGCTAGAGGACTCACTGTGAATTCAAGGATTATTTAGAGACTTTTCAGAAGGGATGTCAGCACTTAATAGAAAACAGGATCTCGTGAAGAATTAATCAGGATACTCACATGAAGGTGATTTAGCAGTTAGATTAAAGGATGTCCTTTTATAGAGCACTGTCTAGTGCAGCCTGAAATAACCTGACCAATGAAGTTTTGTATCACTTACTCGGAAGTATTAGACCATCAAGTCAAGAACCAATAATCCTTCTTTGTGTAGCAGTTTTCTAACCCTGGATTTCTGCATTCAGCATTAAACAGCACATTATCAGAAATCTCTTGAGAACAGAAATAAATTCAAAGAAAAAGAAACAAAAATCCAACACAGGATAAAAGACAGAAGCAGGGGGCACAGAACAAAAAACTGCATCACTGCATTACAGTCTACGAATGTTCAAATACCATGATCAAAGACAAGAATAAATTCACCTGGCATTCAAAAGTACAAAAATGGTGAGAATGAAGAAAAACATAATCAGGCAGAAATTCGGGGGGGGGGGAGGGAATCATTCTAAGAACAAAATTTAAAAGATAAACTACTGTCCATCAGTATTAGTTTTTATAATATCAGTTCCTTCCTTGACTTTTTAAAACAGATTACACCTTTCTAAAATTCCATTTTAAATAAGCTATCCACAACTACATTTAAAAAATATTTTCCACTATAGGTGTAGAAAGATAGCCATCAGAGTGAACACAACAAATCCTCCCCAAGACCAAAGAGATCATTCTGCTACTAAAATAATAATTTCAATACTAACTCAAAAATGCTGTTACATCAGTGGCTACCACATCACTCTCAGAAGTAGTGGAACATCCAGTCATCACTAATCAGACTATATAGAAAAGAACTGCTGCAAAGTCAGAATGCTGGTTCGGTATGCTTGGTCACTACTTGTTTTCTAGTTTTGATTACTGACACAATCTATAAAATAACTAAAAGCATATTAAAAAGCAACAAAGTAAAAGAATGCGGGAAAATTATCAACTAAAGGCAAGAAGAAAAAAATAAAAAGCAAAAACAAGAGAAGCAACTAAAACAAATGAAGAGTGTATGACAGTATTTAAAAATACATTAATAAATGAATGTTTCTTCACATAATAGTCTTTTAATGAAATTAGCATTAGCATGGAATCAACTAAATGTCATGCAATTTAATGCAATTAATTAAGTTCAGATTCTGTATTTTTAAGCAAATGACCAAGTCTATCGTGAAATGTTTCCATTTTCTATTTAGTACCTTTTATCTCCAAAATTATTTCATGAGGCACTAACACAAATCAATTTTTACATAAAACTTTCTTGATCAAGAAAAACAATTGTATTGGATTATACGTCATTAGAAATAACACAGTAGTCATTCCACTAGTCGTTAGAAATAAAGGTTAAAGTTTGCCTTTCAAAGTAAAATCTAAGTAAAAACTTAGGGAATATAAAGTTTAGGGAACTTCAGTATCTGTCAGTCAGTTCATTTCAATTTATTTCATCAAGTTCTCTCAGTGTAAAGCCGAGAATTGTCCAATTTCAAATTCTTGCAGAACAGCAGTTGAATTCACTATAATTTTTGTACAGTTTCCTTGGGAATACATGTGATTTCTTTGCTCAGACTAGAGTTTAAGATACTGCAACACATTAATTCTATTTCTTCTTTACACAGATTAGAAATATGGTAAAGAGAAGTGGGAAAAAATTCACAACCGTGAAAAGAAATGGAGTTAAATTAGAGCAATGTCCTGCAATGTGAAACCAAACAATCCATAACAAAACAAACCTGAAGTTTGCAAAACAAAGTATGTTCAAACCACAAGTAACACGAGATATATACACATGCATAATTCATGGAATGGATATACTAAGACGACCTGTAATTTTTGTTGTTAAATAAATAATGAGTTACTAAAGCAATTATAACATAAGATCATGGAATTGGCTTAAGTCCAAGTACTTCACCTGGTGATAGGAAAGCTCTGGGCTTTTAGAAGTATCTCATGTGCATGTGATGTCAGTTTTATTCTTTGCCACTTTTGGCATGTCAGCACCATCATCGTCAAGTGCGTCAAAACCAGTTGCAGTAAAAACTTCAGTAAGAAAATTTGTGGGTAATCTCCAACCTTGATTGTTAGCAATCCTTCTACGTTATCAACCTCACTGTGCCCAGTTGACTTGTAGGCACATTTAGAACATTTTTCCTTCGTTCTACATCTCAACACATCAGAGCAGAATAGGCAAAATGTTGCCTTCACTACAAGAAGTAACATGAAAGTAAATCTATGTTTTAGGGAAGTGGGATTCCCAAAAAAACTCCAGTTCCATCACAAATTCCAAAAATGCAAATTTACCCTCCATGATCTGGGTATTTAAGCATAATAATTCCTGTTCTTTTTTTTGGCTCTTGGTATTCCCTTCTGCAAGTCCAACTGTTCAATAACAACCTCAGCAGTAAGTAGAAAACTCCCTGTTTAGATATATCCCATCGATCCCCTGATTTAGTCCATAGTTTTCTCATAATCCTTAAGGGATATGAGAAAAAATCCTTATAGTTATTTTTAAATCCTTGCAGTTATTTATTATCATTGAACTGGAAAACATTATTGTTTTCAACTTTCTTTGTAGAAATTTAAGCTGTTAGGCATCTGTTAAGCTGTTAGGCATCTGAACGACAGAGCAACACAAGAATTAATGCATTTGTACAATATTTATTTATTTATTTGCTATTTTAATAAAATGAGCAAAACCTCAACTATGGATATATTGTGTTAATATTACCCCTTTAAACAACCTGCTTGTTCTCTAGTTAAAGTTACATTTCAAAACCGTATTAACTTTTCATAGCTAACTGGCATCCAATACTTCAACTGCTGACATGATAAGCGAGAAGTAGCATTCATTTGTTTATCAGTTTCCCTTGCAAGGGTCATTACTCAGTATTTTATAAAAAGAAACAAAATGTATGACACTGTAAGCCTCCTTTTATTAGTTAATAAAAAGCATAAGTGCTATGAAAATATTGCCTCTCTCTTATTAGAAAAACAATTAAAGTCAGTTCCCTAGGCACAACACTTCACAGGAGGTATGATGCCAGCAAGCGTTACATTTTACTAAGTCTTTACAAGGGTCATTAAATATCTTTCAGTCATGCATCTCAGACACTTAGGTCTAACAGCAACAAGCAGAAGCAAACACGCAGCGCTCTCTTTCTCTCTTTGTAGCGATAGAAACATAGTAAACTCTTTAGAGGACAATAGCTAAAATTAGCCAAAGAGAAATCTATTTAATCCACTTTCATCTCTCTGATTTTACAGAATCTCATTAGTGTAAATATTTTCACTTTCATCGTTACACTGAATCAACTGAGACATCTCAAGGCAAGCACAGAACTCTGTGCATAGTGCTCCTACTTTACAATCACTTTTATACTCACCTACACATTAAGTCTTCAGTAAATCTATTATCCCTTTTATCTATTCAACAGTATAGTTTGGGTACTACTTGACCAAGGAACAACAAAAAAAAAACTAAAAAGCAGACTGAATTTACTTGAATTCATTTGCTTCTATGTCAAATCCACTTAAAAGAGAGCATTATCCAAACAGTAGCCAATCCATATAGCCTTTTGTACACTGCTGTCACAGAAAGTAACCCGTAGCATCATACACATATGCAGGAAACAAGCCTCTTGGTCCCTGTGGCTGCTTTTCCTTATCTGAAGATATGGAAGATTAAGTTTTTGTGAATTTCTGAACATGAGAACAAAGATTTTCATTCTTAACGTTAGAGACAAAAAACAAAAAAAATTACAATCCTCACGTGACAATAATTAAATTAGATTGCATTATTACATTAAATCCCAATATGACCAAGCACATTAGAAAGACACTGCTTACTGACTCTCCATATTTTCAATCATTATCCCTACTCTAAGCATTCTGACCTTTCAGAATTCAAAATCAGTCCAAGAAGCACCCAAAATGTGGGAGCAAGCACACCTAGCCTATGAAAATGATCATTGGAGACACGATTTAACGATCAGTACTCAACGCAATACAGCATCCACCTCCAAGGACCAACCTTTTCACCTTAAAATAAGTCAATACTAAATAAATTGCGAGGACTGGATGGTGGGGGGTGGCTATAGTACTGAGATTAACCGGGAAGGCACCGGCTGAGCTCAGTCCCATCCTCATTCACCTCCACCTCAGCCCCTCTCGCCGTCGGTCCGTTTCACGCCCGGGGATAGCGGCTCTCCCCGCGGGTCGGGAGCCAGCCCAAGGCGCGGCTCCGAGCCCGCCGCTGGCAGCACCGGCGCCCGCTGTACGCGTCCACCGGCATGAAGCGCTGCCAGCCCCTGGGAATGCCCGGGGCAGAGCCCACACCGCCCGCAGCCCTGGGTGCCCGCGGCGGCCGTTAACGGCACCAACGGCTGCCGCGCGAGGAGCCGGCGGGAGGGAGCGGCCGCGCCGCTCGCCGGGGGAACGGGCACCAGCCGCCGCCGCTGCGCGCCCCCCGGGGCGGAGGGGCCGGCTGACGGGCACCGGAACGGCTCGGTGCGGAGCGAGGCAGGGCGGGCAGAGACGCCCGCAGACGGGGTGGGGTGAGGCGGACCGAGGACGGGAGGGAGCCCGCCGCAGACCGAGCGGGGACACCCAAGGGCAGGGACGGCAACAAGGACGCAGGGCGGGAGGGAGGCGCTGAGGCGGGGGCACCCCCGGAGGGGCCGAGGGGGGCGCGCAGGGCGCTCTCGGCGCGCCCCTTACCTGGCAGGAGGTGCCGGTGACCCCCGCGGGGCAGGCGCAGCTGTAGGCGGCCGGAGGCTGGGGCAGGAGCAGCTGGAGGCGGCGGGGCGCGGCGGGGCCCCGGGCCGGCACCGGCGAGCAGGTGCCGTTGTTGCGGCAGGGCTGGCTGAGGCAGGGGTCCCGGCCGGGGGGCGCGGCGGTGGCCGGCCCGGGAAGGCAGGCGCGGCGCTGGGCCAGGGCGAGCAGCAGCAGCAGGAACAGCAGCGGGGCGGCTCGGGGCATGGCGGCGGGGCGTCCGGGTGCGGATGCCGCTCCGCTGCGGGCACCGGCGAGGAAGGAAGGAGGGGATGGAGGCAGCGGCCGCCCGGCTGCTCCCTACCCCCGTTCCCCGGGCAACGTGCGGGCGGGGACTGGGCGGGGAGGAGCCGGCCGCCGCGCCGCCGCGCGCCCGCCAGGGGGCAGCCGCCCCCGCGCCGCGCGCCCCCGGCCCCGGCCGCCTGGGTGCAGGTGCCGGCGGGGGGGTTACTTGGTCCCTAGCGCCAAGGCCGAGCTCGGGTCGGAGCGGGCGGGGCTGCGCCCGCGCCTCATCGCCCCCGGGCGTGGGAAGGGCGGCCGGGCTGTGCGGGCGCGCGGACCGGCGCTGGGCACCGAGCACGGCGGTTTAAAAAGGGAGCAGCGCGTTAGCACGCGCCCGGCCCCTCAGCGGCTCCAGCTCGCACCAGGGGTGCAAAGGACGATGCACCTGAGCCCAGGGCGGGAGCCAGCGCCGCCCGGGGTTACACAAACGCCCTGAAAGAGAAACTCAGAATTCACCCTTTGCTTCTTATTTACTGTTTCTCAAGTGTAATCTGCTGATGACTACTTTAAAGTTCTATTAAGACCAAAGTAGAGACAGCTGAAAAGCATAAAAATTAATCCTGTCATTTCTCATATTAAAAAAAAAAAAAAAAAAAGCTGTGTGTTTTCTCAACTGAAGTTATCTACGGCTGATTTTTAAAAATCGATTTATATTTTGCAAGTCTTTTGGGGAATTTTGTACTGCCTCTGATTAGAACTAAGATACATGGTCTATAAATCAATTAACGGACAGCAGGAGGATAATCCACATTCTCTGACCTTTTATTCATTTGCTTCTGCAAAAGTGAAGTATTTAACGACTTTTCACATCTCTATCATAGGGTTCCAGGAGGATTGATGGCAGCAGCGTGCTACACTTCATAAACCTTTGCACTTCATGCACCGCTGAAACCTGTATCAGGGGCAGAAATGACTGGTGATGCTAATTGAATTGAAAGTTCATCAGGGTTTCTAGCAGCCTGAACACCATCCTAGGTCCCCGCGCCCAGGCTGAAGTGAAGTGCCCCTGCTCCGCCATCACCCCACCCCCCCCCTCCCCGCCCCGGCAGCGCCCGCTTCGGTGCCGCACCGGCTCCCTCTGCTGCCTCCGCTCCGGCTGGGGACCCCTTCGCTCAAACTGAGCTGATTTACCGCCCCCCAGGCCCAGGCAACGGAGGGTTCTGCTGTTTACTACGGCACTGTAGTAATACAAATGAAAAACAATCTTAGTTATATATATTTGAATTAAGTTGTTTATTTTACAGCTATCTTCTCCTTAAGGTTACTTTTTCTACCAATATTTGTTCATCAGAGCCCTTCACATATTGAGACAAAAAACCCTGCTGTACTTACCAGACCAGTTCATCACCTTCTTTTCTTTACTGATCATTATCAAATGCCCTATCTCAGTGAAATCCAGGAACCTGGAAGAGAATCTTACACTTTGAAACTTAAATACTACTTACTGTTCTTTAAGTATGTTTTTTTTCCAACCAAGTTTACAACCATAAGAAACATTAATTTGCTAAGCTTGTTCCTAAGAATGTTGTGGAAATTAATGCCAAAGGCCTTACTCATGTCAAGTTGTAACAACTGTTCCTTCTATTCCATTCACAAGATCTCTTGCCTTGTTCTACAAGAAAATAATTTGGTTTGACACGATTTGTTCTTGATAAGTCCACAGAGGCTGTTACTTGTCTCCTTGTTATCTTCCAAGTGCTCTGAAATAACTTGTGTATATATCCCAGGTTGCTGTGGCATTTGATGTTAAAGCAGCTGGGCTGTAATTCTCTCTGTCCTCCTTCTCAATAAAAATGTTTGTCCTTTCCCTATCTCCTAGGACTTCACCCTTCCACACAGGTTGTCAAAGGTAGTTGTTAATAACTACCTTCGGCCAGTTCTCTAAGCAACTTACAGAATCAGACAATCTGAAAAAATGTTCTACTCTCTAACCTGACCCATCTTTCTTTTTGCTCAAGCTCTTGTCCTGGCTGATGCTAATTATGTTAACCAGCTGACCAACCTTCAGGATGCCTGAATAGACTAGTTATGTAGTGTCCCTACTTTTTAATTGTTCTTGGTACCCCCAAAGGGTTCAGTAATTCTGGTGGAATTCTTATCTATATCTGAGGCTTTTTATTAATAAGACAATATAGGTAAGTATTGGAAGAGATGCTTTCAAGACTGACAGCTAGATCAGATAATGAATTCTGTTGACGTAGTAGCATGGTATTTGCAGAAAAGAACAACTTTAAAAATAAGTTAGTCAACCAACACAACCAACAGAGCAGGACATAACACGGTGTTCTGAGTCAGACTGGGCATAGCTATATCACGAGTTTCCTTAGCATTTTACAGAATATATAAGCAATGTTTGCATTATAATTGCCATTTTCATAAGGAAATATTTAACTGTACAACAGAAAATATTATGCTTACCTAATTAGCTAGTGATTTTCCAAAATGCTGTATCTTTTTATGCATTTTAATGTTCCAATATGCATAGTTTAAATAATTTTATAGTCAGCTTTCCATAAACAAATTACTAATCTTAGTATTCATAAGGATTCAAGCTGTCTGCCTCATTTACACTTGCTAGAATTTGAATTGTATTACCAGTCTAATAACTTATTAGTGTAGCTTAGATAAGCTACATTACAGCTTAACTATTTATTTTGATGGAGAAGTACTCATCTCTAGTGGCTTGAAGGAGATTTTGCAGAGATTTTTTTTATCTGTTCTGATTAAATATTTAGTGAGGAACAAAAATCTCTGTGATTTCCTAAGAGAAAATTATATGCTTTAAATGTCCCCCATAACAACAATGATCTTTTTTCTAAATATTGATGAATTCCTTTAAAACCACCTACTATTAGTTACATTTTTCTTTACTAGTATAGGAGCTAATTTAGATGAGACAGTTACTGTGTTGAGCCTTTTCTGAACAGTGTCTGGACTGTGATCTTTTTCTGTTTCACATTTTGGGTCAGGCTGCAATCATGTCTTTATGATATTGGTTTGCAGACTGCAGAACTGACATTTTCCTCACCTCTCCCTCAGCTTGTGCCTGCTTTAAAGCATCTCAGGAGTTTTACTTCCAATCTACCAAAAGGACTGGGTTTTTAATTTCATTTGAGAAATTTCAGAAGAGTCCAACTCATGCAGCTGGAGTCAAGATTTCCAAAATTGCCCATTGCGTTCCCAATCCCATATCCAACAGCTGCCAAAATTAAAGCTAAATTATTTTGAAAATCATTGCCGCAATTACTGAAACTATTGCTGTTTAATGTTGTGTTTCATAAGGCTTAAAATGCATTTATTCAAAACGCTTTCTATGTGTATTTAACTTTTTTTTCCAAGCACATAGTTTCTATTCCAGCAAAATCTGTAACTGTTTGAATGATCCATGCCTCAATTTATCAAAATATTGAAGTACACATTTAAACATGTAAGCAGCCCACAGAATTCAGTAAGAACACTCACCTCAGAAGTTGCCTACTCAGGTGCTTCACATTGGAACTTATTTTGGCTGACTTTCACAGGTTTGTGAGGGCAGTTTTTGGCTACAGGAGAAGGTCAGCTTAAGCTCTGAACAGAGACAAAGTTTTAAAAAATATATAGTTCACTGCTATAGGTGGATGGGAGGGAAATGTTGCTTTATTTTCACATGCACCTGAATAACTGCTATTTTTCTTTTATCTTGATGCAGACTGGCAAACACCCTGCTCTCTGACAACGTGTATGGTTTTATCTGCTTTCCTCCACGGCCCTTGCATTTATATTTATTTTACTTTTTTCCACTGTATTAAGCTGGTTGAAATTGCATGTTTTCTTCTTTTTGTTTGCTAACTTTGATGTAGGAAACTGGTGATAATCATGCTGATTTGTTTACCACTGCTGACAGTGAAAGTATATGTTGTTATTTAACGTCTGCTGTTCACGGGATCTGAAGTACAAGTAGAGGGGTGTTGATACAACCAGTATCAAGAGAAGGCTCCAGCCTGGGTACAGAAACATTCTTCATTGTGGGAATCAAAATCTTGGGAATCATAAATCATATTCTAACACAAAATCCATAGAGCAGAAGTTAAACTCTTACCTTGGGGAGCACGAAAACACTGTGCTGTGAAAATCCGGGATGCCAGTTTTGTCAGTGGCAGACAGACGATGCAGGAGCGGCGGTATTCCCCACATCTTCACCTCTTTCTTTGGCTCACAGGAACTTCCATCATCCAATGTATTTTTTATATATTTTTAGAACAATGGACTAAAATTAATCCCTACCTCTGTACAGTGTAGATATTTCACAAACAAAATGACTGTCAGCTATTTATGAAAGATCTTTCTCTGAAAGTTGCCGGAAAAATTCTCAATAGCTACTGTAGCTTTCGCCAAAAAGCTGTACACATCATTTGAAAATAGACACTTTTGCAGCAAAGATGTGCTTTTTATACTCTGAAATGGTTTTTATCACCATGTTGTGTGACACTACAGCAAGTATTACTGTACTTCATGAAATGAGAAATTCATCCTACAGATGACTGATCTGGACCCACCTTTAAGCAAATAAAACTACACTGAGTAGAATCCTGCATATTTATACAAAGTTTGATTCAACTTCTAAGGAGCTTGTTTGAAAAGTCTCTCAGAAAGTAACACCACAAAACAAGTGTTGAAACTAACACAGCTGCAGCTTAAGGTGTTTAAATCCTATGACATAGATACAATAAAATAATTAAGAAAGAATGTATAGGTTTTGCCATTTACAATATTCCGCTCTATTCTTAAGCCATGACTTAGGCTTTCAAATAATGACCTGATGTGACTACAATTTCAGTAGAGAAAAAAAAATAATTTATAATGTATCATTCATAGAGAGTAATTTTTAGTCAAAGAAACAGAGCAAGTGCAAAGCATAGAATCTTAATTATTATGCCAGAATTATCCTAAACCTTTATCTTAGAATTTACATAAATTTTTCATTAATTCAAACGATGTGCTTAATATGACAGCTATCAGAACAAGTATTTGACCATGAGAACTTGAAGGAAGTATTATGTATCTGAAGAGGAGCTATTTTTATATCCAGTAAGTAAATGACTTCTTATTTCTATGAATTTCAATGTGCATATGGCAGAGGACATGGTGTCTATATTCTGGTTGACTTGAAAACCTTACACATCAGAAGCTGTACAGAGGAGAAGAGAAGGATAAATACAATATCAATAGACATTTTACCTGAAGGGAAAAAAAAAAGGCAAGTCATAAGGTAATCTAGTGAGAAGTTTTAAGGCTTAATGTTTCCCTTCATTATTCTTCCTGAGCAGTAAACAAAAAGGTGACGCTTTTGTTTGGTTTGTGGTCACAAAAGGGCCAGCACCTGTGATTCTCAAAGCAGCACCCAGCAGTAAAAATATCCTAAATAGAGAACAGCTTTTATTGATTTAATTTCAACACAAAATTTCACAGCAAATACAAAACTGAATTTATGTGGGGTTTTTTTTTCCTTTATACCATTATTCTTTCAAGCCTTCTTTAACAGGTATTCATTTCTTTTCAAGGTTTTCAATTTATTATTGCTCAGTAACATCACCCTCACTAGATTTAAAATTCACAGATAAATGTCACCTTTCTTCTATCTGTGTTCTCTTACACGTCATTTATAAGTAGTAGATTATGGCTCAGTCCAAAGCTTGTCTTTCAATGTCATTCTCTCCCTAAGCATTTCTTTCAAATAAGGCACGTATACATGTATTTTAATAAACATGGACCCACAAAATACCTTGACTCCTTTATAGGTTGAATCTTTAGGCTCCCATTTAACTTACTCGGTGCTGATCATGCCTCGCCACCTCCTCACTGCCCTCCACTGAGGTGGGGAAGTGATATTATCCCAGTTTTACAGCACAAGCTCCAGCCCAGATCCCAGACAATTTAGACACCTAACCAACAAGTTGGATTCTTGCCTAACGTCCTATAGGAAGCCAGTGGTAAGTAGAAAACTCATCCTACAGCTCTGAACTACTGACTTAAACAACAATAAAGATCACTATAGCAAACAATCAGGCTCTAAATTCTGTAAAACTTAAGAATAAAATGTCATATATGCACAATTTATGGGAAAGCGAGGAAGCCAGTGTGACAAGCACTTACACTGAAAAAGGGGGCACTGTGCAATGAACGTGTTGTTAACATCAATTGAAAGTTAGGGAAAAGGAGACTCAACCGATTCAAGGTATCGGTGCCATTTGCAGAGGGAGTGGATGTGTACTGGCATTCCACGGCAGTCCATGGTCAGAGTTAATGACAGCCCGTTGTATGTGGTATCCACTCTTTCTTAAAACCTTCTGAAAACAAAATGGTAGTGTTTGAAGGCAGTTCTGGGATGATTTTCATTGGGCCTCCCACATAAAGAACATCTCTCATTTATTTTATGTCAAGACTAGAAATACGTATGAATTACAGTATCCAGTCTTTATTTGAAGACCGCAAGCGATGAAGACTCTAGGTATATTTTTTCTCAAGAATTTAAATCATCATTTTAATCTGAATTAATCTAGTTTCATCAGTCACCCATTTGATCCAGTTTTACTTTTTTCTCACAGACTAAGGAGCTCCATGCTATGAGAGTCATTTACATAGCGTTCCTATTTCTGTAGGTGATTCTACACTAGATCAAGACATTTGTTAACATGCTTTTAGATGAACTGAACATCTTTTGGTCACTATTTATTAAGACTAATGTGCTATAGCTCACATGGGCATTTCATGGCAGTGAGAGTTGAATACTCACCATTTCTCCTTGTATAATCACTGCAAACATTTTCTTCATGCAGTTATCTCCTATTAACAAATATTGGTTTCTGAGGAAACAGGCAATATGTTCAACTTACTGCAGGCCTGGAAAAACTGCGTAGGGAATAGGCCAAAAATTACCTGGGCTTTTCCTTGTACCACAAAAATCTTAAGAAATAAGTGCCAGACTGTGCAAATATCACATGCACATACATTGCAATAAACAAATAAATATAATACCTGATGTGAAATGTATTACTAATGCAAATATAAATAAATATTCTTAATTGCTTACAGTAATCATAGCAAGATAGGTACTGTCTGCTAAGTGTTCACTAAGTCAGCTGCAGTGTTATGGAAACAGGGCTGTATCACTTGAGCCCTGGATGCCTTTGGGGACTTGGGAACAAAATATAGACATCCTTAATCTGTGCCTTAGCACTAGAATGATTCAGTCTTTGAGATCATCAGACGGAAAGTGATTTGGGACATATCATACCTCTTAGGGTGTGACTTGAATATGCCAACCTGGCTTTTGTCAGTCTGGCAGATCCTATATAACACACTAGTGGGTGGAATTACTCCCTTTACTTTTAGTTCTGGGTGAATAAATTATATATTAATATTTTATGTTTCTGAAATTACTACAAAAATTATAGAGACCTATAGTACTAAAAACATTAAATAGCTTACCTTCATCTTTATGGCTACACACCAGACATTAATACAGCAGTGACAACTATTCATACTACCCTACTGTCCGGTATAAAAACAGAGCAACAGCAAATTGTTCATTTTTTCTTATTGTCTTCTTGTTTAGCTCCATAAGTGGCTAGAAAGTTCATGCTCTTACATGGTTTAACGAGTCAATAATTCAAAATAGGAAATGCAGAATCATTCATTTATATTCCACATTCATCTTTACCTCTTTTTTTTTTTTTCTTCTTCATTTAAAGTCTTTGTGTGTCTATTAACTACAAGGAAAGAAAGTACGCTTACAGGATTCTCCAGAGTAGAGAGGCACATACTGAAGTCCCTAGCGCGTAGGTTTTTGTTCAAATAACGAGAAATCTAAGTAATAAAAACTTGGCATGCTATCTCAAAGAGATATGTCTAGTTATCTCAACATCTAATGCATACGCTTTTAGTGTGTGCTACATAGTGTTACAAAGGACCTTCATCAGCAGGCAGGCATTCTTGCATTAGGTGGCACCTCTGCAAATGAAGCTTTTGCTTTTGGGAGGATGGCTGGTTGGTTTTGCAGAAGACAGTGTCAAGGTATTGATCACTTTAAAACAAACTGTTCCTTTCCTCAGTGATTATAAATTCTGCAAAAAAAAATGGTGTAATTATGAAAAGCCAGAGGAACAGAGTTACTGATATTAGCAAATTTACTGAAGATTTTTAAATAAAGGTACATAAACTGTGAACTTGAAAACCAAAGTGCTATCTTTGATTGCATATAGAGCAAGGGATAAATCTCACGGTGTCTGGTCTTCCACTGTCACTTGAATTTTTTCTACTCTTTATAGTCAAAAAGGCAAGATATTAAGTACTTCTTATTACACAAAACGCATATGGCAGAAATAATCCACCATCCATTTGACAGCTTCAGCTGCGTGCATAGGTGTTGCAGCTCAGTCTCTGGCAAACACCACATTGTTTAGAAAAGCAGCGGTACAGGGCGTATCCACGCTGCGTACCGCCGAGCAGCAAATGGAAAATACCTAATCCTTGTTGCTCTGGAGGGGAACCCATTCACCTAAAAAAAGCACCAATAAACGAAAAATGAGGCAAGCTCCATAGAAGAGCACTTAACTTGAATTTGCCAGTACATTTCATAAATAGCCTTGACCAAGTAAGAAGACTACATTGCACTGAGTAATTTTACTATAAAAACTGAATGAAAGGTGCAGATTTGCCCTTTGGAAAGCTGTTTTGCTGATATTGTGTAACACAAAGCAAATATAGTCTAGATTTCTTAAAACCTTTTAAAAGTATATGAACGTAACACGAAGTGAAAAAGACGTTATTACATAGTATTATATACTATTCTGATCTTCATGTTGATTCAGGTGTGAACGGGTGTATTTTCATGATTAAGAATCAAATAGGTAGGCCTCCTAAGAGAAATAACAGAGGGAAGCATAATATCTTTGATAAGAGTATTTCTATTGACAACTATCTTACTAACTGGAATTGCCTTATTCCATTTGAGAGTTCTTTAGAAGTTAGAATTATTGCTATTAGAATAATTTATTTCCCTTAGATAACAATCAAATTAAAGTTTAATAGTTAGATTTTATTTTTTTTCTTTTCTCACAAAAGATGAAAAAGAAAATTCCTGGCAGCTGGTAATTTTTTGCTCCTATTTCCAGATTGGGTAACAGTTCTGAGATACTCTACATGCAAGCATGTTCTGTCTGAGGCTGTACCTAGAAAGGACAAAAAAGCTCCCCACTATAAAAAGCTTACCATTAAAGCACAAGAGAGGGCAAAGCCAGGCATTACAGGAAAACAACACAGCACAAAAGATACAATGAGGCAATAACAACCATCACAACAAGCTGTAAGCATAGACAGCAATTGTCATTTACCACGATAATTTTTGGGGTAAACAGTATGGCAAAGAAGCTTTTTAAAAATTAATTTTAATGTGGCTGAGGTAACCTAAGAATACATACAGGTGTGAGATGAAGAACAGGAGAGGGAACAAAGGGGTTTTTTTGAGCATCGAAAGACAAGAACTTTATATTTAACATGGGGGAGAAAAGGGAGCTAAGAGATACACACTGAGAGAAGAGACGGTTGACACAAACAAAGCAACAAACTAAAAGCGGTCTGCATATCTGTCCCTTGAATGGGAATAAGCAAAGCAAAGTTGTCTTTACTAGTAAAAAAAATGAAAACCTGAACAAAAATGCCAGTTACGTAATGGATACGATATATCTGCTGAAAAATGTATGTGGATGGGAGAGGACCTGTTAAGCAGAAGGCATCAGCACATTCAGATCCAGTATGGATGCAAGAATCTCTTTTTGAGGCCAGACTGACAGGAAGGATGGTTGTATTTAAAAAAAAAAAAAATTAAGAAAAGAAGGTAAAGCTCTTGAAAAAAATCATTAAAAGCCTTAGTTTGAACTTATAAATATTAAACATCTGAACATCAGTGGTGTTACATCAAGACTGGAATTCGGTCAGAAATAGTCTGCTCCAGCACAGAAGGATAAAACCCGTACATCATTCGTATGAAGGTAGCAGTTAAACGTGTTTGCATGTAAGACTACTGAAAAATAAGTTGTGAAAGGAGAAAAATAGGAAACCAAGAACAGGGATAGTAATTGTAACATATAACCTATGTAGCAACAATAACAAGGATAACAGAAGAGTAATGTATAGCTATATAAAGTTGGTACTGCTCTCCCCCTATGTTATTACTAACACTGCTTCCACATTCGAGTTGAAGGCTTTGTTGTAAAGTTGTCCACTCTGCCTACCTAATGCAACTTCTCTTGTACATTACTTATCTCTTACTTTTGAAAGAGGTAAATATTGTACCTAAGAGATCAATGCTGCTAGAGACTAACTCAGACAGCAGCTATCTGCAGGTGCCAGCTTTGTTAGGTCATGAAGCATGGATGTTCCTCCTATAACATGCTGTCTTTCTAGCTTTAGCTCCCATCGGGTTTTTTTCACTGTCATTCCCAAGACAAACGTTCTTCTATGAAACTGCATTAAGATTGCTTGGTGAACCTATAAATACCCCTAACCAAATAATTGATACACAAAGTGAAATCCTACTTGATCTCAGCTAGTTGGTAGTTTCTTGCTACACCTTTTTCTGTTTACACTGTTATGGGCAAGCAGGACCTGTACCAACTCAAAATCAGGCATCCCATAGCTGTCAAAAAAATATCAAGTGTTATTGACAGCTGGAATTTACAATGGTCTCAGAAAAACGTGTATCTGATATCAAATGGCATCTTATTTTCTGTTCCTTTGCCTATACATTTCATAGGATCAAGGCTAAATAATCTGTAAACTGCACAGCGAGCTCTTGGTAGATAATGTATTTTGCAGGTACATATTACTACAAATTAGCAAGAACACAGTAAAGCAGAAGGGTCAATTACATAACACGATCATAAACATCTTGAGCATCACCATGGACATACACAGCACCGTTTTGGTCACTCACCCATCAGTACTCATTTTTCAAATTCTATGTATGGGATGGGAGTAGAACTTTTTTCTGTCTTTTGCATTTCACAATCCTAGTTCTACCTAACCTTTCAATTTTTAAGTAGTTTTCAGGATGGTTTTTTTGGTTAATACCTGTGAGAACTGCTCTTTCTAGAAAATCCTATATATGGAATTATGGCATCTCTCCATAATTGCTGTCAAATCATGTTAACTACCTATTCTGGAAGAACTTGGAGATGACCAGCTACCTGCTGGGACAGAGGTAAACATAAGGGGACAGAGACATAACAGCTTCCAAGCACAGGTAAATGCCACTTCACTCAATATTAAAACCAGAAATAAGATACCAGAAAAACTTTTGAAAGTTAAAACCCTTTTAAGAAAAGAAGTAATTAAGGCCTGTAATTTTCAGTCAGTTGAAGCAGAGTCCTCTGAAGTGGAGATTACTCATAATCTGCAGCTGCAAGAACGACCCTTGTCATTTCCATTCATTTTATGGGAAAATTTAGAAAACCTTTCTCTCTGCATATTAATTTTTCCTATTGAACTTATATAAATTGATAGGGCTGATGTAGCGCAAAACAGTGCAAGACTATTTAAGAGGCATATCAACTTTTTTTGATTCTCAGTCATTAGTAAATGCCTGCATGCAGTTTTGATTTTAAATTCTAAAGATAGCTAATTTTAGAATTGCGACACGTTGTAGTAAAATAAACAGATTTATCCAACTGGGTCTGGAAAAACCCAGGGAGACTGCACAATCTCTCTTCCAGGGATATGAAGCCAAGGGGAATAATCCCTTCCCTCCGTCTACCAGCTGCCCCCCTGCTCAGGCAGCGTGGGACGCCGCTGCCCGCCGCGCTGCCGTGCAGCCCTCCCAGCAGAGCTGTGCTCCCGCCCGTTTCTCCCTGTTCCTCGGATTGCTGGTCTAGCAGAAGCAGCTGATACTGCTGGCCCTAAGTTGGAAACTGTCAGTCTTCGAATTCAGTGTTACTAAAAGTGGGATAATTTTGCTGTTTGATAACCATTTTAAAGAGACTTTTTTTTTTCCTCTTTTTGAATAGCATTTATACTTCTCGTGTCCCAGAATAAGGCTTGCTCCTTTGCATACCAAAGAAATAACAAAACTGTGGGAAACCTTTCTGAATTATTAGTAACATCAATACTTTCAGTAAATTAAGCATGCCAAGCTACCAAGTGAAGACATAAAAGTTAAATACCACCATTTGTTTGAGAAGCATAGCAGAGATAATAGGACAGCGGGAAACACTGGCTTCAGGAAAGAAAGAATCAGGTAGGAAGTTTTCATTTTTTAGCCAATGTCTCGACAGTTTCGATACATAGAAGTGATCTGTGAAAAAAGGTTGGAAGAGGAGGCTGGGAAATAAAAGTGCCACCTCCTAGATTGGCTAACTATTTCTGGATCACTGCTGCCAGAGGCTTCTGCGTACAAGAAGTCCTAAGAACAGAAGAGCTGCAGTCAGACCAGGCCTATATTTAGCCTAGAATACCTTGAATAGTAGCTGAAGGAAAAGTAAAGCCACATACATTATATTTGCCCTAAATATTCTGTTTCCTGTCACTTATAGCTCAGAGGCCTCCTAAAACCGACTAAATTTAACTAAATTCTGCTTTTACTCCTGTGGCCTGTTTCACTAACTCACTACAAAGCATCAGTTAAGGTTGCTGTCTTCCCTGAAAGCATAGGCTTTACTTTACCAAAGATCTATGAAATGTACCCTGATTCTATCAGAAATGATTACACTAAATGCTCTCCATGTTTAACCTCATCCACCATATGAAACAGCCACAAAAGGCCACGGGAAGAGAGGGGAACCAAAGAATGGGGTACAGGCAAAGCAATGAAGCAGGAGCCCATAATGTCTAGCTCCTGAGCTAAATGCCACAAAAAATACTGTTGAACAGCTATATACCACAATTCTGATGCTAATTTATTGTAGTAGTTTTCCATACTAGGGCAAAAGTCTAAAAATCCTTTATTTTCCCTCTCTGTAGGATCCCACCATCCAGGACAGTTAAAAGCAAGTGGCAGCTGGAGTGCTCTATAGCCAGTTCATGAAATCTCATCTTTTCTCTCTACCTTTCTCTCAGTTGTGTATTTGGGAAATAATCTGGGAAATAACTGTTGAGATGGGATAACTGCAATATCCATAGCATGAACCTGCCTTGGTGTTCAGTATATTTAAGCATATCCATAGCATGAACCTGCCTTATATACTTTCAGTATATAAGAGTGTATTGCATTACCTTTACAAAGGGAAACCTCCTCCTTCTACCTCTTCCCATTCTCAGACAACAGGGCAGGGCGGTTGTTGTCTCATAACGTTTTCCCTCAGGCTAATCTACCTCTGTCTTTAATGGGGTCTTTTTGGTAGCCACAGACTAATATTAAAGGGGTGGGGGGACAGAGACAGACAGGACCAAAAAAAACAAACCACCCCAAAAAACCCCCACACCCACAACATGCTTGTTGCTTTACCCCAACATGCTGCTTACAGCTTGAACTGGACAGTTTCCTTCTTAACCACAGGAAGATGTCAGTTAGGAATCCCCTCCCCTTTTGGGGGCGGAGGAGGGTGCAGTGCACACTTTCATCTCTCTTATTACTCCTTTTATAGTGTTTTTTTTATTGTTTGGGGGGTTGTTTTCTTTTTCCAATTTGAACCAGGTTTGTAGAAGTTGCCGCCAAACTAGATTTAGAGCTATCAGGAACTTTAATCTAGTGCCTTGAGAATATTGGATGTATCTTCACCGTTTCCCCTCCACTTAGTTCTCCTGTTTATGGTTCAAGATTTCATGACTCCCCAGATGCACACAGCAAAGAAAGAGAGACCTGTTGTTCCTCCACCCCCAAAGCAGCTTGATGTCTGATCAACACAGGCACATTCCAGTACCAGGAGACAAGGACGTAGTATTCCTCTAAAGGCATCTTCTACCCCAGCCCACTGAAGCAGTCATTCCTTGAGCTAGTCACGGTTAGTCACAGGCAGCAGAGCTGTGGAATTTGTTTCCTATCTGCTGTATAAACATGCATTAATATTCTGTTAAAATACGTGTGACTGTGCAGCTTACGCTGTTGTGCTGAGGGCACTGGGGGGGTGACGACTGCTACTCTTGGGGCAACCGACTACACTCATCTGAGAAGCAGCTATTAAAACCACTCTGCATTGGGAGAGATACAGCTAGTTGAGAGCACAGCGCTGTGAAATTCCTGCAAGATCACGGAAAGCTCTCGCATGGCATAGAGGCTTCCCAGTTCAACCTACCAAAAGACAAGGGAAGTAAAGTAGGAGGAAGACACATGAAATGCCCTGAAAAGGCTCAACTACTAGTAAGATTTCCCCACCCCTTCCAAACTTTTTATTGTAATCCACCTCAGCAAAGCTTTTTATTTTTCCCCATTCTGCCAACAGCTTTAGCTATAGAAAAGCATTTTGACTTGGGGGAGGCATGTTCACATTAAAAACAAGGCATTATCCCTCGTCAGGTTAGAACATTTCCTGTTGGAAAGCCCTCTGCAGAGGTACAGGCTTCTCAGACGATGGGAACGGGTATTACTCATTTGAAGACAGGTTGCTGAAAACATGCGGGACAGGGCCCAGAAACGTTACAGATGACAGACCTACCTCCAGCAGTGGCCAGAAAAGAGGGCACGAGTGATGCAGGCACTTGCAATCTCATCAGTCCCCACCCTTAGGCACCCACCTTCTCAGCAGAGGAGAGCTCAGTAAGGGAAAGGAGACAGGAAAAAAAACCAAACAAACATACGGTTGAGGGGAAAGAAGGAAGAATCTAGGCAATTAAATTATGCCAGCGGTCTGCATATGAAAACTTCAGTATCTGATCAAGTTTGGCAATGGGCATGGGGATTTTACACATACTTGGAATTAATTCCTGTAAATCTTCCTACAAAATGTGAAGTAAAGCTGCACAACAACTTACTAATTCATGTCCGATGTGATACTACTTAAATGTTCCCTACACAAAATATTTCCATAGAAAGCAAACATCGAACAAAAAAAAAAAAATCACTGCACAAGTTCAGTAGCAGCTATCAGTGCTTGGATGGCACTTTTTTCCATGAATGATTTTTTGCTGCTCTTGTTAATTTAGGACATGAATCTCATCCAAAATAGTAACTGATGGCTGGTTTTCTCGAAAACCAGTTGAACTTATCATATTAAAAAAAGCCTCTATTTTCAAAAAGAAGACTTCTTATTGTACCTTTTATTATACCTTATGAAAGATACACAAAGCAGTTCAGTATTAAGATGACTACATGTTCTCCTGAGGGCTACATAGTCCTCAACAGGCATCTGCACACACCTACGATTGACTGCAGTGAGTTTTCCCCTTAATCCAAAGTTCCTGAAAAGGAGGAATCCCTAAGATCTTGCCCCACCCCTCCACTTGTTCTCAACTACTCTTAGATACTACAGTTCTGTTTGTAGGAAAGTATTGCAGTTATGCGAACTGTGACTCTTCAATTTGTTCTTATAATTTACTGTCTTTACCTTTTAAGCCAGACTGTTCTTTTAATACACTAAAAGCTGCCCTCAGTAGGGAAGGAAAAAAGAAAAAAAAAAAAAAAAAAAAAAAAAAACACAAAAAAGAAGTGTCACCCAAAAGGGTTTCATTCACTTTTCAGGCCAACTACATCCTTGGTCTGTGCTGAAAATGACAGCCAGCACAACAAAAAAAAAAAAAAAAAAAAATCAATTGTCACCACAGGTACTTGGTTTTTTCCTTCCCTTTTAAATAGGCAACCAACAACTTATTTTCCCACTGAAACAGAGTTATACAATGGCTATATATCAAATTTGAAAACTCCTCAAAATTTCAAAGTCAATGAAAGCCAGATCCTAGAGGGAGACAACATGGGTAAAAAAATATCAATACACATGATATTTTAATACAAAATATTAGCTTTTTTCTCTTTTTTTTTTTTTTTACACAAGTCAGTTTTTTTAAAATATAGAACCTTAAAAAAGTGAACAAATTGCTATCCACACACTATAAACACTTTTTTGTGCTCAGTTTGATCCAGTTATCAGAACAATTTAAACACCAGTCCATAGTTTAAACACTGCCTTGAAGTTTTATGAAAACTATGCCTCACTGTGCACTACCATTATTATATGTACAGTGTGAAGCACCTTCTTTCAGTTTTAATACGGTAGTAGAAACTGTTCAGTTATCAGGTTCTTTGTGCAAGGATTTCACATTCTACTCATGCTCATGACAGATTTGCATTACATTTCAGTGGCACTGGTATGAGCAACCACATGTAATTCTGTGAATGTTCACTGGAAGAATGTCCATTACATGTACTGAAATACATATTCTGGAAGTACAAGTTCTTCAGCTAGATAAAAGAAAACTTGTTATTGTTAGTTTAGGGGAAATACTAGCCTGATTAGCCAGAATTTAACAATTTCTAAGCACTGAAATGAATTTTGATTTCTCAAAGTTGAATAAAAGTAAGTAACTATCACATTTTCATAGAGATGAACTATATAGCAGGTACATCTCAGGAATATTTGTAATCGCCCGGTTTTTGAACCCACAGAAAGAAAAAATTTCCCTCTAAGTTGGAGGTCTTAAAAGGTCTTGTTTTAGTAGTAAATCATCCACGAGTTGCAGGCTGTTAGCCAAGTAGATTTTAGGATGATTTACTTGCATTACAGTAATTTACACAATTGAACTTTATGCATACAGTACAAAACTATGAACAAAAAGGTGAAGCAAACTTTTTTATTTATATTCAGGTAAAAACATTAACCTGATGAAGTAAATTATTGCAGATTTGAGAAATCAGCACATAAAACAGTTGGACAGAGCATTGCTTACAGGTGCTTTATCTGTGTCAAAAGACAAAGGCTGAACTGTTTGTTCCAAGCTAGCGCTGGGGGCAGGGGGGAGAAGAAAAAAAAAAAAAAAAACCTACAAAAGTGACCAGGAACTTAGATCAAGAACAAGAAAACTGTTTACTCAACCAGGGAATGAAACAACTAATTTGTCTTTTAAAAAAACTTTACATCAATTCGAAATGCTCTGGCCTTACCACAATACACACTGGCCAGCCCAAGCTGTTGGACTTCAACTACATGAAAGAAGTAATTCTTCTTAGCCTCTGGTAAGAGGCTTTTGCTGCCTGAATCACTGTGTAAACAGCTCTAGAGCGTTGACTGGTAAAGGCTGTCGCCATTATATCCTACCACTACAGTAAAACTATGCTATAAGAAAGGTTCTACCTAGTTACAAAGGCTGAATTATATTGACAATATATATTTGATTTCAGTAAAATTTAAATTATCTTAATCAGAGAAAGAGGCATGGAGCAGTTAAACGCCCATGCTAACCAAAACATAACAATTGTTGAATGTTGCACACAAAGAGAACCAAGTGAATTGCACATCAGACAATACAGGAGGATGGGTAAAATTAGAGGCATGTGAGGGTACACAGAACTAGTCTACTAAACTAGATTCGTCAAATACATGGTGTATTTTAATTTCTGTACTTATGTACAAAAGTTGTCTTTGGAGGAAAAACTTCAGACTTAGCTAGATGGATACACACAGCCCAGTATTAAACTGCACAGCGACATTTATTGTTCCAGCCTGGAAAAACATCCCTTTTTAAATTTCACACAGCAAAGCAAGTTAAAAACTTCACTCATCAAATAAATGATAATTTAAACAAGAACTTGCTAAAGAAACCTTGTCACAACAACTTTTAGGGCCTGATCACTTTAAGTCCATAGGGGCCTTTAACGAATATCAACCAAGTGTCTTTGTTTATAATCTGCAAGCCGTTTTTCTACAACAAGAAGGCGTAACACGTTTCCTTGACTCAGGTGATATATTTAGAAAAGAATCATGAGTTTCTCTTTTGCTGTAACAGGCAGACATTGCATTTGTCATTGTGATCAGGAAAGATGGAATGACTGCTGCCCTTCTCTTGCAGCTATCAAGAGTTTTTCACGCATTATCTCAATAGTTGAATAGTCCGGCAATTTGAGATAGTTCACACAAGTCATTACTGAGGGCAAGAAATCATCTGGATTCTCTGTAGACTCAAATGTCTTGCGTACAATTGTCAACGGAGGATTCAAGCTTCGAAAGCCTATTAATGAAAAAAGACATTCAGAATAAGGTTGTTTCTCTTGAAAACCCACAGTTAACACTGTAGACATCTAACAGTGACAGAAGCATGCATCTCGTAACTGACTTAATCTCTGTTTTTAAAACTTCAGACTATGGCTTTATAAGGCCATGTAGCAAGCTAAAAAAATACCTAAAATCCTTTACATAGATTAGTTTTCCAAGATGGATTAAAAAAAAGAAAGAAATAAGCTAGACTCGTCTACCTTTAATTGTGTTCTGTATGTGTAAAAATCCTGTCTCAATCACGATATTTTTAAGAGTTTGTTAGTTTCACACACATTTTCTAAGATTCTCAGAAGTTATCTATGACTGTTGTACCTTATTTTTTTCACTCCAGCTAAGGTTTTTATACTACTAACCCTCAATCCTGTCTGCACCATCTCTCCCCAAAAGAGCTCTAAAAAAAATTTTTTTAAAAGAATTAACTCTTTCTTATAATGCCAATTCTTTAACTAGAGAAACAGCCCCAAACCCCAAAGAACATAAGTAATGGAACAGATGCATAAATTCTGTTTTTACTTGCAAAGCGTTCAGCTGAGAATACGGTAAAATGTGTATTCTATAATGATCCCTAGCAAAGACAGCAAATTCCTCAGTTTTCCTCATTGCCTCTCATCTAAAATTCTGAAATTCAAAAGGGGGAAAAATTAAAGTTTATCACTATGCTAGTACTGTCTCCTTTCTAGAAAAAAGATTATTGTTTCCAGGTAGCAATGCATCATTTTATTGTTGCCATAACTTAATGCACCTCTAGCCAAGGAATACAGGTTTCAGTTTTGTTTACATTTTGAATTATTTTTTGCCCTCTGGTAGATTATCTGGTAACGTAAATTAAACCTGGAGCGAGTCAATTGAATGAAATGTCATGAGATTAACACAAAGTTTGAGAACTCTATCTGAAGTCTACCCAGCCACTTCTGAAACTAGGAATGTCAAACAAGTATGAACCTCTAAAATACACGTAAGTAATTTTTTCCTATACTGAAATAATCCACTTATTCTGAAATGCATTAATAATGCTCATTTCATATATAGCAATATGTAATAAATAAAACCTACCTCCTACAGGCAGTCTGGGGCTACCCGTCACAAACTGAAGAAACAGCCTTTGCTGCTCACTATCAAAGCTACTGAGAATTTCAAAGAGATACTTCACTGCTCGACTAAGGAGGGAAAAAAGCAAGCTATTATTATTTTGTTTATAGTAAAATAATTGCATCAGATTCATATTCAGTGCAGTATGAATATTTAAAGTAAATTTCATATAATTCTTTTAGCTTGAATAACAGTATGTCAAGATTATTTAAATACATATTTTCTAGTGCTAGTATTGATTTATTTTTTAACAAGACCAACACCATATTACCTATCATGTGTATAACCGTGATCTGGCCTGCAACATTCCATTAAAGTCTTTGCATCCCAAGTGTCCGTTTTACTGCCGCACAAGAGCTGCTCCAACTATAAAATTAAAAAACAAGGAAGGAAATTTTCCCCTTTAGAACTTGAGGCAGAAGAAGTAGTGTCCATTCTGACTACTATTACAGCATTCTACTTGCTGGAGTGGCTTGCTGCAAAACAACCTCAGTCACCCCAAGCAATCCTCCCACATTCTTTGAACGCAGTAGCTTTATCCCAGTGACGGCCTCATTTGCTGAATCTGCCTTTGCATACAATCCACTACCACATGAGATGCTGAATGTATCTCTTAGAACAGAGACAATCTTAATAAGCAATTCACACTGGAGAACCAAAAAAGCATTAATTTTTTTGAAATCTCACAATTTTTAAAGAAATCTAGGGGAATGGGAAGAATGGGAAGAATAGAGTGTTTACACTTGCTTTTTAGAACTCTGAGCTCTTCTTTGAAAAAAAAAAATCATTAGACAGAGATGGATCTGTCAGATAGCAGTTTTGTATTTAAATTATTTTGCCTATTCTTTCTATGCACTTGGGCAAGCAGAGATGACAGGCTACAGCCAAAACCTTAAAAGCTTCTACAGACATCCTTCTAGGATACAGGAGGAGTTGTAAAGCCCTGATATCAGTAAAACCAGAGGTTTGACACACCTAGCTGTCCTGTTCATGAACAAAAGAATTTTACAAGTTCTTTATAATAGTTTAGGAATGGTTTGTAAAAAGGTTCAAATGGCTGGATAGCTATCAGCAACAGAACACAAGATCACACACATATATCCTATTAAGGAAAGGATATCTTATATCTCACACTACTCCTACGGCTTCAATTTTGATCACCATATTAGTAGATTAGCCACAGACTAGTGTCTGTATTTTAAAACTTCCAAGCAGAAGCAAGCATCAAACCATGCCAAACAACAAGACAGAAGAACAGCATCACATACACTACAAAACGGAGAAGTTTCGGTAAAACACTGGAGAAACTAGCATAATCTGCCACTTTTATTAGCCTTAAATTTGTTGCAGAAAAAAAAAGGTGGTGGTACTTTTTGAAAGTAGTACCAACAGAGAGGCAAGAAGAAGAATCACTATGAGCAGTTACAGATCTCATCTCTAAGAGACTCCATTGCAAAGCACCGAGAACACAAGAGTAACACAAAGGCTTGGCTAACACACTGCTTCAGAGCATGCTTGACGTTTCTTCATGAAGTCAAAGGTGTGAGTTTATGAAGGTAAACAAACCCTTCGAAGCACACTCTTCAAATAAACTCCCTAAATGCAGAGTAATAAAACATACTTTCTTCTAGCCCAGACAACCATAATTGTGTCTCAATTCAGTCCACGTAAGAACACAGGAATTTTACAAGGAAATTTATATGGTAGGTGGTGAGAACAAGGCAAGACTAACTATCCTTATTCTTTACCCCTTCATCTGAATCTTCTCTTACTGTCTAAAGCTTTGTTAAGGAGCTGACTACTTTTTTTTTTATAGAACATCCAGGTAGCATCCACATCTATAGCTACACCAAAAGGTACTGCAATACAAGGAATTAAAGTATCCATACCAATATAGAGCGCCTGCATATATAAATTTAAGCAGTTTTTCTCAGAAAAGATGGATACACTCAATTTTGAAGAAAATTGAGCTGTTCATAATAAAAGCATCAAACAAACAACCACTGAACACAGAAATCTTTAACATTTAAGTATGCAATTTAAAGGACACCAAGTTTTACTTTTTTGCATCAGAAACATGATATAATCAGACTCTGTCACAACTGCACTGCATCCAGTGCATACCTAGGTTCAGACTGTCCATACATATAGATATAAGGTTATAAAAGCATCAGTAAAAACAGGTTTACCAACCTCCTCAGGATAGAAGTACTGAAGATGACTGAGGGGGAAGACTGATTCAAATCCATCTCTGAATGAGTCAAACTGCCTGGCAACACCTTCATTTAGTGCCCAGAATATAACCAACTGCAGGGAAGAAAACAAAAAGAAGAGTTCTTTGAACAAAGGAAGCATGGAATGATCACTACTGTATAAAAGACTACAGCTGCAGAAGAAAACTCTACAGACGCCTAGCCATATGCTCACTGTAGTTGTGGCAGAGTTTGAACTTTGATTCATGGAGCTGCTCTACAGCATTGCCTCATCCTGCCTTAATTCGTAAGCTCATACTGCTGCATGTGTGCAAGTGCAGTGCTGCTGCAATGCAACAGACACAGACTTTGTTGGGTTTTTTCTTTACAGCTTTCTCATGTGGCCTGCCATTGCAAATTAGCAAAAGTAATTTGGAGTTCAAACAACCCCATATTTAGAATACCCTAAGCATGCAACTCATGCAGAGTTTAAACAACTTATTTGTCTTTATTTTTGATAAAACAAGGTTAATACATGGAATTCAGAATAGCTGGTTGAACTGATCCTATTTAACAAAATATTTTAAAACAAATCTAAACATTTATTAGATATTTTTAGAAGCCTAACCTAGACATTCTCTCTGTACACTGATATCCATTTAAAATTCAGCAACAGAAAACAGAAATCCTCAGGGCATCATCGGCAGTATTATATTAGTTTCCCTCATGGAAACATATGGGTCCCCTTTTCTAATATATAGATACAAAAAAGTAATTCTAGACTTTTTGTTATATAAAGTAGCTTAATATTATAAGAATACATGAGAAAAAAAGAAATAACTTAATTTCATGTTACTGGGATTTGGTAAGAATCATAAGGCAAAAGACAGTAAGACACTAGTCTAGGCTTTTAATGTGTTTTTCTTGTTTGTTTTTGTATCTACAGTTACCTTCTCAGGATGAAATTCACCTTCCAAAGTGGACAGCACATACTGAAACAATAATCACTGTGGGGGAGGGAAGGGGACATGACACAAACAAGACCAAATTTCTTTTAAATCTGCAGCCAGTATTTCTCCACTAAATTAAAAAAAAAATACTATACATGGCAGATTGCATGCCAAGTTCAGATTCCTTTATCAGTTAGTGCTACTGATGATTACGCTTGCCTTGGCTACCCTCAACTCTAGCAGGAAATGAAGACTGGTTGTAAAAGACATGTTGTCAACACACAGGTACTAGTTTTTAAATGTGTTAGAAGCTCTCACCTGGCATGCTGAGAAAAGCTTTGAAAGACATCTAAGGATGTATCTGAATATGCTTAAAAACCTCATTGATACTACTGGGCTCCTGAAGCAAGTATTTAACCCTGTCCCAATAACTGCAGAGTTACTTGTTCCAGAAAGCTCTCAGATATGAAAGCCTATTAGGATCTGTTGATAAGCTTTCCTAAAAGAGTCAGGCATTGAATTTCAGGTAAGATACATACCCCTACTTTCACACATCAGGTTGTAATATTGAAGAGCAAGCTGGTAAGCACCAGCAGCACAGAAGGCTGTTCTATTGCATTCTATAACGTCGAATATTCTATGGCTGTTTCTAGCAGCAGAGTTGCTGACTTAGAATTGTGATTACCTTTTACGACCAGGAGTACGTGGCAAAATTAAGCTGCACTGTATTCTTGTGGATTCAAAGAGGAGATCAAATTGTTAGGCAAAAAACTGCACTCCGGAAACTTTTGGTCCACAAATTTAGAACAAGCAAGTTGGCCTCTTTCTTTATAGTACAGGGGAGAAGAGGGGGAAGAAAGAAAAAAAAAAAGAAAAAAGGAAAAAAGGAAAAAAAGAAAAAAGAGATAATAAAGTCTTTCACTATACTGGTAGCTGAAATAGTTCTACTTTCTGATAAAGGTAGCTCCTGTGGGAACCGTCCTTGGGGAAAAAAGGGAGGTGGAGGGTTGAATGACATGATTGCAGGAGAGGCATGAAGAGTAACAGTACGACATCCTAGCTTTATAAACTACTTTTAATGGCAATCCACACACAAGATTTTAATGAAAATAACATTTTGAAGAGCGGGGCAGCTGACCCACAGGGAGCTGTACAGGCAAGCTGGTAAGTTAAATATATTGTTTCTAAATTGCAATTCATCATACTTGTGATACAGAGAACACTAATTTTCTCTCTGAAATCTTTTCCGTTTCCTTGACATTGTCTGTAATGCTAATTACTGGGATCTAGTTTAAGGTCTCCTCTATAAGGCAGAAATATAAAGACAACAATAGAAAAACTGCACAGGTGTCCTTTAAAGAAAACAGTCCCAAAAGTTGTTTAGAAAGAAGCGGAAAGCAAGCTTTCTGTAGTGATCTGATTTTCCTTTACAATGCCAGAGGCCTGCAATAGGACAACTACAGGACACCCGAGATGTCTGCAAGCCTTTCTCAGCATATCAGATACCTGATATGTGTTACCTAGATATGTGCAAACTGTACGAAAATCAGACTTGAAAGCAACCTTGCTCAGCTTTCCTCAGTAAACAGACTGCAAATGCTGTTTCTAAGAAGCTATGGTTGTTGGCATTGCCCATCTGTAAGTCTGCAAACAGCTTTCTATCCAAATATGTTTAACTTTATAAGTGATTCTTAACTAGCAGAATTTGCTTTCAACAAATAAAGATATAACAACTGGGTATGTGCATAACAGCTTGAATCTGGAAGATGAACAGCAACTGCTCAATATTCAGTTGTAAGGATCAGGGAATAACTTTGTGAAGTCCTCAGTTGACATCCAGGAGCTTATATGCCCCTTACTGAATCATTTCTACCAAAACATCAGATATGTTTCTTATCAGTGCTTAAATATCTTAACAGTCCTCAGAGTGAAATTGGCAGCAGACTAACCTGTCAGAAAATGCACTATTTAGGAACTGGAATAATGGCTTTTTCCATGATGCAATCAATCATTCTTACCTCCATCCCACTCATGACTTGATATGATAATTATTGCATTCCTCCTTCCTTTCCTCATCTCTTTTCCAGGCTGTTTTTAAGCTATTTCCTTTAACGCTTTCTTATGCGGAAACAGTTTCCTACCTTTGTTCAGCAGTATCGCCCTTTTGTCTTTCTAGGTTTTACATCCCTTCTGATGTAGGAATAAATCAATATGCAAGTGTACTGTCAAATTATTATGGCACTATTTCCTTCTCTGTTCCTTACCTGTTTTTTTTTTTTATGGTTTAGTGTTTTGGTTTGTTTGGTTTTGGTTTTGTGGTTTTTTGGGTTTTGACTCGCACCTGAGCTGATGTTTTCTTAAGTCTGACTCCAAAAAATTTCACTATTATTATAGCAGTTCAAAGCTCACTGAAGTGTGGGTGCTAAATCACTATGGCAAACAAATTCATTATCATACATAAATGTGGGAACATGTTAAAAGGTTCTGAAAGTCCACAGCTCAAATTACTCTACTTACTACAACACTTTTTATCCAGAAAACCGTACTTCTGACAACTTCATTATGTCTAAACCAGACTTTTTTGTACTATAAAATTTTCAAGTCAGGTGCGCTGACTAGGATTCAAACAGTTTTTCTGTAGTAGTAAACTAGTACAGACCAAAAGCAATCAGTAGGAAAATTATTGCTGTGCCCAGTTCACAGAATGAACTGAAATATATATGGAAACAAACTACTTGGGAGCAAGGTGAGGAAGAATAAAGGAAGTTTTCGTTCCAGCTTTGCTTTTACGTACTCTGAGATACTCCTCTAAATTGTGGATGGTGACTGGTGTATCTTTTCCCCCTTTTTTCAGTTCTATATTAGGAAACCCAGGAAGTGTGAAGTCCAGCCCTAGATCTTCCACTGAGCAGCCATTCATAGTCAGAGCCTCCAATGCATACTGTAGACTTTCTTTGGTCTAGAAAATTGGAAGTGAAAACCAGTGAGAACAATTAATTCACCTTAACTTATCCAAAAGTTATGACTTCTACAGCAATTTTGACTAAGTAAACATTTCTATAAGAGTATTACTATGAATACTGTTACAGTACTCCTTGCTTTCCTTCTGTATTTTTCATACATAACAGTAAACCAAGACAAACAAAAACTATCCTATCTTAATGGATAAACTTGAAAGATCGTAACAGTACACTTTTTCTAGCAATTTTGTAATTACTTTAACTTCCTGTATATTATTTATTTAGAAAACACTATTTCAAGCGAAAGAGATGTGTAGTATGATAAGGCTCTTAGGCTATGTTTTTTTCCTCAGAATAGTTAATGGCATTCATATTTTGCACGCATACTGACATTTTTCAGCTTTCATCCACCCGGTTTCAGGTTTTTCAAACTCTTGTTGGGAAATTAAAAACGGGGATCAAGGAGAGAGAGTGAGACAGTGAGGTGAAGAGGAACAAGCTTGCAATAACTTCACTAGTAACAAAGCAGATGTATTAAAGGTATAAATTACATTGGATGCTAGAAAGAGCATGCATGCCAAAGACCTTTTATCACTACTCTGCAACAGTGAATGGTACTATTCTTAGCTAAGAGTGGATAACCTTGAAAAATTAAGACTCTTCTGTATCTATAGAAGAACCTGTATGCTCACATATGAAGCCAGTTTACACCAGTTCTGCATACAGCTTTCAGTGGGGGAGGAAAAAACCCACAAAAGGCATTCCTAAGAAAACCTGAAAATTTTACTAAACCAACTAATAAAAAAAGCCAAGCATTTTGAATTTTCAAAAATCAAGGATAGATTTTTTTTTTCTTCTGATATTGAAGTTGGTTAGTCTTCTCAAAGTGAACAAAAAGAGAAGTTACCTTAGGCAAACATCTGGCAGTTTTAGCCATTTCTAGCCTATGTTTAATCACACAGAAGAATTCCATAGTAGATTTCTAATGTTATAGAGTCTACATTACAAAAGGTCGTGTTATAATTACTAGACAATGATTTAATAACATTAGAACTACTCCTTTTATTAGAATGAAGTCATTATCACTATCACTATTACCATCAGTATTATGCACTATCACACACTCTCAATTACGGCTACTTCATAAAATCCAAACGTGTGAAGATGCACTCTTCCATTCTCAGCATTACTTTCCCACCTGTGTTTTGTCCTGTTCAAGTCTTTTCTTTTGTCTTACAATATCTTCAAGGTGATATATTGATTTGGCTACCACTGGATCAATACTGAACAAGTCGTGGGATGTCAAGGAAGTTTCCTGTCGTAACATCCATTTATAAAAAGGAAGTCCAAGAGGAAGGTCCACCTGGAAATCAAAACTTTTAGTACTGAACTGTCTTCCAAAACTGTTATCTTTTGCTATTTTATCTCTTGACCAAATCTAGAATACTATTTACTAATTCACAGTTCTGGCCTACACCAAAACATCATGTCTGAGCATTTTTACCTGAGAAATTTACAGTCAAGAAAACACAACTGACTGCCTACTGCATATACATTAGAGCAATCAGCAAGATAGCAACTGGAATAATAAGACCAAAATGTTCTTGAAAGAAGATTCTTGGAGAGAGATTGCAACACATGGCAGGCAATGGCTTTTCCTTTTTTCATTATGGTCTCAAAAGCTACTGTGAAGATCTTCAACATACACTACCCTTTTCCCCTCAAAAGCTCATCTGCATCTTCCCCCACCCTGCCCAAGGTGCTACAGCTGAAAATAATTCCATGCAACTCTCAATGCTGTTTTTTCCCCAACACAGTCAGAACTAGAATTTTCATTTAACCCTTCAGAATCACATTTCCCATTTTATTCTCACCAGTCTAAAATCCATGATTGCCTTGGCCATTAGTTTTCCCAGAAAGCGGAACTTCATTTTAACTTTTGCAATGTGAGCTGGCTTGGCTGTTCTACCAAAAGGAAGTGCAAAAAGGCCTTGAAGGTTATGGATGTACTTGGTACCTTCCTGGCTTCCTGTTGAGGAAAAAAAGAAAAAAAAAAAAACACTTCAATACATACACTGCTAGTTTCATTCCAGATGCAAGTTTGAAAGCAGCTATCAGATAAACATAACCTAAAGCTTCTTATAAAATTAAAAAAACCAAACCCATAAAGATAATCACACACTGTCATGAGGCATATTATCTGACCACAAACTGAGGTGAATTTTCAATCAAAGCCAGTCACATAATTAAAGTCGACTTAGAATCAGTTCAATATTAGATCAATATTGATAGCTTAGGTAGTAAAACATTTACCTTTTGGATTGGCTAAAGTCACTTCTTCTCCCCTCCAAAGGCCTAAGTCTGCTCTCTGTAGTTCCTGAGATACAAGTGCATAGAACTCTAGCGTGGGGCCTAGGCCTGTGCCAACCTTCAGGGGGAGGGAGGGTGCGGGGAGGGGAGAGGGAATGAGATAAATAAATAAATAAATGAGTCCATTAGGTCAGTCTGAATATCAAAATCTTCACTTAGTCTGAGAAATTAATATGTTATTGGCTATAAAGAAGACTGCATTGCAAAAAGCATCTAGAGAGCCTAACTACGTCAACATTTACAATACGACTGAGACAGCTTGGGAAGACCGCATATCAGAGGAAGTAATAGTGGAATAAAAGTATTAACCACCTAATGACGATATTATAGAAGAAACGCACACAGCTGTTTGCTTAGAGTTAGAAAAAGTGTGCTCTGCAGAGTAAGACTGATTATGAAATTTAGTAGATCAGAAAGTTTCTCCTAGCAACTAAAAATCACAACCAAGTGGATTAGGGATAATTAATAGATAAAATTTTGTGGCACCAGCGATGGGAAGGACCAAGAGTGACCAAGTCATTCTATGAAAGTTGTAGCTTTTTTGTATAAATCTTCAGTAAAAAGGGGTTAAATTAGACTGCATTGATATTACTTACTTCATTCTCATACTGGATTTCCAACATGGCTCTTGAACTGCCTAGATCCTGCATCACAGATTCTGCCTGTTTCAACAGCTCATCTCTGTTCACAGTGCGCTACACATTAGAGAAGTTTTAAGTAGTGAAATTATGTCTGTAAGTCCCGGCTCCCAAGGCAGTTACAACAGGAAAAAAATTATGCAAGTTTTTCCACCCCATGCTAATAATTCCACAGTTCAACAATTTGTAAGCTTATACTTTGATAAAATAATTCTTGCTTCTATATGAAAACTGACTAGAATTAAAGTGTTTGATTTAAAATGAAAAACCAATGCCTTACATTTGTATCAGTATAACTAATAGGTACTACTCTTGCCAAGAATCTGGCAGTAGGACTATAACATAGCAGAGAAGCACTGTCATGTGATGTTACATACCTCAAACTAATATGTAGAGAAGAAAACCCAGAATAAAGATGCCAAAATCCAGCGACCTAAAGGAATAATCTTATACCCTGCCCTTGCAGATTCTCTAGTAGGGAAAGTGGCAGGTTTCAAAAAAACAAAACAAACAAACAAACACCCAAAACCAAAAAAAACTACCACAGCAGCACTGGGATTCCCTCCTGTTGGAAGCTATACTCCAGTTGAACTAGATTCTCTTGTCTTTTTTCCCCAAAGGTATTCAAGATCATATAGCAAATCTACGCTATACAGCAGATCTTAGTTTAAGATAAGATCTCTCCAGACTCAAGGCAGACACCCAAGATTCCCTCACTTTAAAACAGTCACAGCTTAGTTTTATTCTGTTGTGACAGGAGGTTTAATACTCTCTCAGAATACAAGGACAATGTTTTTGTTTATTCAGGTAACAAAGGTCTAAATCCTATTGCTTGAATTATTCTGAAATTCTACATTAAGCAAAACAGAGGTTTACAAGCTAATATATAGAAATATCACTAATGTAACCTCAAACTTAAAGTTCATTCTTATAGTTTCAGAAATTATGATGTCAAGACCCAAATTAAAAATTAAGCAGGATGTGAGCAAGCAGTGTAGCATACTCTAGCCCCTTCTGCCACCTAGTGGCAGACACCTAGAAGACATTGTGCTTTCTACTCGGGGGCTTTTAAATGAATAAAAACAAACCTCCCCTTCATCAATATACTACCAAAACCTTAAGTTTTACAAATAAATCTTGCTCACAATGATATTCTTAAAGACAATATAAAAACAAACAGATCATTCATTCCATTCTTAAACAAGATATACCTACTTTTTTCCTGTCCAGTCGTGGTGCCACTCTGCTATCCTGAGAATCTGACTGATTGATTTCTGGATTAGTATCCAGTAGTCTTTGCATGGCTCGATCACGATCAAAAGCAGTTACATAAAACAGCATTTGACGGGTATCAAATGGAAAGAAAAATGGGCTGTAAAGAGCATTGGATTAGTTAGCCGGGTTCCAATTAGCATCTATGACTATAGTTTAAAACACAGTAGAAATGTAGTATGCCTGAAATCAGTGCTTTATTAAACACTGTGGTAAAAGCAGCCTCCAAAGTAAGCCTTCCAGAACACACTTTAGTTTTAGTTACAATGCTTACGAGCAAGAGTCTAGAAATGGAATTTAATCTAAGAAGGAACCACAAAAAAATCCAGAAACTTCTAACTCTTCCAGAAAAATAACTCAAAATACTTGAATGCCTTGGCTATGCAAAGTTTGTATCAGAAAATAAATATTCTTCTACTTATTCACACCTGTTTTACAATTAGTAAATGTAACTTAGATCAAAGATTTTAAGAAGGTGGCTCAAGCTCCCATATGGGCGGGAGGGGAGGAGTGGGGGGGAATGAGAACCTGCCTACAGCAGCATCAGCATTCTACCTTCCACCATTTTCAAAAAACACTTTAAATAATCTGTAAAAGACTATCAGAGAAACTTCTTAATTTAATTTATTTTAATTTATCAGTTCTACTATTCTCAAAAGGCTTGTGTACATTAACAGTGTAGTCCTCCACTGACATTTAAGTGAAAAGGCAGTTTTATGGAACAAATACTGCTACAGATGTTTGTATAAGAATATACATTCATACTCATCATTTGTTATCTGGAATGTTTATGAAGAAATTTAGAGTTCTTACTTAAAAAATAAAAAACAAATAGTTTCTCTAGAGTACATATTTCCAGTCAATTGTCACCAATGTTGCTTCAATTAACATGCTTGAAAAATCCAAGAATGTCAACTCTGATTTCTCATTCTTTCAGGTGCAAGAGTTTTACAGCTTACACTCTGTATCAAGATACTACAAAGTACTATGAATATAGCTTTATAAAAATAATGTATAATATTTTATCAGTAATTATTAAAAATATTTCCTTTTGTAGCATATTCAATATGCTGAGAGAAATGTAGTGGTATGATAAAAATGCCATTAAGCAGTTTAACAAGAGAAAAAAAAATGACCTGAATAATCAACTACTATTAGTTCAATGAGAAAACTTCAAATTGCTCAGAAACTCCTGTAAGAAGTGGCCCAAACTTTGCAGCTAGTCTATCACTCTGTATTTGGTTTAAACTATGCAATATAGATGTAAACATTAATCCAAGTGTCACCATGTAGTTTAGCAAGACTTCTGTGACTACACTTGACTCTCCCCCAGCACTTTCAAAAGCCTTGTAACATATGATGCACCTGGGCTGTCCAGCCAAGAGGCCTACTGAACTCAAATTAGAAATACTATACGGTAAATCATTCATACCATGTTTTTCCAAGTTCTGTCAGCCAAGTTGGTATGTTTCCTGTCATAATTACCAAAGGATCCTGAAGCTGCCTGTTTGCTTTTGCTGTCAGTTTACTGTTGATAAACTCTGAGGTTGGAATTATCTCCTTGCAGATTGCATTCTGTGTTAAATAAAAACAATTACTTCTAGTTAAAGAAATGCTGGAAGAAATACCAAGCCTTTGTTAAGAGGTATTTTTATGCTTCTAATTTGCTTATCGTCACAAGAAAAAAAACTTTGTCACTTTGGTCATATAGAGTCTAAGCCATGAAAGAAAGACCGAGTAGATTTTTACTATTCATTTTCTTTTCAGCAATAATGTTGCTCTTTGAACTTAAGGAAGGAAAAAGTATGGAAAATGTGTTTAACACACTATATAGGAAATATGATTGACTATAAGAATTTATAGCCTTCATCTTACCAGAAGTTAGAGAAATATTGCATTATTATGTCCTGGTGGGGGGCAGCAGACAGGGGAATAAGGCTATTTTAAGGTGTTTCAGGACAGAGTTGTCTGTATCAAGTATGAAAGTGATTTAATAAGTGCTCTACTCACATCATACAAGTAATACCAGTATCGACTGATAGCATGTAAAACTCTCAAAAGAAGAATGACATCTAATGAGGGATCTTCAAATGTTATGTTTTCAGGTGGAGTAGATACGAGGTAAACTTCCAGCGGATTTAATACCGAAGGGCATACACCATCTAGCAGGAAAAAAGAATATGTTGCCAAAACAAATAAATTAGAAGTCTTCCTCAGATTTAATTATTAGGAGCCTAGGTAGTATTAGTCATGGCATTCACTTAACTACAACAGTTTAGTTAGATAATTCAGTAAGTATCTTATTTTTAGTTTTAATACACACATTAATATATGCTTTCTTTTCTTATGCTATGCTTGCTTTAAAAGAAACACTATGGTGTCTCTAAACACTCTTCCTCCCCATCCTTTCAGAAATTTCACAAATCTAACATATTAGCAAGGCAACACACTCACCATGCCACAATTCATCATGCTTTTTAGAATTTCTAGGGGAGGTTTTCGTGGGAGCAGTTTGTGCTCTTCCTCTTTTACCACCAACACAGTCCTTATTACCATCTTCATCCTCTCGCACGGGTTTGTACCTAAGTAGTAATTAAAAGTTAAAAATGTTTGTGAAATACTAACTTACATGGAAACAAAAGCAATTATGAAAGTGTTAGTTTTTTGATTACCAGAATTTTACTTGGAATGACAGTTTAAAGCAGAAAGACAAGAACAATGCATTTGGATATGATCCAGGCTTTGAAGCTAGGCCCTCAGAAGCGAAGTATGTCATGGGGGAGAAAAAAATGCGGACCCTCCAGCTCCATGAACTGGAAGAAGAGAAGCAGAAGGTATAGACAAAAAAACAAAGTGGTGGTTTTGGTTTTGGGTTTTTTGTTTGTTCAGTTTTGTTTGTGTTTGGTTTGGGGTTTGTTTTGGGTTTTTTGGATTTTTTTTGCCTTTGCATAACACATTTAAATATTAGAAAGAAAAAGACACTGCTGAACATTAAAATGTTTGACACAGTCATAGGTCAGTACTGCTCCTTGCTAAGTACAGCCAGAGAATACATATACCTGCACAGCAATCAGCTATGAGAACCAGTATGAAGTTGACCATTGATTTGTAGACTGCAGATATTATCTATTGTTTGTGGTTAGTTATCTAACACTAAGAATGATTTCCCTCCATCTAGCAGGTGTCATTTAAGATTCCCCATTTCTTGTTCATCAGCTTCGCTCATGAGCTAGAAAGAACATCAGCAGCTAACAATGAATTCTTACTAAGATTTAAGTTCTCAAGCACATCATGAAATTCAAAGCTTCACAGAGTGGAGGAAGACAGCTATATTCCAGTTTTCTTCATGTATATACATCTAGGAAACTGGAGAAGTCATCCCCTGATTTCTCTAGCCAACTTACCAAATGGTATGCGTTTTTGTCCAAATCCCAGCTCTTCCTAATGGGTTGCTTTCATCATCTGTAGACTCCCTCTCCTCCTCAGCTTGCAAACTGTACTGCCTAACTGCTTGATACACAGTCATATTATATGGCAGCAAGTGATCTCCAATGTAAAATTGCAGTCTATGTCTCACATTCCCTGAATTTAAGAATTGAGCAGCCTGAACAAGGCAAAAGAAAAACCAAACACACAAGTTAGGAAACTTGCTGCTAGCTTTTCTTTAAGCCTTTCCCTACAGCTCCCTCCCCTTACCCCCAGAGCAAAAGCTTACCAAAGATTCATCTATTTCTTCATCTGACCCATCATCATCACTATCCTCATCATCTTCTCTAACTCTTCCATAGCCTGAGGCAAGAGAGGAGAAAGACATCCTCGTTTGTGTTTACATGAGATAAAGTCAGTACAAAAGTATTGCTACAACTCCACTGCTTAAAACAGTTCCCAAATACATCAGTTAAAAAAAGTAAGGTTCAGACATGTTAGAACAAGTTTCAGTATCAACATCTGGCATCAAAAATGCCAAGTTACAGCCAATCTGACAGTCAACTAGATTATACTTCTGTTAGTATTCAGAACTGTTTACAAAAGGAAAAAGTTTGTCCCAGAAGAGAGATTTCTCTGCAGCCTTAGTCTCCTCCCCTGTAAGCAAGATACACTTATAGGTACCTCCCATTTGTCCTCAGTATAATCCTCACAGGTTTTTAGACTCTACACTAATGACAGTAGGGACTATCCCAAGAAGCAAAACACATGTGACTGTATAAAGTATATATATACCTCTAACTACGAGGTATCTTTCAATGGCTTGTACCAAAGCCAGAGGATCAATCTTCACAGGTCCACCTTTCCACTGTTTCACATTAGCACAGTCTGGATGTCTTTGCAGTTGGCATTTTAATTGATGTGTATTGAAGAATTTTAAAGCTTGGGATCCTCTGTTAAGAGAAAAACTCAAAATAATTTGTGAAAAAAGTTGCTACACAAAGAATCTAATAACCATAATTGCATTAAAAATGCATTAAAATAGGCTTATACATGCATTTACGAATTCACTTGTTCAGAGTATTATTTCTCAGCCTATTTCTCTAAAAACAAGCTACGAAGATTTAGATAAACAGATTAAAAATTATATTCTACAAGAACACCAGAATCCAAGTTGTACAAAATCAGATTTCCAATGGAAGCTACATAGATTAAGAGAAAGTCCAGTCAGAGGTCTCATTACAATATGGCCTATACTGACAATGTTTGAGGTCTGAAGTTGTTCAGTGGTCAGCTGATGCCACATGAGATTTAGAGCCATGTTTACCTGCAGTGCAATAAGGATCAGAATCAGGGTTGGGAAATGTAAGTATCCATTCATATGTTTTTTTTAATAAGAACGTAAAGAGACAACCTGAAACCTCCTCTGTTTTTTCTTGCCAAGTAAGTTTATATATAAGTTCCATCTCACCAAGTTATCAATACCCAAGCTAGCCTTTTTAATACACAAACCTCTTATCTTGGGCTGCTTCTATTTCCAGGTGCTAGTGAAAGACTACCAAATCTCAATGCCTCAAAATCCTCACTGACATAATTCACAGCAAGACTAGCAAACAATGCTGCAGTAGTCTGACTTCCCATGTTTAATTTTCTATCAAAAAGAATAGCAGAATTTTGCTTCTATGATTAGCAGCTTTATAACTTTCGTAGTTATCCCACTTTTTACAGAAATAGTGCATATTAGGAAGCACTGTAAGATTACAGAGCACATACTATTTGCAAAAGCCAGTATCAAGACAATTAATTCCTTCAAGTATTAGAAATCTGTGTATTGCATTCATTCCCATGGATTTTAACAGTTTCATAAAAAACAAATACTGAATTTTTATGTAAGTTAGATTAATGTTATAGTGTGAGGCTCTAATATATCTACTGTAATAGATGTTGGTCACAATTACTGACAAAAAAATCCACCCTATCTTACTGATTGAGACACAAAAGATTTTGGCATTTCAAACTTGAAAGAATAGTTTTCAGAAATTCATTTTCAATGCTCCTCCCCTCCCAATTCCTACATAGTCACAAGAATATGTCTATAATCAAATTCAGCTTTTAGCCAGCACCACAAAATATTTTCAAAACTTATATGCAACTTATACTGAAATAGACTTACTAATTGATACAAACGGAATGAAAGATAGTGGTGTTGATTTATTAAAGAAAAGTACAGAAAAGAAATTGTAGAAATAGGTCTTCAGTCAAGTTTGTAACTTAAAATGCAAATAGCAAGTTGGATTCCAAATTCAATCTTAAAACACAGGGCAGATCTACAGTTATTTTAAACCATGTTGACAGCCAACAGTTATCACTCAATCCATTATCATCCCAAAGAACAGAACCTATCTGAATAACAAAGTTTAGCACTGTAATACAAACTCTCAGCAGTTTAACTACTTCACTAAAAAAAATATCAGTGTCCCAGCAATAAACAGATTATTTCTTTCCTGTGCTTGTTACATGGGGACAAGGAAGACATTTGAATTTTTAAAGCTTAAGTTTAGAGATTGCATTTCAAATTACACATCCACCCCCAACCTAAGCAAGAGAAGTTTCAAGATGGTAAGAAAACATTTGGTTAAAAATTCAATCTTCCACTGAATAAAAAAAAGCCATCTGTGTAATTGCTTTTGTCTTCAACAGGGTTAGAAGTTTCCATCACCTCTTGGAACTTTTAGCATTGAAACAAGTTTTGGAAAACAAAAGCTTCCAACAAAACCGTTACCTGAGCATTAATCCTTACCTGCTCCCTGTTCCATTTCCACTAGGGAAGTCATGCACTTTGACAGGAAACTGTTCCATCTGACTGAGGCAATTGTTCATTTTATGGACTAACGCCAACAAAGGTGCATTTTCTAATGGCTCTAATCTTCCAAGGGGCTCTTCTCCAGGAAGCTGAAATATATTCCAGTCTTTTAGTTATGTGCTTGAATTAACCCATCTTAAACAATTTATAGCACAAGTAGGTTAAAGAAAAAAGGAAATTAAGAATCACTGCTCTCACTTGAAGTAGCAGCAGTATCAGGATGACTAGATGACACATAACAAGTTTATGAAAGACTTTTTTCAAACAACGCAATTCTCACCTGGTTTCAATTGAATAGCCCTACAGATTTTAAGCATTCACCCTTAACCATGAGCAGTAAGCTTCATGGAAGCTCCAGTTATCTACTTTCTTCTCTTCCACTTTAAATATCTTCCTTTAAAAACAAGACAGTCTAGTTCCTTGCAGTATTTAGGACTAAAGAAAGCAAGTGATAAGACTACTATCCAAACTCTTTCCATATCAACTTCTTAAAAGTCAGGAACAACTTTTAAGTTGTTCAAGACTCAGACAATTGGCCATTTTGGAATTTTTTTCCACTGTTGTGTGGAATTTTCTGTAATTACAGGGTATTCTAAAAAGTTCATGACCTGTAAAGACACAGAACTGTGTGAAAGTTGTAGTATTCTACAGCTCATGTATAAACAAAACATTCCTTCCGTACTCCATCTTTAATTCAAGGTCATTGCTGAACCTCTGAGATGGTCAGATAAGTACAATTTGAGAGAAAGACAACTAAGAAAGACAAAACAATAAACGAGAAAACTTACTGGAGAAGAAAAAAATACATGAAGAAATCTTTTCAATCTGATATCCCTGCTTACAGCATCTTTCTCACTTTTAGATGTCAAGTAAAGCAGCAGTTGTTTAACAAACCCACTATGCTGGATTTCAAAGGAGGAAACGTCAGACTCCGAGACAATGCTACGGATTTCTACAAGGCACTCTGTTCCACCATCCACCTGAAAAACATGAAGGTAGTGTTTTACTACCCAGGTGTTAAGGGCTTAAGAAATACTATTTTTCCTCCTACTGCATGGAACAGCTCTAAAGGGAGGGAAAAAAAGGGAAAGTCTGGAGTGTATAGTAACTCAATACAAGCAATGACAGGGCAAATAATCTGAGGATAAGCAATTTCTCTATTCCAGAAGAGACATTACAGGCAACATCTACATTTTCCCTGTTGTAAGAGAAATGCAAGGTCCCATTTCTGTCTCATGCAACGTAAAGATGAGCTCCAAACAGAAGCTGGGGTTTTTTTGTTGTTTTGGGGTTTTTTTTCCTTTAAAAAAAGAACACCTCAGATTTGTATATATTTTACATGACAACTCTGTGGGAGCGAGCAGGAGGGAAAGTTTCATATTTTAATGATTGCTTAGATCAAAGCACAAAACACAACAACTCAGCTGTTTTAGCTACTTTAGAAGTTACAGTTTTGGACCATCTATCAAGGATCACAACTGTCTGAGAAGCAAGGCTCAAAGTTCTTGAGATGCCACTAGATTCGGCCCAATCTGTATTTCTTCTATCCCTTCAACAAAAAGCTATTTCCCTCTTGTCCTGCCCCACCCCCAAAGATCTTATTATAAACCGTGTTCTCTTTTAGGTACAAAGTCAATCCCTAACACTTAACTCTAGAATTTTTAAATCTGAAATAAAATGCTATGTAAGTGACACATTGCTACGAATCAAGAGTACCCCTGTTAATACTAGTCATTTATCATAAATGATGATATGTGTCAGAGCTTATATACTAATTCTAAAAAAAAATCCCAAGCAAACCATTGCAAGTTAAGAAACTGTATCATCATTTAAGATAACAAAAACTAGGCTTAAAATATTGGCCATACTGTTTAAACGGTCAGCTTTCCTCTAGCTTCCTCCTAAATACTTCTACTGCTCCCATTCCCACGCCCACTCCAAGTAAGTTTGCCATTTCTAACCTGGAGGTTGAGTTGTTCAGTTGCAGTGCAAAGTCTCTGTAATACATTTAGTGCAGGATTGCTTCCATCCATGTTTTCAGAACTAAAGTAACGTTCTACAAATTTATGGGCTTGCTCCTTAATCCAGCCCTTAATTTTTTCTCTGTAAAGAAGCACACAAAAGGCATTCAGCCACACTTAGCATTTGCATACTCCAATATCACAAGTAAACACAGCCAGAGTATCACTTTCCCCATGTTTAACAGCAGTCACAGACAAAAACCTCTCCCTCTTACTCCACCACAGTAAAGGTCTATTCTCTACAGATTGCTTCTTGCACCATTTTTCCCAATTCTCCAATTTTTCCCCAGCATGCTACTTAAACTATTAAGAGGTTATTTTCTCTACCTTAATTTCTTAATTCTTCTTCCAGTTATTTTAACAGCGGTTAAGGTCAAACTTCTTTGGATAGCTGCTACTTAATCATCTGATGGCTTATCATAAGAAAGTAGCTGCACCTCAAAGTCAAGACCATATTGGAAGTATTTTGACTTTTTGTGTGTACCTGTTATTGGAAATTGTATCCTTGGAAGCAGCCCTTGCAAGACCACTTACTCCTGCTGTTCGTGCTGGTTCAATATTATTACTGTTGGACTGTGTGCTTAATCTTCCCCATGTTTTAGGATTTAAACTTGCCAAGAAGGAAGACTTAGGAGATTGAGTAGTTGTAGGGCTTTTAGCTGGAGGAAGCAAAGACAAAATTAGGAGAATAAACAGATTTATTACAGCTAGCACTTTTGACAGCCTTTAAGCTTACTTTTAAATTCAAAAGGAGACAGAGTACCACATTTTAAGAATGATTTACCTTGATTGTCTACTTTGTCATCATCTCTTGGGGGAGAGTATTTTGGTCTCCTTGGCCCTCGTTTTGGCAGTCTTTTTCTCTTTAGAACATCGCTCAGTCGTCTGTCCAAATTTAAAAATACAGTAACACGTTTCCATCCACCATATTCATACGCATACCCATCCCTCAGTTTAAGATGCATCTGCCAGCTATTTCCTCAAGAATTAAAAAAAGGTTCCATCCCATAACAAGGAGGGCACAAGGGAAGAATGGAGAAGGGGCCTCAATTCTATTTTAATTGGAAGGACAAAGTGACTACTCCATCCAGAAAGAAAGGGTTTTGCTTGCCATCACCTTTCTACTGTGGGCAGCCAAATACAGCCAGAAGTGCCACTGAAAAAAGGTTTCTCGTAATTTTCATGTCTGCATTTGTGTAACCATCTAGTTATTCATTTATTTGAATACAGTTTAAAAGAAAAAAAGAAATCCACAAATCTCTACTGAATCAACACCGAAAGACAATGGGTAGTTGACCTGACTCCCCTATTAGAGCCCAGAAAGCACTTTTTCAACAATTTATGGAGTTTCTACTCACCAAGCCCTACACTTCTCAAGTTCACATATTTCAGTTCTGGTTTAAGGTGAGTTTCCTTATTATGCCAATATAGTAAGACAAACATTTCACCTTTAAAATAAAGGCAAACTGTGTAGCACTGCAATAATTCATTCCTACAAGAGACAGTAATTCTACAAGTGTTCAAAATGATTGCATTCCAACAAAATAACTGAAGAGTGACTTTTTCCTCCAGTCTCCAGCAAAAAGGAACCATGCACCATAGCTATCATTTCTCTGAAAGAATCACTCTGTCCTCAAGAGTTACATGAGACTACAGCTGTTGCTCTTGGCATTCTCCAGCCTCTCCCCAAACAGCACGGATTGTTTCATATCATTACATTGTAATTATCAGGTCACTAGTCTTTTTTTTTTTTTTAAACATTTAATATAAAATGAATCAAAACTACCCATTGATAGCTTCAATACCACTCCATTTTAGTTCCTTAGAGGAAAATATCACAGCAAAATGAAGATGATACTGCACCAGCCCATGTCAGTCAAGACTTTTTAAAAAAAAAAAAAAAAAAAAAACAAAAACAAAAAAACAAACAAACAAAAAAAAAACCCCAGATTGTTTGTTCACAACAAGTAGTGCACTTACCCCTGTGGGCTCAGATCCAAAGAATCTTCCCGGCTGTGCTGTAAGCTGGGAGAGCCTAAATCAGCAGCTGCATTACTGGCAGCAGTGGCTGTTCCAGTACTTATTGTTGTAGTGGTACCCAGCGTTCCTGATCCATTAGTGCATACTTTCGGTGGGCTTGTTAGCAAAGCCTCAGACTCTGCTAAGTTTTTCACTTGATGCATCACCCCTTGGCAAAAGAAGAAATCTTTGCTTGGTGGGTTGGTTTGGTTGTGGGGGGGTTTTTTGGAGGGGGGGGGACTACAAAGGTGTTTGAAAAGGTGGAAGTCTGTTATTAGAACCTGTTTTGACTATGGCAGCATTGGCTCACCCTACCCACCAATACTAAGTTTTAAAAGCAGTTCAGCCCTTTCTTGAAAAAGTTAACCTACGTAGTTTTAAAAAAAAAAAAAAAAGACAGCAGCACAAACAGTTGCTAAAGAAACCCAAAAACCCCAAAATCCCCATTAGATTATAACAAAGAGTTCCTGCCAAAGATTCATCAGTTTTGTCCAGTAAGACTACCCATGTAATTTCAGCAAGCCATCTTCAGCCTAAATACAAGTTGACTAGCTTCTAGTAAGCCTGTACAAACTTGTTTCAGATTCTGAAAAAACAAGCTTGTCTCCTCCAAAGTCTTGGTCAGCTCCTCCCCAGTCATATGACGATAGCTTGCATGGATTAGCCTTTATTATTCAAGAACAATATTAACTTTTTACAGCTTGGCGGGGATGGAGTGGGGGGTAAAGGATACGGATTCTCCACACACACATGCTTTCAAAATACTAAGTAAGGAGGTGAAGAGGAAAAAAAAAAAGAAAGCAAGATTTACCTTCTCTTCTGAAGTAAACACTAAAAATGTCAGGTAACTTTTGCATTAAAATTTCTGCCATCTGCAGGGCTCCAACTACTATCTTAAGGTCTTGACTCGACAGCATGGAGGCAATATGACTAAAACAGAATTTATTAGAATTAGGTTTGTCTTCCTTTTTTGTTGTTTTAAAAAAAAGAAAAATAAAATGCAAGCCAGTTCATCTTGCATACCTAGTACTAGAGACTGAAAGCAAACAAATTTCATTGTGCTTTTACAAAAGCTATAAATAGTAAGAACTGAAAAAGTCCCTTCCCGCCTAAATCACTTTTCCTTTATGCCACATGCTAAAACTTGGTAAGAGAGTTTTCTTCCTTTAAAGAACATGGTGTTGTGGAACTTCGTACTGCCTTTGAAAAACTAGTCAATGTATTTCCTAATTGCATCCTTTTTTCTAGATCCCTAACTTTATGGTATATCACATCAGAGAGGTTTCATGAATAGAACTCACCAATTGAATGCCATGAGAGTCTGCTATTGTTCACACTGTATTACCTCAAAAGTCATCTTGCCCTCAGAAAAGTTTACAGGCAAGTTTTAGAAATCAGGCAAACAGTAAATGGTAATATTAGACATGACTAGTACACACAGCCATATAGGTAACCTCAGCTTCTAATAAGAACGCCTAGATTTGGCACCTACTGCAAAATCTAAGATGCAAAAAATTCCTGAAGATCTGGCAGCCTCAACTTTTGGAAAACAAATACTTAACAACTTAAAAGTACAATTTTCCCCTGAAAAAGATAATTCAAAAAAAAGTAATGACAAGTTTGAGTTGTAAGCTCAAAATAAGTTTCATTCACAATGGTTAACGAACCCACCTTGAAACAGCATGGTTTTTCAGCACATCCTTCAGAAGTTCAGCATCAGCAAAATAAATTATCCTAAGAATTGCTCTAAGGCACTTGTGTCTAACAGCAGGTCCAGCTGAAGAACTATATACTTCATAAAGAACACCAAACAATGTTTTGATAAAGGATTTTGCCAGTTCTGGGTCCTCTTTCATCAGTTGTGCTCGAGCATCATCCTTCTTCAATTCTGAATGTCCACCTGTGAGAAATTGTGCAACAAATCACTGCATAGTTCTTTGCATCTCTGCTCTGATGATTACTTTCTTTTAAAGCCAAATTAGTCTAGCTCTTGAAACAATATAATTTAAGAACCAGAAGTCAAACTGATGGCAAGAATGGAGGTACAAATCCTCCTCTTTCAAGGAGTCAAATCTTTTTTCTTCAGTTTTCTTATATATTTCTGTACAATAGTAAGAAGTCCTCACACAGTCTTTGTTAAATAAGAGAGCTGTATGAACAAAACTGTTCCAGAAAATCCCAAGCCAGGAACACCCCCAGCTCTCCCCCCAATTTAATGCATTTTCAGTTCCCAGGAAAAGAGTTCACATGTTAAAAAGAATACATTTCAACAGTTTGAGTTCTGTTGTAAAGCTGTCTTCATTCACATAAATCAGAATAGTTTGATATTCCACAGAAACCACAAGAAATATATTAGCGAAGTAGTAGACTATTGTATAACCCAGCATAAGTTAGCCATAGCTAGAGACACCAGGTTTCTCTTAAGCTGTACTTACTAGTGTTTGTATTGGCTAGAGGGTTTGGTTTTCGCTGAATGGCACGTGCTGTTCCAGTATCCTCATTTATTTGCTGCATAGAGTTAAAATCAATAGTATAGACACGCCCAAGTGTAGACAGGCTTATCTCATCCTCACCAACCTGATGAGCTGCCTAAAAACAAGGAAGAGTTTAAAGTTAAGAAGTCCCTTACAAAAAGGAAGCTATATGAAAGGTGCTGAGAGGGGCAACACAGTAGGAAAAACAATGACTGACAGAAATACAAGAACAGTCATTAAGCAGTTCACCCATAACTGAATACCAAATAGTGCAATATTACAGCAGGAGGTTTGAGGAAATTGATGTGTTTCTCAGAAAGAGCAAGGTTGACATTTTCAAAACCATAAAGCACTCAATTCCCTATACAACCGCACGCATATTTAAAAAACATCACCACACAAATGTGTGGAATTACTACCTCTATTATTCGACTATCAATCCTGTTATAGGGATGCCAGAGACCCCTGTCATCTCGCCATTGCCATATTGCACCATCTGTATTTTGCGCATTTCCTTTCTTTAGCATAGTATCAACAGCAAAGATTCCCTCTTTTGGCAGGCAAGGCATCAGTTCACTGTAAAGAACATTAAAACAGTATTTTACTAGAAGTATAAAATAAAGTCCATCTAAGCTGATGTGCTGGTTTTGGCTGGGATAGAGTTAATTTTGTTCGTAGCAGCTAGTATGGGGCTATGTTTTGGATTTGTGCTGAAAACAGTGCTGATAATATAGAGATGTTTTCATTATGGCTGAGCAGCGCTTACACAGAGTCAAGGCTTTCTCAGCTTCTCATGCTCTACCGACTGAGAAGGCTGGAGATGCACAAGAAGCTGGGAGGGGGCACAGCCAGGACAAATGGGATATTGGCCAATGGGATATTCCATACCATATGACATCATGCTCAGTATGTAAACTACGGGAAAGCTGGCCAGGGGGCTGCTGCTCAGGGACTGGCTGGGCATCGGTCAGTTGGTGGTGAGCAATTGGTTTTGGGTGTGTGGTTTGTTGTTTTTTTTCTTTCATTTGCATCACTTGTCTTTCTTGGGTTTTATTTCTCTCTCTTTTTGTTATTTTCCTTTTCATTATTACATTTTATTTCAATGATTAAACTGTTCTTATGTCAACCCATAAGTGTTCTCACTTTTACTCTTCTGATTCTCTTCCCCATCCCTCTGGGGCGGGGAGTGAGCGAGTGGCTGTGTGGCACTTAGTTGCCAGCTGGGGTTAAACCGTGACAGCTGAAAACTGTTTGCCTTCATTTTAGAGAAGTTATGATTTTAACATACCAACCAGACCCAAAACCCAGGGCTGCATAACTTACCAGATAAGAGAAGTAAGCTCATAAAGTTCTTGAGGACTTCGTGGAACAAGTTCAATTTGTTCTTGACAACTCCCATTTGAGGCTCCACAAAGGAGAAAGTGAAGCGTTTCTGCAATATCTATAAAAATTATTATTTATGAGATTGCCTGTATCAGAATACGGACTCCATTTTGTGTTAAGACACTACACAGAAGAGATAGTCACTGCCCTAAGCAGTCAGTCAGTAGACAGACAAAAGCCATCTCTTCGAACGTTGTAAGAAATGTTTGTTCTCAGGTCTGGGATTTGTGGGTTTTTTTTGTTTGGGTTTTTTGGTTGTTTTTCCTTTAGGAACATCTTGGGGGGGGAATATCACTCAATATACAGGGCACAGAAGAAAACAGGGGATACAAGGCAGCTGAAGTGACAAGTCAAAATTTATGAGATGCAAATAAGAAAACAAGTGAGAAGTAAGACAGCTACACAGCAGTTATTTTTCTTCATGTTTTCCTCCACCTGGTAAAGACTACGAAAAGAATTATTCAATTTGTGTTGAAATGAGAGTAACCTGCCCAGCTAATACAGACTGAAAATTAGGCAAGCACACCAGTGACAACAGCTAGATACAGGAAAGGGGAGAAAAACCCCTCAGGAAAAAAAACCTTTCAACAAGATCAGCTAAACTTTGTATCCCAGGGGAAGCATAGTACGAGAGAGAAAAAATAAGAGAACACAATATTTGTATAAATCAAGTGCACAGAGTTCCATATTGACTGTAGGCATTAACTAAATAGGTCCCCCAGAGTATGAAAGAGCAAGAACTCACTTTGCTTCATAAGTTGGACTGCAAGTGTAGGACAATTGGAGCACATTAAGGAAAACATTCGCACCACCATGATGAACATTCCTGAGCTCAGGATAGGAGGCGTCACTACCAAGAGTTGCTGGATATTTGTTAACAAATCCTTGGAAGCAACCTGCTGGAGCAAGTTCTTCAGGAGGGAATAGCAAAATTAAAAACGTTAGTCTGACTTTGAAACGTAAGCACTTAGGAGAAACTGAGGGAAGGAAGAAGGAAACAAAAACCCACAGCCTTACCTCCTCATGCTGGAAGTTGTCCACTAGCCGTGCAAAACAGAGACAAGTGCTTTCAACAGACTTTTTGTCCTATTATAAGAAAAGTTAAGTATTTGTTTGAATTAAAATATTTTCACTTGCATTAGATTATCCTATAATTTTGAGGCATTCATAAAATTTTCTCCAAAAAGGCCAGTCAAATCACGTTCTACAGAATATTACTGCTCTGAATTTTAAATTCATTGACACAGTTTACACTGACCTCCTGATACAGCATATGCCCTGGGAAACACCTCACACTTGCAACCCAAATACTTTTAGGGACCTTTAGAGATCAAGAAATGCATCTATATCATTCTTTTGGATTCTACAAGATGGAAACAAAAGGGAAAAGCGCTACAAAGTCAAAGCAACAGGAGATATAGATAGTAAGCAGGAGTGAAGGCTACTGTTCTACAGACTACATGAAGTCTGATTTTTATATCATGCAGCGCAGCCAAGACAACAAATCCAAAGACACCAAGATAATAAAAATTGTTCTAAAAATAACTCTAGTTAAAAGTTCATTGATACACTCAAAAAAGTTCATCTGAACGTAATAAAACACTTTTACCGTAAGGGTGGTTGAACGCTGGAAGAGGTTGCCTGGAGAGGCTAAGTCTCCATACTTGGAGTTTTTAAAAAAAAAAATCAGCTGGACATGGTCCTGGGCAATCTGCTCTAGTTGACCTTGCTTAAGCAGGGGGTTAGGACTAGATAACTGAGAGTTCCCTTCCAACCTCAACTATTCTATTAAGACCTAACTCAAGATTTCTTTTTTTTGCCAGAAAAATTCCACTTCAAAATTCTTGAAATCTTACTTTTATGGGCTGTAGCTTCTCTTCAGAGAGCAGGAGTCAGTACTTGTCCCTACTACTGCTGAGAACAGTGCTTCCTGTTTCCAAAGCACCATCTAAAGCTGACACTTGACTTCTGTGAAGCTGTCTCAAAGATTCAAGTAGTCTCTCAGCAAGATGTTGGCAAAATTAAGAATAGCACAAGAATACACAAAAACATCACCTGGAAGCTTCCATTTAGTTGTATTTGTTAGGGAACAAAATAATTTCTCCTTTTTCACTTTTCTAACAGGGATCTGCCAACCAAGCAGTATGTCCAAATTTCTTTTGGTGCAAGTCATTGTGAGGGCACTTATGAGCACTGCAGGATAGGCAGATCTTCGAAGCCCTATGATTTAGGATTCATCACTTCAAACTATTGTGCAAGAGTAGGAACTTTCTTTTTTAAAAGCTGTAAGCCCTCCCAAAAAGTCAAATCAGAAAAAACCCACAAAAATTGAAACTGAAGCTTTTCTGAGTTTGAAGTGGGAGGGAACCTTGCAACTCATTTGTTAAGAAAAAAGAGCAGAAATGCTAATGGATATCCTCTTACTGGTGGGCAACAAGTAAGGACTACAAACCCACTACTATTCATGCTCTAAATTAAAGTACCTTATTTATCCCATTTTACAGAATAAATAGGGGTGTCATGAATCCTTACAGCACATTTACAAAAACAAAAGGTCCATATGCACGTTAGAATATCACAACTTGACAATATAGAAACTTCAAGGCAATTACCACACTGCAAAGGCAAATAATACACAGTAAATGACTAGATATCTGGTGGCAACCTCATAGTACTTTCAGGTCAAAATTAAAACTTTCCATTTTATAATAGCTTCTTACCTGATGGGTTAACCTTTGTGTAAGCAGTGGCAAAGAGTCTGCCACAAAGTGAAACTCATCAGGTGTTATACTCTGGCAGCAGTTGGCAGCAATAGCTAGTGCATTCCTCTGTGCATTTATACTGAAGAATTCCAGATACAGCAAACAGTCTGCCAACCCACCCTATAATAAAATAAACATTTTCACTCTCAGTACTGCTGAAGTCACAGAAACTTGTTTTCTTATTTCATCTTCACAGAAGATCACCAAGATGTAGAACTGGTAGAGGTAAAAGTGCTTTCTTTTTCACTTACTGCCTGCAGAATGGCTTTACTATGCCTGCGTGATAACATCTCCAGGGCTGTAAGCGCCTGCTCTGCCACATCAATGCACTGAATAACTTGCAGCTACAAGAAAACAAGAAAGGTTGTAGATTAATTTCTAAACCAGTCTGTAAAAATAATCATCTTCCTTAACACTTGGACAGTTAGCCTGTACCAAGCACATATACTAAGGCAGCTGCACTGCTTGCTGTAATCAAGCTAGCCAATTTAAGGCTAGATCAGCTATATAGCTACTCCAAGAGTTACCAGTTTGTATATTTATGCAGTATCTTTGCAATACCAATCAGACAAAAAGTTCTCAGTGAATCAGATGGTGCTTTTCAGTAAGGGTGTGAACAAAGAGTAAACCTGTTTTTAAAAGCTTCTCATGCATTATGTATTATCTTCTAAGCTATGAAAAGAAGCCATTATCTTAATGGTATATCCTAAAGTTAAAACAAAAGATAAAAATCCCCTCAGATTAGTTTAACACTGTTTTGATTTCATTTTACCTTTTCCAAGAAGACAGGAATTGCATCTACCACTACAGCAGATGATCTGGGAAGTGCTTCCATCATATATGTTAAGGCCCGACACGCATGGTTCATCTGTTAAATACATAGGTACTTCGTTTTAAGTTCAGATGATACATTTTTCTATTTCAAAAAATTTCTTAAACATTATAAATCACTTACAATGTCGAAGTTGTGCTCCATCTGCAGCAGTGTTATCTATTTTTTAAAAAAAGTATTGTTAGTTTAGTAAAAAGTATCTAGATATCAACATAAATAAAGGGCAGAAATCAGTATCGTAGCTTTTGACTCAGGACTTTGAATTTTGGTAAAAGTTTCAGAAGAGCCACTACCTATTCTTGAGCTATTAAAGAACAGGACTACCAAAACTTAGCAAAACATGCCCTCAAAACCAAATAATGAGATATATAGACCGATACACATACGTATATATATAATTAAGAATATATAATATAAATTAATAATATTTTATTTAAGCAAGATATTAAGTATTATATCCTCCAATAGAAATATAAGATTTAATCTTTACCAAAGCTGGTACAACACTCTTGACTGGAAATCCTCCTAATGTTTCTTCATTTCCCATGACCAACAGCTGGCACATCTCTATCACTGCCTGTAGTTGCTGACTTTCATCAGTGGCTTGGAGACCTTGTAAAAGCTGTTGGGCTTTAGAACCTAGATATCCAGAAAAAAGATTAGGAAAGAAGATATTAGAAGACATAAGTGTTCAAGGGAACTGTTACGCTATACTTTTGCCAGAGTGGAAGACCAGAGATAGTTCGTTTTCCTCTGTATTTGTGGTTTCACTTCCTTTCCCTGTCATAAAAAGGGGGTGGATAGGAAAGGGCGGCAAAATCTCACTCTTGGCTGTCTTTCCAGTGCAGACTGGTCAGCACAGGGAGTCCACCACACTGCTCACCATAGCCATCTTGCCAACCTACAGCAGGTGCCAGAACCCACACCACTCTACCTTTATAAAGCAAAAGACTTTTCAACACACCCCCTGGATAATACAGCACATGGAGTACCCATGAGACCCCACTGTCTTCTTGGCAGGCAGTGTAACAAGCTGCCTTTGGCTCTCCTGGGAAGCCAAACAGACTTGGAACTAGAAGGTACGCATCTTATCCAGCTGCATAATGCAGACATGGTGGAACAAGACTAAGGACCCATGTTCTCACTGACACACTGCCTGAAGAAAATTATTTCTGCCTGTAACCTAAGACACTTTTGAAACTATAAACAACATACCTTAGAACTGACATCTACTAATAGTTTTAAAGCTACCTTAAGCATTTGTTTAAAGCTAGCAAAAAACCCAAGCGAGTTGGAGAGGTCTTTTGTTAAGCAGCCCATCATGCAAAAGAAAAAGATAAGGAAGGGGTGAAAAGGCAAGAACCCTCCCTTCCCCACCTAGAAGGGAACATTAAGATGCCCCAAAAAAGAAAAGAAAAGAAGTATGGCTAAAGCAAATTCCTCTTCCTTATAGGAAGGCAAGCAAATTAATATTATTGACCAGTGGTCTAGCACTATCATGACATACAAATCTCCAACATGTAAAATATTATATTAAACTATGAAGCTAATACAAATATTAGAATTTACTAGTGGCTGAATTCTACTAGTCTGGAAGTGGAAAGAATTAAGTCAAATTAGACAAACTTTGCTTACTAGCTCCACTTCCAATTGTCCTGTGGAAGAGCTGCGACATCCGAGGACCAAGAGGGCCAAACAGGTGAGGAGGAAGACCCCTAGCCTCTAATAGAGCTAAAAGCAAACAGAGGATAACAGCCATTGTCAAAGCTTCTACATATTTTTAAAAGCTTAAATTCCACGATGCTATAATTTAAGACTACTAGAATTTTGATACTTTAGGAAAGAAGAGTTAGGATTAGATGACTGCAGCTACCTCGATTTCCAAAAAAACATCCAAAAAATTACCTTTAGGGAACAAATAACTCATTTTTGTATGTATCAGAGCATTAAGGCCCTTTAAGAAGTCACCCACTGAGCTTCCAAGAGTTACATATTTTACAGAAGAAATCTGGTCTACTAAATTGTTGTAAGTCTAGATCAAGAATAGCAGCTATACCAGACTAATTTCAAATCTGAACTCAAACTACCTAAATTCGTGTCCTGGTTCCAGCTCAGACAGAGTTAAGTCTCTTCCCAGTAGCTGGAGGGGGTGCTGTGTTTTGGGTGTGGTAATGAAAGGAACATTGATGGCCCATTGATGCTTTGGTTGTTTTGCTGGGTGGTGCTTGCACCGAGGACTTCTCAGCCTCCCATGCTCTGCCAGGTGCAGGGGGAGCTGGGGGGGGAGCATAGCCGCGGTGGTTGACCCAGATGGCCAATAGGGTATTCTATACCATGTGACATCATGCCCAGCATAAAAACCGGGGGGCGCTGGAGATTGGGTGCGCAGTTCCTTCGGAATATGTGGGGGTGAGCAGTTGCATTGTGTATCGCCTGTTTTGTATATTCTGTTATTGTTGTTATTACTGTTCTACTTCGTTTTATTTCCATTATTAAACTGTTTTTATCTCAACCCGCAGGTTTTCCTCCGCATGCCCTCCCAATTCTCTCCCCCATCCTACCGGAGGGGGGGCGGGGGGGTCAGCAAGCGGCTGCGTGGTGTTTAGTTGCTGGCTGGGGTTAAACCACAACAATAGGCTAAGCTTATCTTCACATTTTCAGGAATTGAGTGGCACTATTAGTCTGAAAAACTGACACTGAAAAAAAAGGTTCATGGCTTTATTTGTTGATGAGCAGGAGAGGGAAGGACCCTGCTAGATATTAGGTGGTTTTTGGTTTTGTTTTTGAACACTTTTCAGTAGTCTTACTTAAGCTAGACTAAGTGGGTGATTCTGATTTTTATTGTAACAAACATGACTACTCCTGATCAATACAATAACGATTAATAGTAAAAACCAATATAGCTCAATATTGCTAATGCATACCTATGCTTACTGAGAACTACAAGCAAGCGAACCGATAGTGACACAGCACTCATTTCCACATTAAATATCCAGATGAACCGAAACCTGTGATTTGCAAGGGAGATCATGATCTCAGAAATCCTTGCAATGCAGTGGCAAAATCATTAAAACAGTTGCAGGACATGCAAACTCAGTTTCTACCTGTCTGTACTCTCAGGTTTTGAGATCTGAATCCTTTAGCCCAAGCACAAAAGCAAGCATTTTAAGAACATTCAGATTTTGTTTGGTCAAAGCTTACAGCAACATGGGTATCAGTGACAAGCACAAAAAAAATGTTATCCAGAAGCAGGCAGAGTGACAGCAGGCCTAACCTGGCCTGTCAACTGAAAACATTCTTGCAAAGACTTATTTTCATATTTGAGCTTACACACTTAATAGGATTGAGTTCTCAATTCTCTCCCCGCCACTACCCCCCTGAAAAATCATCAATAGTAGTGTATTATACACCATGTAAATGAGTAAGGACGCTATGCCACCCTCTCCAGACATTACTTCCAAATTCTTGCATCTTTACTGAATTAAAGCTTGTTAACTCCATACTTCAGAACTACAGTAAGCAAAGCAACACATTCACAGACAGAGAAACTAAATACAGCCTTCCCACTATATGTAATACAGAATTTGGGTAGGTATAGCTATTTATAGGCTACAAATAAAAAAAAAAAAATGGTAAATTAATAACAACTTTTATACCTTGTAGTCTTCCCATCTCAGAATCATCTGACTCACTTTCTCCAGAGGTTGTCATACCTACAGCCCCAGCAACAGAACTAGAAGCTAAAGAAATAAAATAGAGATTAATGCAAGTTAAAGCATCTTCAAAGCTACAAAATTCGCATCAATTCCACCATCACGAAAAGAGTCCACCATCAGAAGAGTGCTCTGCATTTAACATGGCCACCATCATACTTCTGTACAATTGTCATTTTAAATAGACCAGTCTACAGGTCTAATACTTTCCAAAAGCTGAAGAGAGTCTATATCAACACAATAATAAAAAAAAATACAGCTAGATCAGCAAGTTACCTTTCAGACAGATTTACCTGTATCCTTAGTAAATTTATGCTTTTCTTAATTGAGTGTTATGCTGTACTTCATTTCCGTTATTTTTGACTTTGTACTGATGTAGCTGGCTTTAAGCAGAGAACATTTGAGATGTTCTACAATCCAGCATAATTGCTGGAAAACTCCCTTGAACTCACTACTGATTAGGACCAGATGATAAAATTAAGTACTATTTAATAGGACTGCGCAAGTAAAAATATTTAACTTGGTTACAAATTTCGCCAGTACAGACACGCTTGCCATTTCAACAGAAAACTTGTAGAATATTTATGAGTAGTTACGAAAGTGCTTTTACAGGTAAATGCATGCCTTCTGTATTCTCAACAGTTTGGTGTCTCTTCGGCTGGCAGTACAGTAATTGATGTAGCATCAGCTGAAGTTACTTTTTTTTTTTAAAAAAAAAGGTAGATGCTTGAAAACTAGAGTCTACTTTATTGGACATAGTTTGGAGACTACAAAAAAGCATAGCTGAAACATGTACCAGATATCCAAGAGATCAGATTCAAAAATAAAGGTCCCTCTCACTCATAAACCTTCCAGAATTATTTACCAGCTGTACCAGCTTAAATAATAATTTCTCCCCAGAACTTAATCCATTTAATTATTATGCAAAGAAGTTTATATCAGCAACTATACTAAAAATGCTTCAGTTGGAACTTCTTACCTGCAGCTCCCTGGGGAGCCTCATCTGTACGCGCAGCTGAAGAGTTAACTCCATCCTGGTTGTTGTCAGGATCAGCCATCTTCTCCTGTCGGCGAGCTTCAGCTGCTCCTCTTTTGCCCAGGCCAGAGCCTCGCCGACTGAAGATTCAAAAAACAAAGTTTCAGACCTTACGAACTAAGACAAGAGATTTATTAATGTGAGACTACTCAAAACCACATAATATTTACGTAGATCACTACCACAAAGTTGCACAAACTATCAGATTTGCGTAAGAATCAGTCTTCACAAAATTATCCAACTCTTCTTTACCCTCCTTGCCCTGCACCATGGCAGTGATTTTTTCATACTAATGCATTACAGCTAGGTCCTTACATTAGACCCTTCAAGACAAGGCAGTCTACTAAAATATAATAGTCAAAATGAGCAAGATTGAAGTGACTATTAGTTACAAATCACATACGCATCTGCTAAGGTCGATGACAGGGTAACTATCTTTAAAGGAAGTTCTGAACTATTAAAAGCACGAAGAGAACTCTCATGTTCAACTTGGTTTTCAGTGCCAGAACAAGTCTGAGGGCACGAGCCTTTTTAAATTTGCTTTTTTAAACACTACTGCCATCACCACTACACATACATATGCCTACAAAGTAAACAGTCAAATTCAAATGCACACTTGACAACAGAATCAGGCTTCAGAAGGTTTTTTTTATGGCATAGAAAACGAAAAGAAGTCGTGCTGGAACTACTAAGTGTAGTTTAGGCATAAGAAAAAAAAACAAAGCTTGTTAAGACTTCATAAGTCTAGCTTCAGAATATATGCAACTACAAAAATTTTTTGCATCACAGGACACATTTACTCTCCCCTGACATTTAATCTACCAGCTGCTTAAAATTATTAATTCAGGACTAATTTTCCCCTGCATCAGAAGGTATATTAAGTACATAGATATCTGTAGTATTGTTCAGATGCAGCTGCTGACAAGCTGAGTCAGCTCAACGATGCACACTATCAAAACAGACTCCTGTGTGGTACCATAAAGTCTTTTATTTTTCAAAATAGTCATCTATTTTATTATTTATGATGGGCAGTAGTTTGGCACACTCTCTCTTAGGGTTTAGTATCTTTTTAAACACCACCTCCCTAAGGAAAGGATTACTTAAATTTTCCATATTGGCTTTGGGTGTTTCTTTTCCTCCAACCCCACAGCTGAGGGGCTTATTGAAGGTCTGATGGTGACAAATTCTATGCGCTATCCATGACACTGGCGTACAGAGTAACCCAGCAGGCCTGAAAAGCTACAGCTACTTCGACAATAGCAAAGTAAGAGATAGACAAGGCCAGTTTTCATGCATGAAAGTGACATTAATATCAACCCACTGCAGTAATCATGTTTCATCATCTTATTTTTTACCTGGTGCTAGCACAGGAGCCCGTGGTCTTTTGCCGTGTGCTCCGCCGCAAACTGGGGAGCTCAGCAGGTGGTGATTCACTGCGCTTCTTTGTAGATTTTCTTAGACCTATGTAATACGTAAAGAATTGGGAGTAAATCAGTCTTTAAACACACAGCAGTTCTACAAAGAAATTTAACTTCTGCGTACAGGAAAATTCTATGTAGAAGAGCTTCTACACAAGAACCACAACAAGCCCACATCAGCTTTTAATCACCTTACACTGAACTGCTATACCAGTAAAAGAAAAGTTCAGATGTTTACTTTTACTCATTATTTTGAGTTAAGTAATACTAAACTCAAAAGTTGTTACCTAGACACCTTTTGCTAACCTACACGCTACAGTTATAGAAGAGCTTGTAAGTCTTTCTCATGCTAAACAGGTATCACATTATGGGATACAAGTTTATTATTTCCACATGTTGATGTTCAAAACACTTAAAAGAAGATGCTTTAGCTTTACACAAAGAGAGAAAAAGAAATAGCACTGGGAGAAGGGCAGTGGCGGTTGCATCTGTTTTCCCCCATCTCTGACTAAATCTGTGCAGCATAAACTTAATCTTCACTAGCTGAATCACAATTTTTAGTCAGTTTTATTCACATTAGTATGGCTTAAGAATAACTGCCTTAAATCAAAACCATGCTCCCCTCCAGGAGTCAAGCACTGCCAGTGTTGAGATCTGTCATAAGTATTATTTGTGCTCCTATTTCAGCTACATCCCTTCAACCCTTATCGCTGTCATAAGGTATTCCTTGAGGCAAATAACCAAGCATATCCTTCACAGCTTTAGAAAAGGAGTTCAAATTTTTAATTTACAAGTATTTGCAATGTTGAAGACTGACCCAACTGATACTAATTTGCTCTAGGTTATGAAGCCATTGTTCTGATGACACATCCCACCGCAGAACCAGGTACATCTTAAACACACAAAAAAACCATGCAATACAACATTCTCAGATGACGAGCAAGCTTACTATCAGGCTGAAATATCCTATAATAGCTTCCAAACCAGAAGGCTTATAATTAAAGTGTTGAAAATTAAAAATCCTTATTAGGTCCAGCTTTATACTTCAGTCCCCCCCACCTCTACAATAAATAAATTAAAATAAAAGAGAACCCCATAACATTCAATTTAGACATACTATTACTAGAACAGATGTAAGTAGTTTTGAAAAGATGAGAAAGTTAAATCACTGCTCCCTCTTCTGGCAACAAAGCAAAAAAACACCATATTTAAATGCGCAATGTTTTTGAGCATAGTACCTATTAAACTGGTTCCTGTCTATTTCCTTAATCCTAAAACATTGCAGGAATGCTGAGTTGTAGTACTGAGGGATGAAATGATAACTATGCAGCTTCTGACTGGATAGTTAACAGAAAAGAGAAAGTGATCTGAAAAGCTATTACTGACCTGGTCAATAGTCTGTCCTTTCAACGACTATACTGTATTTGACCTAGAAATACAATGCTGTATGGAGTTAAGTTCCATGCAGGTGAAGATTAACCTGATATTCGTGTATTTACAACGCACCGGGCTTACTGACTCAAGAAATTTGGCAACCTTAAGAAAACAACAAGGTTCTATATTTAACAGCCACCAAGCACTGAAGTGAAGCAAGCCAGCCACTTGAATCTTCAGATATACATATAGAACAAAACATGTAACTTTTTTAAATATTAAAAAAAGCAGTGGCATTTTTACTACGTATGCTTTCAAAACAAAAATTTAAGTTGGAGTTGCTACAACAGAAATACACGACGACTCCAACCCTATTTACATACAGTAAGACACTGGGGGGGGGGAGGGGGTGGAGAGGAGTGTGTTGTAAGTTAGAGATACAAGACAAAAACAGTTTGAAACAGTTGTAGCAGGATCCCATGCCGTAACTATCTAAGCTTCTCAGGTACTAGAAGTGCACAGACACAACAAACTCCCCTCATAGCTGGTTATATTTTACAATAGAAAATGCATGCTTTAAGTGGCACTAGGTATAGCACGGTATTAATCCACAGATGAAGTGTGTTTACCACTCTGAGTTCATATTGCATATATGGAAAAGTAGGCTACTTGGTACCTACAATAGCATGGTGTAATTCTGAAGCGAGGTGTACTTTCGCTTTACATTTAGAAGAATAAGTTAATCACCCTATAACAGTAGAGTTCACAGGCAAAATATATAAACACATTTTAATTCTTTATGTCAGCACACCACTTACTACTTCAAATCTGTGGGTACTCATTTTCAAGTAGTAAGTAACTTCCTATTAGCTTAGTAATAGGCTATCAATGAGAGACAACACATCCACTGTAAGTGAAGTAAGACTGACTTAACTTGTATCAAAATAGGATTTCTGCTAAGGGCAAAGGTTTCCCAAAACAGCAGAGCTAGCTTAACAGCTTACTGTTGTTTAATAGTATGGTACACTCACTCATGGCTTATTGTCCCCAAACCAATCCCAAGATGCACAAAGTGCACACCTGATAGACTTTCTTGTTCCGTTAGTATTCTGCCAGCTTGGTGAGCTAAGCTTGCTTAACACGGGTCAGAGGAGCACAGGCACCATGAAGTAGTAGGGCAATGAAGCTGTGAAATGGGTTGTCCTTTTCCGTAAGAGGCATTAAATTAGCTGAGCCGTATCTTTAAACTGAATTACCTCAGCAAGAGGGCTTTAGAGAATCTGAAGAGTTACCCAGTTACCCCTTGGTGGATGAGCTGTAGAATACGTCACAGCCTGAGCACCCAGAAGAGTTGAGCTCATTTTCTCCTGCTGCTGAGGAAGAAAGTTCTACTTGTCAGACCTTTTTGCATGTTTCTCTTTTCCCAAGTCCTTATTTCTCTACCTCTGATGTATGTACCACGGTACATATGAGCTTCCACCTCCCTCTATTAATTTCAAAGGCTAAAAAGGAAGCAACAAGACTTCTCAGAGCTTGTTCCCTTCCTGCTGTTCAATGCCACTCTCTGCCCTTAAAGTTCATTGTTTAAGAGGGCTTCTTAAGTCAATCTTACCACCTGCATCTTTTGCAAATCCTTTGAGTCTTCCCAATACCATAAGCTCAGGACTGCTAATTTCTTCAGCATAGGACTAAACCTTCTTCCTTTCACTCGCGTTGTCGTTAAAATTTGATCTCCCCTTAACACACTGCCAGTGTGCCCTCCTAACTGTTAGTGTTAGTCCTATATCTATAGGAGTTGCAGGAGGCTAACAGCCCCAAGCCTTCACTAGTAAATAGGGCACAAGCATCATTCAGAGAGATGGGATTAGAGATCCCCTGTGACTGCCTAACGAAGGAAAGCACCAGTCATGCTGCCATAGACAGACAGCAAGGGCTTTCAGGGGAATTGGTTTCATGTTCATCTCCAGAAGTTGTTTATTCAGCACTATTTCTGTAATATACAGAGCTATCAAGAGATCTGTTTCAAAGAGCTAGCAAAAGTTATGAACAGAGATGGACTTTCAATAAACCAAAAGAAAATCAGTTTTAAGCAGTTCATATTCAGCAACTGCAAAAACTTCAGATGTAAACTTCGGAATTAAAGCAGAGACATAGGTTTTCTTATGGCAAACAGATTGTTTTATGCCCTGACATCATCCTATTTGCATGCCAAACACTCATGTTAATGACTCCAAAGGAAAATAGACCCAAACAGGCTAAACCTGAAACAGCGCAGCCTAACAGAAATCAAACAAAAAAAAAAAAAAAATCTTAAGAACATCTTCACATTTAAGTGTGTTTACTGGTCAGCAATTTTTTTAAAGGCATTTTTTGTTGCGTGAAAGAAACATGTTCTGAATGCAGCTGTACTACATACACTCAGACTTAAAGTAAGTGAATTACCCAAGCCAAAACAAAGTTAGTCAAACTTTCACAGTCCATAACCTGCAAAGCCCTTTATTTACAGTTCAGAAAGATAATCAGTAGAGATTTACTTGTTAGGACTGGAAGTTTAGGCTTCAGACTGGCTCCTGTGTTGGGCTGCTCTCCTCCTCACACAATACTAATAGGGTGAAAAACAGCTGTGGCAAGGGAAGGCAAGACAACCTCCTGTCATTCTAATACTCCACTATTCCCCTCCCTCAGTACCAACCCAGACATCCCCAGCTCTTGATTATAGCCCCACACAGCCCATCACCACAATTAAACCAAGTATCTCCAAGCTAGTAATCTTATTTCCTCAAACCTAAGTCCACAACTCTAAGGCTCTAATGACCATAACGCAGACAGCATTGTCACCCACAATCCCAAATAAACTAATTCAGAGCTATTTTCCAGATTCTTTTCTCTGTCACCTCTGCCAAATCTCTTGGAAGTCAGGAGTTACACACCATTCACGTTCTGTGTTCACCTTCATGTGACTTTTCCGTGTATCACAATAACCTCTCCAGCCCCAAAATCTTAAAGTATTAGGTAGAGGCTTCTCAGTCAGGGACAGCTACCCTAAGTTACCCTGCTCTCAGCCATCATTGCCAGCTTCTTCCCACTTAAGGGCCACAAGACACTACACAAAGGGCAGTAGAGATTTCCCTAATAATGGAAACATAATTAAGCTTGGTTTTACATTGTTACATAATCAGTGAGATGACCCGATTCACAACATTTAAAAAGCCCCTACAAAATACAGGGCTTGAAAGTGATGTGAAAATAGTCAAGTCAAGCCAAATCAAGAGAGCAAAACAAGAAACTTACTTCCCCCCCCATCAAGAAACACTTAGCTGCAAAAATAGAGGCGAGTAAAAAACTGTCTCAGCAAACTTAAAACATGCACAGGTATCTCCAGTTTTATCTGCTGCAGGAAAAAACAGTAGAAAACTTTTTTCAAGGCAATTAACTTGTGTACAAAAGTCTTCATGAAGCAGGCCCTGGAACAGCTGTAGTGCAAAGATCATTGAATTTTATTTTATAAAAAACTTTAAAGCTTTACTCATTTTACAAGACAGAAATTTAGGTTAGCTCTCGTCTGTCTGTTACCTGCACTGGCTCTCTGAGAAGGCTGCTAGTCTCAATGGCTGCAGTTAGTCTAGCTTGTTTTTATTCTTCCAACAAATTCTATAGCTGTTATTCAGTGATGTCACTGCTCAGTTACACAGACTGCTGTGTAGCTCAAGACTGAAAATCACCTTGGCTGCATTAAAGACCTATTAATTATCCAGTGAGGACTAGACAAGAAACCTCAGGGTATTCCTCTCCAATATGTGAAAAGCTTCTGCAACGATAGCAACCATGTCTCTCCTCATTCTTCTCTTCAGTAGAGTAAGCTAGCTCAGCTCTTCAAGTTTTTTTTTTTCCAAAGATCACAACTAGTAATTCTTCCTGTACTTCCTGAACTGCAATACCCAGAAGTGAATAGCATTGCATTTATATAGACATGACTGACCGTATGTTAGCCAGCATAATCTCCCCCCTCCTCCCGCTTTTCTTCCTAGAACCATTCCCTCCCATCATTTTTCCTGAAGTTTTTGCAGCTCTTTACAGAGTTCTGTTTGCATGTTTGTTTTTTGGTTAACTCCCACTAGTTCTATAAGCCCTATTTCAAACTTCTTCAAACATCTGTTTCATATTATACCCCAATACAAGCCTACTGAGTTTTAGCTTTCACTTTCTACAAAGGATTACTATGACTTCTAAGGACATTTTTCCAGGCAGAGGGGTGTACACCTCAATAATTTAATCTAGATCACTGTTTGCCTTACTGGTTTAAAAAGCATTAGGGGTGTTAATAGTTGTGTGAAAAATCACCTACTTCTGCTCCCTTATCCTCTAAGGGTACTAGCTTGCTACAGAAAATAAATTTGAACTTACCCATTCTTCCTTAAAAACCTACCCTGGAGGTTTATTTTCTAATATTTTCTTGACACTTCTCAGCATTATCCAAAATGTGTATTTTGTTAAAATACGTCAAATTTGTCCCAATATTTTTGAGTTAGTGAACCTGTATGACAGACAAATTATTTTTTCTTTCTTAAAAAAAGGGCTAAGCTAACAAGTTACTATTGATTCCGAGATCACTTCAATCTGTTGTGAAAGAGCTCTAATGCACTACTTGAAAGGCTGAAACTATTTGAAAATATCATAAAGTTTAACACTTTCTTCTATTCTAGGTTGAGTTCTTACTCGGTGATATTCAGCATAATCACTTATGCTGATCAATGATATTCAATATAGTAACCATTGGAATAAGTTTTGCTGTAATCTACAGTAAAATAAAGAGGCATTAGACATTTTAGACTTCCTAGTATCACCTGTTAGTAGTTCCCCCTCCAGCTCAAATTGGGAAACCATGTAGAGAAAGTAACTTTAACCTCTGTTGAGTCTAGAAATGTCTCTTGACAGTGGGAACAAGTGCACCCTCAGCAAGTTTGCAGGTGACACCAAGCTGAGTGGTGCGGTCAACATGCCTGAGGGACAGGATGCCATCCAGAGGGACCTGGACACGCTCGAGAAGTGGGCCCGTGTGACCCTCAGGAGGTTCAACAAGGCCAAGTGCAAGGTCCTGCACCTGGGTCGGGGCAACCCCCGGTATCAATACCGGCGGGGGATGAAGGGATTGGGAGCAGCCCTGCCGAGAAGGACTTGGGGGTACTGGTGGACGAAAAGCTGGACACGAGCCAACAATGTGCGCTCGCAGCCCAGAAGACCAACCGTACCCTGGGCTGCATCCAAAGCAGCGTGGCCAGCAGGTCGAGGGAGGTGATTCTGACCCTCTGCTCTGCTCTGGTGAGACCCCACCTGCAGCCCTGCGTCCAGCTCTGGAGTTCCTCAGCGCAGGAAAGACATGGACCTGTTGGAGCGGGTCCAGAGGAGGGCCACAAAAATGACCAGGGGGATGGAACGGTTCTCCTATGAAGAAAGGCTGGGAGAGTTGTGTTTATTCAGCCTGGAGAAGAGAAGACTTCGGGGAGATGATTCAGTACTTCAAGGGGGCTTATAAGAAAGATGGCAGCAGACTTTTTAGCAGGGCCTGTTGTGACAGGACAACGGGGAATGGTTAGAGGGTAGATTTAGGCTAGATACAAGGAAGAAATTTTTTACAATGAGGATAGTGAAACACTGGCACAGGTTGCCCAGAGAGGTGGTAGATGCCCCATCCCTGGGAACATGCAAGGTCAGGTTGGACGGGGCTCTGAGCAACCTGATCTAGTTGAAGATGGCCCTGCCCACAGCAAGGGGGTTGGACTAGATGACCTTTAAAGGTCCCTTCCAACTCAAACTATTCTATGATTCTATGCTTTGTGCGCCTTACCAGTGACTTTTTATACATACACACACATACCTACAGACCATACCAAGTTGTTTTTGTGACATATACTTGAATGTCTTAATTCAACTTAAGTTTATATTTTTGCAAAATATGACTTTCATGTCATGGAAGAGCTAAAGCTAGTCAAGCTGACTTTCTCAGTGGATTCTTTGTGGAGACAGTTTAAGCTCTCATTCTCAGTGCTGTTTTTCAAGCTCCTCAACACAGATCCCCCCCCTTCGTTGTGCTATGCCACCCTTCCCCTTCTCACTCCTTGCTGAAGTTTTGTAACTTGTCACATAAATTAATCTCTGCCTTCACCTTCTCATTGTTTACTTGTTGGAGGAAAACTCTCTCTCCTCCCCATTGCTCTTCTTCATTGCTAAGAAGTTGCCTGTAACAAGGACAGACTTAGCTAAGAACTTGTTGGTCAGTCCCATTCTTGCCCGATTCCTACCCACTTCCCCCTCACTCCACCCTGTGCAAATTCAGAGTTTTTACTCTGGAATTCTTGAACCATGGAGCAGGTAGAGAAAACCTCGCTATGAAGAAAGTAACTCCTCTCCCCGTCCCCAATGCCATTCTTCCTCAATTAGGTTAGGTCATTCCAGAATCAATACTCCAGTCATGCAAGTTACCCAAAACAAGCCTGTTAAACCAATTAAATCTATTTTGATTATACAGGAAGACATCCAGTTGCTCTTGTTTATTTCACATATTTCCTGCATTAGTACTAGCTATAGACATGCCCCAGTTGGGACAGGCTACTTGTGATCATGTCTAGGTAAAGGACCAACAGTAAGCAAGCTTAGGAATCCAACTTCTTAAATCAAGTTTTAGAGAATACATGCTGTAAGTAAATCATACAATACACAAAGGCAGCATAATGTATTTTAAAAAAAATTTGTTCAAGGCAACAGAGCTACAAGCATATCTGCACACTAGCAAGCAGGTGCTCTGCTTGGAGACAGCCTGTATTTCTTAGTGACAATCTCCAAGAACGGTATCTGCTATTCAAATTCAGCACCAGAGAAAGGATATATTTTGTAGGAACAATTCAAAAGATTAAGTAACTAACATCCCAGGCACTAGGTACATTAGGTTTAAAAGATTACTGTTCTTTAAGTAATATCAGAGATTTTCACAGTGAGGAAAAATTAGGAAAGTGGGCTTGAAACAAGAAACCACATATTATCTACTTGTTTTCCAGCATTTATCATTCCCACTTCAGGACAGAAAGCTTAAGAAAATGAGAAAAAACTCACAGGAAGAATATAATCAAGAGAGGTTTATAACGTATATGTCCACATCACAAAATCCAACTATTTTGCATATATTTTATTTTTAAAATTGATTTGCAAGACAGAAAAGCAAATTAAACTTATAGAACACTGAGTGTACTTAAATCATTTGCTTTAGCTGTAAAGTTTCAGTCACAGCTTTACTTAAGAGCTCAAGCAGAACACACTAAAAGTTAATTTCTCTAAGAAGATCCCAAGAAGCCTGAAAACAATAGAAGTATTAAAATCAAGTCTTCAAAACAAAAACATACATGCTTATTCTTCCACAAAAGAACAACTTACTTGCTAGCTTAGCCTGTAGTCCTGAAGGTCCAGGTTTTGACGTCTCTGACTTGGAAGAGCCTGGTAGAGACAGTTTTGTTTTAGGGAGACTGACTTTTGGGCTGAATCGAGCAGCCCAGTCAAACTTCGAAGAGCCACCTGTTTTACTCGGTTCTTTGTCCCTGCTACTCCTTCTTGGACTGGGGCTGGATGCAGAACGGGAACGTCTAGCCTTATTCTGGTCCTTTCCCTGTTTCACTCTGGCACCCTGAGGAACAGTAGAAGAAGCAGAGGCAACAGCAGAAGAGGAGGAAGATGTGGAAGCTGAAGAAGAAGAATCAGTGATGGTGCTACACCCAGCTTTGGCTGAGGTCACCGATTTTGAAGCCAGCTTGGAGAGTTTTGCTGACTTCTCTTCAGCGCCAGTTGATTCAACTGCTGAACCACTCTTTATACAAGACAGATTCTCTGTCCTTTTCCTTTTCTGACTTCGGGAGCTACCAGCAGCTCCACCCTTTCTGGTGTGAGCCTTGCTTGTTGATGGCAATTGTGTGGACTTCGGCTGTTCTTGGTCTAAGTGTCTTCTCTTAGATTTAGTATGTGGCTTGTTAGTTTCCAAGGAAGTTTCAGTGTGTTGAAGTGCTTTGGGTTTTTTAGCAGAGCTAGGAGAATTGGTCCTCCTGTAATCTGGACTAGCACTGCGTTTAACTCCTCGAGAATTGTCTTTCTTAGGCACTTGCCCCGTTTTTTGCTTTTCTGAAGTATTGAGACTCTCTGGATCTTCTTGTTGTCGTATTAAAACAGCAGATGAACTACAGCCTCTGTAGAAGTAAGCAGGAACAGTGTTAGTGTTGATCTCAAGAAACCTCAGTTGCAACAGTTTTGCAAGATAAATGTCAGCATTCTCTAATAATAAAGGAAACTACAAGTGAGAAACACTTGATTATTAAGTTTACATTGAAACAAGAAAAAAACATGCTTGTATGACAACACTCACATCGCAAATCTTTACTAGCATGAAAACCAAAATAAATTGCAAAATAAAAGCACAGTACACTTTTTTTAAAAAGATGAAGATATGAGGTAACTTGGATAGATTTTACTATCTGATTTTTTTAATAGATATGTCAAACTGATTAAAAAGAAAAAAAATCAAGCCATGAAGCTATTATCTGAATGTTTGAGAATATAAGTTCCACAAGAGAGTAAGGAGTGTTCAGTAACGCATAACTAGTCATAACTGGATTCTAGTTCAAGTAAGGCTCTTAATGGAAGGATAGTTTCTCATCAATCTTGAAACTGAGGTAATGAATCACACACAAAAAAGGCAAAATTCTCTTCTACATGACAGAAAACTGTTCCAGTGTGTATATAGCAGAAGTGTATGAAGAGCAGACAAAGCATGACCAAGATAATTACCCTGAACACAGGCATACTTTAGATTATTACATGTTTCAATTAATATCGGGCATTGCTCAGAACTCCTTGGGCAATCTTCCCCCAATACGAAGCAGGAAAAGGGGAGAAAGACCTTGCAAGTATTCCAGGACTAGTTATGCAGAAATCGTTTCCTCCCCATCACTGATGGAATGCTCTTAGTTGGTGAATTCGAAAAACAAAACACAAACAGAATGTGAAACACAAATATATCCAGTGAATGCAATACCTAGATTAGTTAAAATTTATGTCATACATTTTATAAGAACTCTGTATAACTAGATATATTATATACAGTTGTGAAGCGTAGATAACACTGGTTAACATATGAATATGAAGCGCAATTACCTTTTAGAAAAGTGTCCCTTGGACTGCTCAGAAGTAGTATTAGACTGCACTTTGGGTGTCTTTGAAATAGATTTTCTACTCTCAGGAGGGCTATGTGCCTTATGTTTTGCCTGCCCTAAATGTGACCTGTCAGCAGAAAGTCAAAACAGAAAGCTATCAGGATTCCAAGATACAGATACAAACCTGTAGGTAGAATCATTATTTATTTTTTTGGACCGTTTACAAGTATTAGTTTACAGCTTCAAACCTTTCCATATCAACACCTAACATTAAAGCAGTATTTCAAAAGAATCACCTGGTGCAGTTACAAATCACTACCAGTCTGTTTTGTAAAACACACAATTAGTCATTCATTTAAATTTAAATTAATAAAACATCATCTCACACCTGAGCTGTGCAGATAAATTCAAACTCTTCTGGTGTGCAAGATTCCTGAATTATTCACTTAAGCATTAAGGTAGCACAGTAAGGCACAAGACTAGAGCACCTGTCAAAGACCTCTTCTCAGAAATAGATATATACTCATCAACCTCGAGATTCCGTGCATTAAGACTTTATCCAGTTACAAGCGTTTACAAGTTTGTCTCTTTGCTCTTCAGTTTAAGAAAATCAAGTGCTTGGAATAGGAATGCAACCAGTTCCACTCAGGAGGAAAGCTCAACCCTGCCAGTTATTTTCTGGCTGCAGATCCACCAATTCCAAGGATTGAGAGCTGTTTGGTGACAGCTGAAGTAAGAGGAATGAAGAAATGCATGCTACCGATGAAGGCAGTCAGATGAGACAGGAAACCTGTGATGTCAGAGAAAGGAATGAGTTTCACGCAGATAAGCTGCAAGAGGTCTTCCAAGCAGCTTTCAGCTGCATGCAAAAAATAGTTTATTGTATGGAGCTCTCAACTGGAGGACAAAGATCATACTATACCATAGATAAGACTTAAGTTACATCTTCACATATTCCACCGTCTATTTTCAAAACCAATGAGAATTACCATCTGCAAGACTCAGAAGAGACAGTTCATCAGCATTTAAAACAGCATAGTATAAATAATTGCTAAGGCAAGAGATATCTCACTAGTACTTCCCTGGATAAAACACACTTTTGACTCAGCTGTCACCAGGAAGACTCTACTCCTTGTATCCTACCTATACAGAAACCCCAAGTACCACTAACCTTTATGAAACCGCAAACTAGCCTAGTATTAATGGTGGAAGAAGCAATGTTTCAAAGTTAAAGAACTGCTGATTATATGCTTATATGCTACTAGCCTAGGCTATCTAGTCCTTCGAGTTGAGCTACGTAAACATCTTTGAATCATATGGGAGAAGGGGAGAAATGTAGACTTCATATTTAAACATCCTGCTCCAATCCATGACCCCAAACCCAACCCATGATCCCAAACATCAAAAAGTTTAGGCCAAAAGAGTAAGTGGAAGAGGTAGAAGAGTTCCACAAGCTTTCAAATAGCTTCTTCCAACCAAATGCCAGAAGTCTATTAGGAAAGGCAGAGCTAAGCCTGCTATTGACCAGAAAGTTTCACCATCCTCTTAAGGATTTCAACACAAACTTAAACATAAACCTTAGTAGGAAAAAAGTACCAAGTCTAATCACGGAAGTAATAACCCCATGATAATTTGCTTACAGAGTCAAAATGGTAGAACTTCAGTAATACGACTGTTTTTCTTGATAACTTTCCTTCCTCTGTTTTCTTCCAAAGTATTCTCATTTACTCAGTTACTCAAACAGATGAATGCACCTAGACAGCACGTATTCAAAACATTTTCTGTGGCTCATCTTTCTAAGAGCATAACAGTCTGAAAAGATTAAATTAACAGTAACCTCTCCATAGTCCAGTAATTTGTTCTTATTTCTCATACTAGAAGAAATCATTTTTACAATCAAAAGCAAGTGAAATAAAACAGTTAGATCTTCAGCTCACAACAGCAAACTCCATCAAGGTAAACTTGGAAATGTTTCGCCTAATCCTGAGTGTTTGGATTTTCCTTTTCCCAACAAAAGATTAAAGTGTGAAATTTAATTTTCCCCTTGAAATGTTTTTATCATGGGACTAACAGAAGTTATTACATAATTTACACTTGGCAGGAATCTCATTTTTTATGTAAGCTAACTAATCAGGGTTCATTTATTCTGAAGTATATTTTAAAAGGTTATTTTCTCTTAAAGATTTTTGTTTTGCTTTAATTAGAACTGGAATCAACTTAGTGCTTTAAGTATTCACAGAACACAAATAACTGAACATCTTTTAAACTAAAACATGGCAATACATCAAAACATCAAGTACTTAAATCATGCACTGAAGAGTTTCCACTTGTTCCAGGCTTCCCCTCTTCCACCTTTAAACCCTTCAGGTTCCTACAAGTTTTACAAACATAATTTCACACCAATATCCGATTTACATGGACCAATAAAGCTACAACCATGTCCTGGCAATCATGAATACTGTGTTGTGCAGACTATTTGCATTTGCTTTATTTTCTTTATCCATCAAACTACCAGTAGAAATAACACTTATAGCCAGAGCAGAAAGGTTACACTAGAAACATAACAAATGAAGAGTTAAAACTCATGAGGATTTTTTAAAATTTTATTTTTAAAGACCTACTGTGCTCTCATTTCTCAGTCTCTGAGTTTACTCATTCACCTTGCACATGTTGCAAGAGAAGGTACACAAGACAGTAGCAACTATATGTGCAGTAGCACGTCAGTTAAAAGCAGCATAACTAACTCCCCCTCTCTAAGATTTATATGGCTGGAAAGCTGCCTGGCAGAAAAGGACCTGGGGGTGCTGGTTGACAGCCAGCTGAACGTGAGCCGGCAGTGTGCCCAGGTGGCCAAGAAGGCCAACGGCATCCTGGCCTGTGTCAGGAATAGTGTGGCCAGCAGGAGTAGGGAAGTGATCGTGCCCCTGTACTCGGCACTGGTGAGGCCGCACCCCGAATACTGTGTTCAGTTTTGGGCCCCTCACTACAAGAAGGACATTGAGGTGCTGGAGCGTGTCCAGAGAAGGGCGACGAGGCTGGTGAAGGGTCTGGAGAACAGGTCTTATGAGGAGCGGCTGAGGGAGCTGGGGGTGTTTAGTCTGGAGAAAAGGAGGCTCAGGGGAGACCTTATCGCTCTCTACAACTACCTGAAAGGAGGCTGTAGCAAGGCGGGTGTTGGTCTCTTCTCCCAAGTAACTAGTGATAGGACAAGAGGAAATGGCCTCAAGTTGTTCCACGGTAGGTTTAGATTGGACATCGGGAAGAATTTCTTCACCAAAAGGGTTGTCAAGCATTGGAACAGGCTGCCCAGGGAAGTGGTTAGTGGGCATGGTGGTGTTGGGTCGACGGTTGGACTTGATCTTAGAGGTCTTTGCCAGCCTTAATGATTCTATGATTCTATATGATGGCAAGCAGACTGACAATTTGGAGAGACTGCAGGATTAAGTTAAAAGAACTTTAACCGTGCACCAACTAACAAGTATCATTGTCCCATTTTATATTAAGGTTGTGACAGCTTGCTTAAGGTCTCGTTAAAAGTTACCTTACATACAAAAGTAGTTAGAATAGTCGGATGAGCTAGAAACAAAAAGAGTAATGCTTGGAGAAGTAAGCGCTATGAAAGGTACATAGGCAGCTGGAAGACTGATTCTTGTTAAAGGCTGTAAGCTACCTGCACTTTTGCCCATAATTCAAGGTTTTTAACTCGTAACTTACCCAGTTACAAGCTCTTTATTCTTTTCCATTAACATATCATTCATTCAGAAGCTTCACTTAAACAAATATTCTAGCAACAAGTATTTTGAGAGGCAAGTTCCTCATTAATGATGCAAAATGACATTGCAAGTATTTGTGAGCTTGTGTTTGTCCATTTCCTTTCGCAGGGGCAGGTCCAGGAAGACATAGCACTTGCTGCACCTTCAAGTGCTGGGTTTTTTTTGGGGGGGTTGGGGGTTTTTTATTGCCCCTGCCCCACCCTTAAGACAGTTTCGTAACCCACTCCAAGGCTTCACTCAACTGGGCAAAGCTGTCTGCTGACACACATTTTCATTCACAGCCAGACACTCAGTTTTGAGTAACACAGGTACAGAAGTTGACAAGTGACCCACCATTTAGTTTGCAATGTTTATATAAACAATCTCGTGGAAACTGCCAGCCCTTAGCCTTCCTTAGCAAAACCATAATAAAGAACCAACTAGAACCTGTCCTCAAAGAGTTACTCCGTGCATATTAAAAAAAAAAAAAAAATACCTTTTGAAGTTAGTTAATAAACACAGTGTTTCATCTAAGTCATGTTCCTCAGCAGCTGAATGAGGTATTACATGCTTCCAAATATGAAGTCTACAAAACTAAACAACCTTTTATTTCTGTGAAAGGTGAGATTAAAAAAAGCAATAGCACAGATGAAATAAGATGTGTAGAAAACCCTACTTTTCTCCTTAGAAAAGTCTTCCCCACCAACACAAACATTAAATTTAGTTTTTACACAAATCTCAGATAAGGTGTTAACAGTTAACATCTTATCAAGACTGGTCCAAAACCAAATCCTGTTTAGAACAAAAGTAGTATAACTGACAAAAGCATTCTTCTTGCTTTAGTATTTGAAAAGGGTCAGTCCAAAGTGTCTTCCAGATTCTAGTCATACCAATGTCCCCTATGCAGCTAACAAGGATATCTTATTTCTCATTTAGCCTTCAATCCCAAATGCACAAGGACATGTATGTATTATATTCCAAAAACTTGAAATTTTTAAAAGTAAAATACTTTCATACACAACTGCAACAGCATAGCAGTGACTCATGTCAAATTGATATCCTACTTATATACTGCTGTTCCTGAAGATTTCAGAAGAGTAATAATAGGGAGATTAGAAGATAAGCGCCACTGTCATTTCATGCCACTAAAAAAAGAATTAAAAATTTCTGCAGCACTAGTAAGTAGTTCTAGTACATAGGACCACTTCCATTACTCCATACCAATATACTGAAACATTGCTCACAACTGAAAGAAACAGTCAACTGCATCACTTTCAGAAAAGATCTTATTGTCTGCCTCACAATATCACTTCCAAATTGCTCCCATTCAAAGTAAGTACTATGGCATCACTGGGAACTTAAGCCACAAGCACAATTCAACATACATGGTGACAATGTGGATACAGAGTTAAGAAAGTGACAGTTAAGTACCTTCCACCCCTTCCTCCTGCCCCCATGGAAAGAGCGCTCTCATTAATGCATCTGCTTCCCACTCCCCTCTTTGGTTTACTGCTGCAAAGGGAAGCTTTAGCATCATTATTGCTTCCTTACAAACCTGCAGAGAGTCATGCTTTAATGGAAAGTGCTGGAAGAGATAGTTCAGACAAGGGTTCATGCTGTACAATTAGGAAGGTGCCATCGTTAACAGTAATTCTAAATTAGGAGGATAACACTGAATACTTTTCAATCTGGTAGTAAAGCCAGTAAGAACTCTAATATCCACAAGAGCAGTAAGTCATCCAAAGCACAAAGTTATTTCAACATCACTACTGACAACAATCACATTAGTCCAACTTCATCAAGACCAGTTTGATTATGTACATACACAGGGGGAAAACAGTTCACACATCTGTGTTCAAACACACATCCCTTGCTTCTTTTAGAGAAAAGCACACATCATAGATGCTAAGTTTACTTTCAATTTGTGCTGCAACAATCTTTCTACACTGTCTGTGAGCCTAGCATCATGGGGGGGTGTGTGTGTGTGTGTGTTAAACAGATGCAACTGTAAAACTCAAACACTCAAAGCTCATATCAAGTTACTGTTGAGTGTGAAACTGCTAGTAAAACTCCAGAACAAAAAACACATCACAGGCTTCCCCCGCTCATTTTGACTGCAAGTACTGATGTTATTAGGGTGATATCAAATAAGCCCAGTCTAGAGGAAAATGGGTTTGCATTGTTGCTTTCAGGTTAAACCAAATGTACCAGTATTAGATGTCACAGGAGGAAGATTCTGCATTTATGTTTTACATAGTAGAGGAGTTTGGAATTTCCAAAGTCTTCACGCAAGTGAACAGTAGCCGCTCAGCAAGTTAAATTCATAAAGTTTTAACAAAAGACCTTCAAGCTGCAAAACTACAGGAAGACATGCATTAGCATTTCAGCTTGGAAATGGTATCATTCTCCAGCCTCTCTCCTTTTTAACACCTCCATCAACTGAAGTCTATTATAGTGTTCACTCCAGTCAGAGCCCAAGAGATAAAGGCAAAGTTAAGGCTATTACAAAGCCATTTGGCTACACTATCAATGGCAATAGACCACTCACTTACATTAGATTAGTGGACTTCACAAAGTCTGAAGTTACAGTACAAGTGACAAACTGCACAAACACTCCAAGTTTTTGTCACTTTCTTTGTATTTTGAAAATACATGCACCTTAGCCACAAGAAAGCTTTAAGAAAAAGCTGTTGCATTTCCAGCATTTAAAAAGCTATTTATACAAAGCAGAAATGTAATCAAGTACACCAGTTCAGACAGTATCGAAACTTGTCCTTGCTTGAAGGGTTATGATTGCGTATCTATGACCAAAGTGAAGTAAACTTCTCCAACACTTTAGAAGGTGTGGTCCTTAAGTTCGCTTATAAACTTTGTGGCTAATTTTAGGCATGAAGCAACAACCCCCTACAGACTCACGTAACTGCTTAATTCCCTCTACAATACTAAGTTTTTTGTTCTGTGGGGAGTTCAGGGGGGCAGGGGGGGGTTGGTTTGGTTTTGTTTAAGAAACACGTGGATCTAATAAGGTGGCTGAACAAAATCTCATACTACCTGTACAACTACATCAACAAGTAGTGCAGGTCAACAGAAGAAAATTTGTAAAGCAACGTACTTGCCATTAAGGACCAACGTCCACCATCTATGCATGATTCTACTTCAAAGCAGACCAGATGACAACCACAAGTGACCAGGATGCATGAACTGCTCTCCTAGAGCACAACTTCCAGTTTAGTTTCATCCAAAAAGATTCCAACTCAAGTGCTCCAAGACCATTCCATGACATTAGCCAAAGCACAGCAGGTGAGGATTGCTTCAGAAGAACATTCCCAACTCTAACTAAAACACTAACACAGATGCATCCTAAATTCACAGTTATTTGCACAATATGAGCATATTATTGAAACTAGTGTTTCCACAGTTTGTTCATTCTATTTAAATGATTTTACAACTGAAATTGAAGAGTTTCACTTTACAGATGACAAATGCAATAAAGAGACTGAAAATGAGTTAGTGTCTCAAGTGTTCTAAGAAACTAATGTAAGAAAAAGTGTGTTTGGTTGGGGAGGGGTTTGTTTGCTTTTTTGTTCGGGGTTTTTTGTTTGGTTGGTTTTGGGGTTTTTGTTTGGTTTTGTTTGGTTGGTTTTTAGTTTTGTTGGGTTTTTTGGTTGTTTTGTTTTTTAAATACAGCAGCCAAAGCAGTGTGTATCACCACAGTACAGCAAGGCATAATGAAGAAGGTACATCAAGCTGTGAACTCTAGACCCTCCTATGTACTGTTCGGCAGCAGAACATACTATCCCACTGCATGCTAGATGCATGGAAGTATGAGTCCCGAGGTTTGTGTCTAAAGACAGGCAAGCAGAGAAAAAGTGACTGTTATCTGGGAGCCTGTCTTTTCATTTAATATACAAATTTTTCAAGGACATGATAGATCTGTCTTACATTGTTCCTTGTACAATAGCCATTTCTGCCCAGCAGCTTACTAAAGAGGAGATACAGAAGACAGTAAGAGAAACTGAATTAATTATCAAGTTTATAATAACCAGCATGCTTTATCCAGGCCTTTTCACATGCTCTGTCAGCCAAAAATGCTCGTTCAGAGATGGAAAGGCAGTGGAGGTCCTGTTCTAAAGAGCCCGCATTTTCAAAAGACGATTGTAAGCTTCCATCCTCTTCACTTAAGCAAAGAGCTTTGGTTCCGATAAAGGTCTAACATAGTTCAGGAGTACAATACACTCTTGCTCATGGAAGTATGACTGACAAAATTGGTGAGGGGTGGAAGAGGTCCAGTCATTTAAGACAAGTTGCATCTTGAATCATTGTGTGATATCATTGTGCGATAGCATAAGTAACAGATCACAATGCACCAAAACACCAGATGAGGAACTTTCTTATAAGAAAATAGTGCTACCCCTAAAATTCTTCATTTTGTCTGACTCACTGTAGAGCTTATCCCTGGCATTCTGCTATAAAAATCTGAACAAACAATAGATATCTGAAGAAGAATCCCCCACCGCATGCCCAAATAACTTGCCTCTAGTTCTTTATTCTAGAGAGATGGTTATTCATCCCAGTACAAGTTCAGTGTAAAAGGAAAGCATTGGTAGGGCAATATCTAACTTAAACATCCATTCAGATGTAGAATGGACAGAATGGAATGAAGGGTTCACCATGTCTCAGTTAAAGAAAGTATTCTCCAAAAACAATTCCAGCCTGCAAAATAATCAGCTACATAAGGCAGCAACTTCCCCCTCCTTATGCTACAGAAGCCCAGGACAGAAGCCTTGTGTTTATCATCTGCTTTTCCATTTGTACAGTAGAGACTAGTTTAGAAAAAGTGAAGCTGCAAGGTTCCTTAGAAGAACAGCTAGCCTCCTTCATCCATTCAACAATGACCTTGTTCTCAGTTAGACTTTATACTACTAAGAAATACACCTTGTCTTTGTTATACGTTATAGCCCAATTCCTTCACAGTAAAAAACTTTTTATTTTGTGCCACTGACCTGCAGTATTTTAATACCCTTATACCAAAAAACCCAAGCTCAAGATACACATATTCAAACCAGTAACACCTCTGAGGACGTAGAATACAGAGAGACACTTGCCTACCATTATACTATAACCTTTTTTCATTAGACTAATATTTTAACAAAATTAAAGGAAGGCTTATCCATACAGGCTTCACTCACTCAGACGAAGACTCTTAATTCCTTAAAGGACATGGCAATAATTATACAGTCAGCATCCACAGAAAAGTTTGAAGTATCTTCTTTGTTCTGCATTATAGAGGCAACCACTTACAGAACAAATACAACCTGGTCCACTCGCTCACTAGTACAAGTATATTAAAGGATGGCAAACCTTTTGTTCTTGAATTATTCAAGAGCTGCACAGGATTAACATGCAGTGCAAGGGAACAGAGGGGTGCCAGTTATTCAGTCTTCTCTAACAGAGACACAGATTTTCCCAGATTTCACACACCAGAGTCTCCCTGCGTCCCCCCCACATATTTTTGTTATCAGGGAAAGAAGAGGGAGAAGGAATTTGTTACTACCTGTGACTTGTGGAACATAGCTCAGTTACACTTTTCCCCCCATAGGTCTATTACTGCTATTCTAGCTGAACATGCATGATAATGAGTTATCCATGTTTTCACCCCATGCAATAACAGTAAAGATAGCATTTCAGGGGCAAAAAGATTTTACCAAGTTTCAGCGCTTGGATTGCAGGGTGGAAAACTTCATTCTCTAAATAAATCACATTAATTTTCCTTTTATACATTAAAACACACTCATAGATAACAGTCATACCTTCCTCCTACTGCGTCGTCTTGTGGCTGGGCCCCAGCAGTGTTCCTCTGTGAACGTCGCAGTGACCCCCCTGGATTGTTATTAGGCCGGTTGGACATTGGCACCTCTCTCCTGAAGGGACATACCCTTTCTAGACACTATCATTCACTGAAAGACAAGAGAGATAGTCATAAGACATGTGGCATGAAGACTCACAGCCAGGCCTCAAGAGGCAAGTGTAAAATGCTATTGTTTAAGCAAAAACTTAAGACAAAAACCTTTAAACAATTTTTAGTTAAAAGGCACATGGACCAAGATTCTTCTCAAGAGCATTTAGATCCTTAACACACAGCAACCAGTTTTCAGTATATATAGCATACAGATGAGATGACCTATTGGACTAGACAACCTTTAAAGGTCCTTTCCAACCAAACTATTCTATGGTGACACGCTTCTTTTCTGGCAGGCTTCTATAATTATGTTAAGGAGACAAGACAAATGCAATTTAGGAGAACCTGTAGTGTGTTTTTCCTTAATGTTGACATTAAAAGATAACTAGTAAAACTCAAAGCTTAATAGAGAGCAATAGTATTTAAAATATTTTAACTCTCATTGTGGGAGATGACAATGCCAGTTTCAGGAAGAAGTAGCAGTATCCACAAGATTACAGAAGTAACTTAACTACTGTGCTTTTAAAACAGCTTCTTTCTCTAGTCAGATTTATGCAACTGCCATTTACATATAGAAAGATACATAGTAATTCAGGAAAAGAGATGTAGCTATATAAGCAAGAAGTTCTTTCTCCTGAGAGCTTTATTAGTGGGAAAAGGTATTTGAGACGCAAGAATTAGAGTGTACACAATTATTTAAAAAAATAATCAATATAATGGCTTTGTATTACTCCTTTTGGAATTGCTTTGTGACAGCTAGAGGTCTACAGATATTATTTTGGTAGTTATTTACAGAAGACTACGATAACGCCCAGCTGCAGTCCTCAGAAACAGAGGTATTTCAAGATCAAGCCTCACTTAGCTCCTCAGTGAGAAGAGGTAACTTTTGTATCCTGTGCTAAATTGGTATTTCTATACAGAGAGCATAGCAACAGGGCCACAACCAGCAAATCCAGTTTTACTGCTTCTGTTTGTGTGGAATCTGGTAAAAGAGGTATTTGCAGGTGAAAAAAGCCACGAGAAGGAAAATAACCAAAGTTTAAGAACACAATAGTCTATATGCTGATTCAGTATGTGTTATATCTATAGCACAGTAAGCAATAAGTCTGGCAGGAAAAAGTTTAAAACATTTCAGCTGCAGAGAACTAAGGCTCAGTTCAAATTTGAATGTCTCCAATAAAATAACTCTCAAGGCCTGTCAGTAAAGCCAGAAATACTTGACTATAATTGTCTATTCCTCTGAAAGAGCCTATAGAATTGAACAAACGGGGGGGGATCCTAAATTATTCTGTTTTACTGTAGGCCATAAGAAACCAGGCACATAAATTGGTATTATGCAAACCATTATCTCACGTATCTAGTACAATGCCAAAAGGAACATGTATATGATCAAGACACCTGCACAGCACAAGAAATTAGAGATCAGGATTCTGCCAGCTCAGATTCAGTCTTGTTACACTGTAATAATACAACCTAGTACTAAAAGCTCCCAGTGAGCATGCCAGAAATATTTTAAACAAGCTCCAGGAATCCAATAAGAATACAAGTTAGGCAGAAGAATTGCTCCCCATCCTAATCCCCATATCATAGGAGTGAAAAGCATCTTTTGTAAGTTATTCGTATTCTCTCCACTAAGAGGTCCAACACAGCAGCAGACAACAAAAGCAGAAAGTAGGATTAATTAGCAAATCATTGTCTTTACCTTGTTTTTTTACCTTACGCTTAGGAACTCAAAAGAATATAAGTAGAGCACAAAATACACAATCCCACAAAATACAGTTGTTCAATGAACCTCATAGCTAGAAGTCTTGATGACTGGGAAGTTGAGAAACTTGTAAACCCTACTCTCCAGAAGCTGAGCTTTTCCTTCTTCATGATTATTTCTCTTATCCTAACCCCTTAATCATAGCAAATATTCCCACTAACAGAAAGGTTTAAGCTTTTAAGTAACACATGACACCTTCAGTCTACAACTTCTTACACTTTAGAGCACAAAAAAGATTTACAATGGAACAGAAAAAGCCTGCTATAGCTGGAAATTATGCCAGCTTGCTGGTGCAGCCAGATTAGTCGGGTTGAGGAGAGCATAAGTGGTAGCATTCTCTGCAGAATACACTGCAGATGCAAGACAACGAGCCTAGCATTAACCATGCTGAAAGCTGTACAAGGTTCCAGCACTACCTAGGGGGTCTACCTGAAGTCAATCACAGGCACTCTCAAATGCTGTTGTGCATTCTCTTCTTTGTATTCAAACACCAAATGAAAAAACATCTTTTCATAAACATCAGCAAGGAGGCATGTTGTGTGCATTTTCTGAAAGGAGGGAATAGTGTCCTCTCCTGTACAAAGGTCAAGTGAGGTTGAAGTTGGGTACTAATGTCAAACTAACAGTCACACTATGAAACGGTTGCCATAGATCTATTGTATCACCTTGTACCGACTATAAGAAGGACGTGCATTCCAGCAGGTTTCATTCTGCAAGGAGCTGTGCTCACTCTAGAGCTCTGCTAGGTCAGTCACATGCTTTCTCACCTAGGACCAGTACACGGGCTCCTCCACAAAACACCAGAAGAGTTAGCTGAAGAATACATCACACGAGCAATCCTGGTGCAGTCTAGGGAAACTTTAGTTTAATGTTCATCTGTCTGGGTCAGCCAGCCACTTTAAGTAGTCTGTGCTTAAAGTTATGCAGCACAGTGTGTTGCCATACGATATTTTCATCTGTGTAGAGGAATGAAATGGCAGCTGTTTTATCCTGTAAGGCATCTCTCAAGTCAAGATGATGTCCAGAGTTCCTTCTATATTGAAACCTCTCACCTTAACCACATTTCTTATTGTGTAGTGTGTTACCATATGACTCCCAGTTTGCCTTTAAATATAATGCTGCTTCATGATTCGGCTATGACCTTTAACATCAAAACATTAACTTAAGTCTCACTGCAAGTATCTGAAGCCACACAGTACCATGTGCCCAGTTAGTCCAGTAGAGAAGAGATCTTTTTAGTGGGTCACGTGTCTTCCACATGCTAGAACAACAAAAGAGCACTGAGGTTCCTAAAACTGAACTGTTCTCATTCAGACTTGTCCCTCCATCTGTAAGCCTCACTCCCAGCACTTGGCTTATTCTTCCCCCTCTTTAGATACCTAAATTTAAAGGAGATGCACAACCCAGTAGATCAGCTGAATGTGCCAGTGCAGTCCTGTCACATTTTAAGACTATTTCCTCAACTACATTGAGCATTCTCCCCACACCCACAATAAGAAAAAGCTACAACTGTACATCGGACCTCTGTGCTTCAGTTGACAGGCTTTGCGATTTGAGAATTTTAAGTTCAGGTCCTCTTCTAGCATTACGTTTTCTGTAAACAACCCATTTTAGTTAATGTTTCACAACTCCATATTCCTAGTTGTAACGATGCTAAAACAGTGGCCCTCAGATGCTCTCCTCCTAAGCAGACTCTTTAGATTGAGAATGAATACTAAAAACCAGCATTTCAAATAAACCCACAACATATCTTCTGAAGACATCTAACAGCACTGGCATCTGATTGTTATTATCTTGCATAGTATTCTTGAGTTTTAGTAAACACTGATTACCATTAACAGTCATCTTTGTTACTATACAGGGAAGCAACTAGAATTAATTTCTGTAGACCTAACATACCTATTACAAACATTGTAGCTAATGTATAACCAACATACTACTTGGAGAGGTTCCACAGGAACACAAGATACAAAAACCACCTGTCAACTTGCAGTGAAGCCTTTACCTTTCTTCTCATGGAAGAGTGAACAGGAAGTGACTGACACTTTTCCATATCTTTGAAGCAAACAGAGGAAACAACTACAGAACAAGCCTGTATTGGCTTTTACTTAACACCCAGAAGCACTCCCTGAAGAATACTGTGCACTGTGATGTAGCCTACAGAGAGGAAAAGAGAATGAGTGAACTTAGGCACTCCAACAGGCTCTAGGGCCACTAATAGCATAACAAGGCAAACCGGTAACAACCCCTGCAAAAGTGGAATTGAACGCTTTCACAAGAAAAGGGCTTCCTTAGTCTACTTGGATGAGCTCTAGAACTTGTTTGGGTTTTGTTTAGGGTTTTATTGGTGGTTGGTCTTTTTGGGTTTTTTTAGGTTCTTTGCAAGAGTCTTGGTAGTACAAGAATTTTTCAGGCTCTTACACTCCAATTTCCAGAATATTTAAGGACACACCTAGCACCTCTGCATGTAATACTCCATTATAATGCCTGTTATCTGCTTGGAGTTAAGTACACTGGTCAGCATACTTTCTCTTTTGTACTTTGGCCCGAAAAAACAGTGCCTTACTTAATGCTGCTGCAGCAAGCCAGCTTCTCAAAATTGCAAAGACTTACTGCCCTGAAGTCAGTATTAGGCAAAAGGGGGGGAAGAAGAAAAAGACGGGAGGATGTTTATATGCGTTGTAAGTTCAGAACATTTTCTTCCAGTAAGTGTGTGCCAGCCAGAATCCAGAGTTCAGCGTACTTATCAGAAAATGTTAAGTCTAAGACTTCAGATTTGTATTCCTTCGCTTCAATGTAGATAACATTAATTCACTTGATCAGCTGTATCTGTGACAAATCTAGTCAGTTAAGGTAGAAGCAACATTCTAAATATACAAGCATACAACACATTTAAGAGTTGAAACTTTAATTGCAACTAAAGTGAAGAACTTACTGCATATGGTTCAGTAACTGCTGAATTGTTTTGGACCTACATTACTTCATTTTAAACTGATCTCATAGCTGCACCTCATTTTTGCTCACAAGGTTCTCCTCATTTACCTGCAAACATACACACCTATTTTCTTGCCTTGCAAGCAAGCACTTGCAAGCACTCATTCAATTACTTCTACTATTTCACCAGCTGACTCAGAAATTCATTATTAAGAAGACTTTTTAGTCCAGTTAGTTGCTTTAAACTGAGTCTTGTGCAGCTGATTTTGACACAGAACTCTTCCTTACTATACTCTCTAAATTCAATAGTTATCCACTCTGCCCAGTCCTTTTTCCACTGCAGTTCTCACCTCCAAACATAAATTTCATGTCAAAGCTCCATGCAGGCAGAAGCTTGTATTTTCAGTTTAGCAGCCTTTTTGTCCCTTCTGCTTGTAGAAATAGTTCATGGAATAATTTAGGGAGTAGGTACAACAACACACTAAAGATTTCCTAGAAAAATGTTCTGTGACATCTCCCAAATTCTCATCATCCCTCCCTTCTTCCTGACATCAAATTTCTATACACAAACAAGGGAAAAAGATATTATCCCATGAGCTGCAAGGTGATGTAAGGTACAGTAAGGTGGATGGATTTCGGCTTCATTCATGCAAATCCTGGGTTATTCAGCTGCATGAAAGCATTGAGCCTTAAGGAATGACAAGCTTTTCTTCTTCCAACATAGGAAGTGCAAGTTACCACTTATCTTCTTATCTGCTTCCATTTCTATCTTCTCCCCATTAACAGTCATAAGCTGTGTACATTATTTAAAGATGCTAGAGTACACTAAGGCTTACTTGCTGCACTGCATCCAATGATGTAAAATTCACATGGTGACTTTTATCAGATTAACTACTTTTGATACAGAAACTACACAAAATTGCACTGAATCATACATTAAGCTAAACTGTATTCTTCTTGTACTCTCCGCCTGCAACGCTAAAGAAAAAAAAAAACCCTACACACACACAAAAATACCTGCACAGACACACTAACTATAGCAAATTCAGTACATATAGAAAAATCTTCAGGACAAAAAAGATTCTACAGCCTTCTAGTGCTGTAACATTACCTCACTGCTGGGGAGACAGACAAGTACATATCAAGGAAGTTTTTTCTTAAAACGTGCATGTTAGGTGGTAAGGAAACAGATTTCTACACTTCTTCCAGCACAGAATTTCTACAAACTTAAATGGCTGCATCACTTCTGTCAGTTCTCTTGGAAGACATTAATAAGATATCAATGGGAAGACAAGCAGAGTTTAACAGCATACAGAGGCAAACTCCTCTTCAGACCTGATGCCTTTTTGATGCAGGGTTCAATTGGAGTACAGGAGTTTAGTTAGAATCATTAAAAAAGCCTTGGCTGGAAAGGAACTCCCAAGATCATCTGGTCCAACCTCCTGTTGGAAGTAAAACCTTAGTTTATGTTAAAGCTCTCTCATTCTGCTGAGAAGTGACAATTTCCAACCATGATGACAAAATAGATTTTGAGTTCTGAGCAAGAGCAGAAAGGCAAAAGGTGAATCGTGAGAGATACCCTGAAGAAAGGGGAAGGAAAAAGATCCCAGATTAAATAAAATATCTAAATGTCATACCAGATATAAAGGCATGCAGAGAAGAGACTAACAGACTACTAGAAAACAGTATTTTCAGCAGAAGCATTTGAAAAAAGTCATGCAATGGATGTCAGTTCAAGTAACCTGAGACCTCAGATCTGTGTGGATGTACAGGTATGCAAGGACACACTCCCCATCCCTCCCAAGGACAACCTCTGCGAGAAGAAAAGAAACAACTCTGGCCCTGTTCCTCACTGCAATCACATATAGCTCAGAAAGCATTCCCTCCCCCTCCAGTTCCTCAAAAATACAATCCAGTAACCTGGACTAAGATGAGGAAGTAAGCAAAACGGGCATGTAAGCTGCTAGAATCAAAGGAGTCCAGTCACTAAAGACATTTTAGACTTAGGACTAGCTCACATGTCCATTTTTACACTGGGTAGCTTTAGACAATACATAAGCTGTTAGCCTGAGAGAGTATCTTCCACATTGCTGACCAAAAAAAAAAACCACCAAACTTCAGCACAATATTCTTCTTAGATTCATTTGCAATGGAAGAGTTCCTTTTAATTTCGCTACTATGTAATCATTAGAGTGGAAGCATTTCTTAACCATTTCAGAAATACCCCATATATTAGAAGAGGTATGGACATTGCAGAAAACTTCTCAAATACCAGTAGGCCACAAATACACTCAAGCTCCGGACTCCACAGAGGGGGGAAAAAAGGGGGGGGGGCAGGAGTCAGTAAAGGGGCAGGAGTTACCCCCTGTTCCACTGACTTTACAACAGACAGCCATCAGAAGATTATGGCAACCTTTGGGCCTTGCTGCATTACGAAGAAGTCAGTTTTCCCTTACATAGTTTTTCAAGAGCTTCCACCTTGCCTAGCCTTCTAACTGAGACAGTAGCAACACAGAAGGCTACCTTCACACAATCAGCAAAACAAGTGGCTAGGAACTTGAAAGGATGTAACCACCACGTTAAGATTCCCTAGACTGCATCTATGCAGTTATGTCTATAATGACCTATAGACAAAAATTGGTAAGAGAAAGTCTTGGCATGGAAGAGGAAGGAAGAAGAGCTAAAAATATCTTCATTTGTGATCTCATGGTTCAGAATTAGGGGGAATATACTGCTAATCGGCAATTAGAATATTCATTGCCTCAAACTGAAGATTTACAAGTTCCCACAGGAGATAAGAACACTGAAAAGATGCATAACACCGCTCACTAGAGGAATGCCCAGGCTGTTAGGACTGTGTAATCCAGCAGGTTATACATGCCATGACCCCAAGCCAGCAAAGTAGCACCCTTACCTACTGACTTCTGTTCACTGAAAGGACTAGAAGATACCGGTGCATGTAGTCTGGGGAATTCAGAGGTCAAACATTGTTTAAGGCAAAATCTAAATACATGCTATCACATGCTCCAGTGTTGATAAGAACAGTTTTGTGACGGTGGGAAGACATTCTGAGTTGCAGAAGCTGAACAGCCTCCCCTAATTCAAGCAGGTCAGTTGAACTTGAAGTCTGAGTCTGAGTCTGCAGAGACCTTTTGCTGGGCCTAGTACAGAAAAGCAAACTGAAGATGTCTTCAGTGACCTGAAAGAAGCTTAAAACTTTGTTCCATAAAGACTACTGAGACCTGGCACCCATCATTGGTTTAGAAAGAAAACAGTGGATTGGCATATACACCACAGCCAGAACCTTAGCAAGTCCTTTTGGGCTGTGGAAAGTCAAACTGAAATAGTAAATGGGGCACTACTCCAAACTATAGAGAAGCACGGGTACCGCTGGCAGATGGCTTTATAACCAGTCAACAGTACAACTGACTGTTCAAGAATTTAAACAGTTCAAGAAACAAGAGCAACCTATGAATGGAGGGGAGGGCCACAAATTAGCTAAAAAAAAAAAAATGCACCTGCGGAAGTTAGACAGCACAACATTCCTGTTCATCTGGACAGCTTAAAGGAACCAAAAAAATGCTGCTCATGTTCTATTCTGTATATGGTTGTACAGGATACAAAGGTGAGCTCAGGTGTCTCAGGTCTGTTTGTATGTCTAGTGTCCCCAGCTCATGGTACACAGGAATCCATAGCTTCATTTCATTACTGAAGAAAGGACCACCATTTTGTTGCACTGAGAAATTAAACCAGGACTAAAGCTCAACTAAATTCTTGCAAGATGGTTAAGGGGGCTAGCTAATGTTAAGATTGTAAAAGCCTTTTCTTCCTATACTCCTTTCCCCCGGAAGACTAGAAGCTGCAGTCTGAAGAGAAAAAGTAGAGGAGTTGCATGGAACGAATATAATGCAGTTTTGAGGGCATTGCTCTTCAGTTCTGCCACTTCACTGCTTTGTTTCTCTTATGTTCATCAAGGACAGAAATATTACAAGTCGTGTCACTCTTCTTTGGACTGCATTTTGGTTCACAAGAGTACACAAGCGTCATTCAGATCTTAGATCTTCATCCAAAAGATAAGTTAAGTAAAATAGAAAGCATTGCATTTTATTCTCTTGCTTCTCTATAGTTTAGCATTCTATATCTTTGGAAATTAAGTGTTGTCAACAGCAACTATTCCTCTCGTTTTTGAGAGCATCAGCAATGGAGTTTATTATAAAAACAATCAGAACATTCATTTACAAGGGTAGATCAAAACTTAATTCAAAGAATCTGCCCTTGTAAAAAAAACTCAAAGAATTAAGTTGTTGTTCTCCAAATAAACCAAGTTTGTTACCTTTCCCTGTCACCATTTGTAACATGTCCAAACTAGTTCAATGTAAGCTTTCCATCAGTGTGTGGTTTGACTTGAATTCATTAATGAAGGGAATGCTCTCTCACTGACAGAATGCCAGGGCTCAACACTTCAAGAAAATATTTTCATGTTTACAACACCTGTAGTTTCTCAGTCTTCAGTGCTTTATTTTGTTTTGGTTTTTTAACCAGCTAAACATTAAGTTCTGTTGTGTAATTCAGTCAATTCTGCAGCAGTTAATTTTTTTTCTGCTCACAAATACAAAGATTATCAAAAGCATAAGAACCCAGAAACTTCTGACTCAATCTATATTCAGTAAAAGAATAGTCTGATCTGGATAGCTGCAAATCAGCCAGCAAATCAGGTTCAAGAGAAGCCCATTTAAGCCACCTCAGTAACAAGATTTGTTATACCACATGGAGAACAGGCACATACAAACATAGCAAACATTAGCTGCAGAATACTGAACAAGTTTTTGTCTCTTTGCTGACAGATCTTCTTCCCTTTTAGCACAGCAATGGGAAAGGGAAAGGAAAAGTGAGGAACAGGTGTGTTCAAAGTTATTTCTTCTGTACACTTGTGTCACAGAGCAAAATTTCTCTGCCAAATCAGACCCTATAGCAAGAGCTTGAATTCACATCTACAGAAACCTTAAACTTACTGTTACTGACAAGCTGTTAGACAGGGAAGTTTACACTATGAGAGTCTCAGTATGCAATTCTGCTACCTGGTGCTAATACAAGTGTGGTTCCAACTTGTTAGCAACAATCGAAACAATACTTTTTTTCCTTTTTTAAATTAAACAGAAGCAACTGGTATCTCCAAGGGAAAAAAAACATATTTTTCAGCAGCCAAATTCTGACCAAAACTCTGCTCTTTGTACCCAGAGTGAATTGATGTGAATGCTTCTTTGTTTCTAGCACACTCACAACAAAAAAATCATTACAAGCAACAGAAGTAAAATCTTATCTGTCCTTCATTTTCAGCTTCTCTAGAAACCCTTGTTTAGTAGGAGCCAAAATTCACTATCTGTGTGGTGGCTTAAGCTTTCACTAACGTTATAAAAAAAAAAAAACATGCCGCCTGGCAAGCTTGAGGGAGAACATTCTCTTCAGAAGAGGAGAATGAATTTGAATGAGGAGCTTTTACCTTCTGTGAGACAACATGAACAAAAGCACAGAATCCTTCATGAAGTACAGATCAGTGACACTGCCAGAAATTAAGACAAGCTAGCAGGTAGGTGGTCAAGTTAAGACCAAGTAAACAGGTGTGGCAAAGTTGGGGCAGGGGGCATTTAATACCAGTGAAGAAAAAAGTCAGTTGAGCAATTAGTGCAAATTTCAATTTAGAAGCTTGATTTCAGTATTGTCATGCAAGTGGACCAAGAAGCACCCAAGATCATCACCTACTCCAAGTCTGCCCTGCCCAATGCTTAATGGCCAGGTGCCTTTGAGCTGCATAGCTCCATTTACTCCAACATCAGGAGTCTGAACACAGAACCTACTGCTACAACACCAAGCCTCTTCCCTATTCTAACCCCATAGACCAGATGGTGCCTTATTTGCAGTTTCCCATTCACCTGCATCTGGCACACATAGCCCTTAAGTAAAAATCAAGTGCAATGGCACTACAAGACAAATACTGATATGGTACATACCCATGTCCTACCTGCAGAGCCTGTTAGACAATACATGCATGCCCCTAGTTGCAGCACAGCAGGTTGCCTGAGCCCTGCCAAGTTCCTAATCAACTTTTGCCAAGCTGTCTTAAATTACAGAGACACCTGGTGAGCTCAGTGGCTAGTAAAACATGGTTTAGCCACCCAAAGTCCAAATTAACATGAGATGATCTCCGCAATCTTCTAGACAACTCAAGGAGGAGGTGGAAATAAAAAAGAAAAGAACTTTAATTAGGCACTAGAATGAAGAAATTCAGAGACTAGATCTTACAGAAGTTACTGCTGGAAGAACACAAAAAACAGTTGACACGTACAAGCAGATTAGACAAGCGCCACAGATAAACCCAAGATTACAGGTCTAAGGGCATTATGTAGATCTACCTTGAAAACAAGGTAAAGAGGAAGGAGACTGAGTCTTCATTTTGATAATATTCAGCTTCAGCCTGAAACAAGTTTACATACAGAAATGCCAAAAGTTGAGAAGCCTGTTCACTCATACTAGCATATCTTAAACAGAAATACTTTAAAGCTAAAAAAAAAGAAATTAAAAAAACAATCTACGTTTCCAGGGGAAGAAGGAAGGGGGAGTACTCGCCTGTTATCTACTTAACTAGAGTAGGTCTCAAGCTTTTGCCTTTTCAAAATATCATTTAGAAAAGTTTTGGACAAATCAGGAAGATCTCAGGAGTTTTCCTTTTGTTCTTCTAATCACTGATATTTAGCACTGACTCAGGCTGATGTCTGTTGAGGCTTCCTTTCCTAGACTATCTTAAGCAGGTTATGCTAACCTCCTGAACAAAGACTTCTACCCAAATGCTACACAAAAAAGGTCACAGGCCTAATGCATAGCAAGATTCCTACGCCACATGATACAATCTGGGAAGTGGTTTAATTGTAGTTGTTGAGGAAGAAATCCAATTAAAACAGGTTACGTTTCCGGCTTCCTTAGCACTGGATGTGCATATGGATCTTTAGCTATCACAAGGATACTGCAACAACAAACAAGGGATTAAAACACATTTAAGGTTTCTAAACTGGGTAGTGCTCAAACCAATGGCATCTTGGAATTATGTGCCACAGATGCATCTTCTTAACCAAAAAAACCCATTTATACATTGACATCATCTTGCAGTGATGTAACTAAGAGCAAGCTCCAATACACATACCAAATTACTGACATAGCCACAATTAAAGACATCTACCTTGTATGAAATCATGAACCAAACTGCCTACCAAATATCAGTATAGAGAAACAGAAGAGTAGTTCTGTGTAAAGCTGAACAAAAGTCACACCCAAAGAAACACCTGTTAAACACTAAGGATTAAGCTGTCTTTAAGCTGATCCTATCATTGATAGGATCAGGACTTTACAGTGCTCAGAGCTACTCTTTCATGGTAACTACACAGAAGAACATACAATATTAGCTTCCACAACTGCATTTTAGGAAGGTTCCAACCTTTACAGTCATGAAAAAAAGCTGTCAAAAGCCAGAGTACCAAGATCTATGAAAGAATTAAACAACTTTATAGCACACTTCATTGATGAGACTGTCTACTCCACTCCACACATACACACCTTCTCAGTACTCAACAAATCAAACAAGTTTGTGGGAATGAGGCATTGTACATGGGGATCACAGAGTATGGGAATGGCAAATGAGTGTCAAGAACCTGAATAGAGTTAAGATGCTGAACTTGAGCAAATCTCAATATTAGAGCTCTTTCAAATGCTTTTTAGCAGGATGCCAGATTTAGTCTTAATTTTAAGCTAGACAAGAACTCACCATCACAAACTTTAATACAGACAAAAGTCTACAACAAATTCCTCTTCTCCTTCCCACATGTGCAAGTACCACCAGCCCTTTCTTTCTGCTTTACCTCACTAATGACTACCTCCTCTCTTCCAGCCTACCCATACACTTTCCTTGCACATGAAACAGCTGTAACTATGACCATATTTTATAGTTTATAATATATACATTAAATTATTATTTATAATTATTTTATAGTAGATTAACAAGTTAACACTAATAAGGTACTTTTACTCAGGGTCATAGCATGGCCAGGTTTGCCAAAGCCTGAATTCCTTGCTGATAGTCAGTCACTTCAGAGTTGGAAGAAAGGCTACTTCCTTCCTGGCAAGGAGATGTTCCAACAGATGCTGCCTAAATCTGTTCAGTGCTTTTTGTTACCTCCCAGCTAAACTACTGTTCTCTGATGTACTGAAAGGATTTACAGACTACCAGTAATACAGAACACTTAACAGAAGAACACAGTTTCTCCATAGCTCCAAGATACTTACAAAAGAATAAGCAGAGCTGTAGGCTTTCTATAGCTTGATCTTAGGACCAAAATTATTATTTAAGAACTAGATATTACAATAGTTGATTTGATAAGCCTTTGCTCTTGCAATTTGCTCTGTGACCCAGTCAGAATACTCGGGAGTTGCCTCCTATATGGGTGACCTTTTATCCTACACCAATGCTTAACTATGCCTTATGAGCAAACCTACAACCTATCACCCCTAAACAACACATTGATCCTGGTCTTGTCTAGGATTGGAAGAGAATATGGTGAGGAAGAGAGGAAAGGAAGACAGTGTTTGTTTTAAGTACGTGTGTACATCAAAGATAGAATACTTTGGAGCAAAGCTATGCATCCATCTTGCTATGTTCCTGAAATACATTTTTGCAAACATGAAAAAAATTCCAAGCAAACTTCACTTAAGTCCTATGCAAGATGTTGTCTTTTTGTTTTTTCTTTAAAAAATATCCACAGTACACTCATATAGCTTCAGAACTACTCCATATGTTATCCTCTTTACTATTTATTTTAAGCCATTTAATAAAATGCACTAGTAAGGGAGACAAGAGAAACAAAAGGACATTTAACTGGAGAGGGCAGCTTCATCACGATGCAAGATAGAACAACTCTCTTTACAACACTTGAGTAAAAAACACCCAGGGAATGGAGTGGCTTCAGGGAAAGATTAAAGAAAGAATATGAAGTAGACAGGCTTGTGAAAGAAGAGGGAAAATACCTGTAGGCCCAGAAGTGAGCACAGTTTCTTCCTTCCCTCCCCTCTGCACAGCATCTTATCATATCAAATGCAAAATTTAGGTATTTCATAAAGGCTGCAGCCTCTCTTAATCCTACATCTGTCTTGCTATTTAAAGATACTCAGCTAGGAGCATGCACCTCCCCATCCCACATGTGATTAATGACCAATGAAGTGCTCTAGTAATCACAGTATCTTTACTACCCCTACTTCCCCACTTCAAGCTTTGGAAATAAATCTTTTCTCCCACCAATTATTTCCTAGCACGTCCAACCCCCATTAGCTACCAAAGATGCTGAATTAATTGTACTAACTTTGGGTCTTTCTTCTATGCTTTTCAAACTTTATTTGTATGTTTTCTTCATATTTAAAAGCTCCCCTAGCAGAACAGTTTTGAGACATAGATACTGTGTACTGCAATTTGAAAACAGCCTGATCTGTCCAGCCCAAACTTCTTCCACAGAACTGGAAGTTAAATAGTTTGAAACCATTTCTCACCAAACTTGCAGTATCTATTAAGAAATAGTTTCAACTATTTCCTATTAAATGTCCATTTTGACTAATTAAAAAGCAGAAGGTATAAAGCTTCTAACATTGAATTTTCAAATTAGCAGTTTAGTGTTCTAGTTTCAAATATCAAGGACAGCATATGCCATTAGCATATACTAATACGACAATATTTATTACATTAAACAGCTGCATAAGAGTCTGAAAGTTTCAGGGTTTTTTTTATTTTCAAGAAGAACATTTCAGATGTGGTATAGCAGTGTGTGTTTTATAATGGATACTTTTCAATTTAAAATGATAGCATAAACATTCTGTACATATAATTCAAGTATGACAGACATCGAGCCAAACACACCTTTTTTATAACTCCATTAACTCTAAGCTTAATAGTGATTACACTTCCTTATACTCTTCATATAAGATTTAATTTACTACTAAAGTTACAGTACAGACTAAGGAGAGAAAACCTAAACAAGCCAGTCTTCAGGGCATTAGAGCTATCAGTCTGCACTATGCAGTTTTTCAGCCGAACTCCACTATGTCTTCCAAGGAGTACCACAGTAACTGATGGAAGTTAAAAAGCCAACTAGATTTCTTGGGAGACATCCTAGTGAGCATGGTCAGCTAAATAAATTAGGAAAGTTAGTTCCTCTAATCCAAAAACTAAGTGAAAGTCTTGTGTACTTGGTAGAAAGTAGTTTCCAACTACTACATATATTTATTCAAAGTTCCTACCTTTGACTATGTCATTATTTCAAGCCCCTTCTCTTACACAAATACCTCAGAAGGTACAGGGATAGAGTACAAGTATTAGGTTTCACTCAAATGCATGTGCAGGCCATTTTCATGTTAGAATTCAGCACATCAAACTTCAGGAGATGGTCAAAAATATAGACAATTGCATCTGTACAAGTTTATATAGACAATTTAAAGCCTGACACTTTGAACTATCACCGTTACCAGTAAAAGCTTTCAAATTCTGCTGAAGCAACCTGAAATTAGATCAGCTTCTCCTCCACTCCACTTCTCCACCACAAATGCTACTCCAGTCTATGCAAGTATAAAGAACAAAGAAGCTTAGATGACAGCCAAAGGTGTATTTTAAAATTCTTCCCACTTCAAAGCTGGGCCACCAACCTTCCCAATGACAGAGCAAGCGCACACCAAGAATAGGTGCAACTAGTTTGTTGCCCTAACCTGGAATACTATTAAATAGTAACAAACTACCTTGATTTTGGATGCACCTTGACATAACTAAACTTAGACTTTTAAATCATTATATTTTACTATAGGTTAAGCTTCTGCTTCTAGCTGCCACAGGTCTGGACTTGCACTAGCCACTTTCTGCTTTTAATATTGACAACAGAAAGACCAAACCCTTCTGAAGTAGGTTTTTTTAACAAGTTAGATAATACACATAAAGCAAAGATAGGGGCTTACAAGCCTCATCTCAGCTATGTCTCACACAAGCTATCTGAGAATCAGAGGAAATACAGTAGTTTGCATCTTCTCCACTTGTCACACGCAGTGATCTCAGAGCAGCATTAATGAGTCAATGGGCACAAAACTCTGGGTCCTTGAATTCCTTACCTCAGCTGTTCAAAGCTTAAGCGTGCCAGGTTAACATCTTTAGAGCACTTTCCCTTAAGGGAACTAAGCATAGAGATCCCCCAGGGAGCAACTACCTTTCATGGTATAGCTATAACATTTATGATAATACAGCTAGAGTCAATGGTATAAAAACTGAACATTTATACATACTTTCGTGCCTTGTTTTTTCTCCTCCTGTTAAGCCCTTAGCTGGCAACTAGATATTTTAGGCTAGAAGTCAGGCATTTAAAGTACTCCAACAAAAGTGATCCAAAAACACCGTAAGGAAGAATTAGCCCTTTGCTTTAAAAAACAAAAAAATAAAAAACAAAACACCATTTAAAAAGAGATCCCATTAGCGTTGACAGTATTTCCAGGATTAAGCCCTCTCCTTTCCTGAGAAACTAAGATTTAAAACTGGTTCTTTCAAATACTTTTCACAGGACTGCCTACCTTCTTCCTTTGGTATGTCAGTAGTGCCATGAACTTGTATTTGTTTACTCTATAAATGTATATAGATAGACAATCTCACTGAACCAGAGTTTAGCAATGAGTACAAGTACTCTTGATGAAGACTATTAAACTACAGCTTTCCACCCTGTCAGTTTCAAAGCTGTGTTACAGCAAACACACTACAGCAGGAGTATTTTTGTCTAAAGTACTTCCATCTTTTAGACATAGCTGGACTTAAAATATTCACAGCTATGTGAATGTGCAGTGGAAGGCCCAAAGTTGGAAATGACAGTTTCTGTAAGCTATGGGTGCTTAAACATTTGTAACACTTGAAGGCAGGCAATAATCTTAAAGCTTGTGATGGAATTACATCTTGAAACCCCAATTCAGTAATGGCATCAGTAAATTCCAGAAGTGAAAGATTTTTTTGACAGCAGAACTCAGGACACTTGCTACTATTTTCAGGCTTATAGAAGAGAGGTCATTCGTTATTTTATTCCTGTTTTGTTAAATCCAAGACTATTTAAACAACCAATTGCTGCTAAGTAGCATCCGAATAGAATACATCACCATATGAGTTTAGCAGGAAGTATTTGTAATGATGAACAGACTACTACCCATAGAAGGAAACTATGAAATAAGATGAAAGCTTTATTATTGTTACAGCCTTGCTTACTTCAACTTAACTACCCAGGTGATATGGTTATCTAAAGCCAGAGCTGTTCCCATTTTTTCCAAAACTATCAAAACTTACAAGTTCCCTTTCCTCTCCTTCTTCCTTTCCCCAAAATAGTAAGTATGCGTCAAAAATATGGAACAGTAAATTATACTAATGAGACACTTGCAATACTATGAAGTACAATAACACCAAGCAGCATGGAGATCCTACAGCTCAATACTAAAAACAAGTTTTGCTATAAGCCAAGCCCTTGTCAGTTGACATAAGCATTAGTGACTATATGTTCCAGTTACTCACAGAGTGATACTGGAGGGGAATGGAAGGGGGGGGGGGGGGGAGGGAGGGGAGGGGAGGAGGAACCAATGCATAGGTATATATATACACACCATTACAGAGTAACTGAGAATTCTCCAGTCCTTTTGTACAAAAAGTATTTATCTGGAATACTCTACCCCGACACAGTTGGCCCTGGTCAAGAGACATGAGTTCCAGTTGAAAGAACAGAAAAGTCCTCTTACAGGAAGTGACTAATAAAGCCTGTATTATTTAGCCTGACAACGAGAAGGTTGTAAATGCTTTATGTAAGTGCCAAGGGTAAAACACCAAGAGAAGAAAATGACTTAAAATGAGAGGATAGCATTGATACAGTTAGCAGGCAAAACAGTTATGAGAAACTTTCAGGCTGGAAATTAGATGATCTTAAATTTCAAGAAATGACATGCTGAAAGAATCTCCCAGGAAGACTGAAAAATTATAAAAGCAAGTATGAAAGCAAAACCAACACACACACTTAGCTGCTTTTTAGATGGTTGCAAGTTAAAGATTTAAGTGATGTACCAAGAATATTAGCAGATTACACTTTTGACATTATGAGGTATTCCTAGATAGTAGCACTTCAGTGTCCTTAGAGACAACTGACAAATACCAAGTTCTGTTGTTCTACTAGGTCAACCAACAGAGATACGAGATGCTCATATTTCTCAGGACTGAGATGCTCAGATACAAAAAGTACCTTAAAGGCTCAGTTTCTAGAAAAGTCTAGTACCCCCACTTTGATCTTTTTGCTAGGGAAGTAACTGGAACACCATTCTTTTTATCATAACACCCATTCTTCCTCAGAAGGTAAAAGAAGTCCGAGAAGACACTGCAAGGAAGCAAATCTATATCATCTGCAGTTTGTGAAGCTTTTCTTGTCCTGTCCCATGGTACATACCACTGAAACTCTGTTGTGACTGTGGAAAGAAAACTTGTCCCCACACCTTCTGCTGGGAAGGAAGGGGGGAGGCATAAGATAGCTCTCCACAAAGCAAGTTATTGCAGTAAGCAGCAAGTTCTAGGATTTAAAAATAAAAAACCACAAACCATACACCACAATTTTGGGTAGAGTTATTCTATGCAGAGGTTGTTTATCCAGCTTGATCCTTCTATTGCTGTGTCACCCTGTGCCCATATGTTCACGTTTGATATCTCCCAAATGTGTGTGTGGGGGGGGAGGTAAGGGGGAGGGAAATATGCCAGAACTGATACATTCTGAAAACCAAACCAACTACTTGATTTTTTGGAAAGAGCTCCATGTAGAACTAGCAGACAAAAACACAGGAACACTATGAAAGTGTTACAGAGATTTTGTAATTGAGCTATTAACAACATTCAAGACAACTGATATTTCAGAATGGGTTACAGAACAGAAAGAGTCAAAATACTAATTTAACTGTTAGATCAATTAGCAATATCACCTGCTATCTAGTATTGATTTGCTATCTTACTGAGCTGACCTTCCAAATAGCCTGACATAATTTTGTTGAAAGAAAACACTATTGCAAATCTAAAAAAATCTGTGAAGAAGAAACCATTTATTAGTTGAAGAGGAACAGCTTTTAGATGAAAACACATTAAGCAATTTTGCTATCCACAGCAACCTACTTGGCTTACCTCTGATTAAGTTTTTAAAATGCTCCAACACCACTAAAACAAGGTTAAAATTAATTGCATTAATAGTAAAGGTGAGATCTCATAGGGCTTCCAGTAATTTCAAGTGGCTGCCAAACTGCAATAACAAAACAGATACCACAAACAGAAGCAACACTAGTTTAGAACAGTCAGACTGCTAAGAACAGGTTGAGGGAGTTAAAGTGGTTCTGGTGACACTACAGGTGTTGCCAGCAGGAAGCATAGTTAGAATTTAAGTGTAAGATCTCAATCTGATAGAAACTCGGACTTCATCTGAACAAAATACATGAAGTCAGGAGTTTTGAAAAATACATGATACAACTACATTAAGTTTATCCATTGACTTAAGTTACCTAATAGGAATCTACTTTATTTAAAGCTACAAGAATAGTTTTAACAGCTTTTGGCTAAGTCTGTGACAGAGGAAAAGCCTGATGCACCCAGGGAATATACTTTACTCCAGATAACCTCTGAAAGAATTAAGTATAGCAAAAAGCGTGTTCATAGCATTGTATTTTGAAAGTGACAGATTGAGATTACTTTGCTTGTCACTTCAGTGGAGTCTCATAGGCAACTTTACATTTATTTTAAGTGTGCTCTCAAAAATTAACTCATTACTACATTTGTATTTACCTCGTTTCCAAATACACAGTTCTCAGATTCTAGCTTACTTTAGTTCATCCACATACAGCAGTTAAATCAGAATCTTCAGTGCCCATTTTGTTCCAACTCTAGTTCAGTTTCTGTAGTATGTCAAGAACCTCTAAGCTATTAAAAAGAATTCCCATCCTTACTACTGTGACCATAGTGCTCGAGTATTTAAATATTAATGAAAGGCACTTAGTTCCTTCACATACTAAATTCCACAAAACTCATCTTTCCTCTTCATAGTTAACCTGAAGAGAGCTTAGTTTCCACTCTTCATAGAGTATTTAAATTTGCAGATTGAGGTGTGCAACGGCATTTCTCTTAACAATGCTTCTTCCAACTCTAGTTACAAAGTGTCAATGAAAGTTTTGAGCTGGAGTCCTGTTATCGAGAGTCTAGTATAAAACATGGCTACCTTCAGTTGCAGGTCTACAAATACTTGAGGTAAATGAGAAATATGCAGCAGAACTATATCAACTTAGAAGTTGTCACAAGAAATCTGAAGAAAGCATATTTGCTATCTTATTTTTGGCAAAAAATGTATTTGTTCTTCTGCCAAGCTTCTTGTAACTGAGTAAGGGAATGAAACTAACTTCTTTAATCCATAATCTTATGGTATAATGCAAGTCTTCATTTTTATTACCAGTGCTTTACTGTAGAAAGCTATCTGCTAAATAAATCAGGCAGAATACTACCAGATTAAGATATGGCGGCACGCATTGTCATTACATACACATGAAAAACATTGTGGAATAGACTGTAGCAGATCTTTAAAGCACAACTTTTAACACTTGGAATCCTGGCTTAAAGTTTGCCAAAGTTATGCAGCTTCCATCACTTTCTTTAAATGAAGTACAGTTGAAATGGCGTTTTCTCCAGAAATTTTCTAATTAACTTCAAATCAAGTTGCATTTTTATGTACACCAATGGTATTCCTGCCCCTTACATTACTTGGATCCATTTATTTTGATTACTGGTGTTACTTAAAGATCTGAAACCTAGCTATCTAGCTATGCAGCTTCTTATCAGGTGCTATTCACTCAGGCCTATTCACACAGACTATGACTGTCTGCATGCTCTTGTTCAAGTTAGCAATTTCCCACCTTCCCCTCACCCCTTTATGATGGATGAGTTCATCAAGCTATTATACCTGAAACAACTGCAAAAGTCAAAACAAATGAAGTTTTAAAGAGAAATTACAGTTACCAGTAAGTAACTTGATTATAATGGAGTATATCCTCAAAATAAAGAGGAAGAGAACATTCACTCTCTAAGGAAGGAAGAGTTCCAAGTTTGTATTCAGCACACAGCCTATTAATATGCACCTTCAGTTACTTTCTTCAGTAGTTCTCTTCAAATGCATAGCCACATCTCACCTATGATCAGATGGCTCAGTTACATTGCACACACCTTCCAGGAAGGGACACTCTCTATACCGAATGAGCTAATTACGTAAGCGGTTTGACATTAGAAGACACAGAAAATTATTAACATGGATAAGATGCCATCTTCTAGCCCTGATGCTAACCACATCTTACAATATTATCTTGTCCAAAAATAGACATCTACCACAGATTCATATTCCACAAAGGTTATGATGTAAAGGCAGCTTCTCCTCACTAACTCCAGGAGTTAAAAGTAAGCATTTAATCATTATACCAGCATCAAGGACATTTAGTGCAAGTCCCTTGATTGTTTGGGAGGGGGCGTGTGTATGCATGTGTGTGGTTTTCTTTTTCCTTTTCTTTGGGCCAGGAGGAGGGGGTGGGGGAGAGAGGGCATGGGGGATGTTGAAGTCCACCATCACTAGTGTTACTACGCACTGTTTACATCTTTCCTTTTTTGGTGCCTCCACTCATTTATATTGCTCCTAAAAAAATTAATGTTTTCAACTTAGAAAATACTACATAAAAGCGTATTTTTTATTTCCACATTTATTTACCTGTACTTCTACATCTAAGCAGTCTTGGACTAAAAAGAGGAGGTACAGAACAGACTTCAAGCACATAAAAGCCCACTGTACAGACGGAAGATCATTTCTCCTACCCAGAGTGGATAAGACAAACCATAACAAGCTCATAGCAAGGCAAGTAAGACAGAAGTTAAACATGGAGAAAGATGAGAGAGAACAAAACAGCACACATGCTTTCTAAAAGCAAAGGTAGTATAAGACTAGACCTAGTCACCTTGGAGAGTAAGTATGTACTAGATCACCTATGATCTAGTTTGTCCCAGGCCTATTTTTCCTAATGGTTTTACCTTTAGGAACTATCCCTAAAAATCAAAGTAAAAATTCTTCATTACAGTTACTGCTCTGCATTAATAACAATTGACAGTAACCATGCTTTAAACACACAACAGTAGTCAGTCACAAATCTGAAGAAGATGCACATTGCTGGTATTGAGTCTAGTGCCCATCTCATGACTAGACAGCCTTCTAAAAGTTTAACACCTTTGTACCCAAATAACACATGTACATCAGAAAATAAAGAACATGTTTGTATTCTTTCACTTCCACCTTTACAAAATTCTAGCAAACAGTTGCCCTTCTTCATGCTAAGTTTACTTATTTGGATGTTAAGCAATAAAACAAGGGTTGTCAGCAACAAATTACTCTGAAAGCAGAATAAACATGAAATATACCTTGCCTTTCAGATCTTAAAAAAGCCTTCTTGTTCAAGAAGTACCAGGGACCTCAGCTTCCATTTTGAAATACCAAATTGCTCCCTATAACTCAAGGTTCACATTCCAGGAAATGACTCAGACCCTTTCATACCTTTTAAGAAGGTCAAATCTTTGCAGTTCAGCATGTGCACTTTATTGTGGACACCATCACAAAGCAGACCAATCCATTCAGAACTGAGAAACTGTGATTTCCCCCTGCTCCATGTGACAGCATTGTACTGCCACACAGTATAGAATCCTTCCAGTTTCCTCTCCATACATACCTTTGCAGGTTTGTTGGTTTTTTTCCTTTCTTATCACTCAAGAAGATGAAGCTATTTTAGCAGTACAGTGACCAATGAAGAACTATTTATTCAAGAGTAGGTAAAGTCAAGTGGTGAGCAGGGCCAAATGACCTCCAGAGGTCCTTTCCAAACTGGCTTACTCTATGAGTCATGACAAGAGGCTTTTTTGGAGCAACTGAAGGCTACTATGGCTTGAACACCATCGCTAGTACTTCTCACACATCTTTAATATTGAAGTCCAGTATTAAATCACTGTGATTGACTTTGTTGATTATATCACCTAACTTTTCCATTTTTTCCTATATAAAAGTCTTCACTTCAGAAGTCGACTATCTATTGCTCTTATACATGGCAGTTTTCTGCCATATTTGTACTGAGTATGTTCATGAGTCAAGACTGGCAACAGTCAGTACATTGCAAGACAAGCCTTATTACAGACAGTGAGAGTAAACAGATTGGTTATGTGTGCTCGAACCCTGGCTGCCAGACAGAATTAAAGGAGAATATGACTGCATATTTACACAGTTAGATTCTACCAACTTGATGAGAAAAATTTTATCACATGGCAGGATTAAGAGAACAATTGCTCTTCAAAACTAAACTTCGCACTAAAGTAACCATCACTGCTATCTGAAAGCATGCAGTGGAGAAGCTAGTTGACAGTGCTGTTTTTCACACTGACTGTACACTTGATATCATGTGTAGCTAGAAATTTTCTATTTACAGAAGATTGCTGAATTCATGTTTTAAAGTTAATCGTTTTGTTAAAAAAGACATCCGGAAACAAGGAGCTACATAAAAGCATTTTGTCATACTTGATCACCAGTGAGAAGTCTGAAAATAGTTTTTGTCCTTGAGAAACACATTATTTCATGCAAATCGAAAAAGTATCAGGAGGGAAAAGAGTTAATGTGTCTTTGTTTTGCAGTTACCAACCTCATGTCCCAAATTAGAACTTAGCTATGAAAATGCTCACCAAGAAGTTGATTCATATACTGCCATAAATCTGCTATGATATTATATAGAGATTAAAATATTAAGAGCAAATTCAAAGTAAGTATTACTTCTTCAGAAAAATAAACCCACTGACCCAAAGGTAATCTGTTACCCTACCAAAAAAATCAGATGTACTACTACCTTCAGAGTCAGTACTGAATGGGGCGGTGACAGCTTGATGAAAAGTTTCCACTATTAAGAATGTCACAGAGTCCACAAAGTGTTTTATAGGGAGTGTTACTAATTTGATAGGTGATGAACACGACACAGATCATCCAATAGGCCAATGGGAGATCCCAGAAACATTCCAGGTTAAGTTTTTGACAATGTGATAGTACATCATGTTGTACGACTTTGGGATTTGATTATACTTTTTCACAATAATTTAGTCTCAGTGTGACAGAAGACAGACCCGTGATAAGACGTGTTCTACATGATGCTTACTAATTACCTTGTTAGAAAATACAGCATGGCCTATAAATATAAGATTAACACAGATAGTTCTGAGATTCATTTAAGCTGCAAATTAAGTACAAACATGTAGGTTAGTCAAACAATAACTTTCCTACTATGCTTCAGCTTCATTGCTTAGAAACAAAAAGTATTTAGTTAGGTTACCTTCCTGGATTGTCTCAAAGCAAATAACTGTACTTATCATTGATGTAAGGACCCACATAAAAATTCATCATGGCTTCATTCATGACATTAAAGTCAACTGTATCACGTTTTTGCTAAACTGCTGCAGAAGGACTACAGTGTCTTTGTTGCCTATAGCTTTGGGCCTCAATTTTAGGAATGACTTTATAAGAACAAGTTTTCATTACAATTTTTCTTCTATAATATTTGCATTCTGGGTTTGAAGAAAAACAGTCAAAGTGCAATATAAAAAAGAAAATAAAAAATGAACTTGTGCATGATTCCTGATAGAGAATGACAGTTCTGATTATTCATTTACTGGGAAGATACAGGTTGTTTCCGTAATGGTCACTTTGGCCTGAAGAACTTTTGCAAGACATCAAAAGACTCCATTTTCATAAGCCTCTTACTCAACAGGTCGGCACTCCTACTGAAGTAGATCTGCTATATTAGTAAGTAGTAATGCCACACTGTGGATGACCTACAATTTTTCTACTAACAGCTAAGACCTGTTTAGGCTCCTACCTATGGAGCCATCTGGAGACTAAAGAACATTCAGACTTAAAGTTGTCAATTCAAGCTTACTACTCCCAATTTTTTCAGAGACACTGCAGGAGTTGGGGGCGGGGGTGGGGAGGGACATCAGATTACCTATACTTCTACCACAACAACAGGATACACCAAACAATAAAAACTAAAAATACCATTCCATTTTAAGATCAAAAACAGCGTATATACAGAACCAAGCCATTCACAATCAGCTACATTTTACAAATATAGAAACTATTACAAGTTAATAGAAACTATTACAAGTTAAAAACATGTAAGTTTCTGAAAACTAGAAGTATTAGGTACAGTATTTACTCACCAGAATACTGCTTTTAAACGTCTTAGTTCAAATGTAACATTGTTAAAATATTAGCTGCAAAAAATGAAATACTAATATTTTCATAAATACATTTCATTCCTATCAATATTTATTAAATAGGATACCAAACAATAGAAAGGTAGTTATTTTTCAAGAACTGCTTTCATGTTCATTATGCATATTATTAAATATATATAAAATAAAATAAATTTTAAAACTTTTAGCATAATGAAAAACTTAAAAACCTCACAGATCTGTTTGGGCAGAAATCAAATACCAAAAAACACCCCTGTATAATTAGAAATCTAGTCTTGGGGGTTGGAGGGAAGAAAGAGAGAGAGAGAACTGGAGAGAAGAGAATATACCAGAGATACACAGAAGTAATCACAGCAATGCTTGCTAGCTTTTAAAGCCTTACAAAGAAAGTATATCCACAATCACAGTTCCCCTAAGAAAAGCTTGTAAAATTAATTTAAATTTAAATCACCAGAATTCCTGTTCTTTCTCATTATGAAGGATGTACTTCGTATTTGTCAGGTGGTAACTACTCAACTCCTCTTTCTGACAGCCTTTAAAGCACCAGGAAGTTCAATATTCATAACACACACAATACATGAAGTGTGGAAGTTATCCTGTTTGAGTGAAGTTTTGTGTTACATTGTTAGAACCTCTGGATCAATATTATGTCTGCTGAACAAGGCAGAAAGAAAAAAAAAAAAAACACACACACTGAACAGTCTTTCGGGGAAGAAAAAAAAACATTTCAAATTAAAATTATTATTGGATTGCTGCACATAATAAAACCACCCTCAAAACAAACTGCACACACACTAAAAATGTTCCCAAGTTGCATGCCAGACTTACAGAATAAATTTAGGCCAGTACCAAGCACTCATTTCTTCTCCGTGTGTAAATGCGACACAATCAGGCCTCACATGCAGGCCTCTCTCTCCAATACAGGCAGGACCTTTGTTCGATACGTCGATGTTTTTCCCCCAAAGCCCTTGACATAACTTTCCATTCTTTCCCCTATTATTTTCCGGTTCACAGTCTAGACTTTCGGACTCCCGTTCTGTGAAAACCCCTGGCTGTCGAGAAAGCCAGTGCACTAGGAAGGGGGGGAAGGGGGAACAATAAAAAAGTTGAACAGCAGAAAGACGGGCCTACAGGTCTGGCGAAAGCCCCGGTATCGGTTTGTTTCCCAGCCCCAGATAACCAGAGCAGTAACCAGGAGGCGGTCGGCGTCAGTGCTACCAGCACCTCAAAACTTCTCCCACTCCCCAGCCCCCCCCGCCCGCCGGGGAAGGGGAAGGAGGAAGAGCCAGGCAGGAAAGGCAGAACCCAGCGTTTGATCAGCCTCCAAGTACGACGCATTATGCAAGCAAACGCGAGGACCGGGCAACTTGCTTCTTGACTGAAAGCAACAAAAACATCAGCTCTAAAACATTAACTGCGAAAATAACCCCTCTTGTGGGTAGCCACCACTGTAACTCCGACCCTGCAGGCGCCTCCATTCTCTGCCCACCTTCTTCCTCCCCCCATCCAAAAGCTTGTGAAATATGGACGTCGGCCGATTATTTAGCATTTTTATCGAGCCAGGCAGGGGGCAAGGAAAGAGGAGTATGCTCAATTTTTTCCTTTAAGAAATTCGATAGCTCCCTCAGGAAAAAAAAAAAAAAAGGGAAAAAAAAAAAAGAAAAAAGGAAAGAAAGAGCCATGAGGGAAAAGGGGGCCAACCAGAGTGGGGGAGGGAGAAGACGGGGAAGGGCATACAAATCGGTACGGCAGTGTCAACACTGACACTGCCCTTTTGTATCAGCAGCTACACAGGGCCTGCAGAGGAGAGGCCGCGCTCCCCCCACACGCCGGGCAGCCCGAGCGAGGCGAGGCGGCGGGCAGCAGCCCTGCCCGGCGCCGGGGGGAGAGGGGATGTCCCCAGAGCGGGCTCCGGTGACTGCCTGGCCATTTTGTCAGCTCCGTTTCCACCCCTTCCCTCCTCGGCGAGGGCCCCCTCCCCTCGCCCCATTACACACCTCCAGCCCCCCCACACACATACACACTCACCAGCGCGGCGTCGCGTCGCCCCCGTCCCCCCCCCAACCCCCCCATCCGCAACAATGCTCCGGGATGGCGCAGCTCCCCTCCCCCTGCCCCGGGCCGCCGGGAAGGGCAGCTCAGCTAATGCCGGAGATGACACAACAGGCCCGGCCGCCCGGCCCAGAGGCTGCCGAGGGGCCCAGCGCCACACCGCCCCGCGCCCACCTCCCCGGCGCCCCCTGAAAGAGCGGAGGGGCCCTGGGTACCTAGTTTGTCCCGATGCGGCCTCCGCAGACGCTCCGTGCCTCCCCTCCTCCCGGCAGCAGCCGCCTCTCTTCCCTTCAATTATCAGCTGAAGCCGCAGCACCGAGCAGCGCCTCGTCCGCCGCCTCCGCCGCCGAACCCCTTCCAGCGGCGCGAGGGGGAGGCTGGGGGACTACTTTCTCCCGGCGCCGGGGCCCCGCCGGGGCCTGCACGCCCCCTGGGCCGACGGGCGGCCCCTGCCCCGGCTGCCGCCCCCCACGCAGCCCCCGCTGCCGCCGTGTGCGCGCCCCGCTCCCTGCGCTCGGTGGGGTCGGCGTTCGGCCGTCAGTATCCTTCCGCCGGGGTCGTCACCCCTGGGTCCGCGCGAGTGTCTCCCCTCGGGTGCGGGCGGGGGGCGCGGGAGGGGGGTGGAGCTGGCGGGGGAGCGGGGCTCTGCCGGCGGCGGGGGCGAAGACCCTGCCCGGCCACCGCGTTCCTGCCGGCCCTGCTCCTTTAAGAGAGGGCTGGGCTCCCGGTGACCCCGCGCGATGTCCGCCTCTTCCTGGTTGCCATAGACACCGCCTTCCAGCGTCCCAAAATGGCGTCGCTGCTGCAGGAGGAGGTGTTCGAGACGCGCGGGCAGGCCCCGGCCCCCAGCAAGGACTTCTGCCAGTTGCTCGTCACCCGGCAGGAGGTGGGTGCCGGGCTGCCCGCGGGCGGGGAGCGGCGTCTGCTCCGCAGTTCTCTTCCCCTCACCCTATGGTCGCCGCTTCTTCCTCCGCCCGGGAAGCAGGGCGGCTGGGGCCTGCCCCGGCTCCTGAGGCAGCAGCGGCTTTAGAGAGGGCCCGTCCTCGGGGGAGGGCGGGTGAGGAACGGAGGGGCTCGCAGCGCCATGCCGGGGAAGGGCGGGGGTTGCCCATTAACGCCGCCAGGTAGCGACCCGGGAGGCGTTTGGCCTCCTGGGGGCTGGGAACGCCTCGCTGCAGCCTTGGGATGTGGTGTCGATAAGTAGCTGGGGAGCAGGTAAGGGTTTGCTGCCAGAAAAGGTTATTTCCTAGCATAGGTGAAAGCATGTCTGGACGAGGAGTCTCTGTATGGGGGAGATTCATTCTATCTAGAGTATCCCGAGCCTGTGGGAAGGGGCTCTGAGTGAGGACCAGAGGAAGGGAGGGAAAAAAGATCCTTCATAAACGGTGAGTTAGTAGCCTTGGGGAAAAAGTATATACACATCTGTGACTTTGTAACCTTAAAACAAACTTAAGTCTACTCTCAGAAATGCCTCACAAATAAATGAGATAATAACAACATTTAAGGTAAATAAATAACAAATCCTTAAGTAATGTCACAGTATTTCTCCTAAGGAAAGACAAGTTTAGCTGCACACTCAAAGTAACTAGACTTAAGCTGGGGGCCTAACGTCTCATTCCAGGAAAATAAAATTAAACTGCCCATCTGGGAATGGGAAGACTGTGTGTATTTTCCGTATGTTACCTGAAGATGTTTAGGTGTCCTGCCTTTATGACTGTGTACGTAACTGGTTTTCCAATCAGGGAAAAGAGCAATGTTAAATATCCTGGAGGAGATTTTTTTGAACTTTTTTGGAAATATGCTGCAAAATGTGCTATATGAACATTTTTCAGAATAATCTGATAGTAATCATTGATGGGGAATATTTGAGAGTAAACAAATGAGATTTAATAAATCTGATTATGAGTAAGGTTATAAAATAAAAATGCAAATCTATAATTTTTGTTTGCTTTTGACCTATTTTTGAGAGGGTTGACTTCGTATGTATAAGAGATGAACATAGATGCTTGTCTCAGGCCGGACATACTGATTTAGGTTGTGAAGTTTCAGAAATTTTTCTGACAAAGTTTTTAAAATGTCTCACCGGAACAAAAAAACAACACTTTTTGAAACTAGGAGGAAGTTTTTGTTTTGTTTTCCCAAAGTAAACTAAAATAGTGAACATATTTTCTTCCAGGGATGAGGGAATTGTCAGGTTTATAATTGAGAAATTAGAGGGAGCGGGAGGTGACAGACTGAAGTTCAGCTGCAATTCCAAATGATCTGTGTTCTGTATATTATATGGTCCTTCTTTTGGTCCCTCTGGTGCAAAGATTTTCTTTTTAAATCACTAGGTTCTTTAGCAGTTTCAGAAGGGGTTTTGGTTTCATTCTCCTCAAAAAAATTTTTTAAGGTAGATCTGACAAGGCAACCTTAGGGAGCTTTGAGTTCCACCAAAATTGAGAGTAATTACGGTGCTGCACAATAGCGGGGAAATAAGGGCTTTTCTGTAGCTGAAGTCGTGTAATGGGCCTGTCCCATTGACCTTATGGGAATCATATCAGTGCCGTGCTTTTTTGTGGAATATGTAATTGAGTGTTACGGGTTTTTTACCATTCATTTTTGCACTCAGATAATAAAAATAAGATGTTCCTTATTATTATTATCTTCAGTTTTTTAATTCTCATATTGGTTTCCTGTCAAACACTTCAGATATCTATTTTTGTTTTTTTGTTTTGGTTTGCCCAAATATATCCTTAAAACAAACCAAAGTCAGTTAACATAAACTGTGCAAAAAGCTTTGTAGCTCTCAGTGGAAGTAAGTTAAAATTATTCTGTAAATGTTTATTGTACAAAAGCATTACCAGGAAGTTAGCATCATTGAAAAAGAACTGGTTTGGATTATTTGAAAAATTTCATTTTGATTTTATGACCATAAGATCATTTGAGTATAGTGCAGTGAACATATGTATTTGAATATATCACTATATCCTCTGAAGGTGATGTATCTGATTCCAAGCAAAACTTCCCAATTCAATCACATTTGAATTCACTATTGCTGAAAACAACTAACTTCACATAAGTAATCTCTGCAGTTTTAACTGCTGTACACGTAAAATTTCTGGATGCTAGTTGGTTTTTCTGCAGGCTATGGAGTCTTCTGAGAAGAGATCTGTGTCAAAAATAGTAATTGAAGGTATATGCATCACTAGTGTGCCAAGTTATGTATCATGTAAAATATATTTAGCCATGCTGTGTTAGCATCTGGGAGGCCTAGTTGTTGGTTCATATTTCCAGTATGCTATTTTACAGTCTCCTAATAAATAATAGTCATTGCCTGAAAGACCTTACAGTCTAAGCCTCCAACCTTGCACATAGTTACATGAATGCTGAAATTTGCTACTTTGAATAGTCCCATTCTTCAAAGTCAATGGTTTGAAAACAGTCCATAGTTTTTCTTAAAGGCAAAAAGGGAGTTTGTGGCTGCATGGTGGATTTGTATGAAGGCTCCCATATTTCTGAGAGTGTTGCCCTACTTTGAAGGGTCTACTTGGGCTTTACATGAGCAGTAAATTCAACTCCTTCAGGATGAAGTTATTAATTTACTGGGCATGTCTTATGCAGCTCCAGAGTGCAGGTACCTGTGGTCATGGCCAGGATTTCCAGGTATCAGATGACTATCAAGTCAAACTGTCATAAAACCAGAAATCCTGTACAAATACAGGTGGTTTTAAGAATGTGTTAGGGCAAAAAATTTAGTTGGACAAGAAAGCCATATCTGGGGGGAAAGCAAGTCCATGGCAGCAGGCTTTGTGTTCAAACAAGCCATGTGAAATGTCTGTGGCTTTTGTTTAGCTTTTTCCCTCTTTCTAGGGAATTGACATCTTTCTTCCGTCATGCAATCTGATATGTTAGGGATGTTCTCCGGAATGCATTTTTGAAGTCTGCTACTGCCTCAAGATCAGTACAGTAGGCCCAAACTATTGTATATTGTATAACTAAAAATAAATGAACTGGAATTGCTGTAAATTAAAAGAAAGGAGGTCTCTGAGAGCAGACTTAAGCATACATTAAGAAGTTTGCTGCAGCTAAGTATAGGACAATAGTCAAATAAAGAGGACAAGACAGACAAAAAGACTACCTAGGGTGTGATACCACAGGGGCATGCATCCTAGCTGTAAGCATGTGAATTATTTTATTATTGCAAAAATAAATTGGAAAGCATTTATTTATTACTTTCAATATTGTCAATTGTAATAATAGCAAGGTGTACTTCAGCATGCATGTTTGTGTTTAACTCAAATCTAGAGAAACTAGGACACCTGGAAAAAGGAAAGCAAGGCCAGCTGCAGGCAAACAAGGTATTTGAAGCAGACAAAAGCAGAGGCTACTTTGAACTCCTATAACCAATCAAATACAATAGTAGTTGAAAAAAAATATCTAGAAATACACCCACTTGTCTGTGTGGATGTATTTGTGTCCAAAATGTGACAAGGAGACCCTGAGGTAACTTTTTGTTTTGCAGCAAGAGACAGCTTCCATCCCAGATACAAATTCAATTTCAATTACATTTCAAAATTAGAGCCATTAATCAGGACTTTATAAACAAAGGTATTGACTACTCAGTGGCAAGCATGCACTTCCATTGAGAAGTTAGGAAGAGAAGATTATCAACTAGTTTCTGCATAAGCTACTTCAAGGAGGAAGCGTAAGGAGAAGGGGAGAGCCTTGTAACTCATTGCAAATAACTCTTCTAAAAGTAGACTGTGTAGAGGTACAGATGCATAAGTGAGTATTCATGGAATACAGTTCAACCAGTTGGATTGTGTAGAAGGAGAGATCTTTTGAACCATCAGTGTAAAGAATTTTTTTTCAAGTAGCTATTTTAAGGCTGCAATCATAACTTTACAAATGCAGGGAAACTATCCCACATATTTCCCCTGTGTGGGCATCTGCCAGTCCCACTGCAGAAATATAAGATTGAAAGACACAAGGTCATCAAGTCCTAGTCCCTGCTGTTTCATCCAGCCACATAATAGATCTTCATAGTATAAATGGGACTTGATGTGTTTCAAAGGTAGTGAGGCTTTTTTTGCCTTGCTATTTCACACAGAACAACTGCTCCAGATCATCACTTTTCTGATGGCTAGAAATGCAGTTATACAGAATAATTTACAGCTTATTTTGTGTGTGGATATCTTCTAGCTTGAATACTGCCCTTGTGTGTGTGTGTGTGTGTGTGTATAATGTTATATATATTTAATAAATATGCCCTCTTGATAAGGTTTGTTTTTGTTTTTCAGTCTCCACTTGTGAAACAGACTTTCTATTTCCTGGTCACATCAGTAACTTTTTGCTGCATTTCTTCCCATTAGAACTTTTGTTCTTGATAATAATAAGTCTTATGAGTGTACGAGTGCCATGTGCAAAGGCATTGTTACTTCCCTGTGTCTTCTGGAAAATTCTATGTGATTTAAATTTTAGGATTGTATTTAACTTTCTCTACCAAAATCACATTAGTGACTCTTGATCATCCTTTGATCATTATTATTCCAATGTCTTTCTCCTCCTCTGTCAACTTTCAATTTATAACCTTTTGGTTTATGGCAGAAATTATTTCTAAATGAATGACTTTGCCATTTGTACCTTTCAATTTCTATTTTTTTTTTTTTTCCCCCTCCAGGAGTGCCTTGAGTTGTTATTGAAGGGAAGTTGGTGTGCATGTACATACTAAATAGAAAAACATGCTTGGCCATAAAATGTGTACTAGGAATCCTGCTAGAATTCATGGGAACAGTGGGTAGTTTTTGTTTTGTGTGAGCGCATGTAATATTACATAGAATGGGAATCTTTTTTAACTCAAGACTGACATCAAGGATGGCAACTTGTTTAACATACCTTTCCATCTACCTTTCACTGTACACATTTTTCAATCACTCTTGAAATGCCAACTTAATATTTGATATGCCAGTTATAATTTGTCAAGGTTTGTCACAAACAATAGACATTATCTGTTGGTACGAAGCCAGCAATAAATCATATGGCTTCCAACATTAAACATAAGATGACTTGAGATAGCCACACAAATAACCTTTCAAAATTTCAAAATAAAATTTCTTATAAATTGTCTAACAGATGATAAGTACAGATTTTGAAAAGTACAAGAGGGGAATCCGTATGGTGGGGTAGTGTAGAAAAGGTCGGTCACTCATTTTGGTCAAACAAGGAATATAGACACACACACACACACACACACACACACACACACACAAAAGTCTGGTGCTTAATCTGCTTATAGACAGGCTGATAACTAGAAAGATGAGGCTAGTAACAAAAGAAACGTAATGGGAAAATGATCCACTGAACGTGTAATTAATGCTAGCATCTGTCACCATTTAATGAATGCTGCACTAATCAGAGGATTTTGTCATGTTAGTAGAATGTTTAGCTACTTACCCATAAAAGGCAGTCATCATATGTATACAAAACTAACATCGTCCTGTGCAATATTCCAGATATGATCTGCTCATATAGCAGTCAGGATAACTGAATTTTATTGTTACGTAACGGCAGAATTGTATGTTTGGTCAGAGATCAGCAGCTAGATTCTCTAACAAATATATACAGGACATTTAGATGAGCAAATAGTGTAAGTAAGTAACTAGGCAAACAGTTCTGATGACTGTTCTTGTTCTTTATCCATCATTGCTTGTATTGTTTAGTGTTCACTTCCACATCTTCAATCAGTTTCTGATTAAATCAATATATTCTGAGCACTGCATATTATTTTGGATGCTGAGAACTACAATATTTTCTTAACAGATCCTGTAATTAATTGTTTTTATTTTAAAAATAAAGTTTTCTGGCTTTTTTAGATGTAAGTAAAAATTCGGAACCTGCGGCATGTAAATCTTGCATTGTCAATAAAATTTCAATTTTAGAAGACATTAATAAGTAATTGTTCTACTAGTTGTGGGCTGTTTGTTTTTCAGTTTTGAATACCTTCAGGCTCTATTGAAACCTGCAAGGATAGTTCCTCCATTTGAAAAATGGTACTATAAAGTTAACTAAGTGTTGCCTTTGTATCTTGGGCTTGTTTTTAAGTCTTAATGATGACACGATATAAACCTATTTGATTGACAGAAGATGCCATTTGAAGTGCTTAAACCAGATGGATTGGGAAAAAAAAATAACAGATGTTATTATAGTAATTAAGCTGAAATTAATTTCATGTTATACGAAACATTTTTTTTGCAAGATAAGTCTGATTTTAAGTAAAGATCTGTGGGAGATGAACCTTTTTCAAAGTCATACTATTTTATTTGCATTTGAAACCTGAAGGATGCCATACCAGTTATTGCCTAGCTGGGCCAATTCTATTCAAGTCTCTTCTTTGACATTTCAAACTGAGAATTTGAGTTCTTAACAAACCAAAAAAGTGCACAAATTTCTCTAAAGGGGGTTTAAAAACCGATAGTTTTGTTGTGAGCTATTTGCGTAGAGGACTTTAATTGCATAAAACTAGCAACTTTTTGTTGTTCTTGTATTAAATTAGAATAATTTCAAGCATAGTTTGATGACTTCAGGAGAAAGAAGCCATTTTGCTCCAGGTCAGGAAATGCTCTGTTATGCTGAAAAAGTGTATTTCCAAAATAATTGAACACTTTCATGGTATATGTATCACACAGTATTAAGCAATTATTATCAGGAGAATGTTTGTTAAGGCTAAAATACATAGGGAAATCGCCTTTGCTTTTTTGCTGTCTCTAATTCAGATATCTAAGTAAACAGTAGAGCTGCTTGGAAAATGGAAACAGTTTCTCTGGGGAAATAATGCTGTATTGGAAATACATGAATATTGTTGTCGGGTGTTTCTGCCCAAAGCTAAAATACGTTCGTTTAGCAATGTTGTGATGTTGTGTTATAGTTTGGATGCCTGATAGTATCTCTCACTTCTTCCATAATGCGCCACCTCCGGATTTATGCAGTTGCTAGATCTTACCCATAAGGTACTGGGGAAGATTTGGGAATTCTTTGGTCATGCTGCAATATTAAAGATGTAATCCAGCACAAGAACCCAACTGACACAGGAAAATTTGGGCTTTTAGCAACTGAAATGCAATTTGTGATGTGTTCCAGTAGCAATGTTGGCATTTCTTCATTGGTGGATCAAGGTTTCTCTGCAGAAGGCATCACATACAGCAAGATAAGTGGTGGTTTTTTCCTTCCCAAAAGACTCAATTCTCTCATTCTTTGGGTTGTTGTTTTGGTTTTTTCCCCACAAACATTACTAAATGCTTAACCCTGTGAAACATTAATTTATGAATTTGACATTAGAGGTATAACTGATAGTCCTGAAGTGGTTATTACTTGTGAAGTTCAGTTGTTTGTGGGCCTATGATAATTCAGTACATGTGGGCTTATAAAATTACTTTTTCAATAGTGGTTGAGCTGTTATTTCAAGATGCATTGGAATATTGTCATATCAATTTCAATTAAGGTATATTGTGGTGAAACCCTGGAACAGGTTGCCCAGAGAGGTGGTTGATGCCCCATCCCTGGAAACATTCGAGGTCAGGCTGGACGGGGCTCTGAGCAACCTGATTTAGCTGAAGATGTCCCTGCCCACGGCAGGGGGGTTGGACTAGATGACCTTTAAAGGTCCCTTCCAATCCAAACTATTCTATGATTCCATGTTAAAGATGATAAAGTAATTTTAGTTAATTCTCTGTTACTGTTATTTGCTATTAATCTGGTTTTCTGTATCACTAGTAGCCTACGGGTGACTTTTTTCTTTTGTCTAGGCTGGTTTTTGTCCACTTGTAACTAGAATACAGACAGCAGTATCGCACTGAATTGCAATGTTGAAGCTCCCATTTTATTTTATGTTTTATGCATGGCTTTAATATTTGTGGCTTTCTTCAAAGGTATCATGCTCGATCTAGTTCTACCTGCCAAGAATGATTTTCAGGTCATGAAGGTGTAATAGTTTCTCAAGGTAAGCAATCACCACTATCTTCTGCTTAGTTGAGTAAATGTTTCCTACTGTTCCTGAGTGTCTGTTGTTTACATGTTCATTATTGTCGGTGCTTGTTCTTGCAGAGGAAGATTTAGTTGTATTCTTCGCTTGCCTTACTTTAGGTAGTACAGCCCTTATCCCTGTTGCTCTCTGTCTTGGGAAACGTCAGGAGTAATTCTACTTTTGTGTTCCCAAGGTAAGTTTGTGTTCCTATCTATTGTCTTGTTTCCCTTCTTCCTGCTTCGAGTTAGGAAAATAATTATTTCTTCTTTTCTGTTGCCTTTATTAACCAAGAGCAATTTTCCTTATTTCATTTTCCACATACACAGCAGTATTCATCATGAAGAACCATCAGATACATTCACTTGACTAGGTGTACCATATATTTATACTTTGTTCATTTATCAAAAATCAATTAAATGCACTCAATAATGTGTTCAAGGGAAGGAAGAAGGAAAGAATAGTAGAAGGCAAAGCTAGAAAAGGGTCAGGATTTTTATCTCAACGTGTGCTAGACTATGAAAGGTCTTATCTAAAGATGCACCAGCGTAATTTAAAATTTGTTTTTAAACAAACTTGCTAAAGCTGGTCTAAACGGCTCTATGGATGCTTATTGTAAAGGTTTACTTGATTTTGATTGGGTATAAACTAAGTCAATTTGTGTTAAACTGAAATAGGCCTAAATTAAACCAAAGTAAAAGTGCCTGCACCTTTTGGATGGACTTCACTAAATTAGATTAAAATTGTGCACTGGGTGCAACCAGGGTAAATGTCATTTGTTGGATGAAACCTGAATTAGACAAATTATCTGCAGAAGTGTAGTAACTAGAAGAATGCATGCTAGTGCACAGTAAAATGATCAAAATCATTTGTCGAAAAAGGCAAAATGATACTGTAGAGGCAGAAGCCTAGGAGAGTGTCTGAAGCTAGAGTTCTAAATAACATGATAGGATGGTAGTGAATAATAGAGTGAAAGGAATGGCAACAGATGGGGATTGCAAGCAAGAGAAGCTGTGTAGCTGGAAAGCATCAAAAGAGCAAGCAGATACTTGTGACCAAAAGTGCAGTGTATGTTTTTAATATACATGGACATCAAATTATCATGACAGCTGATAACGAAAGGATAGATTTCAGCATTCACTAAGTTGGTGCTGCAGCTGAATTGTGCAGTTGTTCCTTCCTATGCAGTTTACAATGAGACTGAAACCTACAGGTAACAAGTGTTAAGTTTAATGTAAAGCAAGTAGTTAAAATTGGACTAGACAAAATTAGTGTTTGAAGAAACAGAAGGTGGAAAAAAAAAAACTTGTCAGAGAGCATGCTACCTGTAGTACTGAGTTGGTAATTGATAGAGAAAAAGGACATACTTGTCACCACAGCTTTTTCTGAAAACTGGAGACACAGGTAGGAATCACGTATATCAGAATGCCTGCACATTGTGATGAATTCTTTAGTGTTCCTGTCATATGATCAGATGGAATTAAAACTGTAACTAGACAGCAAGGGAACTTTGAAAAACACATTGAGAGTGTTAGTCTGTTCTTAAAAACTGTGATGAGATTTCAGGGGCCAGCACAATAGATGTTTCTCAGAATTTAGAGTAAGAGATGTCAGTGCTGAAAATGAGCTGACCTCATAAGAATATAGGAAAACAGTTTTCAGCAGATATTAGACTGGTTGCAGATATATACAAATCAGGATGATAAGAAGTATCCAAGAAAGGAGCAGTGGTATGATTGAACTAAGACTTCATCTGTAATAAAAAGGATTGCCAGATATATGCACATGCCCTGCTAAAGAAGATGCATATTCCCTAGAAAAGGACTTCCGTTGTAACACTGCTGTACTATAGGACTTTTATACACATAGGAGGGAGTCTTACTGTTCTGTTGTTTGGGTTTTTTACTCTAATGAAGAAAAAAAAAAAGAAGGAATTTAAAGCATAGGCTAGACCTGAAATTGTAACAAGGAGGACCTTGAAACTGAAGTAAGGAGGATGAAACTAAAAGAAATGAAACCTGTCAGTGTCTCAGCCATCTAGAAAGGAATGTTATGTCTTGCACATCCTTTGTTCTGTTAAATAGTGGAATAATCTTTTTGTGGCAGGGACACGGTCTTACCTAGATCTACCTGTTTAATCACGTTAATAAATGGCAAGTATCATGCTCATAATTGAAGACTCTGATCCTCAATAGTAATTTTTTATTCCCTCTGATAGTGTTGCTTTCCCCTCAGCACATACCCCCCTCCCTTTTGCATTGTCTCTCATTCTTCTGCTCTTGTATTGTTTCCTCTGATCTGTGTGCACAAGTCTGTATGAAGGTAGAAGTTAGCCTCCAAAGCACCTGTGCTGTAAGCATCTGTGATAAAGATCTTTAGCTCCTTTTTTTTTTTTTTTTTTTGCTTATTTTTTTGCCTTGTTATTTGTATTTTTTTCCCCATGCAAGCTCTGGGAAAGCCAATGAGGAGAGATACTAATATAGGAATAACCAGGTATGTAACTGAGAGGAAGGACAGAGACCATATCAAGGCAGCAGATTGCTTGCTCAAACATAACTGCTGCATTCCCCAAAGGAAAAGACAATTATTTTTTCCAAGCTTTTTATTCCATCTTCCTCCTGTATTTTACTAATATGTACTTTAAGTGGAAGCCTTTGTAGTCACGCACACACACACGCAGAGCTAATCCCTGAGCTGAAGTGGGTTGATGTTTATGAGTGAAGTGGGGGAAAAATTAAAAGCTTCTTAGTTGCTACATATGAAATTTTGGAATTGTGACATTTCTTTTCTCCTCCATGTACTTGAAATATTTGTTAATAGCAACTCACGAAACAGTTTGCATTGACACCAGGAAGTCATCTTTCTTTCCATATGCCATTGTCTTTACACTTGTACTCTACAGCAGTCACTGTATTATTTTTGTTTGCTGACTAAATTGTTTTATCTTTTCTTGCTATTAATAGTAATATTTTTTTCTCCCAAACCAAAGCAGATGTAGGGGCGGGAAGTATGTGGGCTTGCATGATGACTATTGTGATCCTGAGAAGAATCTGTACAAACTTTCAAGTACACACTATTGTCCAAAATTTCAACCTGATGGTCTGAAAGAACTTTTTTTTTCTTGTAGAACAGTTTCTTTAGCACAGCATATTAAGTTTTGCACTTTGCTATATCTGAACTGGACATCCTATAGAAAGACTGAAAAATAGACTATGTCAAATAAATGCCAGAGAGACCTGATTTTTTTTTTTCCCTCTTCTCATGAGTGCACATGGGAAGGTAACTATTATCCTGTACAGATGTGATCCTATTAGTGTAGACAAAATAGTAATTTGTGTAACTTCCTGTACTATAGCAAATGCAAACATAGAATTTTGTAGCAATTGTCAAATGAAGCACAGGTGTTGCAAGCCCTACTTTAAATATGAAAAAAGATAATAATTTGCCAGAAGAAGAGCAAAAAGCATCCAATTTCACAGACATAGCAGGCAGCAACTAGTACCTATTTGACTTCATATTGTGCATGCCTGAAATGTGGAATGGCATCAGTGTATGAGGTTAGTTTAATTTCAGTTTGATGAACTCTTGTACTGTTGCAACCAGATGTGGTTCATTTTTTGTTCTTATGCCTAGAAAGTTTTCCTTCAAAGACTTCTGGGAACCCTAAATAAATGAAGGCTTCATTAACTGCAACCTGTTGACAGTCCATTTTACCTTCTTACACAGGTCAAAACCTGCCAACAATTTTGAGGTACACAAGTATTATTTCCCCCACACCCCTTGAAACCAGTGTAGTTCATTCTGCCAGGTTTCATTTGCTAGTGAACACTGTTCACATTCTTGCATATTAACCAAATCAAGACTCTCAAAATAATCTCCTTCGGCCAATCATAGCAAAGCAACAGCTTTAATTGCAAATGTTCAAAATCAAGCAGAAAAATAAAAGTTTTATTTAAAAAAAAAAAAAGAAAGAAAGGAAAAAAGGTCAAAGCAATCATAACAATCAACTCTGTTTTCTTCTGTACTTCCATCTCTCTGTATGATTAAAAACTTCAGATCACACAACCCTTCCTGAATCCATATTTCTCTAAGACTGTAGGAAATGTGCTATAAATTGTAATAGTTATGAAATAGTTTCTAGAATCTGTAATTAAGACCACTGGATGTTTGTTAAAGAAAACAGTTGCAATGGAAGTAGCACAGCTGGTTTGTTTTGTTCTGCAAGCTATATAGGCTAGAGAAGCATTATTACTTTCTAGATCTTCCCAAAGAAACATGCAGGTCTGCAGTTTGTACATGTGTTGTACCTTAACAGCATTATGTGACTATTCCTCACTGCCTTGAGATTTACTCTAAAAGTAATTGAAGTAGGTCTTAAGTTTTAAGTGCATTATAAATGTTCTAATTTTAACTCAAATGTATTCTATATACTTCAATAAACTGAAGAGTTTATTACATTTGAATTTCAGTATTCAGTATTACATTTGAGTATCAAGAAGAAGAAATAATGGTGAACTGTGAAGATGGTCATTTAATCCAGATAAACCAGTCTTCTCTTTACATTGCTGCTAACTTACAAGAACTGCTTTTCTTATGCAAATATTAACATCCGTATTTATGTACACTTGTGTTTATTGATTACTATCTGAAACTTCAGAGTGCTGATTTTTTTTTTAATAGAAACCTGTTATAAATGGCAGGAGGCACAAATATATACAAGTAATGGTACTTATACTACTTAATTAGTCAGAGGACAGGTGGGACATTGTCCCTGAGTAGCCAGTCAGAAAGTAAAAGAATATTTAAGAAGTGACTGGATAGCAGCAATAAAAGCTTGCCTGCTCACTAGCCTAGCACAGTTGGAGACTTGCTTTAATTGGTGAACGTATTAAGTCTTTCTATTGATGTAGTGTAATTAGGAGGGAGCGTGGTCTTGCTGGTTAGGTTGTTTAACTTATTGTATTTTATTCCCTTCAGTTACAACTATTTTCACAGCAATAGCCATTGGGAAAAGCAGATTTAAATATTACTGTATTTATTTACTCTTCTTAACAGTGTCCTTCTACCTGTCTCATACAGTATTGTTTTTTCTCTGAATATCTTACAAGACTTACTAGTATGTCCATTAAAACATAATTCATTTTTTAAACTCTGTAATAGCAGAATGATCAGGTTAAGGAGATGGATCTAAAGCCACAATGTGTTATAAGGAGTCTTCTATTATTCTGTTTTTCATTGGTAAATTAACAAATTATTTAATCAAATATGAGCATTGATCACTTTCAGGATAGTACTGGTGAAGTTGTATGATGTGGAGCTAATAGTTCACTGCAAACAGTATTTTTGGCTTTATCTAAAGTGTTTAGATAAATATTTTAGCAGTAGTTTTGGAGCATTTTGTCTTCTACATGTTTATGATCTTAAAGCCCAATTACAAAATTAAGCTGTTTTTCTGTTGTTGCTTGGAAGCTAAAGATGGAAAATATCCATCTTCAATAGCAATGAGTGATTATGGCTGCTTTTCAGTTCTGATGTTTATTACAGCAACCCAAAATCTCCAATATAAGGCAGACTTAAAAATATATATTAAGAGTCTTGTTTGGGTTTTGTTTTTTAAATCTCACTCTTACGTGGAATAAGGAAGCTGAAAATAACTGTTTTTCCTGATGGATGGTGAATTCCTTGGGAATTCTTCTTTTTACACGCTAGGTCAAGCTAAACACTGTGAGGTAATGATGGTGTACAGTAGGCCATCCATCCTCATCCTCTGCTGGCTCTTCTCCATATTCTTATATTTACAAAGGACTGAAATGGCCAGCTGAGCATTTACCTTATATCCATACATATTATAGAAGCATGGTTGGGTAAAAGTTTGGATTTTCAGGTAAGTGTCCTCAGGTGATCATGCTTGCCAAAAAGCTCCGTAGAACATGGTAGCAAGGCTCTGAAAAATCAAGTAGTGGGCCACAAAAGAAAAACCTCAGTGCTCACAGATTGAGATGCTGATGGAATTTCATAAAACTGGCAAAAGATGCCTCTCTGATTGCAGGACTTAGGTCCTCCTACAAAAAAAAAAAAAAACACAACTTACTGCAAGCAATGGATATGAGAGAGCTGCTTAATTTTTGCAAGATTTTTGTGTAACCATCATTAACTAACTTAAACATGAGAGTGACTGCCATTTTCTTTTGTGTAGAGACAATGAAGAAATTATTAGAAAAAAAAGTTGCTATGTAACTGTGCCAAGATCATGGTATGAATATTTAGTAATATTTGTTAAATGTCATCTCTGTAACTATCAATTTCTTTAACTGTTTCATAACATCTTGTGAGATACCTGTATGTTGCTTGTTATGCTCTATGAAGGCACAGAGGGAATATTTATTTAAACAAAGGATATCTTTTCATTGCCAAGAATCTAACTGGTTTTGGAGGCAGGAGGAAAAAAGGAGACTTAACAGATTCTTCAGTTCCACAAGATCTGCATTCTTGCTTTTAAGTTAATTACAATATGCCATTAGTAGCCTTACATGAAACAATTGCTCATGTGTGTTACTGTTCTTCAACAGCTTATCCCACAGGGATCAAAATAGCATTTGCTTTAGCTGCATCGGTGTCAATGCATAAGGATAGCCTCACTCTAGCTCTTTATTATAAAGTTATTTAACATTTTATTTTAGTTCTTTTGCAAATACCGGTAGATTGCTGGTCTACTTGGTTCCATAGTTTAGATATAATACCTGGTTGCCTCTTCTTGGTAAAATTTTAAGATACCTATCTTGCATTTTTTAAAGTGACCTAGAAGCTTAAGCTTCATTCACTTGCAAAATGAGCATAGCTCTGTCTAAGCCTGAAGATTCCTATTGTCCTATTCAAATTTTCCTTTATTACTTATGCAGTCAAAGCTGTAGTGTGGATGTAGCTGCAAATACATGAAAAACTTTACAGTACTATACTATCAGCTTCTCAATTAGATGTGGCTATGTTAGAATAAGAGTAGAAAAAGCTATGACAGGAGGAATGCTTTTTCATAAGTAAAATTGCATCTACACTAATAGGGACTGGAAAGATGAAGGAAGTGGGTAAGCAGGTAGTTTTCACTCTGCTAATTAATTTCAGAATTAAAAAATTATCTGGTGAAGGCATTTGACTTCTTCATGGCTTGGAAATTGAGCTTAGATTTACAAACTTAGGCAACAGATTAGCTGATACTGGCTTCAAGCAATCAATTAACTGAAAAATATTCAGGTATACGGATCATAGCTTTAGAAACATCTATCTTACGGTTATCTCCTTGAAGATGTTTCAGTAATGCTGATACTTATTCCACTTTTATTTTGTAAAGATTTATGTGAGGGTGAAATGGGTGATTTCTATACTGAGGTGCATGACAATGGAATGCTTTAAAAATAGATCTATTTGAAACTGTAGCAAAAATGCAACAATATTCTGCAAGAGAAAATGAGGGACAGAAGCATTTGAATACTCTAATTCTGAAATCAAATAGTAAAGCAACATAAATTTTTATAGTCTCCTCCAATCCACAAAACCCAACCAAAAGCAGAGATTTATTTTTTTTAGATCTGTGGAAAAGTAATAGAATATGGGATAAAACAGCCTGGGAGGAGGGATTTAGTAGAGTGAGACTAACTAAGAATGTGACTGCTTTTTGCAGTAGAAGACACAATGGCTCCTTCACTGCACAGGGGAATGAGAGCTTGGACTGCAGTGACAAATCCAAGGCCAAAAATAAAGACTGGGGATTTAGGCCATTCACCTAGGACAGAGGAAAATATTTTAATCTATATCTTGTAAATCTCAGCAAGCACTATTTTCTAGATTCTGGAGTCACCTTCCTCTTCCAATTAATGTTTAACTATTTAAAGTAGAACAACTTAAGAGAAAAATAGGGAAAATTAATCTCCAAATAACCTGTAATCTGAGAAATTATATTTTGAGTTACTAGTTTTAAGCAAAGCAGAAAGCTGAGTCTGGAGAGGTTTGAAATCCTAAAAATGTATATTGGAGAAGGAAACAGTGCCTTTATAACAGGGCTTCACAATTCACAGCATCTTTCTTCAGCTTCCCCCAGAGGTTTCTCATTATACAGTATGAGTCTGTCATGTGAGACTTGTCTCTAGTTCTATAACTTCTGAAATAGATTAAATTAAGGGAAGGTTGGGCCCACCATCCCTAAAAGATGGCTCACCATATGACAAATTCCAAATCTTATTTTCTTCATACAATGTATATAGTACTATGCTTCTGGTAATCTACAGTCCAGATAAATTTTGACAATAGATACTTCATAAATAATTTATTTGTTCCTGATTTTCACTTAAATATTTTAGTTGTTCTATTTGTTTAAAAAAATTGCTATGACTTTTTATCCAAAGCCTCACCTGGTTGTTGCTGTTTAGATTTGTTTCTGCTCATCCTTTCCTCTTCTCTCTTTTTTCATGAAGAAATGCCAGAGGAATAAGCAATGTGGTAGTGAACTGATTTAACACTTGCACCTCCAAATAATGTTGAGAATGAAATATGTCCATGGTAACCAGGATGCACCTATAATACTTTACATTCTTCATCTTTTTAATCTATGCAAAAAGTATAGGTATTACAAAATCTATGCCGTGTTTTTCTTTGAAATGACCATGTGCTAACAAATTACCAAGGTAACTGTAATTTGTCCCAGGTATTTGTATATAAGGAAGTTTTTAAATGGAATAGTGCTATTGACAGTTTGTTCCACTGTAAATCAAAGAATAATGTTTAGAAAATATACAGTGATGTTTAATGTAATTACTTGAATATTCTACTTTTCCTGTGCCTCTGCGTGTTGGTCTGATCTTCCCATTCTGGCAGATAGTTCTGTTGCAGTGTGCTTCCTAGTATAACAACTAAGAAGAGGAGAGATGTATTTCTGTAATTTTTTGAAGTTTTGGGATGTTTCAGTTAGTATTAAAATGCTTTGGAATTTATAATTGTACAACAATACTACAAGAAAGTAAATTTTTGTAACCATGTTAAAACACCTACTGTAATTGCTTTAAAAATAGGACAGAGGTATTTGATTTGTAGAGTATTGACTTCGTGTTCCATTTTAGGGTTGGCTGGATTGTATAAAGATAGAATATTATTCAAGAGTTTATACACACATATGCACACTCCAGTGTTTGGATTAAATATGTTCTTGTACACCTGTGTATACATAAATTTATATTATAGATAACTACACTCATGCCCACAAAACACTAAACAAAAAATATACCGAATCCTTACTGTGAAAAGTTTGTCTTGCTTATGCGGAATTTGGGCGAGCATCTGCTATCTGTATACACTTAATTTTATTGTACTGTGTATAGGATCATAGAATAATTTGGATTGGAAGGCACCTTTAAAGGTCGTCTAGTCCAAACTCCCTGCCATGAGCAGGGACATCTTCAGCTAGATCAGGTTGCTCAGAGCCCCTGACCTTGAATGTTTCCAGGGATGGGGCATCTACCACCTCTCTGGGCAACCTGTGCCAGTGTTTCACCACCCTCATTGTAAAAAACTTCTTCCTTATATCTAGTCTAAATCTACCCTCTTTTAGTTTAAAACCATTCCCCCTTGTCCTGTCGCAACAGGCCCTGCTAAAAAGTTTGTCCCCATCTTTCTTATAAGCCCCTTTAAGTACTGAAAGGCTGCAATAAGGTCTCCCCGAAGCCTTCTTTTCTCCAGGCTGAACAACCCCAACTCTCTCAGCCTTTCTCCATAGGAGAGCCGTTCCATCCCCTTGATCATTTTTGTGGCCCTCCTCTGGACCTGCTCCAACAGGTCCATGTCTGTCCTGTGCTGAGGGCTCCAGAGCTGGACGCAGCACTGCAGGGGGGGTCTCACCAGAGCAGAGCAGAGGGTCAGAATCCCCTCCCTCGACCTGCTGGCCACGCTGCTTTGGATGCAGCCCAGGGTATGGTTGGTCTTCTGGGCTGCGAGTGCACACTGTTGCCTCATGTCCAGCTTTTCGTCCACCAGCACCCCCAAGTCCTTCTCGGCAGGGCTGCTCCCAATCCCTTCATCCCCCAGGCTGTACTGATACCGGGGGTTGCCCCGACCCTGCACTTGACCTTGTTGAACCTCCTGAGGCTTGCACGGGCCCACTTCTCAAGCGTGTCCAGGTCCCTCTGGATGGCATCCTGTCCCTCAGGTGTGTCGACCGCACCACTCAGTTTGGTGTCACCTGCAAACTTGCTGAGGGTGCACTCGATCCCACTGTCTATGTCACTGATAAAGATATTAAACAGTACCGGTCCCAATACGGACCCCTGTGGGACACCACTTGTCACCGATCTCTGTCTGGACATTGAGCCATTGACCACTACCCTCTGGATACAACCATCCAACCAATTCTTCATCCACTGGACAGTCCACCCATCAAATCCATATCCCTCCAGTTTAGAGAGCAGGATGATGTGGGGGACTGTGTCAAAGGCCTTACAGAGGTCCAGATAGACAACATCTGTAGCTCTTCCCACGTCCACTGATGTAGTCAGTCCATCATAGAAGGCCACTAGGTTGGTCAGGCAGGACTTGCCCTTGGTGAAGCCATGCATATCCCAGACTGAAAAGTATTTCTTAATGTATTTTATAACAGATCACAACACATTGTAATCTGTTGTGCAACATAGTTCTCCTTTTTTAAGAATTAGACTGCTAAATTTGTGTATAGTTAAATCTATAAGGGTATACAGGAAATTAATCTGAAGACTGTTGTTAGGTATTAAGGTTCAAAAATTGAAAAGCAACAGTCATCGTTAATAATTTTTAGTAAGTGGTTTTGGGGGCAGGTGGCTATTTTCTTTTTCAGTTACACTTGCCATTTCTGTGCCAAGAAATGTTTTCTTTTGTTGTTTGTTTGGTTTTTTTTAAGAAATGTCACTTCCAACAGTAACATGAAAAGGCTGAGAGAAAGCCTATTAACCAGGTTTCTTTTCTCCTTTAACAATTTTTTTTCCCCTATAATATACTGTATTCTTGCATACCATTTTGAAGGGTATGCAACCTGAGGAACATGTAGAAATAGGTCTTTTCTTTCTCCATTTGCATATCAGTTTTGTTCTGACCTTGTTTTCACCTCATGTTTTCCACAAATAAGAATGGAAGTAGCCTTACATGCTGATTCTCCCCACATTGCTAGAGATAAAAAGAGCTTTTGGAAGTACAGTACAGTACAGCATTCACTGTCCTATTATCCCCGTGGTGGGCTACAAACATACTAGTTCTAAAGCCTTCCCAGGTAGTAAGATCATCACTGAAACACAATGACAAGTGGTTTATAATCTCTTTTGCATTGAATCCTCATATTACCACTAGTATATTAAGTGGCATTACTTTAACAACGTGGCGGTCTATACTGCGCATGTACATTACAGAAATGTTAACTCTGCTATTACAGAATGTTTCAGTGGTATAATTTATTTTTCATATATTAAATCCCAGAATGCAGGTTGGATGAATGGGTTTTTTTCCCTTCAAAGAGGCACCTGTTTCATTGCAAAGGAATAAAGATTGCGTGTGTCATTGTAAAATAGGATGAACTTATGCAACTGAGTAGGATGTTTTTTCTTTTATTCACATAATAAGGGTTATTTTATGGAGTATTGCAGATATGTCTGAGAATTAATCAAAGCTATTTTCTATGTGTCCTATCAAAAATATTCTGATTACCCCCTATAATGATATATTAGCCACAAGAAACATCAAAATGATAAATTTTAGCTGGCTGTATTTGACTTTCAAATGTAGATGTTAAGCCTTTATTCAAACTTTTTTATTGTTGGTGTATATGAGATATCAACAGGATACAAGCAAGACTTGAAAAATACAGAAATTATTGGTGTGGGCCTGCCTTGGCAGATTGTCTGGAATCTGAGCTTTAATTTGAAAATTAATGATGAAAGTGAATGCAACTCATTGGGAGTTACAAATACTTAATTATTCTCAACTTTAAAATCTACATTTTGACACTGAAGTATCAGAGAGATCTAAAGTTAAATTTCCTGTTGAGATGTAAACCACTGTTGTCAGAGCTAAGATTTGTAATAGTAAATTTAACTCTGTTCTTCACTCAGTATATGTGAGTAGTCTCCTGTGGCTTACTGACAATTAACTCAAGGCTTGATTTTAATTTTCCTTTTCTACATGCCAGTAGAAAAAATAAGACTCTGTGGAGTATACTTTTTATATACACATGTGTGTGTTTACAAATGTACGCCTCACTAATTTGTCAGTTTTATCACTCACTGTGTCAGGAATCCACCTATGCATATAACAATGTAAAAATCTCACTTTTCTCAATGAAATGGAAGGAAATAAAACAGAATAATATTAGTAAGATTATAAGAGGGTTTTTTTTAACCTTGCTTACAACAGCAACTGAATCCTACTTTTGGCTTGGAGTGGGATCTTTGCTAACAACTTGTGTGAAAGAAGAGACATGGTTACGACTCTCTTCTCCTGTAGACCCAGCTGTGACAGCAACAAAATAAAAGTCAATATTAAAAGCTGACACACTGTTCAAGCACATATGTAATGTTTTAAGAGAATTCTGGGAAAATTACTAATAACCAGCACTCCTTGTTCTCCATCATTTCACAGCTACATAATTTACTATTCATATTAATCTTTTGTCTCAGTTGCATGCTTTGTGATGCAGGCTTTCTTTTCTTTTTCTGACTCTGAAAATGTGAGTTGAACGTGTACTTCTGGAGAGCTTTTTCCAGAGTGTTCAGGCAGTCTAAGTGCTGAGCTTTGAACTGTCCTATTAGTTTTGATTTTAACAAAATGTTAAAATCACAGTTTAACTTCTAATACTGCCACTTTTGAATGCCTGAGCAGTTGAATGGGTATTTCTACTTAACCACATAATTTAATGCCTGATGAATTGTGTTTCTGTGACTAAATGAAAACCAAAAAAAAGAATGTTTATAGTTTTGCAAGTTGAGATGTCATTAAACGTGTTTTAATTTCTGCAAACAGTTTGCACGCAGGGGTTGGGAACATTTTCTTTGTATGTAAAAACATTTCAAACTTGTCTACGTGCATTATGGGATGTTTATTGTCCTTTGAAGCATATTGTAGGGCTGCTGGTAATATAACTGTGGTCTGATCTCTTATGATAATTTTCTTTGGGGAATCCAGTAATATTTACATAACCGGAGTCCTGAATCTTAGCAATGTATTTATCTCATGGTACTTGATATTCACTTCTTCTTCCTTTTTTATTTTTCTTTTTCTTCTTCCACAATTGTAGGTAATTTTCAGGTGGTGGAAAATCTCACTTAGGAATGAATTTCGTGAATCAAGACCTGGAGAAATTAAAGAATCCCAGGAGGATTTTTTGGATGATTCATCTCTTCATAGTAAGATAACAATAATAATTACAAATTTGCTGTGGCACATAATAGAATAATCTAGCAATATTGATCTCTAGTAACTTTCATGAAAGATGTGATTGCTTTGGCTCACAGGCATTTTTGTATGAATTTATTAATATAAATTAATGTATGAATACTGGAAGAACAAAAAGACATGACAGTAAATGTAAATACAGGATAAATCCCAGCAACATTGATAGTTTCATTGTAAGACAATGACAGAGGTATTAGCAATAAAAATAGGCCAGAAAGCAATATTTTTATTGCTAGTAACTCAGTCCCTATAATGTTCTGTGCCAGCACGCTTGTTTTTATGGCCATGTCATGAGCCACTTGGATCCCCAATTGCATTTAACATAAGTAGCACCAAGTGCAACAGGTACTTGGGATTAGAATCATAGAATCATTTAGGTTGGAAAAGACCCTTAAGATCATCAAGTTAACCTAGCACTGCCAAGTCCCTAAACCATGTCCCTAAGCACCACATCTACACATCATTCAGGGATGCTGACTCAACCACTTCCCTGGGCAGCCTGGTCCAATGCTTGACAACCCTACTATCCAATCTAAACCTCCCCTGGCACAACTTGAGGCCATTTCCTCTCGTCCTATCACTTGTTACTTGGCAGAAGAGACCAACACCCACCTCTCTACAGCCTCCTTTCAGGTAGTTGTAGAGAGCGATAAGGTCTCCCCTGAGCCTCCTTTTCTCCAGGCTAAACAACCCCAGCTCCCTCAGCCGCTCCTCATAAGACCTGTTCTCCAGACCCTTCACCAGCTTCGTTGCCCTTGTTTGGACATGCCCCAGCACCTCAGTGTCCTTCTTGTAGTGAGGGGCCCAAAACTGAACACAGTATTCGAGGTGCGGCCTCACCAGTGCTGCGTACAGGGGCACGATCACCTCCCTACTCCTGCTGGTCACACTATTCCTGACACAGGCCAGGATGCCATTGGCCTTCTTGGCCACCTGGGCACACTGCCGGCTCATGTTCAGCCAGCTGTCGACCAGCACCCCCAGGTCCTTTTCCACTGGGCAGCTTTCCAGCCACTCTTCCCCAAGCCTGTAGTGTTGCATGGTGTTGTTTTGACCCAAGCACAGGACCCAGCACTTAGCCTCGTTGAACCTCATACAATTGTCCTCGGCCCAGGGATCCAGCCTGTCCAGATCCCTCTGCAGAGCCTTCCTTCCCTCAAGCAGATCAACACTCCCGCCCAACTTGGTGTCATCTGCAAACTTACTGAGGGTGCACTCGGTCCCTTCGTCCAGATCATTGATAAAGATATTAAACAGAACTCACCCCAATACTGAGCTCTGGGGAACACCACTTGTGATGGGCTGCCAACTGGATTTAACTCTATTCACCACAACTCTTTGGGCCCGGCCTTGCAGCCAGTTTTTTACCCAGTGAAAAGTATGCCCATCCAAGCCATGAGCAGCCAGTTTCTCCGGGAGAATGCTGTGGGAAATGGTGTCAAAGGCTTTACTAGAGTCTAGGTAGACAACATCTACAGCCTTTCCCTTATCCACTAAGCGGGTCATCTTGTCATAGAAGGAGATCAAATTAGTCAAGCAGGACCTGCCTTTCATAAACCCATGCTGACTGGGCCTGATCATCTGGTTGTCCTGTACGTGCCACATGATGGCACTCAAGATGATCTGCTCCATAACCTTCCCCAGCACCGAGATCAGACTGACAGGCCTGGAGTTCCCCAGATCCTCCTTCTGGCCCTGCTTGTAGGTGGGCATCACATTTGCTAACTTCCAGTCAACTCGGACCTCCCTGGTTAGCCAGGACTACTGATAAATGATTGAAAGTGGCTTGGTGAGCACTTCTGCTAGCTCCCTCAGAAGCCTTGGGTGGATCCCATCCGGCCCCATAAACAAGTTATACAAGTGCAGCATGACTTTAGGAGCATACAGCCAGAAAAAGAAAGGCAGTGGGGACACCACTAAATAAACCTCAAAATGTAGATTTATAAAGCTTTTTTCCAACCTGTTCCTGATAGACTGGCCAATGAGCTGAAGTTTCATGGGACTATGTGTCTCAAGTAGTTATTGCTCTGCATCTTCTTATAATCTTGGTTCTCAGTAATGGATTAGTTTTAAGAGATGTCATGTCACAAGATACGGTTGGTCATGGCTCACTGAGGAAACAGTCTCCTGAAAATACTAAGCCGAAGACATTAATTCAGCAACTGCAGCGAATAGCTGAGGTCTGAGCCATTACCTGGTCTGAAAATGGAGAACTTCGTAACTGCACCTGCAAGGACTGGATTGAGATCTGAGGCTTTTGTAGCCCAAGAGACTAGGTAGCATTCAAACACCTTGCATTAGTGAGATTTTTTTTTTTTTATTCTGATTACGTATAGACATAAATAAAATTTAGTTACAGATGTGACTTCATATTTATCCTATTTTTATGATGAACTTGAAAGATGTCATTTCCAAATGAAGTCCTGTTTTCCTCATCAACAGCTTTGGTAGACATCATCTTATTTATACCTAGGCAGAGGACTGCTTTCCCAAGAAGTATATGAATCTCCGATGGTAGGGGAGAGGGTAAAACTTTCCACAGGGGAATATACCTGTTTTCAAGAGGAAACTTCAGTGTATTCATTTAGGGTCTGAAATAAGATGAACACATTTGCTATGCTTTGCTTATTACAATCTAACACTTCCTACAGCACAATCAAGAGATTTTTAGCCCCGGTGAGTTAATGTGGTCTGCATTTCTATGTTTAGGTTTGTGTTTCTGATCCCCATTATAACTTTTGCAACTGACCAATTTCAAGTGGATTTGATTGAAATAATACCACTTCCTTAGGCAGTTGGGTAGGGAGACTGCAAGTGACTGCTGTTAGTGCTCAGCTGATGGAACGACTGCACATTCTGAGCTCAAGTGACTGGATATATGCACCAACCATGGAAAAAGTTTCAATCATCACTCACAGTCTGTAACAAAACAGATCTTTAAATCCAGTTATTACTACTTGTTTTGACTGGAAGGGGAATGAATATATCATGAACCAATAGAAAATGGACTGCCTGCTGAATTTGGCTAGTGCTCAGGGAGTCTTTAAATATGCTATGCTTTTTTGCAGTAGGTGTTTTAATCGCTTCATTAGTTGAGGCAAAGAGTTGTACCACATTTTAACTTGACAAAATTGATTATAAATTTTTATAAACTTGAGCTTTCAAAGAAGTAGTCTTCTATGCTTTTTTTGCCAAGAATTACATAGAATTTATAGCTGAATTTTAGCAATAGGTTTTAGTGGTTTTATTTTCAAAATTTAATTTATTTTTTTATTTACCTCATAAAAGTAGATTTGATATGTGAATATATATTGTTAAGGATTTTAGCTTGGTTTTTTTCCTCATTGCTTATACTGTAAGATTTTCCTGTGGCATTTGATATTAATATCATGTCAGAATAAAACATCTGTTTTACTTTACCTGGGTACAATGATTCAAGTCGTTAAATTATTATTAGCATGCAGTTTTCTACTGCTATCCTGTGTGTTTTCAGTAGGTTACAAATAAGATCTGCCTGCTTTTTCTTGAAAAGTGTTATTGATGATTCAGAGGTTTCCTATCCCATAGGAAGTATTGAAAGCCACAGTTGTCATTCTTTCCTAATGTTTAGACATTTCTTCCTCCTTCTAAAATTATCTTTAAAATCATACATGCAGTTTTCCCTGGTTTTTAGTAAAATTTTAATGTAAGTGTTTTGTTTTTAGAAAATGCTAACACAAATAGAAGTATTATGAGTGTAAATTACTATGTTTGTGAGAAGTTGTATTGTTATATTGATATTATTTCTGTCCACACAATCTTACTGTTCCACACAATCAGATGTTTTTACACCGCCTTCTCACCTCCTGTTAAGAGGAGCTTTGCAGCTGTTCTCCTAAGTATTCACAGATTTATTTTTTTTTCCTTAATTCTCCACAAGTATATATACCAGAATAATATTCTAGTTATCCTTATTTAATTTTTTGTCAAATGAGGGTTCATATAAAAGACTCCTCATCAGACCCATAGTTTGCTGCTAAACATTTGGTACCTCCCTACCAGCAAAATGTTTATCTGTTCTTAAGTATTAGTATTTCCTGTTGTTACCTCCTAGTTCTCATTCTTAAAATTATCTGTTTTCACATGGTTGGAGATTTCTAGAGAAAATTTGTTTAAAAAAAAAAAGGTGCTTAAATTATTTCTAATGGGCATAGGAAGAATAGTCCCCCTGCAAATGAAACATTTTATCAATATCCCATACAGACATTTGAAGCATCCAATAAAAAACTGAAGAAGTAAACATTTTATAATAAACATTAACATTTTAGTAAATATTAACTACCATACAGCTGTGAACATGCGTGTTTGTTTTGAAATGTTTTCTTTTCTTTTTGGACAGTGAACTAAGGTATCATTAGTTTCTTTTCATAATCTCAATAGAGCCAAGAGGGAAGAGCAAAATTTTGTATACGGCTAGGTTTTCATTATGGTTTTGCAAAGATGGAAAATTAATTGATGATAGTGTAGGGCAAGAGAAGAGAGGTCTATTTACATTTTTGGATGAGTGAACAAATAGTACAAGTCATCAAGTAGTATCCAGCACTCATAGGATGAAAATTTCACAGAAAACCTGAAGTTCAATATACTTTCACAGTTAGTTCATCATTAGCTGCAGGTACATTTATAAAGCAAGATAAATACAGCTAAATATATTTTAAAATAGCCAAACCAGATCATGTTATAATAAATAATTTTCAATCAAAACTCAAGGAGCAGCAAATATTCATGTGGTAGCCTGCTTAATCATTCAACATGAAATAGATGCACACTACAAACATTATCATCGTCATTCCTAGTATGCGAATATTTGGATCATTCTTATGTATCAGCTTGAATTAGATCAGCCAGACAGTTTTTAGTTGACTGTGTAGATCATTTTTGCACTTGCATAAGGAATTTGAGGAAAATTACCAACTATATAGAACTGAGATACTTGGAAAGCAAAAAAGCAAATGAGAACCAACAGCAAACTGTTTGTGCTTGCAGTATGATATAGCAACAGAAAAGAAAGCTTGAACAGTATTGGACCATCTGCCCAAAGACATGAAGGTGATAGTTTCCTTCCACATAACTACCTTAGGAATATTTGGAACAAAAAGAGAAGAAAAAAGTCTTAACATCTTAAAAGTGAAATCTAATCATTTGGAAAGCTCTTTCAAATGTATTCACATAAGCTTGAGTTTTGTAACTAATCTTACAAAATATTTTGGAAGGAAAACTGCTGCATCAAAGTTGGATGCACTTACTGCCTATAGTCAGTATAGTTTCAACTTCCATGATTCTGTTTCTCTCTCATTTCATGACTTTAACATAAATGAGAAGATAGACTCTAGTTGGTTAAAAAAGTGAAACAAAATAAAAAATCCCCAAAACAACAACCACAAAACTGTTTTGGATGCATTAGAATAATTTCCTAACACAAAAAATAGTAATTCTGCTTTAAATTTAAATTTTGATCCCTGTGTCCCTGTATGAAAAGGAAACAAACAAAAAAAAAAGTCCTTTACAAATCTGGATGACTGCATTCATGTTGTTGGATCTTAGGAAACAACATGCAGCTCCAAAATTTACCACTGATCATTCATTAGAAGTGTAGCAAATTGAATTCAGGATCCTGTTTTATAATGAACTAGTATTTTTATTAAAGCAATTTGATAAAATAGATAAATGATCTGAAGAAACAGTGTTAAATTCAAAAGGCCAAGTTCCAAGTTGGACACTGAAGCAGAAATAACCGACTGTAAATGCAGGATGGGGAGTAGCTCCCTAAATAGCAGATCTATAGAAAAAGAATTTGGCCTTGTACTGGATCACAAAGTGAACGAGTCAAAAAGTCATGTTACTGTGGAAGATAACTGTCTTCAATTTCATTTTAGTGGTTTAACAGCACCTACATAAGATAAGCAGAACTACGGGGATTCTTAATGTTAGAGCCATCATTATTTTCCCCAAAGCATACAACTGAAGTACTTTTTTCAGTTGTTTTACTAACCTCCTCCTGAGTAAATAGCACAGCCTTTATGTAAATAAATATATATGTATGTGGAAAAGTGGGCAAAATGGATCTCGACAAGTTTCAGTTTAGCTTTGCTGCTGTTTTAATGTTCCTCAGCTGAGACAAGAGTTTGCTGTATACTAGACAATGTACATTTTTTTAACTAAAGCCTTGTTTTACTGCTTAGGCTTCCTGGATATCACTACCAGCTCTTAAGATGAATTGAAATACTACAAATTACTGATGTCCAATGTAAGATATTATATGTTATTTTCTCTAGAAAACATAAAAAAAATTGAGCTGGCTTTTCTGATTTTTTTTTTTTAATATGTATGTGAATAATGAGGGATTATTGGGAAGGAATTTCAGGCTTTTATAAATCTGTTGTCTCTTGGGTTTGTTTTTTTTTTTTTTATCACAGTTCAGATTGCTATAGTGTTTGGTGCCAAAGTTCTGGAACATGTCCTCAATCTGTGCCGAGGTAACTATGACTTCCTGGAACGGCTTCCTGTCCCACTGCTCCTGTACATCATTTCCTTTCTGGAGCTTGAAGATATTGCCAGGCTTTCTCAAGTTTCACGCAGATTTGAAATGGTAAAAAAAAAAAAAAATTATAAATTATTTTAAAATTGTTAGCTTTTCTGTGCAGCATGTTGGGTTTGATTCATCCCACATTTAATATAATCATTGATCTGTCTGCTTTACTTAAAGTTTGAGACAACAAATTAATCATCTGTATACAAACAACTGAATGGATGCAATAAAAACTAGATCTTAGAAAGGCTGTTAGAGAGACTGTGCTTATCCTGCAAACTTTTGTTGCATGTAATAAACACAATGATCCAGATAATTCCATTGTAACCCATGGTTGGGTGTTATGCACTACTTCCAGGATTAAGTATTTGAAATGTAAAACCTATGCTTTGCATTATGATTTATATTATTGTAATGCCTAGAAACTTCAACCACGGACCAGGATCCCCTCGTGCTAGGCTCATTAACAAACAAAAAAATCATTGCCATTCCTAGAAAGCTTATATGTTAAGTCTTTGACAAAAGACAGGAGCACAAGGAAAGAGATTTTTTTCAAGATTTTTGTAGACCTCACAGCAAGGAACCATAAGAAACACAGGAGGAGAAAGAGACTACGTGCTTGCTTGTTAGGAAGCTCTTTCCAACTATCAGGAAAGTATGGGAAATAGTATGAGCATGTTGAATTGAAACTTCAAAGAGTGAATAACAGATGTTGCCACTACTGGCTGATTGCAGCTAAGGGTAGCCTCTCAGGGCTGAATGAGGGGTAACAAATAGAGAAGGATAGCCTGGAAGTCCCAGGAGAATGAGGGCCAATCTGTTGGTGCAAAAAGAGAAAAGTCATAGGGTAACTTATGCTGTGTTGGAAAGGCCTTTGAGAGGTCATCTATTCCAACTTCCCGGTCTGTGCAGGGTCAGGTAATCGGAGGGGTGGAAAGATAATATGTTCAGAGCTGTGATCTAGCAAGCTTATTTTTGTGGGTCTGAATACCTCAAAATTGCATTTTCTGTCCCAGTCAGAGCCTGAGAAAAGGCTGCTGCAGTAACTCAGGGAGGGGGAGAAAAGGGGTTTAGCTTATGAAAAATAGGAAGAGAAGCATATTAAAGAGAAAAATAACTTGATTCTTATCCCCAAGGGTGCTGTAGGAGCCTAGAATGAAGCCTGTCAAGTTATGGGTTGTACGATTACTGAAAGCAAAAGAAATGGTGAGACCTTAGGAGGAAGATAAAAACAGGTTTAGTCATCTTGAGTCTGATGTGACAGCTAGATACTCTCTGAAAGACTTCGGAGAGACAGATTAACCTTTTAGTTTGGAGAAAAGGACGTATCTCTGGTACAGAGTACATCTCCAAATTGTATCAGGATGAGATTGCTCACAGGGTTTGTATTATTCTGAGGCTATGTGGCCCAAGATTTCAAGAAAAGTTCTGTGGAAGGCTGCTGGCAGTTCAAGAGGACATGGCTGTACTGCTGTTCCTGTGGTGTGGCTACAAAGACATTATAGAAGCTTTAGCAAGAGTGAGTTCAAGTGAACACAAGAAATAGGAGACGGTGTAAAGAAAGCACAGGAGAAAATGGTGAGATAGCAAAATAGAGCCTGTCATGAATTTAGAGATGAAGGGCAGATGGAAGTAGATAAGTTTGCTGAGTTCTGGGCTTTATTTCAGTTTGAAGATGAAACAGTTGATATTGTGACTGGGAAACAACCGGTACAGGATGAGAGAATAAAAACAGCTAAAGGAGAGGAAGAGAATGGATAGAAGGGAAGTCAGGAAATAATTCATTTGTATATTTGGAATCCATCTGTCATTTGCAGAGTGTGAGTGGAGTAGGATGAGGTACTGTGCAGGGCAGTAAACTTTTCATTAGTTTTACAGAAAGCCTTGGATATTCTGGAATTTAAGGAAATCCTAGAAAGAATTAAGTTGCATAATAATAAAGATACGATTTTGGCACAATGAAATAACTTATTACAACTAGTAATGCCATACTCTCTTTCTCTCATTTCAGCAGTATTTTTAAGGAATTAAAAATTTGCCCCAATACTACGAGTTTTCATTTCCAGACTAATTTATGTGTGAGCTGGAATGTTGCTCTCTGTGGAATTATAAAATAGCATATTCAGATTTTCAAACAGGGAAAAGTAGAACAGTCTCTGCACTCAGGACTGAAAAGTGGAGTGTGAAAGACTCCGTACGTCCATCCTGTGCAATGCACCCTCGTAGGCTTGAACTAAACAGGTTATCTTCCTTCGTTACCCAAAGCACGGCATTTCTCTGACTGTGTAGATCTGAGCATAAATCCCGCTCTCCAGAGTACTCAGATGCTTTCAGTATGCATTTCAAAGTATTTTAGATTTTCACTAGGTACTATTTTTAAGTATTGTAAAAGAAGCTCCATCTCAAAAGAAACAATCTACAGAAGTCCTAACATGGACACCACCGTTGGAGCACTGTGTCAGTCTTCCAAATACTGTTTCAGCAAACTTCGATATTGTGGTGTCTCGCAGCACGCTCAGGATAGGATTCGTTTATTTCGTACAAGGTCTTCAGATAGCCCAAACAGGCAAAAATTAAAACTACGAGGAGGCCGCTTTCCCTCGGCCGAAGGAAGCCGCTCCGCCAGAGGGCGCTCGGTTCCCAGGCGCGAGCGGGAGCGAGCGGCTGCCCCGCCGCGCCGCGGCCTCTTCCCGCCCCTGCCGGGGGAGGGCGGGTCGTCACTGCGCGCTGCAGGAGCCGTGGGCACGGGAAGAAAACCGCAATGGTGACAGCGGTTATCTTTTGTCTTGCTGTGGTTTTTTTTTAATAGAACACTGTGTTTGGCAATACCAACATATGATACTGACAACCCGTCTCCGCTATGTGTAACTTAATGGTGTCCATTTATCGTAGGAACAGCAGAACGGTTAGAGACAGAGAGCAAGCAGAAATTTAAAGAAAACTTTAAAAATGCATGTATTTTCATTTCAGGACTTCTACAGCAATTTTTCCCCATTTAGTATTTCCTTTGCTAAAATATGCGAGCATGTGTGTGCCTGCAGTACGATTACTCTCACAGTTCAAGAACAACAGAAATAGGGACCACACATGCTCTGATACAGCTTTGTCCGTGAATTAAATAGTTTAAGGTATCCAGCTACGTCAGCAGTATGTAACAGAAGTTATTCCAGGACTTTTGCTTTTCTATTTCTGTTACTACTTGTAACAGACGTACCAGCCACTTGTGTTGGAGTAATCTAGTACAGCTCCACTTAGGTCCCTGCAATTACACATTTAGAAAAGTTGGAGCGCTTGGGAGAAGAATCAATGTTGCTATGCTCTGGTAAAACTTACAATGGGCAGATAATATACAATGACACAGAGTATCTTCCTAATTCTTTTTTTGTGATGGTTCTGTCATCTAACAAATTACGTAAGTTTTTCTTCCTGTTTATAGTATTTCCACCTGATTGTGTTTATGGAGTCATTCTGAAAGAGAGAAGCATCTCCTGAGAAACAGGCTTAATCCCTCCAGTGGTTCTTAAAGCTTTCTAAAATTGCATTTCTGTTCCAAGTCCAAAGGCAATTTGCTTCTTTTACTTACTTGGTAACGGATTAGTGTTTGTGATGTGATTTCTACATCCTGACAAGTTCTTTGGCATAATCTCAAACAGTTTCATTGATTTCAGTGGGGCTGTATGAATTACATACCAGGAAAGTATGTGGCATTACAGCTGATTTTAGTGTGGCAGAAAGGCCTTTGATACCATACCAAACGAAACTTCTCAAATTTTTCACAGAGGAACATGCAATATCTTGCATTGCCAACACTGGGCAAAACTCTCACTGATGTTATTGTGAGTTTTAACTAATCTGCATTTTTCAAGATAGGTGGGCAGCTTGCACTGCAAGTGACCTTCATACAAGACATCTGTGTTGTCTAAACACATTTTGTGTAGTAAAATAATCAGCAATGAATAAGCCAAATTATGATTTTAAGCTTCTACTTTCTCTTACAACTAGATATGTAACAGTAATGCGCTATGGGAAAATATTGTGGAGAACTTGTGTGACACAATTACACCTGAAATGAAAGAACTTGCACAGGAAATGGGCTGGAAACGATTCTTCTTCACAAACAGACTTCAGCTACAGCTGCAGCTCCGAAGGAGGAGGCAGAAACAAGATGCTCAGAAAAAAACCCTAACTGAATAAAGATGCATTTTTCATTGAAGCAATTGTTACAAGGTGTGGATTTGCTGTTTAATTAGGTCAGACATACTGACTTTTCTGCTTTACTAGGAAAAGCCCATTATTTTAAGGATTGAAAGAGGAAAAACAAAATATGTCTTACTCAGAGCAACATGTAAATAATACGAAGTTTAACATGTTGGGCATCGTTAAATTGTATTACAGTCAGCATCGTAACAGTTACTAGCAATAGAAGAGGTTGTGGCTTCTTTGTACTTCTTCGTTCTGACTTCTATTTTGTATATATGCTATACATGCTCCATGTCTTGTATCAGATGCTATGCTATTGTCATCATTACCTTTATAGAAAACCATCTATCATTTCTTAGTACAAAAATTGCTGATGAATGCTGAGGTTTTTACTGTCCACCATGGTAAATTTGCAATGTTTATAGGCAAGTCACATGTAGCTGGTTCCAGAGTTTGATGTGTGTTAAAATGTTTTAAAATTAATTATCTAAACTTCAAGCAAATAATAATTTTGTCACCCAGAAGAAACTTCTTTGGTAACTGAGGGTGTGGATCAAATGATCATCCTCATCCTGGACAATCCTCCAAAATCATATTTGAGGCACTCCGCCAGAATGGCATATGGGCAAAATTTCTCCTTGATGTTGCTGATGTAGGAACTTCTGAGAGTAACTGACTTCCATTTTCTGAGTTGCATATTTGAGAAGAGACATTTGCTATCCTAAAAGACTGTAACAATGGTCACTTGAGAGTGTTGTAAAATGAAGGCAGTTCGCACTGACATTACTGACTTACTCCAACAATCAACTTCAGTAATTAAGAGGCCAAATATTATTACTCTGAAAGAACCAGTTGATTAATATATCATTTGCCATTGACTAGACTTAAGACCTGAGTATTAAAAACAATTATTGCAGTATTTGGATATAATAGTGTAATATTTGAAGAGTGTATTAGGTTTACAATTTTACAGCATGTCAAGTATTAAACTTGAATTTTATAAATTCATTAAAAAAGTATGAATACAGGGTTCTTATATAATTCTATTTCTTTATAAAGCAGTATTTTAATTCTTACAAGATATTTGCTAATTTAGATTAAGATTATTTTGTTCTACAACTATGTACCAATATTCTTGAAGCGTTTGGTGATTGTGGATCTTTAGATGAAGAAACACTTAAGTATATTCTTTCCTCTTTGTGACTATTTCCTTTTAGGACAATGACAAAAATTTCACGATGTGCATAAAATACTGTATTCATAAAATTTCTGTTCTGTGTAATAAAACACTATAAAATGTAATTTTGCTTTAGAGAGATGATTTTAAGAACTACAGTATGTGAGCAGGGATACTAAACAACAGACCCTCCTTTCTCACTTTCTGTCAATTTACCACCAATGATTTTTTTTCTTAGCTTGTGCTCTCGTAACAGATTTAGGCAGTTTTAGGCTAGGAAACTAGAACCCATGCTAGCCAATACGGACTGAGTGAATATTAATTTAAAATCCTAATTTAACTTGATTTTGTCAGCCCACCTTCCCTTCTCCTTGATCAACCATCTACCTGAACCTTCCATTACGAGAAATAAGAACAATCATTTTGCAGGAGAATGTTCATTTTTAAGTTTACAAAAATGAATTTAATTAGCAAATGAACAGAAAGTGAAATTTTGGGTAATGCAAGTTTATTCCCATCATATGGCCCAGTAAGGACTTCTATGGAAAGGTATACTGCAGATACCATAAGTGAATAACATATTATTCATTACAGTAATACACAAATAAAGTTGATTTTGACAAAAGACGAGATGAAGATCTAAGTATAAAGGGTACATATCTTTCAAAAAGAAAAAAAAGGAAATTGAGGGAAATCGTCACTTCAATATATATATATTTCACCAATAAAAGATAGCTCAGTTAAAATAAGCTAGCAGCAGCATTCACACCAAGACGACATTAAACCTGTAACAAAAGAACTGATGTGAAAGTGTAGTTTACATGAACAGTTTCTCCAACAAAGAAGTTGATTTTAAGAAATTACTGACTGCGTGTTCACACCATGTGTTGCAGTCCACTGCCACCTCTGTTGTTTTAGTATGAATTTTAAAGGCTACATACATAACTATCCTATATGAATGAACTGATCTAAATCTTACAGTAGTTTGGGGTTTTCTTAAGGTTTTCTTTTTTAATTTGGCTCGTTTTAGTGATCTGTTTTAAAGTATGATCCTGCCAACAGTTGTAGAAGTGTGGAACTAAGAAGTTGGTGAATTGCAATATAGAACAATACAAGTTGAGGTTCAGAACTTTTTTTTAACCAACTTTGCAGCTATAAAAAAGATCTGTATAATGATATTGTTGCACACTGAACTATTTCCCAGTATTTGTTCAATATAATTGAATAGTATCGATTGTTTTTAAAGAATTCCAGCAGCATGTATCAGTATTAAACTAAGAACCTGATTTGTCATGAAAAAACTTTCATAAAGCTAGCAGGAAAAAACATACAGTGACTTTTATTTGATATAGGAGAATTAACACCAGACTCACCTCTCAAAGCTGAAAAAAAGTATGTCTTGTACCACCACACAAAACATTCTGGATTGATTACCAGGTGCTTAATGTTGTTTAAGAAAATTTATTTGAATATTTTAAATGGTCTTTAGCTCTTCCATGCTTTGCATGATCTAATTTTCTAGTGAATAAACATCTCAAATGTGACCGGTCTTAGACGGTTCATGGTGTACATTATGAGCAGCAACACGACTGATCATAATGTAACAGGTTTTGTAACAAAATTGTAACAAAATTTAGTGTGCTGTAGTCCAATTCTTTCTAAAACTACTTTTGGCCAATTTTGCCCAACTCTGTTTCTTTAGTACTGTTTACTTGACAAACAAGTCCCATGGAAGGAGTCAGTGGCAACGTTAAAAAGTTCTACAATACCTCTAATTAGGTAAAGCTGCCAGAAACTTCAAACTGTTTCTGGAAACATTTTCCAGTTTGTGAATAACAATAATATTTTCCATATGTTGCCTGGTTTTGCTTTTTTGTTTGTTTTACTTCAGGTGCATTAAGTCTCACAGCATTTATAATGCAGCCTATGTATTAAGGATGGCTATTTTATTATGCAGTTGATACTTTAAAAAAATAAAATAAAAAATCCTTGAAGTAGAGTGTAGTTTCAGAAAAATATAAGAACGTTTCTTCAGTTTTGCATCACAGAATTAGTACTTTTAATACACTGAATTAATTGAATTATTGTACTAGCATTTCAACACTACCTGACTAGCCAGGTAAGAAATACAATCATTTTCTCATACTCAGTAACAAATCTTTTATCAGACAGAATACATAGTAGGAAGGACTTTTATAAATCATTCATATCCTGATCGAATTCTCTTGTAGGACTAGTGTAAATCAGGAGTAACTGCACTGCAGTCAATGGAGTTTCACCAATGGTTACTGGTGAAAAGTTAAAAGAGAAGCAAGGGTAAAGGCTCCTAACATTGTTCCAATTCTAAAAGACTGTCAGGGTGCTTTTAGTCGCTGTATTTGTTAGTTCTGAAGTAAAAGATCTTAACTCATTTTAAAAGCATATTTCTAATAATTTATTAGCATTTCGGAGCACATTTGCTTTTCACTTAAGTACAGCCCAATGTGGTTGGTTCCATAAGAAAAACAGCTTCATACTGTCATACAACAGAAACATGAAAACAAAAAAATTCTGTAAAAAAACTTCTGGAATTTGTTCTATACTTGTGCCTCTTCCGTAGATTTTTCTCTTGGTTGTTTCTTTTGAATACAAGGTTGTATAAGTAAAAATATTATTCCCACCATGTATAGCAAGCCAGATATGTAAAAAGAAAAATCGTATTTATGTGTGATGTCATAGATCCAACCTGTAAGATAAGGACAAAACGTGTTTGTTACAAAGCTTGACAACAAGGTACATTGCATGGGAAAATATGAAAAATTCTGCACATTTCTCTTACAACATTGCAGTCAGATCCACAGATGTTTTGTGGAAAAAAGAGGTGGTGATTGTCTCCTCCTCTAGATGCTACAAATGGAAATGTATTAACAAAATCTCTTGTTCATTCACCAAAACCCAAAACTAGTGCAAAACCTATCCCTTCATTTAAGTACCATGGAAGTCTTAAAATGGGAATCTAGCTACGTGCCATCCTAATAAGCCAAGCAACCTTCTCTCTAAAACTGTACATTTTTCAAATAAGTTACCACAGGTCTGACTTGAAAATAGACATTTTGGAATCCCAAACTGATCAGTTCTTTCACCCTACTATTTTCTTTGTAGAATGCCTGATACTGCAGGCTAGTTCAAATGCTGTGCCTTGTTGTGCTGGTTTGGCTGGGATAGAGTTAATTTTTTTCATAAAAGCTAGTATGAGGCTATGTTTTGGATTTGTGCTGAAAATGACACTTGTGCAAGCAAACACATTCCCAATAGCTTTCTCAAAGACTCACATACCGATAAAAGACTTTTCAAGAGATACAATCTCAGTACTGCAATGACTCTCATTCCAACCTTAATTCCTTTGCAAAAATACAAAAAGGTTTGAGGACACCAAACAGCAAAATTCCCTCATGTCGTGCTGGTTGCATTGCGATCTAACCTCAAGATCAGAAGCTTTGTACATCAACTAATTGCATCCTGTTTGCTTCGTTACGAATGACCAAATACAAAGACATGTTCAGCACAGACTGAGAGGTCCTGAAATAATATATGGTAGAGTAAGACACTGCTGCTTTTCAAAGGGCACTAAATGAGCTTTCTTCTAAATCGTGTCAGCTCAGTCAATGGTGGGGAGAGAAGGTGAGAGCATTCTCGCTTTTCTGGGTTGCTTGCGCTGCTAATAGCTCCAGTTCAGCCTAGTGTCATCCCTGGCTGACCGCAGCCATTACTCACAACGTTTCTTACTGCTTTCTTCTGATTTGCGTATCTGTAAAAGATAGACGTAGTCTGGCTACAGTATTGACATCCAGTACCTATATCTCTCCTGTACTTCCCTGCCTCTTTCTATGAGAAAATCTATAATGAATGTCTGTTTAAACCTAAGTAACTTTAGGGATAACATACATACACTTCTACCTTCTGCTGTGGATGGCAGTAAAGTGATTATGGCAGTAAAGAGATTATGAGCAGTGCAGTCCCCAAAGTAGATATTTCTGGCTGAAGGAAGGCAAAGCTAAATTAGTTAAATCAACACATCCATTGGCAGCTTAGACTGGTGACACCCAAACACACTTTATAGTTCTTGGGGGTAATACTATGGTACAAACACCTGCCTACCCTGAAAACTATTCATCATTTTTTCATCTAGAGGCATGAGTATGTATAATGCATATACTACACAAAACACATAAAAATAGGTTAAACCTTTCCATTTTAAAAAAGCACATTATAATATTTTAAGGAAACATACCACTGAAAGGATAGCTTGCAATAGTTTGGGATTATTTGCAAGGATGGTAATTCGTAGTGTGTGAATAGTGAGCTGATACCCAGCAGATGGGATCTGTAAATTTGTACAATGTAAAGCTGGATGTTATGGTCCATTCTGGAGCAGCTGTAATTTTGTTAACTACACGTGCTCAGAACATAAGAAATCTTAATAATATAACAAGTCACACCATTACTATACAAACATCGGTTGGTTAGAGATTTGAACTTTTTACCTGCAAAGGGTGGTCCAAGCAATGCAGATATTCCATTGGCACAAATGATGATGCCATAGGCATTTGCAAGGTGTTTAGTTCCAACTAAATCTTCAGTCACAACAGGCATTAGAGAAAAATAGCCGCTAGAAAATCCTATGAGAGCACAAACCACAGCCAGGCTAACGTATGTTTGCATTAGTGGCAAAGTAAGAATGCAGGTGACCAGGGTAAAGTTAGCCATGAGGAAGACGTTCCACGTGCTGATGCACGGGAGATCAGAGATGATTCCAAGGATCACTTTACCAAAAATATGAACAATGGCTATAATGGATGTCAAGGGGAATATATTGTTCTGACTAGATAAGTTGTACTGCTTGACTATTTCTGGAAGATGAATAAAGGGTATGACAAAGCTGCTATAGGCAAACAAAGCCCAAATTACAAAGGCCACAAATACTCTATTGGTAAACAGTGATGCAGCTCCAAAGTAGCTGGAGTACCATATTGCAAAGCCCTTCCTGACTGTAACCGTCAGCTGGCTCACTGTCTTAAGAATGCGCAGTCCGTACATATTCCTTCCGCTTCTAGATTTACCTCCAATTTCTATGTGCTGAACACTGTCAAGCACTTCTTCATTTGTTGCCTCTTCATTTTTTTCCAGTTCTTCACTGAGGACTCCATTAGATTTTATAGTTTCTGCAGAATGGGACAGAGCTTTTGCCTGATTATCTTCATTATTACTTCTCACAACATACTTTTCACTAACAATGTCTTTGGGAGAGAGTGGTCTCATAAGCGCCCCACAGACACAAAGGTTCAGGGAGACGGCGCCCTGGATGAACATAGCGTTCCTCCACCCAAATTCGGTGCAGAGGTACTTCAGTAAGGCAGTCATTAGGAAAGCTCCAAACCCTGTTCCCGTGGTACTGAGTCCTTGTGCAAGCGCCCTTCTCTTCTGAAAATACTGCCCCACCATGACCACCGCAGGCAGATAAACCATGCCACTTCCAACGCCTATAGAAATAAAAACCAAAGTCAATCTGAACTTTTTGCCAATAAGATAAAAAGCAGTGAAAACTGAATCAGTTTTATTCCTAACTTTTGCATAAGCATAGTAGTAAAACCGAGAATAAATATTCAATTATCATGTTAACTTGCATTTCTGTCTTGTAGTATTTTCCAAAATTTGCAGTACTCACTCCAGTGAGAATACAATACTGCTATTTAACTGCTGGACAAACTGAAACACATGGCAGAGAAAACCTTTACCTCGGTTCAGCATGACACCACTGGAAAGCCCACAATAAATCCATGACAGTTAATATGGGGACAAAGGTAAACAAACCCTATTTTGAAATATCTGCATTTGTTATACTTGCATCTGACTGTATCAGTGACGAGAAATTGCTTAGTGGGCACATCTTGTTGCTTTTGCCTAAGTTCACCAGCAATGAAGATCCAGACAGTTTTTGTCCTTGCTTTTTAACTGTGGAGCCACAGTGACCGTGAGATACGCTTCAGGAGCCAGCACAGGGGGTTAGCCCGGTGGTAGGACCTTGTGTGGCTTCCAGGTTTCTCTTTGGGCACTCCAGGGAAGTCCAGGGAAGGCCACGCAGTAGCTGCACAGGCATATTCTTAAAAGGCAGATATCTAATTTTGTAGAAATTCCCTCACCTGTAGTTAAAAACCAGGGTATTAATGGTACCTATTTCAAGCAGAAAGTGTTGAGAGTTGTGCAAACACATCATTAAAGGTAACAGTTGACCTGGTTTTCTCACAGCAAATTCCTGACAGAGGGGATTTGGACTGGAAGAGGTGTATGCAAAAGATGCTTCCAAATTCACTGTGATTCTAATTTAGACGAGTGTTTTGGGCCTAAAAGTTTTCCTAAATAGCTGATAACATAGCTGCATGCAGCTACAGCATGATCTAGCTACAGCTAGATCGGAGAAAGAGCTGTTATTCCAGCAAAGCCTGAAAAAAAGCACCTCAACATCACGGCAGTGCACTGTGGTCAGAGCTGACTTCTTTTGCCTGTTAGAAGTATTTATTTCTTTGCTATGCAAATACATGATCAGATTTTTATTTTGTACAAGGTCTGCCTCCCCAAACCCAGCCACAAAGTCCAGGGAAATCTTTCTGCCCCCAGAAGACTCCCTGCCTCGTCAGACCGGCCTGCCATCAACTGCTGTGAAAAAACAGCCCGGGCTCGTACTCGTGTTAGTGTTTACTGCGCTTCCCTGCGCATCCCAAGAAATAAGACATTTTTTAAATTGTTTTATCTTATCTTGTCATTCTGTGGACCACATAGAAAAACGTAGTCTAACCACATGCAAAGGCAGGCCACCTTCACAGGTAAATACAGGGCCACAGGCCTTTCCACTCCTTTTCGTCGCAGATTTGTCACCCTGCCCCATGACGGCAGCAGCCGGGCGGGCTCTGCTCTCCCTCTCCACAGGGCCCCAGGGGTCATTTTGCCCCCCAGCCCACAGCCACCAGCAGCTCCAGGAGCCCACCCAGGGACTCCCCGGGATGGGTGAGGGGGGAGAAGGCTCCTCTGCCCCCCCCATACTGCTGCTGTGGGGAGGAGAGCCCGTGGAGCTGGGATGAAGCTGGCAACCAGGTGAGGGGGCAACCAGTGAGGGGCCCCCCACTGAGGTGAGGGGCACTTTGGGAACGGGAGCTGAGGTGGCAGGGTGGCTGCGGCCGGGGGACAAGATTGGGATTGTGGGGACGCACTGCATGAGGGCATCTGGCACGGCAGGTCACCGACAGGGAGGACAGGAGCCATGAGTAAGCCCACAAGCACTGCATGGAGGCCCAGAAGTGATCGCAGCAGGAGGAGGCCACCGTGAACAGCAGTCTTACATCCAGTGGCCATGAGAACATGGAAGAGACTTCCCTGAGGTGGCAGCAAGTGAGGTAACTGTAAGCAAGGGGATGGGAATGAGGAGACGGGGACTGAGGCAATGGGTGAGTCAGGAGATCATGAGAGAGGGGACGGTGAGTGAGGGGATGGTGAGCGAGGGAATGGTGAGGGGACAGTGAGCGAGGGGACGGTGAGTGAGGACGTGGCGACTGAGGGAATGGTGAGGGGACAGTGAGGGGACGGTGAGTGAGGGAAAGGTGAATGGAGGTCTCATGGAGCCAGGGGAAACATCTCAGGCATCTCTACACTGGTTTTCTGGCCAGAATTACTCCTGCAACAGCATCTCACTTCTCCACCTCATGTAAAAATTTGCCTCAGATTTCTTCTGAAAATATGGTTTTCACCCCTCTTTAAATTCTCTGTATAATTTCTGCCTTTTCGTCTGGTATTTTCAGTACGCTCTTTCTGAAAAGGAGCAAGGGCTGAGAGAAAGAGTGTGTAGATTCCTGTCTTCTTGATTATATTCAATATATATAGAAACAGAAATTGCAAAAAGGGCAGAATCCTGCCTGTAATTATTGTTCTTTGTTCAGGAATTTACAACTTTACTGAAATCTATAGCATGGTGGTATAAAGAGTTCTCACAGTGATCCTTGCTAGTTTCAATTTTTTTCCATTCAGAGAGCAAGATAAAAAATTATGTACAGAAATTCTGCAGATTTCTGTGAAATTCTGTGAAAGGGTACTTTGAGGGAATGGAGGGTACTGAAGCTATTATTAGTATTGCAAACAATTTTTTTCCTAATGCTTCTGCCTGTCACGTATAACACAGATACCACGCTTCATTTGCAGACATAACTGGCCATGATATCTGTGGAGCCCCTTGAATTGCTCAGTGTTGCTCAGATAATAATTAAAGGCCAAATTTTGTATTTCTCACTTGGATCACTTTAACATTTTCACTTCCTATCTATTAACAGTTTCTCTTTCCAGAAATGAACAGTGAATAAAAAGGAGTAGTGCCTGAAGTAGATAATACTGGGTTCTTCTACATAACTTTCTTAAAGTAACTAAATTTTTTCACAAGAAGCCACATTTTGCTAGAAACTGAGCATTCAGGCACTAAGGATCTATTGGTTTTCAGGAAAGATGCCTAAACACGCATGCCTTTTCATATTCTGATTGGGCTCTTACACAAAGGTTTTCTAGAGACCTAATTCCAATAAAAATGACAAAATATTACTTCTTTCAGTGATTTTGATTGTAAAAAAATGTAGCAAAATTCATGGCTATTTATTAGTGGTTGTTGATGTAATCTGAATATCCTTTATTACAAACTACGTATGAAATACGGCCACATGCATTATCCCAATTCAGGCTGGGATAGAGTTAATTTTATTCATAGTAGCTCACATGGTGCTATGTTTTTGTATTTGTGACCCAAACACTGTTATTAACACAGGGATGTTTTAGCTGTTGCTGGTCTGTACTCACACAGCATCAAGGCCTTTTCTGTTTCTCACACGGCCCTGCCAGTGCGTGGGCTGGGGGTACACAAGAAGCTGGGAGGGGACACAGTGGGACAGCTGACCCCAACTGACCAAAGGGATATCCCACACCATATGGCTTCATGCTCAGCAATAAAACTGGGGGAAAGAAGGAGGAAGGGGGGACGTTCAGAATTACAGCCTCAGTATTTCCAAGTAACTGTTACACATGATGAAGCCCTGCTTTACTGGCAATGGCTAAACATCTGCCTTCCCATAGGAAGCAGTGAATGTGTTCCTTATTTTGCTTTGCTTGCACATGCAGCTTTTGCTTTACTTATTAACTGTCTTTATCTCGCTTTTACCCTTCTGATTCTCTCCACCATCCCACTGCAAGAGAGTGAGCGAGCAGCTGTGTGAGGCCTAACTGCCTACCAGCAGTAACCCACAACACCCTTTAAAATAGTTTTTGAAGCAGTATGTAGTTATCGTAATCTGGTATTTTATTAATGGGGAGCAACTTCTGTAGAAAACATTTACTGTTTCTTCCTGTGACAAAGAGAGGAGTTAGCTAGATATAGAGTTCAACAGTGTTTTAACATCTTTAAATTCCACTTGTTAGAGTTTGGGTTACATTAATTCTTCTAATTAAAAATGTCCTCTAGTATATTCACTTGGGAGAAACTGATAAAAATACCATCTTCATATGGCAGATTTAAATGACAACAAAAGTAATGAGGTCCAATCTACTGAGTAAATAAATAAGTTTTCTGAAAAGATAATGGGCTGTAAAGAGTGTGAAAGAAAAGCTGGAATAACTTTACAGTCTAACTTCCCTCTTTACTCACCCAGATAACCTTCAAAGGAATCAAAAATAATTGAAAGAACTTTCGAACATTAGTACAGCTTACCGGCTGTCACTCCAAACGTAAGGAAGAGGTAGTGCACATTTGAGGCATAGGCACTCAGTATCCAACCTAGGGCATTCAATATCCCTCCAATTATAGCTGTCTTGCGGCACCCACACATGCTGATAAATAAACCAATGAAAGGACCTGTTAAAAACATGAAAAAATGTTAAATTATTTATTTCTCTACACTTTTTAATATTTTTTCACATGAAGATTCTTAATGTTTTAAAGAAAATGTTAAACATCAGGCTACTCATGCAATTCAGTTTATCCTCCCTATTACTGTTTAAAATTGTGAAAAGAAAAATTCCACCAACGGACCAAATACTTAGTAAATACCCGCAGGACTAAAAATCAAAGTTGTCCCATGAAGAAGGGACAGTTTAAACAGAGGAAGAAACTGAAAACATTGTTCCCAATATTAATGCTGTGTGAGTGCAGGCCTTTTTCACTACTAGAATGTAAACATTTTATTTTGTTTTCAGTGGAATATTTTAGGCAGACCTAAACACAACTTTTTCAATCTTAATTTAGGGAGACAGAGGTGTGTATATAACACAAACATACCCCTCCAGATATTATTTTGGGTTGATCCAACCACAGTTTAAAAAATAAATTTTAGTTCAGCTGCCAAACAGAAATATAAACTGTCCAAATTCAACATTTTCTCCTCCCGGATAGAGCACAGGGAGGACCACAAGTTTCACAAATTATCTGTTTTCTTCATTCTAGTGAGATGTTGAAGTCACAGGCATCTTTCCTGCTCATGCTGTCTCCTGCAGTAATCGTCGTCTTCATCATCTTCCCTGTTGTTCCCTTTCTCCCTCTAACTTGTAAAATTTGTCCTGGTGACTTTAAAAAGGCAACTCAGGAGAACTTGGGCAGCTCTGCTAATAAAATGGAAAACTGTAAAATACTTGAGGGATGAGTGGCAAACATATTCTAAAAATCTTTGTAGTTTTGAAATAGATTATGCTGGAACATACCTACAATAAGTGTAATGCCCATGCTGAGGGAGCTAACCCATGCTGTTAAGCCACGACTTTGATTAAACTCTTCAAGCCATTCCATGTTGAGTATTCCAAGGGCCATTTGGGATCCCATGATAAGTATGTGCACAAGGAAAGAGGAAAGTACAATCATCCAAGCCCATCCTCCATCAATGTTTGCATTAGGCTTAATCGGCTTACTTCCAACTTTTGAGTCATCTCCAAAATCGTATCCAATATCCTCTCGACTAGCATACATTTTCTCCACGGTATTCTGAAAAAAATGCAGTAAATACCGTCAAAATTATCAGATTTTGTAGCTTGGTTATAGTGAATGGTATAAATCACAAGCGTGTTTCACCACTGTGATTTAGTGCAGTTGTAAAGCAAATACTGGGTTTTCATTGTTCAAATGTAAAATGCTTAGAAAATTCTCTAGTTAATGTATTTCTTTGTGTACCTTATTATCATGGCTGTCTATGCAGGAGCATTTATGGGTTGACAGTAGGCTGCATTATTTCCATTACTATACACTTTAATTACTTGTAGGTGGCTGAGAGCACTCACTCTTCATGGGTTGACTGTGGTCACAAAAAAAGACTGGTCTCCCTCTGTATATGCCTCCTCCATATCACCTTCTGCCGTCCCAGTAAGATTATGTGCCTTTGTGTTCAAGTTTATAAAGCTTGGAATAAAAAAAAGGAAATCCTGAAGAGGCAGGTAGATGAAGTTACCCTATCTTTTCGGAGGAAGCCAGTTTTGAGTAGTGGAAGAACAGGAGTGAAGACAAAGAAAGATAAAGATATAAGGTTCTTGATTTTCAAAATGCTTTGCTTACATAAATTACAACAAGGGGATTGTTACTCCCTCTGTGGCAAGCTTTAAACTTTTATTAGAGTCAACTTGACAAATGGTTTGCTATTATGCTTTCAGTTTCCATAGTGTTAATCCATATAATCCTACTAAAACCAAAGAATTCTTCCAAATTAATGTCAATGCCTATCAGAATCAAACTGAGTGGCAGAGTTATGTGCATAGGTGTATGCAGGATCAGGCCATAATAGCTTAATTTGATTACTTTGATTTCTTCCATTGTTACTCTAAGTGAAGATTGCAACACAATGTGAAAATAATTTCAAAACAATTTTTAATTGATTAACAGGCAAGGTGCAGAACCCAGTCTTCCCTCCATCTGATTTCTGCTGCAGCATACTGAAATGTTACCCGACTGTGGAGCATCACATAGGTTTCCATGGAGACTAGAAATGTAATGATACAAATTACCAGAGATGGTAATTTTTTTTCTTTTTTTCTTCTCCGGAGAAATAAAAAGAGCCATCAGCTTCACAACAGTCAAAAGAGAGAAGAAAGTTATAAAAAATTGTTTAAAAAAGCTTCTTATGTGTTCTGTGAGCCCTCAGAAAGTGTGCCTCAGGCCTAGCTCCTCACTACTGAAAACTGGCAGTGAATGGAGTAACGCAGATTCTGTACTAACTGAAAATTTGGGCTGTTGTCTTTAAATACATTAGTATATTTTGCTTCTCAAGTTACTACCTTTCCAAGCTATTTTACTTTTTTCTTATTGCTAGATAAACCTACAGAGAAGGCCTTGAAGTATTTCATTAATACGCAGATGGAGTCAGAGCTGATTGGTCAAAGCTACCGTTTCTTTTACAGACAACAGTGAAAACCTGCCAATATATGCAACCTCTCCAGACTGGCTGCTGGGTAAGTTACCTTCGTAGTTAAGTGCCACATATCCCTTACTTGCAGTACAGGTAATTGTAGTAATTGTAATTGTAATATGTAGCTAAGGGCAGCCTGAACATCTAGGTTCCTCCACGAGCACACTGATTTGCCTCATAGTGACTTGGAGCTAAAATATGTTGTACTCCTGGATACTGTTTATGGACTGAGTTATCACTATCCTAACTTGGCCATGGAAGGTATTGGTGACACAGTGAGGAAGAACAAGAACTGTGCACATTTAACACTTGCCACACGAGCAGATAAGCTGGGACCAATTGATGAGTCCACAACTGGGTGCCAGTGGAAACACATACTGAAATGACTTACTGGCTTTTTCTTTCCAAATCAAGTGGTAGAGAGAAGGGGGACTATGCTTAGAGGTCTTTCTAGAGGTCCTGCAGGGTTTTTGAGGCAGGACTGTATACACAGTGAGGAGAAAGGTAACAGGGGAACAAGTCAGAGCCATGCAGTGGTGCAGACTGTTTTTTGAACAGAGGAGGATGGCCTCAGTTAAAATTATACTTCATCCTTCCTCTAGAGAAGGTAGGTCTTAAAGATGACAACTCAACTCTTTCCTATTAATGTACTAGGAGCCAGATCCCCCATTGATGTAGTTTATATGACTACCTATGGAGGATTCAGCCCACTCACAAGAGAGAGGAGTACTAACTGCACAAAGGTAATAAAGATAGTGAATAATCATGCTAATGGGAAATAATGAGAAGCAGCAGAATGAAGGAAAAGTGCAAGCTGTTAAACATACTCCGTGTAAGATGAGTGAAAATGTATGATGGATATTACAGTACATCTTAGATAATGGAATACAAAATTACGTAACTAAAGATTCAGAGTCAGGATTAAATGTGGAGCCTCACCTTTCTCTTTCACGCTTTTGACTGGTTTTGTGTGCACCTGAATACTCATACTGGATACAAAAATTTTCTTCTTTGGACAGGAAATAGATGCATACATCTTTTATATATTTTAAATTATTTAAAGCAAAAATAATTGACATTGAGATGAAAAGCTATGACACTCATCTTTGCAATCTTACTGACAGAATGGGCTTAGATTGATTAGATGCAAGTTAATGTCATGCTTGCATCAACCCCCACAAATCTTCAGAGAACACGTATATTTTCCCTTTGAACTGGATTCTTGCTTATTATTACTTTTATGCTATTAACTTTCCGCTAACGTCACAAGTTCAGAGTGAATACAATCAAAAGCAGGGAAGGTAATTTCCAATAATTGCACAAACTCTCAGGCTCTGGATAAAGCAAGGACTGGATGTTGGGATCCTCGCCCCACTACTGGCTCATTGCCCCGTGGCCTATCACACCCAGAAGTGCACTTACCTGCCCTCAGCCTTCTTCCCACACCACAGCACTGCCAAAAACACAGTATCACGGAAGGCAGAGAAGCCCAAGGGGCTCTTTGCAATTGTGAAATCCTAGAGAAACTGCAATGAAAATGGCAGCAGCTCATTTGTGAAGCCAGCCATATTTCCTCAATGAACAAGGTAGTAAAGACCCACACACAGTAACAGTGTTTGAATACAGTGCCTCACAGGGATGCACTTAAAGGCAGGAGGATCTGCATTCTTGTTTGGTCAGCTGGAGAAGGACTAGATTTTTTTTCAGAAAAGCTTTTATATTGTATGCACACACAGTATGCAGAGCTCTTAGAAAACTGGTCCAAGCATTAGTGCCCACGAAGATGCTGAGCTTTTTTGAAAATCTGACTCACGAGCTATTCTAGGGACAAATGCAGGTGCTGTAATAAGACCAAAGTTAGCAGCAAAACACCAAAGTTCCCTGTACCATCAGCAAGGCTATGGCTCTCTAGCTTGTAGTTGAACTGGGTCATTGAAAAACATCTGATCTTTATATTAAAAGCCCATACGATGAATAATTTACATATACCTTGGTAACCTCTTCCAGTACCTGATTGCCTCAGTGTTAAAAAGTATAGAATAAAATCGCACTTTAAAGGCACTTCCAATGGATAACTCATAAATGCATTATAAAAAGTAAAGAGTTTTGCTTCACAGTATTCCCAGTAGACATGCCACACATAATTATTTGTCTTTTGAAGACATACAGAAAAAAAACATTGTTAAAAACACAGTTTATTTCGGGTGTCGTAAGTTTCGGCAGCCTAACTTCAACTTGCTAATACATCAAGCACTTCAGTTGTCGATGACTTCACTGGAGATGTGGGTACTAGCCACTTCTGCAGATCAGAGCTACAGTGCATAACTGTGCAAGCCCAGCAAGGAAGAGAAAATCAGGGAAATTAAACACTTAAAACGCTAAGCTAATTGCCAGGGTCACAAGTTTGCATGAAGTCGGCGGCAGTTCAATTTCCAGACTCGGGTTGCTGCCCTTCTGCCCCCGTTTCCCAAGCCCCCTGCTCAGAAGACGTCTCCGGGAGACCCCCTCGGTGCTGTTCTGCCTCAGTGTGACCCACGAGTGGTCCAACGTCCCCGGGGACAGCGGGAACAGGCTCAGATAATAAACATTTTTCTCCCCTTGGTGCCAAGGGAATGCGCTGCTTGCATCAGGCGCTATACAGACTGTTACTGGAGCAGCCGGAAGGCAGGGGAAGGTAATAAATTTGGGAGCTTTACAGTTACGCCCTCCCCAGCATTCAAGTTAAGCCCACCTATGCAAAACACTGTCAGACGGGAGGGCTGCCGTCCCCCGAGCCCCGGCCTCCGACGGGGGCAGCCGCCTGTCGCGGAGCCCGCGGCGCAGGGGCGGGGTCCCGGGGGCCCGGGCTCGGGCGCAGCCACCTCCCCCTGCCCTGCCCGCGGGGGGCTGCGGCGGCGGCAGGGCCGGGCGGCGGCGGGGCGGCGTTTGGGCGGACAGCGCGGCTGCAGGCGCCGCCCGCCCGCCGGAGCACAAAGGATGACCGCTAGTTACCCCGCTGCGGCGGCGGCGGCGGCGCTCCCAGCGCGCCGCGGCACGGAGGGGCCGCTGCCGCCTCCCGCCGCCCGCCGCCCTGGGCAGCCCCGGCCCCGCTGCTCCGCGCCGGGCCAGCCCGCCCCTGCCGCAGGCGGCGCGGCTACTACGCCTTCCCCTGCCCGCGCCCGTGCCGGTGCCCGTGCTGGTGCCGGTGCCCGTGCCGGTGCCGATGCCATGCGGCGGCTCCCGGCTCCTCCCGAGGTACTCACCGCGCCGGGCCCCGCCAGCGCCGCCGCCCCAGCCCGCCACGGCACCGAGCCCGCGCTGTCAGCCAAGCCCGCGGCGCTGCTCCGCGCCCCGAGAGCTGCTGCAGGCTGCGGTGTCCACCCGCGCCCGGCTCTGCTCAGCCGCCCCCGCCAGCTCAGCTTCGCCCCTGCTCGCCGCCCCGGGGCTTATTTTCTGTAGAAGTCTGCTACCGGTCTTGGGCCTCTTGACCCCCAGGCTGCTCGTCTTCTCCACCGCCTTGTCTCCATTCCCTGCAATTTCAAATCTGCACGCTCTTTCATTCCTGCGATACCGGCTAATTCTGGTTTGGCGGAGGAGATTTGCAATCCTCTCACATGCACACTCTTGTGGCTGAATGAAGTTTATTGCTGCACAGGTTATCGCCGGAAATTTACATCTGAGAGAGTTAGAGGATATGATCCAATAAAAGCAGCCAGTATCAAGATTTTAATGGCCGTTGGATTATGATTACTTCAGAGAGGCTGGCTGAATTTATGTAGCCAACCCACCCTAAGAATGAAGCTTGAAGGCTTCGTTGTATAGTACCTTGTTTGTGCAATAAATAAGCTTCAAAAATATTCCTCACTTAGGAGAAGAAAAGAGTTGCAGAAATATACTCCTACTTTTTCAAAGCAGTGTCTGGACCTCAGTTGTATCTTTCTGAATAATCTGACATAAATGAGATATACATTCTGCAATACATTGCTTTGCCTATTTGCAGTGAATTTACGCAGGCTAAAGTGATTGTATGCCAGCGTACAAAACTTTCATCATCAGAGAATCTTGATGTCCTACAACAGTGCACTGAGTAGCATAAATAATGGCTTTTCAAGAAGATGTAAGAAGTAGTTTGAGAGAAGAGGAAATGAGGAGAGACCAACAGGAATGTTTTAATGGTGTTGTACATGCTGTCTATGTGCATAACATGGTGGTTCAGAATCTGTTCAAGAGAATTGGTTTGGGTGATTTTAAAACTACATTTGGGGCTTTTTATATTTTTTTTCCTACATTTTTGACCATACTCTTTGGCCTATGTGCCATTTACACATGTAAATCTCATCTATTTTTTCATAAAAGTTTAATGTTCTGTTCCATTATATATCTAGTCCATCAAATATATCAATATGAAACACTTACCTGGTTTTGGTTCAAGTGTGTGGCAGACTATGGACTATTGCTATGGCTTCAGTCTTTACATAAATCTTATATTACTTTGCATTGTAGTCTTAAAAAGATAATCCTTTTCCAGAATCAACAACTAGATTAGTGTCAGAGGCTTGTGATTTGGTTCATTTACTTCTCCTTTGTAAACAAAACTAGATTTCCCATTTTAAAAGATTATGGTATTGCATTGCAAATGTGTGTCATTCTGAAGTATACATGTTCCTGATTAGTTTGCCCAACAGTGTATGGGCATTCGTATCCCAGATTTTAACTTTGGCATTAGCTTTTTGGCTGGAGTCTGGTTTCTTAAAAGGTTTAATGCTAGGGACTTGACACTTGACATTTGCTGCTTATTGGCTAGTGTTATTACCCAAGTTTGACACACATACATTTTGATTTGTGAATCATCTAGCATGCTGACATACTTTATTAAACCTACCACAGAAACAGGTTTACTGGGATTGTGGGATGACTAGTAACAAAATATTAAAAATATATGTTTGACTAGCTGTTAACCCATGTTCCCTCTAGTACTTGAGATGCCACCTGCGTGCTTAAATCCTTGTGCTAACAGAGATTCTGTTTTTACAGTTTGATCTGATGGAGAATTCACTTAGCTGTGTCATACTGCTTCAGCAGTTCTGGTTCATATGTCATTGTGGTTCTGGGCTAAAATCTTGGATTTATGTTGTCTCTTGGGAAGAGGAGTATGTATGGATCAATTTGAATCTTAACCATTAAATTGTGCACGTCTAGCAGTGAGGGTACAAATGATGTTCAGTAAGGAAAAAAGTCCGTTTTGTAAGAATGGGAAGGACAATGCTGTGGTATCAGAAAAAGTTTGCATTTTTTAGCAAAGATGCATAAGGTGCCTGATCCAGTAAAATAAGATGTAAACAAAGTCTGACAGACCTTGGTGCCTTAGAAGTGGTAACTGTATAAAATGATTGGGTGGCAAGCAGAGTAACCCCAACTGAAGAAGAAGGACTTTTTACTAGTCCCTTAAACATGATGGCAATTATATGTCATAATATAACTTAAAGGGAGAGAGGAACAGTGGGAGTGAGAGAGGGAGGAAGGCAGGATTAGGAGGAATTGGTAACTCAATTTTGTTTACTGTCTGGGGACCACTATGGTGGCTTAGACTTTTACAGTCATAGAAGTGGTGGTTGGAAGGGATCTCTGGGGTCCACCCAGTCCAGCCTTCCACTGGAAGCAGGATTGTGACCTGGGGTATTTCAGGTCAGCCATGGCTTTTCCTAACTTGCCCTTGAAAGCCTTCAAGGATAGAGACTCGACAGCCTTTCTGGGCAGTATGTTCCTGTGCAGCACCACCCATGCACAATCTCATGCATCCAGTCACAACTCCAGGAACTCAGTTTGTGGCCTTTGCTCCTTGTTTTACCATTCACTACTACTGAGAACAGTTCAGCTCAATGATCTTTGCCACTCCCCTTCAGGTAGTTGTAGATTGTTATCAGATCTCCCCTTATTTTCTTCTTTGCCAGCCTAACCAAGCCCAACTTCTTCAACATGTTTTCACAAGTCATATGCTGTAGGCCACTTACCATCTCATCAACCCTCTGCATGCCGCTCTCCTGTTTCTCAACATCCGTCCTGAACTGGGGAACCCAAACCAGGACATACTATCCCAGGCATGGACTCACTAACACTGAAAAAGGAGGGATAATAATTTCTATTCATCTGTTGTCCATGCTCCCTTCCTGATGTAGCTCAGTCTATGGGTCACTTTATTCACAATGAAAACACCCTGTTGGCTCATATTCAACTTAGTGTCCACTGTGACAGCCACATGCTTTTCAGCCGGGCTACTGCTCAGGCAGCCTGCACTGGTGCCTGGCACTACTCAACCCCATGTGCACAACTCTGCACTCCTTGCTAAACTTCATGAGGTTTGTGTTGACCCAATTTTTAATTTTCTCAAAGTCCTCTCAACTGAAGCTCCACTGTTTGGTTTGAGAACCACCCCTTCTAAGTTAGTATTGTCTGAAAATCTGCTGCAGGTGCATCATCATCCAAGTTACAATGAAGGTAATGAACAATACTGGCCCCAGTATTGACCCCAGAGTGTTCTGCTTGCACTGGCCACCAACTAAACATCAACCCATTGATTACTACCCTTCAAGTCCAGCAATCCATCCAGTTTCAACCCATCTACCAGTTCATACTCCTCAGCTTTTTCCTCACCTTGGGCTTTAACCACTTGCTTAATCCCCGTTGCTCAAAATGGCAGCTGTGCTGGAGAGCTTACAGACTGTTCAGCCCTCTGAAAATGTGTATCGATGAAAATATAAAGTGCTGATTTAGCTTCCCAGCATTTTTCCTCCACTATTGCTGCAGTGCTGATCACTCTCTTCCCTAAGGCTCTCATTAAGTCACCACCCTATTTCCCATTAAATGGTGGTACTGCAGTGATTGATAAGGAAATAAAGATTTGAAGTAACAGCTTGGTTGCTGCAGCATCAAGATACAGAACAGAAAAAGCATCTTGCTCCCAGTTTTGTCCAATCCCTGAACTTTTAACCAGTGCAAAGTATCACCAAATAACCTGCTCAATTCTTGCTACACAGTTATTGTGAAAAAGAAAGATAATTTATGGTATTTAAATATTTCACCGCCTCTTTCTTTCAGTAACCTCTTCGGGTTACTGAAGAATTCTGTATATTTGGAAGGGCGTGTTACATTGGTCCTGGGTTAAAAAGGAAAAAAAGGAAAACAAGCCAAACTTAATATTTTAATTTGGCATAGAGATTCCACAGTAGTACAGCTTTCTTATGACACCCTATAAGCTTGTGGTTCCTCTTCATTTTGGCAACTCCAGACTGCCAAACAGATATAATGCATATTTTCTTGGTTTTCCCACTGCCTTTCTGAAGAGAATCCTTGGTATCTTTGGTGGATTTACTGCAAAACAACATCCTCAAAGAATACCCTGAGCAAGTATGAACATTTTCAGCAACTCCCCCGCCTCCTCCCGTGCTAGCTGCAGAGTCTTACCCAAATGGGAAAGAATGAACTAACTTGCTATCTTCAAGTTCACCCTATACTGAGGATAGACCATAGGAATGGAATTCAAAAGTGGAAGAAAAAGCAACATTTTTATCATTAGTGGCATGGAGATTTCCATTTGGACAATAACTACTTGTCTTTTCTCTTTGTTCCCTCTCCAAGAGCTGATGCATTATAGCAGCTACAGATAAGGGAGGGATCAGGAGGTCCTGTCCAATTTTCTTAGATCCTTCAGAAACATTATGTCCAAAAAGCTATTATGTGTATCCTGTGAGAGATGTGAAAGTTTCCTGGACAAAAGGATGGTCCTCAGCAGATGGGGATGCTGAAGAGGTTAACAATCCTGCCTCAGAGTGGCGTGGCTATTTCATCAGTGCCTTGTCAAGATTCACATTAGAGATTCCCCCAGCAAAACTGAATATTGATATTCAACACATGAGGAGTTGGGGCCAGGTTCTTCCTGACACAGGAAAGGGGAGTGCAGCAAGAATGAAGAGGGAAAGTGAGTGGGAAAAGGGCACTCAGCTAGAGGGGAAGCCTAGAGAGCTGGCAGGGGACATTGGATGGGTAGGAGTATGTATAGTGGCTTCTGCTTCTGAACCGAACTGCTGCCACCCACATACTTTTAAGTCCTTCAGGAGCAGCAACAGCACCAAAACTGAGTTTCCAGGTTGTAGATGAAGAAGCCAATGGGAAAATGGATGTCTTGCAACTTCTCGTAGTTATTTCCCTGCTTCAGAAAGTCACAGCACAGGAGAAATGGCACTTGCTCACAAAACAAAGGAAGGTGTGATAAAACAGTCCTTTTTTGCAGCGTTATTTAATTTCAGCCTTGTACATTGGCAATCCAAGTTGCATATTGAGAAGGTAAAATAAACTAGCTTATAAAAAAAATCCGATTAGTCGTAAGTGCTATTGTAACACTAACATGTTTTGCACATGCTGATATCTCGCTTTTCTGGTTTAAAACGCGTGAGCATAAGGGCGTGGTTGCAGTTGGTTAAACATCAGAAGTACCGTACTAGGAGATAGAACTGAGGGGCCCTCCGATATGACTCACAGTTGCGCTGCACTCACTTCCTCCTCTGCGTTAAACCTCTGCGTGTGAGGAGTCTCAGAGTATTCAGTGAGAACTGTATGACTTGGTCATGGGTTGCACCTGTTGCAAATATACCAAATTAACTGCAAATTCCAGTAAGGTTAAATTAGCACTCAACTAGTTAATTTAAATTGAAGTATTTATTTCAGTGGTACCAGGGGTTAGTCCTTCAGTCTGTGGCATTCAAATCACAGTATTAATCTGTGTGCAGTAGCTTTCTAAATTTTCACTCTTGAAATATTTTACTCTAGTGGGTACAAAGTAAATGTTTTGCATATGTCTTGTCTAAACCAATAAATTTGTTTTTACTTGCAGATTAAGCATAGAAACATATTGCTAGCTTTGTTCTGTAATTTGCTTTATGCTTATCTTGACAGACTCTTAGGTCAAAAGAATCTCCTGATTTGTAAATATGTTGAAAATACTATATAAAACAGTATTTGTGCTTGTAAACTTTGAGTTCTTCTGAGATGGACTTGAACTGTGTGATTTTCTTTTCTGTTTCTCTTTTTGCTCTCTGTAGCACCACTGCCAAAGTATTGCATTTTTTTTGATAAACAGTTCACGAAATATCATCACATTTATGAAATATTAACATCAACATTTTAATAACTTGATGTGTATAAAATCCAAAAGCAATATCTTTTCAGAAAAGGTATTTTTTAAACACAAGAACTGCAATAATATTATGATTCATGAGAACAGAGCAAGTAAACAATGATTAGCAACAGAAGGAGAGACATACACTGTCCTCCTCTGGAATGAGAGCTGTAAATATTTTAGCCAAGTTACAGTAGGTAACTTACTCAGTTCACAGCTAAACTGCATTGTGCAATTAGTGGGTCAAATCTCATAAGGTCGTCTGCATCAGTACTTGAACCAGATATTCTCAGGTTGTGGGAAGCTTCCAGGGTGTTCTCACTGTTCCTGGACATTGCTGCTGTTGTGCTCTCTGAAGCTGCACGGGCCGTTTTGGAGGGCCGGAGCGTGACTGATCTGCATTAGGCCAACAAAACCCAGAGATCCTGTAACAGAGATCGCTGTGAGAGTTCAGTCAGAACTATTTGTACAAAAGCTGGCATTACATGTCCAAGATAGAGTCATTCCTTCCGTATCAGTTACTGTTCCGATGTCGCTTCTTTTGTTGTTTTTTTTTTTAATCTTTGTCTAAGTAGCACTCGTATTTTCAACAGCCACAGTTTTCCCTAAACAGAGGTAGGGAAAAGGAATGTAATCCTTGGACCATCATTTTTCAGTCTTCATTAAACTGCCTCAAGAGCTTTAGAAAATTTAAATGAATACAAACAGGAGTGCAGAATAGAAATACATTTTATGCTGCTTTTATTTGTTAGGATTTTGTAAACTTCAAAATGAAATTCAAACATTTATATTATGGCCTGGGTTATGTTTCCTGTTAAGTTTTCATTCCTGAGCAGTAAACAGAGGGCTTCCTTCGAAATCAATATGAGCACAAACTAAACAATTGTTGCCTGCCTTGTGCTTAGTTTGTCCATATCTCAGTATATAAAGAAATATTTGCAACTTTTCAAAGTCAATTAAACTTTCAGTGCTACATTATTGCTATGCCAATCTACATAGGAACCCCTCCCAGTACATTTCTTCCTACCCTTTCTGCAGTACATTTGTCCAGTGAGCCCTAAGTGAAGTCAACATTTCAACCTTTGATTATATGCCATCCGTGGTAGTCCCAACAGGTACTGGGCATCCTGCGCCCACTTTCCAAAAGACATGACATGCATCAGAAACTTGGTCTTGTTCAGTAGTCTCTAAAGCTAGACGGAGTGTCTCATGCTTTTGTGAGCTGGAGCAGTTCCCACGTGCTGTGTGGGGCACACAGACCACTATCGCTTGTTTTCTTGCAAACCAACAGGATCAAGAGTCCGTAGGACTAAAAGTGATAGATGATTTGTGTGGATATTATGGTCTGGATCATGAGGGTTTTTATATGAAAAGGAAACATCCACAAATTATGAGCAGTTACTGTCAAATTGTCTTTGGGGAGGTAAGAGTTCTCTGAGCTTCTGAGATACAGGGTGACCTGTTGGGTGGCAGGCCTGCATTCATGCTCTGATTCCTAAGCAAGCAGCGAAAACCATGCAGTAGCTGTTAGAACGGTTCCCATTCAGTATAGAACGGAAAGTACAATATAGGTCATCTTGTTTCATTGTCAAATTTGTAACTGTTTTTCAATATTACCATTTCTGTTACTTTTGCTTTAATATTTTAGAAATTACTTCCTATTTGGTAATATAATGGACTAAACTGTTCTTTTTTTTTTCCCAAATTCGACATTATTGCTTTAAATGAGGTAGAATTAAATTGTTTTCAGAATCTGCCTAGCAACAAAAGATGCTCTCTCTCCCTCTAGTGGAGAATAATAAAATAGTTTTCCTTCCGTTTTTGCATGTGTAAACCACCAAATACTATCATCAGAGGTTGAAAGCTTTTTTTGAACAAGAATATATCATAATTTGTGTTTAATGTATAACATAAATGTTATATGACTAGTAGTTTAATAAAAGATATTTTCATATTAATATTTTTTCTGCAAGTGTACTGTTTTTAAAGTGATCCTTAATGATATGAATTGTAAAATACTTATTTGTGTAAATATTTACAGATATCTAGTCACATTTTAAAATAACAATAAAGGCCCAGAAGTTAAGATTAAAAATAACCCCTAATCTCAAAAGTAAAATACAGCATGCTTAATGTTGAACACGGGAGCAGCTTGCATGTTGGTATTTGCCAGATTGATCGTCACTTTAAAAAGCATGTGCCTAAATGATAAACATTTTATTTTAATCCAAATGTTTCCAGCATTTGTGGTGTTCACCTTAAGAGAAGAAGGAGACTGTCACAACACTTGGGTGCAATTTGTATCCATCTCTTTTTCAAAATTAGATGTTACAATCTACTGTTTTATTTCAGTCTCCTAATAAACAAATTTTTAAAGAACAGCATAAACATCTTCCAAGCACTTAGTATTCGTTGTAAGTGCAAATGTAAGTAATGATTTATAGGACTAGGTCCATAATTAGGGTAGTAGAAAATACTTCTTATGTATTACTGATTAAACAAGATGTGCCTAGAATTACTCCACTTCTAGTTTCCAAAATGTAAAAAGACCATTGTTTCTTGGCTAGATTCCTGTTACTGTTTTCAGTGGAAAGTTTGTTTTCTTATTCTGCTGCTGAGCTTCTTTTTAGCATATTTTTCTACTTTGTGTTTTTATTATCTCACTTTCTCTATTACTGTTTTTCTTTCCCTTCCTTGTTACCATGCAAAACTGCACACAGGTAGGTGGAGAAGCTGCCAGTCCAAGGGAATCTAAAAGACGATGTGCATGTAGGTAACTTCCCAGGCTTCAGCTTTTAGGGAGAGGGGCTTTCTCCACCTGCAAGTCACTGCCTTGCACTGAGTGTGTCACTGTGAGCATTTTAGTTCAAATTAATTTGAGTTTGTGTATTTGTTGTTCTTACCAAGTCACTAAAGGGTAACAAAGCGGTGTGTCTTAACAAGAAGTGTTGGGTGACAGTTCTGGGTTGCCACTGTCTCACTCAAGTACCAATCTCAGCAAAAAGGTAAAGTTTTTATTTTCTTGTACGGGGGAGTGACTCCAAGGGCTGCAGTGCAATGAGTCGCTCGTACAGCTTGTAATTGCTGTAAGGAACACAGAAACTTAAGGAGTGGGGTGAAACTGCGCTAAGAGATGATACAGAAGGGATGGTGGAATGCTATTCAGAAATGCCAGTACAGCCTCCTGACTGTATCTGTAGTTTAAAATCTCCTCCAGCATGAAGAAGAGAGGTAACGGAGGGACAGAGGGATGCAGGAGACAGTGCCTTTGTGGCTGCTACAGCAGCTCTGCACTTCCGTCCCGATAGAGATAGGCTGGCGTAAACACATCCCAGGCTCTGGAATTTGACAAACTATTTACGGCCCGGTTAGTTCGTGTGGTGTTTTAGGGAGGGTGACAGAGAACAAAAAGCAGAGGAGCAGAGTGTGAAAGGGACATTTGTCCACTGACTGTTCATACTATCAAATGGGGAGAGAGAAGTAATAAGATTGCTGGGCAGGATAACGTTGTAATGTCATCACACACCAGCCTGTATTTGTTGGTTATGTTTTCCCAAATGTTGTATTCCTTTCCCTTTAGTGTAATAAGAATGTCAGATTATTATTTGTGAGAGAGAGAGAGCATCAGCTCCTGGGACATTCAAAGTCGGTTGTTAACCTTTCCCTGGTTTCAAAATGGAGGCTCAAGCGTTAGTGGTCCGTAGTTTTCAAAGGACCTGGCAGATGTTTGGAGATGCCCCTTCTGCTGCTGCGACGGCCACAGCTGAAGCGGCACCAAATGCACAAAATGAAAAATAAAAAAAGGAAAAACTGTTAAATGTTCTCTAATTTAAATCAGTTGATAATCTGTGGAGTTGCATTAATAGGGAATGCAAGTATGATTTTAATACAACTTTATTTTTTGTTTTAAGAAAGGAAATGATTGTTAACCTTTGTAAGCGTCATTTTGGAAGCACTTTTTGTTCATGTTCTGAAATGTTTTTTTACCCAATTAATGTATTCCTAACTTTGAGATGATGATTATTTCAGTCCTTTAGTATTTTCTGGTGCACTGTCTTTGTTTTCAAAATTAAATATTGCAGACTGACTTCTCAAGGTTTTCTTTAAAAAGGCATGTACTTTATTCAGCTCCTTTCATTACTGACCTGACAGTTCCCTGAATTTGTATTTTTAATTTCTTCCTTAACAGCAGTGTAATGAGACCGTACTGAGAAGCTATTATTAGTATTAATGAGGCTTCCTGGAATGACCAGCCACCACAACATTTTACCGTCCCTAAAAATAAGAAGGTTTCCGCGCCTCCGGTTGCTCCTTTCCCCCCGATGCCCATGTGGAGATACTGCTCCCCGAAGGGCTGGCTGCGGGGGGCAGCGGGTTCCTCTCGCCGTTGCTGTGCCGGCGGGGCGCTTCCCTGCTGCTGCCGGCCGCCGCGGACCCGCCGAACCCGGGCGGCTCTCGGAGCGGAACGAGCGCAGGCGTCGATGGCGGCCGCCCGCCCGCCACGCCAGGGGGCGCTGCTGGCGCAGGCAGCCCGGCCCGGCCCGGCCCGGCCCGGCCCGGCCCGCCTCGGCGCCGGACCCGCGGGGCCTCGCCGCGCAGGGCGGCCGCTGGCGCCAGGCGGGAGCGGGGAGGCGCGTGCTGCAGTCTTGCAACTAGGGGCTTTTACCTTCACGGCTGCTTGCTTTGTTTTGTAGAAGCTAGAATTTGGCACCTCTTTAACCTTATTTTGTCACGGGTAGAAGCAGCAGCTCAGTAAGGTACGTCACATGCAGATGTGACACTCCAGAGTTTTCGGTCGGGTGTGAATCAGGAGTAATACCCATTAAATCAGTGGAGTGACAGCAGGTCACACTGGAATCAGACACGTTATAGTTTCTGAAAATGTTGTTGAATTATTTGGTAAGGATACGCTATTTTTTAATATTTATTTTAACCAAAATCCCCCTGAAAATGTTGCTACTTCAGATGTAGCAAATTAGATTAAAAATATATTTTAATTCCTATATTAATTTATCTTACAGCTATTGCCAATTTATTGAAGTTTTGATAGGTGGTTTAAGTAAGGCCATTATAGAAGAAGCGGGTTTATTGTTCAAGAAATAATTAGTCTATATCCTTGGAATTTTATAAACGTTTGTTGTACTAAGTAACAGCTGTTAATGCTTGTTGAGTATCTTTAGTATGCACAATTCATAGTGCTTTGCAAATCATTATAAACATATTGTTTTACAAACAATGCCATTTACGTCAAGGAGAAGCCAAGAGACATACTCGGAGCAGACTGCTGAGAAGACTGGAAATAATGAGCTCATCCTCTGACCCCATTTTGATGACTCTTTGACCCAAAAAGCGGGTAGTGCTTGATAGGCGGGTAAGGCTGATAATCCTGGGCCTCTAAGGAGGTTACAAATTACGTGCAGTAAACCTTAGAATCTCTGGTGTTCACATCAGGCTCAGAAAACTATCCATGGTTTCAATATTTATTGAAGTACACCTGACATCTGTTAGAAAGGAGGGTTCCTTGCTGTCAGCTGCAGTATTCTGAGAGTATAGAATATAGTACAGAAAGTGTACGTCTCACCTCTGTGTCAAAGTTAAATTACCCTGGTCTTTCTCCCTGTGTTTCTTTAGGGTAGGTGGGGAATCTTCTGGGTCTCACCACTGACCTTATTCTCACATTTTGAGAAAAAATGTTGTGGACTAACTAGTAAGATTACTAAATGATGAGGTCTTCATTTTCCATAGTTAAAACAGCTTTACAGAACCAAATCTAATCTTACTCTGTCAATAGCCAACTGCAAACCTTCATTACCTTTTGCAGAGTTTGCATCAAGTCCCTTGGCCTGATTCTGCCAGAGAGCTCCAGGCAGTTTTAGATGACTGTTCTCACAGTATCATTTGTCAGACCAAGGTTTTGACTTACATGAGATCAGAAAGGAGAACAGTCATCACCCAATTGCTAAGTCATGGTTTCAGTGAGAGAACACAGGGAAGGAAAACTGCTACTAAATCTTTCAAACGTTAAAATTATTTTAACTAATTTCACCCTCAGTTTCATTCACCACTCATTAAAGTTCATTTATAAACAGAACAAAAAGTCCTACCCGCTGATAAAAAATGTTTTATGAAGTAATTAATTTATAAAAATAAGGGAATAAATTGGAAAGAAGTCTGGATTCTATAAATGTGTACACTGACTATGAAAATTGCCAGTAAGTCTTTATATATGGAGTCTCATGAAAGACAGAGGTTTCATTATTGCCTATTACACAGGACCAAGCCTACAACAAGTTAACACATATGACACTAATCCTGCAATGCGCACATCTGGGGCCTAAACAATACAGAATATTTTTCTGTTGTTTTTTTTTCCTTATGTTTAAAGAGCTAGATTTGCATTTCAAGTTGCTGCCTATGTTAAGTCTCTTGTTTTGGGGGGTTATTAGTTTTTTAATATTTTAGAAGTCTTATGTCTATCTGCTTAGTTCCTTCTGAACTTCTGGCCTCTTTAAGGTGTTGCAAATTTGACACCTAAAAATTGAGATGCTAACGACTTTTGATGCTTTGATAGCAGTACAGTGTGTTGTATTGTTAAATGTATCTTGATTTATGTGTTTCTTAGTGGAGTGTGCTGGTTTTGGCTGGGATAGGGTTAATTTTCTTCACAGTAGCTAGTATGGGGCTATGTTTTGGATTTGTGCTGAAAACAGTGTTGATAACACAGGGATGTTTTAGTTACTGCTGAGCAGTGCTTACACAGAGCCAAGGCCTTTTCTGCTCCTCACCCCACCCCACCAGCGAGGAGGCTGGGGGGGCATAAGGAGTTGGGAGGGGACACGGCTGGGACAGCTGACCCCAACTGACCAAAGGGACATTCCACACCATATGGCGTCATGCTCAGCATATAGAGCTGGGGGAAGAAGAAGGAAGGGGGGACGTTTGGAGTGATGGCGTGATTACGTGTGATGGAGCCCTGCTTTCCTGGGGATGGCTGAACACCCACCTGCCGATGGGAAGGAGTGAACGAATTCCTTGTTTTGCTTTGCTTGCGTGTGCGGCTTTTGCTTTACCTATGAAACTGTCTTTATCTCAACCCACGAGTTTTCTCACTTTTACCCTTCCGATTCTCTCCCCCATCCCACTGGGGGGGGAGTGAGCGAGTGGCTGTGTGAGCTTAGTTGCCGGCTGGGGTTAAACCACCACATGCAGTTAATAACCTCTTTGCTTACAGTTAGCTGGAGTAGCCTGCAGCTGCTCCACTGAAATCTGTGGGTGTTTTTTAGCTTTGACACCAGTGTGAGCCTGGCTGTGCTCTAACCTAGAGGCTATGCAGCTGGTTTTTACCATACTTAGCTGGCTATGATAACATTGTATTAGTCAGAACAATGAAGAGGCAGAAGCAAAGCTAAAATTGAAGCTTTAAGGATCTGACTCATTCAGTTTCTGGCAGAAGGAGGTGCAAATTGCACTTCCTGAGTTTGCAGCACACCTAGCAAACCTCAATTACAGCATACTCCAAATGCGCTATGCTATGAAAAGGCCTGCTCACTGCCTCAGCACATACCCATCTAACTTGCATGTTGTTGCTTCTCATTGCTAAGTTAATGTTGATAGTGGCTTCTTGTAGGATGTTAGCTGAACGTAGGCTTTGTGGTGTTGCAATTCTCCTTACTGGTTTTGCAGTCTTTGCTCACTGCCACCCAGAGAGAACAGCTTGTAGTAACAGTATCCTGATAATCTTCAGCTGGAGAATAACTTGACAGATGTAGGGCTCCCATCATCTTTGCCTTTACCTTTTGATATTGATAGGTGGAATACTAGTAATTGCAATACCACTCATCGTGGTAATAAGCAGCATATTGCTTAGTGGTTTTTTTTCTCAGAAATAGCAATAAACCTGCGTTTCAGATGTGTTGCATCTGTTCCATCAATCAGAATAATTTTATTACTCCAATTACATATAATTGTATCCAAAAAAGCCCAAAGATGGCAAGTGCACTGGCGTCTTGCTGAAACCATGTTGCAGCCCCTTTCAAGTCACAAGCCCTGTCTGAGAAATATCGGTAAAATGTAGTGCATTGTAGTAATGTAAGTCAGATTCAGCATATACTGTGCATGGAGATAGCCACAAGGTATGCTCAGCATGAGGAACCAGCAAAAGGAAATTCTGTCTGCAAATCTGTGGTGGCTAGAGCAAAGGAGGAGCCTTCGAGGGCAAGAGAAGGTGGTAGACATTTTTTACCCAGTGCCCTTGTAATTACACAAAATATTCTGGTGCAGATACCCCTGCTTGCTGAATGCTGTTTTCTACACAGGATACCAGCTTGCAGCTGGTAGTGGACATAAAGCAAGGCATGCTCCAGCTAACTTTTTAGGACTTTCATAAACATCTACTTTGGGGGAAAGGCTGTTGTCATTCTAAAGCTTGGAACCAAAATTTGGATCAAAAATATGGAGGTCTTGTGGTTGTTTCACCCACATTTTCCGGGCCACTTATGGTTTTCATCTACAACTAAAATTCACTGTGTACATTTGAGATTCTCAAAAATGATGAAGAGAGTCCCAGGAAGGAATTTTCCTTAAAGGTGAGTTAATTTTTCAGTGATATTGTTTTTTATATGTGTTTATTTCTACAGCACTTAGAAGATGCTCTCTTAAACCTCCTTGGACAAATGGAAGGTCATAGTACTCCATAAAAACAGCAATGATCCAATCTCAGATGCAGAATTGAGTAATAAGCAGTGAGAATGGGTAGTGCTGATGCAGAAGGAGGTATGCTTGCTCAATCACACCTTTCATCTTGCTCATCTATACTTGCCTTACTGAGCGCCATGACCATGTAAGAATCATTCAACATATTTCCCATGCGCTATTCTTTTCCCTATTCCTTCTCATATTATTTTTAATAGTCTGTTATTTAAAAGGATTTATTTCTAAAATATTTTTATGCATTTATTAGAAAATTTTGAAACAGCTTTGAAAGCTTGTCTTTGAGCTGTTGAAGCTGGCTGAAGGGACAAGTGAGGTGAACTATATGCAATTAAATAGTTTATATCATTCATGCCATAAGAAAAATAGCAAACGCTCTTTTTTTTCCTGTTCCACCTGGGTGGATGAGCGATTTTTATAAAACTTTCAGGGAAGAATCCTAGAAAACATATTGGGAACCCAAAGAATATTGACAGAGTGATAGAATGTCCTCCCCAAATAACAAAAAAAAATGGGCAATAAGTGTTTATGTTCCCTTTTCTGTGGAAGGGAATCAGAGCAGTTCAGTTGTGTATAATATGCCATAGGCTATTAACAGGTATTCTCCTTTACACAACTAATTAATTAGGAGAATTACATTCTAAGTAAGAGGATCTGAGTTTTGTTACTTTTCCTATTTCTATAAAATTTCAGATAACCACAATAAATCTATGATAGCTGTGAGGTTATTGTATTTATTACAATATTTGTATCTCTTGCTATTACTGTTTTGGTTGAGTCTGGTGGCATAAAAACATTGTAAATGCCTAGAGAAAGACTCACATTCTAAATACCTAAAGACATCCTAGACATTTTGGTGTTTAAAGTAACTTCTTTATTTTAGCTTCTCTTTAATTTCTTTTGCTTCTTCTTTTACAATGAGCAGTATTGTACAACACAGAGAAGGAAACAGAAGCATGAACTACTCCAGTTTCAACAGCGACAAAATACAAGGTAGGTTAACTTTTTCGAATGTACAATCAAATTACATCATATTCCTTTAATTATCAGGTGTTGATAGGCATGAGTGTACTGTTGAAATGGATATTACTTCCTTTTTGAAATTCATGTTTTCCAAATAAATGCCTGGATATTCTCTAGATGAAACTCTTAACAATAAAGGGATGAATTTAAGACTACAGTTTGTGTGGCACTGAAAGAATAAAACGATAGCCGGCAGCTTAAACTTCAAAAGAATGGGAATACACCAGATTATTCTTCTCAGTAGTAAGAAAAAATATTTCTGGAAAATGTTATATTTAAACTCTGCAGGATATATTTGAAGATTACTCTTGATGTTCTTCAGTGAGTCTGCTCCCTAAGATTCGATGTCACATATGTCTTTAAATATTGCCTTAGTAGGTTCAAACTTACCAAATTTTCCTACTTCTGAATTATTTTTAGGTCATCATCCTCGTAATTTAAGTTCACTGTGTTCCTATACTCTTTCTGTATTGTGAAACTTCTCCAAATGACATTCCTAAATTTCAGAATGGATTATTGGTACAAAACCAAAATACTTTTGAACGTGTCCCGTCTTCTTAACTTTTTACCTATAGTTAACAACATTCTTTCTCATGAATCTGAATAAAACTGGGACACAAACTAGAAAGCATTCAGCATCAATTTCCACACTTCCATCTTGACCCAGTCCTGTCCCATTGAAACCCTTTTGCTTCAGTGGAAGAGCGCCCATTATTTTATCAGGAATTATACATATTTTTCTGGCATCATGTACTTTGGTCTCTGGTAGTTATTTACATCTAAGGACAGTAAAGAAAACAGAAGGTCTCCTTCCAGGCATCTAGGCTTCCTTTGTTCTTAGTTATGATGAGGATCATTGTGGTCCTAGGCAAGAGGAAATGGAAAATCAGAGATCAGGAGTTTAGATCATAAATAACAGAACATTCTGGGTGCGTATATAATAGTTCTGAGAGGAAAGGTCATCAGGATGTAAGTAAATAAGGAACTTTTGCACTGTAGAGAGATGACTGTCTTTAAATAACATGGTGGTTGTATTAATCCTGTATTGCAACAAGACATTGTTCCTGCTAATGCGTTGTTACTGTATCACATAGGTGGCAGAGAAGCCTACAGACATATTGCAAATGTGGATAGTTTTTCAGAATAGAATTAGATTCAGTCAGCTTTATGACATTACGAAAAGTTTAGAAATACCTTATCTGAACATCAGTGTGACCTGTTCACAAGTGATGCCTGCCTAGCATCTCACATTGTAATTCACATTTTTTGTTCTTTGAAATCTCTCCTATATTAGGATTACAATTAGAATTAGGCCAGAATCGGGGCTGTTAATACTGTGCTGTTTGGGATGAAATTCAGTTTCCTAAATAGAGGCTTACAGTGCCTTTTAAAACACCTTGAGTTGCCTAAGACATCTATATGGGGCTGTCAGAATAAGGAAACCCTTATTCTTCTGGAGCACAAAGTGGTTGAAAGGTGGAACACTCTATAACATCCTGTTTTTAGGTAGGTGAAATCCCGTCTGTACTGTCAGCAAGCAGACAGTGTAGAGTCAATACTGTCACAGCTACCACTACTGTTGAAAGGGGAGCTTCTTCTCATGTCACATAGCAGTGTCACTGACTGGGGGAAGAACCACATAGTCTCCTTAGATGCAGACACTTCACCGTGATACTGGGTAAGCAGTTAGTGAATACTAGGTCTTGAATGTCAGATTGGCCTGCCCCTCTTGAGAGGGTGGAGTTTCCTTCTGCTGGGAGTGTGTTCTTTTTGATTTGCATTACCAGACCACTTCAGCAGCTAAATATATAAGTATTATAAATCTTTTTATTTCCACAGTGACCAAATACCACTTTCAGATTTTCAGTTATTCAGATTACGAAAAATTTGCAAACATGTTTAGTCAAAATTAGCATGGAGTTTTGAAAGTCAATGGACATAGCAATTATAAAAGATAGTATAAGACAGGTTAGAGTGGTAATCTGATTTCAATTTCCTTTAAATCTTTCCTAATTAATTTATCAGTGTAATATCAGTGTAATGCCCATCAGTAGTGCCTGAAATAATATAACTAACATATCATGGGTTTATTATTTTGCATGAGTCCCAAACTGGAAGAGCTTTACTTCTATAGATAGTCTAATTAAAAACTCCAAATGAAATCTGTGATGCTTTTAAAATGAAGCTTTAGCTTCATGTATAAACATTGCTGATGCACAAACAGGTTTCATTTCCTATCAAATTCAGTGTTAACATTTTTTACGCTTTTGTAATATTGGAAAATCTGCAAGATGAAGACTACTATTCTATACCAGGAAACTCCTTCAACTATGGCAGAGGGCTACAGAAAATTTCCTAGAAGAACAGAAACATTCCTAGAAAAAAATTCCTAGAATATCCTAGAAAGGTATCAGTGTGGCATTGAGTGATATGCAATCTAGACCTTGCAAGATGTCCTGGAATTGTTGTGGTGAAGCCCATGAAATGTTAGAGAAACTGCTAAATTAGGGTAATCTATCTCTTGGTGTCTGCCAGGATGATCTCAACGTTGCTCTCGGTTGTTTTGGTAGTTGAATAGTCTACCAAATGAGGACAGCTCAAAGGTGGCTTAAACTTCGGCTTCTCAGAAATCCTGTTTCTTCAGCCAGGCAGGTAAAACCTGTGGGACTTTGTTTCAGATTTCTTACCCACACGTAATTACTATTAAGCTAATATAGTCACACTAGTGTAAAGCCAGTCCAATCTAAGTAAGAGCAATAGACAATGATTTTGTTTGTGGAAGATGAAAACAAAATCTTGTTTCCATCCCAGTGCCTCAACTCTCAAGTTTCCAGTGAAAATCCCAGGGAAGCTCTGATATGCTACGTGAAAGAAGGCTCTGCCATCCTAGACCATGCATTTAATCTTACATTTTTTAAACAAAAAAAAATTTCACTTTCGCAAAGAGTGACATACGATAGGTGAAATTACTCTATGAATTTCTAACCAGACAAGTAGTATAAGGATTCGTAGCGTGTGAAAGTTTTGCTGTAATATGATAATGCTAAGTGTCTGTATTGAATCAGTTTGTATTGTTCAAAAAAGATTCACTGCGGTAAGACACATTGATATTGATCATTCCTTGTTAAAGATCCTTCTGATTTTGCAGACTACCTCCTAATAGCCATCTTACATCTAAGCACAGAACTGAGGTTCCTGTTAAATGCCAACTAGGAACACTGCAGACAGCATGGAGCTGCTGCCTACACTGGGCGTGAAGCCATGCTTGAACGTGTTGTGCGTAAAAACTTCATGAACAGGCCCCATGACTCCGTTACAAGAGCTATGAAAATTCATAAATTGACATTTTACAATATGACTGCATACTGATCTAAATCAGCACACAGATCTAAACTGCAGATAAGACCCTTAAGTTAGTTTCCTTTTTCCCGTACATAGGAAATGACCAACTGATAGACGAATGACGAAGCAATGCATTAGTTATTTATGCACATATAAAGTTGACTTTCTAGGGTCCCTGACAACCACAGGAGACAGTGGTTGAATTTTACTATGTCTATTCTGCATATTCTAGCAAAAACTATAGCAGTTTTCTGCTTATTTAGTGGATACTTTCAATGACTTCATCCTTCTACACAATAAATGGAAGATAGAGTGCCTACTGTATATGTGTGTGTATATATATATTTATGGCTGAAGTAGCTAAATGCTCCGCTTGCTAAACAGATGATACTAGGAAACCAGAAGGCCAATTTATGACAATGCACTGCATTTTAAAAATAGTTCCAGATGCCAGTATTGACATGGTTGAACTGAAGCTGTATGACTGCACAGAGCCCCAGTAAAAACAGAAGCTGGCCTGTGTGGAGCAGTTTGAAGCTTTGGAGCCATAAAGCTGAAGTGATGCATTAGTGTTAACAGGTTGACAGGAGAAGGTGACTCTGCCTTCTGTGAGGGAAGCTGTAGTCACTGGCCACTGCTTTCCCTTTTGCTTAAATGGAAGAAAAAATGTCTCTCTTTTTGTGAAAAGCAAGTACACGTGCAATGTCTGTCCCTGATATATTCATCAAAATAAACTTCCTATACTCTGTGTTTTTCCCCAAACTTTTTGCAGCATGTGTAGATAATTTTAAAGCATGCTTATCTCTTCTCCATGTGCTCAAAGGCCACAGGTATCTATGGAGACTATATGTCACTTTCTTGAACCGTGCAGACTCAGTAAGAAGATGCTGACAGTGCCCCATCCATATACTGTCTGTATTCAGAACTATTCTTGAAGAAGATAACTATAGGTGAATTATGTAAAATCTAGCTATACAGTTTTGTCAAGTCAGAAACTATATGTAGTACCTAACAACCAACCACAGGCTGGTCATAGATGTAATAAAAATTAGGCCGTAGTGTTCTCAGAAGCAGCAATATTAGCCTGGAAACCTACTTGTCTGTCATAAGCCTGTGGCTAACAGTTGAGCAACAGCTGGCCATGAGCAAAATGAAAGCTTGCATCAAAGTTATTATATGACTTTTGGAAACAGGACTTATGCTCTGAAATTACCTAACTGCCTTGGAAATGCAGTATTTGTGTACATACATACTTTCTTAACTAATGGTCACACAGAAGAAGCTGAGAATCCTCAAATCATTTACAGTATCCTCCTTGCCTCTGAAATATCTTTTTTGAGTGCCTGTCTCTGTTCTCAAGTATTAAATTCAGACTTCTCAGTAATGTGTACTTTGGTTAAATGCAGGGAGCATCTATTAAAGATGTCTGAAAATCAAACACAAAATAAATTGCAAGTTATCTCAAGGAAACCCAGCATTTAAGACTGCATTTGAAAGATTCTGCATTTAAATAAGATTAAGAAAATATTAGAGGTTGGGGAGGCATTGAAATATCAGAAATACAAGATCCTGAGACAGCTAAACTTCAGTGGAGGACCAGTGCTTACAACAGAATAGTTTCAAAGACTTTGTGCACATAACATTTATATGTTTTTATATGTGGGTTTTTTTTAAGTTGGTAAGTAAAGCCAATTGCTAGTGACAATTGGCAAAGCCAATTTGTCTTTAAATGAAAAATCGTATCCTGCTGACAAGAATTTTATCTCAAATACTGTTCAGAACTGTCATCTATTTGGATATTTGAAAGCAAACATTCAGAGCAGATTATGTCATACCAAGTGCCAGACAGATACTATCATGAATGTGCCTTATTTTCCTAGTAAATGTAGTACTTGTGAAAGATTCTAGAGTAATGATTTTGGAGGCTGAAATATTTTAGCCATTAGGGTTATTGTATTGCAAGTTTATTTCCCTGCACTACTCATCTGCCAATTGAGGGACCATCAAGAAGGTCAGGGAGCAGCTTATTCTCTTTATTTGCTTGTTCCTTGCTTTGCCCTATGAAATAGCATCAAATGAATCAATCTAGCTATCAAAAATGGTGCTTTTTGTGATGAGGATACTTTTCATTTCCATACTCTCTATATTCATCTTTCTGCTAAATGGCTATCAAAAGGAGACAGTTAAGGATATGCTTTACAGGTTCTGGTATGATACTTTTTCAGCCATCAAAACCAATATATCACATGTAAAGGTTACAGTAAAATCAGCTAACAAATGTGTGCAGACAAAGCTCTTTTATTGTGAATAGCTGCTAACTGTGCTTATGGGTGTGGGGAAAAATAGCAACAAGCTCACTGTACAAATTATTATATCTTTGGGGTTTTTGTTGTTTTTTTTTTTACAGGACCTGGGAGCTGGCTTTAAAGAATATGAACATGTTCGATAATTCATCTGAAGGAAAATGCTCAGTATCAGTGCATATAGAAAATGTAGTAAAAAACATCCCTTTATATAGTTGATTTCATTTTCATTATTTCAGTTAGGTTGCTAATACGAAAGATAGTTTGAAAATGCTTTCAAATGAATAAAGAAGTTCAGTATTTTCTCCTGTGCCTTCACCTCCTCTGTTGTTCCCTCTTCTGTGACCTTTGTGCCATCTGTTATACACTACAAGTACTTGATGTGAGAGCTCCACAGTTTGTAATCTGGATAATCTTTGGAGTACAAGTAGTAAGTGGGAGAAGAACTTTTACTTCGATGGCATTTAACCAGTGTCTTGCTGCATATGCTGGCCTTTGCAGTATTTACCGCTGGTATACTCAGTGAAACACCAGGTCATCATTTGTGCTTGGATTATAACAAAGCTTAAAGATATCTGCCTATTACTAATAAAAGCCATAAAAGAAAGACCGGAAGATATATTCAAAACAAAACAGAACCTCTTTGGCCAACTGTGGTTGGAGCTACTTTTGCCAGAACAGCTGGAATTGTTTTAATTGTAGTTCTTATAATCTTCATTGTAATTAGCTACTGCCTCGTCTGCAGAGAAGGAAAACATGCTGGCCGTTTAAATAGCTCAAATAAAAAGGCCAGAAAAACTACCATTGTTCATGGACTGCAAATGAGTTTGCATCTTCTGCTGCTTCTGGTAACAGCTGTTGGAAGACATGCTGATAACACTATTTTACATTTATCAGCCTTTCTTGTTTTGTTGTTCACACTATGCTTTAACCCTGTGGTTTATGGTCAGCGAAACAGAGAGCTGCAAACCAAGCTATTCAACAGGCAAAGACTTAGTGCACTTACTACATGGCAAACAGTAATGACATAACAGCTATTTAGTTTACTGAGTTAGGTGACTGATCCTAGATGTAAAACTCTAGCTCTTTCACCTTCTAAGAAAGTATGATCATCAGCACTGTAAAATAAAGAAGAAAGCCTCAGTTACTACAAAGTGTTTTTATGACACTGGCTGGAACTTAAAGGAAGTTGAACTGTTTGACTTTAACAATTTTCAGATCTTTGTTATTATGGCCATACTACTATGAAGCTTACTGTGAAACAAGATCAAGCAGAAGACTGAATATGAGTTGGCATGTGAAAATGCTACAGGTTTGCCAAAGAAGATCTAAAACAGGATTTATTTTAAAAGAAATGGAGGCCTACTTTCACTGGGCTGTAGTAAAAGTGATGATTATAGAGAATACAGTAGAATCCAGCTGCAGGTAACTATTGTTAGATGGGAAAATAAAAGCAGTAAAGTAAGTTGGGGGACTGAGCCTTTCCAAATGCAAAATCAACTTGCAGAATCAAGTATCAGAATTGGGTTTAATATTTGAAAAGATGTACACTATTTTGTCTTTACTCATTACATTTAGAACAATGAAGTTGTTTAAGATTTTAGGGTTTTTGTGAATTTGTCCCTTTTACTGTTGAATTCTGAAATACGTCAAAATTAGGAATACGAATCCTATTTATTTATTTATTTATTTATTTAAAGCTATGGGTTTTGATCTAACAAGGCTGATACATGGTTCTTGTAGGACCTCTAAAAGTGGCTGTACTTGAGGGAAGGACATACATATTTTTTACCTCTTGCTTCCCCACATTCACTGTATCCCCTGAAAAGTCTAGAGGTTGCTTTTTGGAGTAAGGTAAAGCTAATCAAATCTTTGAGTTTTTATTTTTAGAGAGGCTACCTAGACATAGAAATTTTAAAAACTAGAATAATTTTTGTTGAAAATTTTTCCAGCATTGTCAACTCCGAGAGACCCATTCATGAGTTACGTACACCTGAAAATGAGTTGTCAACTTTTAAATTATTATAAAACTAATGGAAACCTAATTTGGTGTTCACTTGCCTTTTAACATTTAGGGTATGCGTGCTTTTAGCTTTGATATACATCTGTGAAACTAAAAATTATTTTAAAATAAATTTTAAAATAAAAGCTAATATTCTTCCTAATAATAGGATCCCAGAATCCTATCCCTATTTCAGGATAAAATTTTAGTAACAGCTGCATTACTGTATGATTCACTACATATTTATATGCTTAACTTGTGACATTTAAATTTGAAAGCAGTGGCCTTGTGTATGTGATCTTACTTTTGCAGATCTAACAAGCAGATGAAAAAGAGAAGAAGAAAACTGCTTGTTTAGCAGTGAGTTTAGATGAACCAATGAGATCCTCCACTGAAACCTGAAGTACAAAAAAAATGAGGAAGTATGAGCCCAACCACTTGCCAATTTCTTCCGTGATCACGCAGCAGATAAGCTGTTTTCAGCTTGGCATTTATTTTAGCTTAATATCATCGTAAGTACAGCATGATTTGCACAGGAACTGAAAACTGAAGCCAGCTGATAATGAGCTCCACTGTGCCAGTTGGAATGAGCCCTGAATTTTAGGTGTGATGGGGAAAAAGAGGTTTCCTGCCTCACAGTATAGCGTAAACAGAGAGAATGGTATCCAAGTAATGACTTGGAAAAAAATGGCCTGAGGTTTGTGTGTAAGCTGAGCCCTGCTTGGAAACTCCTGCCTGGAGCTGCCAGCTCGGTGCTGCTCACTAGTGCCCTTGGACAGCCACCACCGAGGGCCGTGGGCTGGGGGGCTCTGGGGAGCCTTTCAGGCTGCTGTGGGACTGCGCTTTCCTGAGTGCTTGTTTAAACCTAGAGTTCAGTGAAGAAAACATCACAGGATGTCGGAAACAACACATGAACTCTGAGGTGTACATTCACACCTATACACGTCTTCCAGAGATGGATGCATTTCAGCATGACTGAAATGCTGTGTAAAAATATGAAAACAAAGTACGTAATGATACCATGGGTCCATATGAGCAATGGAAGTTAAAAATTATGTCAGACAAATACTAGAAAATCAAACAACAACAAAGATGTGTTTTTTAATTATTAATATTTTTTTCCACCATAAATAAATTGAAATCCTGCTGCTTTTCTTATTTCATCCTCTTATGCACAGTGTTGAAACAGGGGAGGAGAGAAGGTGAGAAGAATCCTGCTATAGGGAGGTGGGGAAAGTCCAAGCTGATAGATGGAAACAAGTGCTGTCTGTTTGAAGATTCGAGTAACACAGTATGAAGCGGTCTGTTCTGAGTATCACTTAACTGTATTGCAAATACAGCACCAGATTTACAATAACCACAAATTGAAACCTGAATAGTGGTGGAAACTGTCATCTCTACAGAATTTTGGTAACACGAGTAGAGGGATCTAGGGGATCTCTCTTCTGAGTGTCTTGTTCACAAGCACTTGTTGCCCTGGCAAAGATTCTTTTACATCCTAGATATCAGGAAGCAGTTCTCAGTTTTCGCTTCCTGTGGCTTCTTTGGGGTTATAGCCCTAGGAGCAGATGGTCCTAAGTTCAGTCACTAGTGCAGATTTATGGTGGCTGTTATAACCATAGTAATTTCAGTATCTTTTAAAGGGAGAGTTTACAGTTAAATTCCAGTTGATAAACCTTTAGGTAATACCAGATTTTGGCATAGTTTAATCATTAGTAATCATTAGATGACTATAGACCACAAACTAAGGCAACCACAGACCTTTTCAAACAAGTACGCTCAGCAAGTTACATTTAACAAGTTGCTAAACATTCCAGAAGCATCAAACCTTTTTTTTCCAATAGAGCTCCTCCTAATGAAAATAAGTGGTAATGCCAGTGGAATTTTTGTCAAGTAGGCAAAAGCTAATGAGGGATGTAACTAATTTCTGACTTTTTCCCCCTTATCCCATATGAGAGTTCTAAAATTGCTACTTTTGCTTTGTTGTGTTTTTATGCTTTAGCTATTTTGTCCCTGCTCTTTCTCTGTATTTGTCCGGACATTGGTCCATTTTATAGCAGCAGAGAAGCTCAAACAGCAGAAGCAGCCAACCTGCTTTCCCACAGTGAGTAACCACAGGCTTGAAACGGCTGAAAACTATATGCCACGTAGAACAAAGGGACATAGAGACCGATTGTCCTGGTTTTCATCTTTTTCCCTTTGGTAGATTATGATTGTTATTGCCGGTTATGATATATATTCTCCATTGTTAATGGCGAGGATGTCTTCTGACCATTTATACAGAGGATTTCAGAGTGATTATGGCTGTAGATGGGTTATCATTTCAGAGAATGTAGATAGAAACATCCTGGAGTGTATCTTCGAGCTTGCCTTCACTACAGATGTTCTACTGTCCTGCAAAGCTTTTCAACACTAGTTCCCGGAAGCTCTCTTAGGCAATGTGGTTTTGCCCAGGTTGGGAGCTTTTTACACATACTGGTTGAAAACAGTTCTTGGGTCTAAATAGGGTGGAGGCTAGACAGCAGTTTAATAGACCAGCAAATATGTTCTCTTCCACAGGAGCTGGCATCTGCCAGCAGTAACTGCAGTCATGGGATTAGTTTTCCAAATTTTAGGTATTTCAGGAGAAAGCATGCTTTTATATATATATTTTTACCTTTTAGTGTTTCCTACTCTGAAGTAAAACTGGCATCATGTATATCATGAATCTCTCTCAGTGTCTTCAAATCAAAAGGTGATAGGTTTTGCTCGTATGTCTTGTTTTCTGTATTCGCAAGCACAGTGAGTAGTGTGGTCTCTGACAGTGAAGCAATGTGCTTTTCAGTGCCTTTTTCATTGATAACAGAGATCCTGGAAATCAAGTTATGCCCTTACTGGTGTATGTTCAGCCTGGCTTCCTAGGCCTAGAGCTTCAGTAGCACTTTTAGTAGGACCATATTGACTTCACTGAATTTGCAGTGATGTCACAGATTGAAATTCAGCTTGAGAAAGAAGGAAACAGATTCTCAGCTAACCAAAGAGAAGTTGAACTTACATGATTACTTTCCAAGAGATTCACTCGCAGCATTAGATGTTTCCAACAAAGCTGGTTAGCACATTGCTGGCAAAAGGTTTTGTGAGCATGTTTTGCTTCGATTGTTCTGCTTTGTCAGTGTGGTGTGGAACACAAAGGCTATTGTTTAAAAAACCATGAATGTTAATTTGCATTCCATTGCTGGGTTATTATACAGGGTGTGGAAAGAAAAAGCAAGCTCTGATTTAAAAAAAAAAAAATACATTGTTTCCTTTTCCCTTTCTTCTTCCTTGTGCCTGGTTCTCCTTTATTTTAGTGTTTCTTCTCCAGACTATGCTCTGTGAGACAGTAAGTGTCCTCTAGTACTTTTAGGCAAATGTAAGTACATCCACAGCTGTGTCAGTAGAATAGAATAGACTAGAATATTTCAGTTGGAAGGGACCTACAACAATCATCTAGTCCAGCTGCCTGTAGATCATCTAGCAGAGCTACATAAATTTAAAAATGAATTTAACTCACAGAATCAATTCTATAATGATGTCTGTGAGGAGTGACACTTGCATATATTGCTCTGAAATTAGGAGGTAATTAGGTATATTGCTCTGAAATTAGGAGGTAATTGCAGTATGAAAATCCATATCCAAGCTATTCCAGAAAACTCTGGGTGTAGTTTCAGAAGTGGCATAGACCCTGCTTAGACCACACTGCCACCACATCTGCCACCATCCATTGATTCTCAACCCCGAGCCACATGCTCCAGCTGTCTCTGTAGCCCTAGTTCTAGTGTTCATATAGCAGTGTGGTGAGATGGATGAGCTCACTAATATAACCAGAAATAACCTTACCAAAAGAGGGTTAGTTCTGAGTTGAACTGATGAGCTGGTCTGACTCAACACGCAGCCTCACAAGCGCTAAGGCTAGCATAAGGAGGGTGGGAGGAAGAGGACACAGGAAAGGGGAAACAGTAGGACTGTCAGGGCTCTGAAGGCACTAATAAGCCTTTATGAGCCCCACCTGGGGCCTCCCACACACCCCTGCCCATGGGCCCAGGGGCTCTATTTAAGTTCAGGTATACATATTTCTACCACAGCCATGCTTGTGCCTGTCTGTAGGTCCTGTTGATTTGGGTCATTGTGGACTGTCCTGACCTCAGACCTGTGGACTGACTTCCCAGCCTGACCTTGGCTCTCTCCTGTCACTGTGGACCTGCCTGGTGATCATGAGGCTGGGCCTCATCCTGACCTGTAGAGTGGCTTGACCTCAGCCCTGCTCTGGCACCATGGACCTGCCTGGCAATTACAGGTCTGTGTCTGACTCTGACCTGCAGACTGACTTCTCAGCCTGGCCTTGGACCTGCCTCATTGCCCTGAACTTGCCTGCTGGTCTGGTTTGACCCTGGCTAGCACCCTTAGCCTGCCCCGCTTCCTTATTTTAGGACAGTAGGATGGTGTCTGGTGAGGCCTCTGCTTGCTGTGATGTATCTCCGCATCCCTTAGGGAGCAGCCAGCCCTCGCTGCTCCCTGACAAGGACCAGGCACTGGTAGCAGCACGGTCTCTGACTGGCTCCTACCAGTCTAAAATAATTACAAGACTGTGTTAAGAGGTGGCAGTAATAATGATGATGTTAGTTCTTCCAGGAGCTGCTTCCCAAAACAAGCAGTCCTGCCTCTTCCCCAACCACAGGTACTTGTTCCCACCCCTCTTCCTCGTGCCAGCACAAGCGTTTGTGAACCAGAACAAACAAAAGTAATGAAGTTGTTTGTTCTTGAAGAATACAAGGCATGGATTTACCTGGGGCAGGAACAAGCACCTAGTGTTGAGAAGAGCGGCTGATGCAGCTTCAGCCTCAAGTGTTTGTGGAAGTCTGGCTGAAAGATCACCCAGGTTAAGGATTTTACTGTGTTCACACCAGGTCTGTCTGGGATCCTGGGAATTTGTGTGATTGGCCTAGGCTGAAGTGAGTGATGGCATGTCTTCCTTTCTGTCACTACCCGAACTAGCTCAGTTGCTGCTGCAGTTACATGCTGCAACTGGCAATGTAGATATAGCTGTGGTTGTTTAGGCCTTTCTTACACAAGTAAACAAAGCAGCAAACATACTCATCTAGATCCAAAGGTGCTGAGCACAGGGTTTACTTTCAGTTGATATTGAATGAGGAGAGGGTCAAAACCTAAGTGTTCTGTGCTTCACTCTGCCAACTTAGTTGTGTAAGGATCAGCCCATTTAGTACTGATGAGTTGTTTTGGGTTTTTCTACTGCCTAGTATTTCTATTGTTCTTTTCAAATGTAGTCTTCTGTCAGAATTAGCATGGAAGTAATGTCCTGACTAGCATGTATCTGAACCAGCAGTGTTCAGAGATGTTAACTTCTGAAATCTTTAACCCACTAAGTGAAATCTCCAAGAAAAAGCTCTCACCATTGACCGTACTTGTAGCAGGGACTACAGTGATTAGTTGAAAATGGAGACTAAGCCATGCTCTTGATCATTAAGGTGTGCTCTCCAGATCTGGATTTAGGCATGCTGAGGAAGCTTGCGCTGCAGTTGATTGCTCTGGATCTGCTTCATGTCTTTAGTATCCAGCTCTTATGTTATGCTAACTTAATTTTTATTAAATGAGTAAGGAGGGAAAGTTTGCATAAGAACTGATAAAGCCGGAACTGCCCAGCAAATAAAAGGTACCTTCAACATAAGCAGGTAAGAAACCTTTGAGAAGATTAATGAAGAGAGAAAATGGTAACCATCAAGAATTTATTCGGTATGTTATAGGGGAAAAATACATTTCATAAATTACTTATTACTTATTGTTGGATATTCATAAGAGAACTTCTTCTGCCATTAATATTCTGCCATTAATACCCTTCTAAAGGGTAGGAAAACCTTTAAAAGCAGGCATGTGAAACAAATTGCCAGTGTAAGTAAGGAGCAAGTGATGAATGGTATCAAGGGTGGAAGAAAGACTAAGGATTGTTTTTATCTGGAATAGAGTCCCTGATGCTTGGTAAAGATGAAATTGTTGTACATATTGTTGTGAGCTATAGTCAATCAGATTAAGATTGAGTGCCAGATTATGTGTTTTCCAGGATATTCAGTAAGGAAAGGAAGCCAAAAGAGCTGTTAAATGTTTTTTTTTCCAAAAGATGAAAGTGTTGAAGGAGATTGGAATGGTACTCGGATAAACATTTTTATTATTTTAACTGTTTTGCCCTTCTTTCTATATCCAGCTTGATGTTTTAAAGAAAAGTGGATACAGTCATGTTGTGCTCTTCTTTGAAGTCATAAATGATGTGAATAACGCAGATGATTGATTCAGGCCTAATGGCCATTACGTAAAATATCCTCCACTTTTAGATTTGCAGCTGAGTGAACCAACATGACCAGTAAGAAATTCTTGGTGCTTATCAATGATCCTGCAAAGGTCCAGTGAGAATTACAAAATAAAAGAACAAATGAAAGAAACTTACTGCTGTTAGTCCACAGCAACACTATTTCCTTGTCTGGTAAGCACTTCCTCAGAGTAATAATATCATGGTTTTGGAAGACTTTTATAACGTTTGTATCTGACATCCCACTTCCATTTGTCTGACAACAATTCTTCTTGGTTGGGATAACCCACTTGTGCACATGGTTCTGGGTTCTGTTCCTAATAATTCACTTAACCTCTCTGTCTTTTTCTTTTTCCATCCATAAAATTAGCATTATAATGCTAATTTATCACAGGCTATAGTTAGGCTCAATTAATGTTTGTAATGATCTCTGAGATTGTTGGATAAAACATTCTGTAAAAGTGTATTATTATTGTTAGCAGAGCCTTTCGTACAACTGCACTCTAACAAAGCACTACCACTGCTCACTAGCTTTAGTCCTAAAATTTCATTGAAATTCCTAAGGACTTAACGGGATACAACTTTCTGTTAGTGTGTCCATTTCTCTTCCTGACTCATGCATACCATCAGAAGAACAGTTTCAGTTCTGAAACATGGAAGAGCTGCAGAGTTTGTGCGAAGAGAAATGATGTAATTTCATAAGTGATCTAGGACTGAAAGCTTTTTAAACAGGGCCTCATTTACACTGACCTCAGGCTTCAGGGAGCTGCAATTTGTAGAACAGCTTTCTTAAAATGAGGTACCTGTCTAGTTGGGAATATAAATAGTCCTTAACTGTGGAAATTATGGCAGTGTAAGAGAGTGGTAGTAGAAAAATCTCAATCTATACCATTGGAGGAAAAGGTCAGTAGTCTGGGGTTCATAGTTAATGCTCTTGGGTTTTGGTTACATATACCAGCTTAACAGTTAGAAGACAAAGGCTTAGGACTCCCCTCCCATTTGTCAGGAGCAGATGAAAAATGAAGGAATAAGCTTCACAACTGGACTGGTTGGGAGAAATGGTTTGAGCAGATCTACTGGCCTCTACTGCTAAGCCCACACTTAGCAGCATAATGGATAGCTGAGCTTGAGCAAGTAAGCTTGAAATGGATTTTTTGTTGCTTTGGTTCTACATTTGTTAGACATTTGTTTGGAGCTGTGAGACAGTCATCTATACACATGCGTTTTAGGAAGTGAGATTTCTCTGTCCTATTATGTGACATTTGATTTTATCAAATGCTAAACAGTTTTCTTGGAGCTTCCAAAACATTTTCTCTTCTGCTGACATACTTCAGCTTCCTACGCCTGCTTGTTCTGATACTTGTATTATTCAAAATTGATTTCTTAATATTTTTAATAATGAGAAAGGTGTGTTATGTTATTCTCATCCTGCTTGTTCTTCAAAATAGCTGAGTAGTCCCTACTCAGACTTTATGAGGGGGGGGGGGGGAATCAATAATTGAGAGAGACCATGTCCACAAAACTGTTCCTGCTTAAAGTCATATGTTTCAGAAGTAACTTTAATCAGGATTTTATAAAAGGAATTTTTCTGCTGATTTACTTCTACGAAAATGTAAAATGGCTGAACTTTCTTTTGCAAATAATAAATTTTATGTTGACTGCTCTGAGAAACTTCTTTTTTCACTGTAATTCTTACGGCCCTTCTTGTCTACTGTCTCGTATTAATAAGAAGGATTTGGCTAAAATGTCTGTATCTCTCTCCAGGATTTTATGTGACTAAGTGAAGCCTCTTTCCATATCAGATCTTCGAGTCTGTTACTCTTTACATGAAAAGTCTGTCCCATAAAACTGGAGGAGGAGAAATAAGTGATGTGAACACGGAAGTGCTGATCAACACGAGGGAAGCACAGGAAAAGATTAGGTATGGGTGTCAAGCAAGTTGTGCCATTTAGTACAGAGAAAAATAAAATTGGTAAGAACAGAGTAAAAATACAATACCTAAATTCATTAATCAGGTAAATTAGCCAGGAGTGGTAGGAGACAGAAATTTGAAACCTTTGGCATAGTGTCTGGCAGCAGTTTAGAAAGCAAATAGGGCCTTAGAGGTATAATGAGAGGGAGAGACCATGCTAATCAGTAATTAAAGCACTGTTCAGAGAAAAAGCAAGACAAAGCCACTTGTTATTGCTAATGATTTTGAGTGTCATGTTACACAGAAAATACAGAAATACAACCTGTAAAGGTGAGTGCAAATATCTATGAAGGCATCACTTTCTTCAGATTCTATGGATGGATTTACAGTTTTTAAAGAAATTCTCTTTGCTATTTGTTTACAGTGAATTCCAGGTGTTCTATAGTTTATAGAGTACTAGACTGTAAGTTGGCTGTTAGAAGTGTTTCACAAAAAAGCATATACAGCATCTCAATATATCTTAATACATGACTTGTCTGTGATTCTTCGGTTTAGGCAAGCCCATGCTTTTTCATAATGCAGATTCATAACACATTGATGCAATGCAGTATGTCAGAATACATTTCATAATATTCAAATATTTGCTATTTTTGTAGAATCTCAGTATTTGCCTTTTATAAGAGGAATTGCCTTTAAATGCTGCTCTGCTTTTAATTCAGTAGTGCTGAAAAACATCCCCATCTGACAGGAATAGCAGGAGTTTGAACATGCATCTTAGACTACTTAGATATTATTTTCAATGGTCTGTTTATGTGAGTGTGGCAATTAAGAATGAAGGTCTGTAAATCATGCATAGGAATAACTAAGAACAACTGTTTTCTGTCCCAGCAAATAATGGAAGAATTTGTTTAGCCATACAGAGACACAGAAGGAACTATGGGAAAGCCTGGGAAAACTGTCAACACTCAACTGATTTAGTCTGTATCCCTGGGGCAACTTGAGCTAGATGCGTACACAAATGGAAGTCCAGGGCATGTTAGCCCTGGATCAGGTATAAAAGTGCTTTACTTTGGCTCTGGAAAGGCAAACTGTTGAGGTTCTATCATCAGTCCTTTTTTTCCTTCCCCCCCCCCTTATTTTCTGCAGCCCAACAACGACTAGTTGAGATTTCAGTACTGAAGAAAGTAGCTCTAAGTCATGTAGTGAGCAGTAGGATTTTGGACGAAAGGCATATGACCAGTGAGTTCATTGCTAGCCTGAATGTCTGGGTGTGTGGATGCTTTCCTGAATGTGAGTGTTAGGTCAGAGAATTTAGTTCACGATCAAGGGTGTGTTTTTTCTTTTCCAAAGTAACTCTAATTTCAAAGTGAGTCTTCATCAACAAGGTGTTTTTCGCAATGGCACAAGTGGAATCAAGAGACAAATATAATTGATGCAGCTAAATTCAGAGGCTGAAACAATCATTCCAAGAGCAGGTTTGTTGAAAGGCTGTAGCTAGTTCTGGTATGCACTTTTGGAAACACCCACCCTGGATTCCCAGCTGTGCTTCATGTCCCCTTGTCATTGCTTTGCAGGGATGGTATCACAGAACAGTTGACTACAGTTTCTTGAGGGCTGGGATTGATTCTATCCTTTGTTTTCTGTATGTTGCTCATTTACTTGACGAACAGTTTAAAAAAAAAAAAAAGTAAGTACTGAGGTAGGAATGAACCCAAGTGTATGCATGTCTGTTTGTTCATTTATATATTACTAAGCATAACTCCCACATCCATGTGTCCTCTATAGCTAGAGGGACAATTTATTCTCTTGGTCCAGCTTGGGCCCGTGTTGAATAAAGACAGAAGTGAGCTGATCCATATAAAACTGAAAGCGTTTGTCACTTTTTTCTTGAAGTCTGCTAGTCTTCCAGATATTTACTGCTACAAGGTTGGTCCTTGGTAGAGTTACCAGTCTACCAGACTACCCTCATGTATTTCCTTCTTAGGATGACAAGGTGTGGCAATACTTTCAGACAAAAATCAGTACAGTTTTAGGGACTTTATGTGAGACTTTCTTTCCACACCCTATCTCCTTTTGCTTCTGCTCTCCAAATGATCAATCTGGAGGACTAGGACTTTTCCTCTAAGAAACCATATACCACAAGGTGCAGGCTGCAATACATAGTGGCATTGGGACTCCTCATTCCTCACCAATTTTGATAAGCTATAGTATGTGAGGAGAGATTAGATGCTGTTGCCCTCGAGTGGTGATAAATAGAGGAAGAAGTAGCATGTTTACAAGTAGGAAGCTTGAAAGTGGGAAAGGTTACAGCACAAACAGCCTGTGAGATCCAGCAAGAATACTTGAAATAGCCTCACTTTAAGCTGCTTGAATAAAGAAGTGACACAAGCTCATAGCATGGGCTGAGATAGTCCTGACCCAGCAGAGGCAGGGAATTTTGTAGTCAAGAGTCAGGAGAGCCGGTGACTTGGGACTATAACAGTTTTGGCACAAATCAGGTTAGAGCTTAAATCCAAGTTTCTGACGGAGAAATACCATACAGCGTATGGTATTTCTCCTTTCTACCTTGAAAACTTCGGCCTACTTTGTGCAACCTACAAGGGCAATTTTTTCAACTTATTTATTTATTATGCCATGTATCATGCAGCTGTAGAAGGGCCTAGACTCTGGTTTCTGAACTGAAATTATGTTGAGTCTGAAGCAAAATCATTGCAAATCTAAGCCTGGAAAATTATTATTAAGCACTGAAAATGGCCTATTAAAGTAAGAGGTATGCATAAAGATTTGGACAAGCTCACTCCTCTGTTAACTGTGTGATGTTTATTCCTCTGCTGCGTTCACTGCCAGCAGGCTTTTAATATTTCCTAAATCACACAACCCAAAACACCTTGCTGTGTCTCTCCCGGAACAGTACTTCTCTGGGAGAATGAGAATGCTAACCTCAGATATGCAGGAACGGATATATTTGTTGTGAGACTCCACTGTAATCTGTCTTTTGCTGAAAATCATTGTCTTTAAACAAACCTATCACTTGGTTCTGAAATTGTCATATCATACTTTCTCATAAACCTAACAGACAGCTATATAAGGCCCAAATCTTCCCTTCTTGAAATCCATAGGAGCTTTGCCATGGTTTTAAACAGGGTGTGACTAGCTTGGTAGTATACATTTGACCAAGAGATGAACATTAAAAAAAACCTCAAAATTAATCCATATTTAACATTCTTAATTTAAAGTTGATACATGGTGGCATGTATATAATCGGACAGCTCTTAGTTTAAAAAGCTCAAAACAAACAACAAAAATTCAAATAAAGGGTTGCTAAAATCCTAACTCACTTTGTAATCATGTATTGGAATAGCAGTTGTTTTTGCTGGTCTGGTCTGCCTTTCTGCTGGCTGGGTTCCCTTTCTGTGTGACAGATGTGCTATTTATGGAAGGGGATTCTGAATATTTTAAAGCACTGACTGTTAGGATCATCTCATTCCCAGCCTTTAAAATGAAAGAGAACAAAATGCCAAATAACTTCCCAAAGAAAAACCTCCAAATTAAGTAGATACCTTTTTAATCATTATAAAAGAAAGAAGAGGAAAAAAAGCAAAATCAGATTGTCTGGTTTTTTACAAGAAGTGAATACGTACATACAGCAATCTAGTTGTTGCTGTGCAACATTTTCTGATTTAACACTATACTTGGTATTAGTTTTCACTTTTAAAAACAGGTGCTCTTCTAGAAAAAAAAATCATAGGGTACACAGGTTCCTAGAGAAAGAATATGTGGCTGAAAATTTGGCTGCTTTCTTTCTCAGCTGTATTGGCAGGTCGAATGAAAGATAGCGCTTCTCTGTACAAATCTGGCCTCACAAGGATCTATTTATTTCAGCAGTTGGTCAGAAACCATTTATATTCAGTTATATATATGGTAAACAATATTTACCTAAAGAAATATTTCAGTGAAATATTTTCAGAGCTAGCACGTTAATCTTCACAATTCTGTTCATGTGTTGGGTATCAGCTTGCAGTGTTTGCGGGTAGAGAGATAGGAAGCTGTGAGAAGTCACTGAACTAGTGTGCGTGGGATTCTGCTCTCTAAACAGGTAGATCTTATGGTTTGTTTTACCTCACTTGATGGTTTAGCCTTCTAGGAAGGTAATTCAGGTTATAGTAAGCTGCGGCATGGTTCTTTCATTCTCCCTTTGGAGACACAGTGACAATGAAAATAAAACCAGTTTTGCTTATTAGGCATTTTAAAAAAAAATCAGATTAGCAGTTTTTAATGCTTTTTTTCTCTGTATAGTTTTCATTATATATGCAAAATATTTTATTGTATTTTGAAGTTTTCCAGAAAATAAGCCTTTTTTAACACTGATTTATAAAAGTCTAATTCCCACAATTACTCTTGCACTCTCTGCAGAGGGTGATACCAATTTAACGTATGCGGCTGAACAATGTGCATGCTATTAATCTCGGAAGGTAACAGAAAGCTATTAAGTAGGTGATGTGAAATTTTTAATTATTATTATTATTTTTGCAGCTGTGGTTAATATTTCAAAATTATTTTTTTCTTAAAGACAACAGCACTTTAGTATCTGCATTGACCTCCATGATGTCAGAATGTCATTGTGCAACCGTAGCTAAGAAAAGCCTCCGAGGAGAGGAAAAAAAAACAAAGGAGCTTTGCATCTTCCAGTAACATGAGATGTGCATATACAGTATGTAGCATTTTGGAATTCATACTGTGGTAGTGAGTTGTTGCTTTCAGTTTGATTAGACAATCATTGTTTCGTTTTGCTTGCTTTGACAGTGAGTATGCTTGTACGCTGCTTAAGTCTTCTTAGTGCTATCTAGGTCAGTATACTTAGGATAGCTTTTATGTTCTGTAAGTCTGACAGATACCGTGCCTGACAGAGATCAGCACCAATTTTTTTTTTATTTATTATATCTGAGGATAGAAATATATTTTATATTTAATCAGAATTGTATACCACATAGCACCTACCGTTTCTGCATTGCAGATATATTTAGCTCTAACACTGCTTGTGGTTAACAGGGTGTAGCGTAGACACAGACAGCTGATCATGCAGTCAGACCCTGTGCTCGTGTGGTTTGTCAATACTGCTCAGGATTTTGATGGACTGTAAAAGAAAGAAAACAGAAAGGAAAGAAAATGTTTTATCTGTATGAACATTAGACCTTTAGTTATGCTATTTTTGCTATCATTGTTTTTTTATTCTATTTTTTAATTCTGAGACTTAAAAATTAGAAAAGCACAGCAAATGCATCCAGGATTTAATATGTGCGACGTGAAATCTTTCTGCATCAAGAGGATGTTACTGTAGTCAACCCAGCGTTTCTCCAATAAGCAAGAAGATTGTTTTGTTTTCCTCGGCAGGCGGACTCAGCCATTGCACAGGCAGATTTTGATAAGAGTTTGAAATGCCTACTACTGTATCATTGTAGAATTTGGAGTTTGCTAACAGTGTTAGTGACTGGAGCTCATCTTGCATCACCAGTTGATGACAATTTTCTTTGTTCCCTCCCACCCAGTTGAACCAAGACTCTGTAGCTGATACGCAATGTCACTTACAACATTAATCAGATACTGCATTTAAGGTGAGCTGTCCCTTGCCTCCTCCCTTACCAGAGCTGTGCTGCAGTATGTATCTTACTCCTGCAAGCCTAAAATGGCAGGCAGGATTAACGTTGCTTGTGCTGTGTGCATGCTGTGTATTGAATTCATTATACTGTGCCTAGTATCTCAAATGTGAGTATGTAAATGGTCTGTGTGCCATGTCATGCAGTAGTGAAGACTGGTTTGTGCTTCATTACAGGCTTAGATATTTGAGCATCACCTTAAGAATTCTTTTTTCATTTGCAATGTGGTGAGCTGTTAGCTTGTCATCACATTCAAACTACATTATTAGCCCTTGGAAAGGGAAAAAAAAAAGCAAACTGTGCTTCCAGATGGTGTCACCCTTTTTCTTCTTGCGTTTACTGTAGTTTAAATAATGTATATTGTATTGTTAATTAATGTGAATATCAAATTAAAGCACTTGAAACTTACATATTTATTATGCAGGTAGGAGGCACGTCGAATCTATTTTTAACTCTTACGCAGTCCACGTTGTGCAATGGGCTTTGGTTGTCGACTTTATATTTTCAGCTGTGATATCAATAGGCTGATTTTCAGTAAATGTGACAAGTGGCCTTTGCAGTGGTCAGCTTCGAGCCTTGAACCCTCTGAGGAGGAGAAAAAAAAAAAACAACCTTGTGTTGCAGTTTCGGAAAACCTTGGATGAGGACATTTTTTTTTCCCCACTCCTGCTTTCCCTATTGATAAACTCGGTTCTCCTGATCACGGTCTATTCAAGCTGCTTCCCATCTGATTTTTGACAACTGCTTCTAAAAAATTATCAAGACGACCAAGAATAGAACTTATCTCCATCGCTTTACATAAAAATGGCTGGGTGCATTGCCATGCTAACACTGCACTAAGTGATACACGCAGGTAGGTTGAGATTTGCATGTTTTACTGATTTCTTGGTCAGTGTTGCAAGAACATGAAATGAGCTTTGGAATGTAGCTTTCAGTTAAAAAATGTATTAAACTGTTAATGAAAACAACGTAATATTAAATTGTTGGCTTCACATATTGGCATGACAATTGTTCTTATCTGTTTTTAAAAAAATCTATTGTGAAAGTAGAGCAATCATGTCTGTTAAAATAATCATATGTACTAAGGGCGTGGCAACGCTTATGCAACAAAAGAATTTTTGAAAACCCTATTGATTCAATTACATTTTGAAGCTGACTATAAGCATTACTAAGCTTGCAGTTAAAATGCAAAAATAAAAATTGAGGTAGATAAGAAAAATGAAAAATATTTAAATTCCGACATAAGCGGTTTTGTGTTTTGTGCGAAATCTTAAAATAAGGATTAATATGCTTTAATGCTTATATTTTCAGTATTAGCTACAAACAAAAACCTGCAGTATTTCTTTTTATTTTAAGGTAGAAGGACTTTAAAGAGAGAGATTGATATAGGTGGCCCTGCCAGATTAAACTGGGTATCAGTTCACTGAAGTGTGTTTTACTTCACACAAAAAGGTTATGAAATAAAAACTTAACAGCCTTAGGTACAAAAACCTGAATTTGAGCATTAAGAATAAAAATAATTGAGTATTGTATTACTTACACCAACTTTTGTAATATATTTGTTTCAGATTAATACTGGGCCAGAACCAGTTTCCTTGGCAACCAAATCCTTTTAAAAGGTGCACTAGAGATGTAGAAAGATGTTACTCTCTTTAATAGCAATATCACAATGCAAATGGAAATGTTGCAGTTGTTTCCTTTCAGTTCTAAACGAGAAACTGATCTCATTTTATGTTTCCATGCGGCTATCATTTCTTAAACGATGCCGTATTTATAAAGCTGTACACAACAAAACACTGTTTTATTCTTGTTTTGCATTGGTTGTTTCCAGAAACGTACCCCAGTTTCTTTTTTTTAATTTAGCCTAGTCTTGCATGTAGGTCAAGGTTTGTACAGTGTGTATGTAAAGTGATTGTTTCATTATCACAAGTATAGAAGTATCACTGAAATATTTAGCAGCTGAGAAATGTAGAGAATCAGAAGTATGTTTAAACCTTCTTTCACTTTTGCTGAATTCAGCCACAGTAATGCTAATAAACCTTTCTTTAAATAGTGGACCCATTCTGAAGTTCAGGTAAAGAACTGTGTTTAAGCATACTGGAAAAGAACTTCTGTCGGATCTTGAACAAGCCTTTATAGAATAAGCTCACTTGTGGTCTGCGGTAATTTGCAGACCTTATAGATTTTGCAAAATTTAAGTATTGTAATTCCTTATTTCTATTTTTAGCTAATATTTTTAACAGTATCAGTAAAGTTAAATCTTATGTGTACCACAGGTTACTGCTTATACAGCATCAGATGTTACTAAATGTCTCCACTGAGCTTATAACGCAGTGTATCTCCTTGTGAATCTCCTTTGTACATGACTTGAGAAATTCTCACTACTGCAATGAGACTTTTGCAGCAGGGTAGCCATTTTCCTTTCATGTCCTTGACTTTAAAATGACTAAGTATATTTTGTGTGGATGAGGACCCAGCACTGAAAATTAGACCAGAGGAGGTGTTTAGAAGCACAGCCATTATCAATAACAGCTTTGACAGTGTCAGTAATATCAAACTAATTCTCATTTATTTCTAAATATATCAGTTCAGTGCATTCTAAATAAACAGAGTATAACTGTTCAGGATTATGACTTGTCCTCTGTCTTGATAGGCCAATGCTTAATAATGATAATAAAACCATTTGATTCAGAATTACGAGATTAGTTTGACGCAGTGCAATATTCCCCTGTTCCATCTAAAGAAGCAGAACTGAAAACGTAATGAACAGCATCTCTCAAGTGACATATTAAAGTTTGCATTTTTTTGTAATTTGATTTATCTCCAGTAGCTTGCTTCTGCTGATTATTTTCCTGTCTGAAATGTTAATATGGAGTGCGCCATTACATGTAGTTATCAAAATTGCATTTCTTTGTTTATTTCTTGTGTGGTTATTTTTAAAGGAAGTTGCTGAGCAAATGCTATGTAGAAGCACTCTATTTATTGCTGCTGATATTTATCTTTAGATTAGATGGGGCACTTAGCGATGAACTGTTTTTATTACGTCTTTGTGTTCAAACATACCCACTCAAGGCATTTTAAGAAAGTGTAGCTCCGTTACATGAGCATGCTTCGCTATGGTTGTTTTAAATCCATTTGCAAATTTGCTCTTTTGTTAGGGGTGCAAGTCCTCTTGTAATTAATATGACTGAACTCAAGTGCTTTCATGAGTCTGGAAAAACTCATTGGCAGCCTGTGAACGGTAATTTCTTTTAGCTAAAGAAATTGATTTATTTATTAAGGAGTCGTCTAGTAATCAGCAAGCTGTTTCCAGTTTGACTATTATACGTGGGTTGCTGTATGTATTTTAATGGTAGTTGCGTCTAGCTAATGCAGAGTGTCAGAATGTTATAGCCAGAGGTGCCATAAGAAATCTTGTGTAAACTTCATCCATTTTATTCTTTTTGGCTAAGGGGGCTAACTGGGACATGTAGGAGCAGGTGCAGTTTTTCACACCTTCAGCACAGCCTGCAAATGTTATTGTTGGGGGGGCTTGGGGTTTTTTTCAGTTTTATCATCAAGTCTAATTGTTAGTACTCAGTCCTCCCTTTTATAATTGAAATGTGTTCTTTTATCCATGCAAATTCCGTTTCTGCCTAACAGAAAATCTATACAAAGCATGAGTAAAAATGAAATCAAACTAAAAATCATTCACTCAGACACTATCCTACTTGCTTTCCAATGACCTTTCTGATTAAGGTTACTTCTGCCTCTAAACTTCATTTTGATTTGAAACTGCAGGTCTCTCTGTGCAACTATCTGTGTTCAGATAATATTTGTCAGACTATTAGACTCTGGTAGTAATGAACAGGTACCAATTAACCCTTTTGGGGCATCTAGTGTCTGTTGTATTTTATCATGTGAATTGCTTTATTATGTTTTAAAAAGGATTTATTATGTATAATATTACATTTGAATTCTAGTATTATCAAATTTGGGAATTCTTTAGCTTTGATAAGATCTTTTACTGCCAGATTCCTCCAAATGTGATGTTTAAGCTTCCCATTCACCATAATATTTAACAGTCATTTGTGAATGTGACTTTACTGGTATTTGAAATAATAATTATGGCATAATGCAATTTTCTTTCATTCTGGCCTTTGTTACGGGCAGATGTGAGCTATAGAATACTTATTCAAATCAAGATAGACTAAAAATGCACTCAGTTAAACCAACAAAAAAAAATTAGCTCACCTTCTTACCTTTTAAAGCCAAAGAAATGGATCCCTGTAGTTCTTGTATAATGTTATTTATAAAAGTACGTGGTATATTTGCAAATGGAAGATGGATCTATGTATTCTTAATTGCTTCTATATAAATGCCTATTAGCTGAGTCATAAGGCCTTATCTGTAAGATTTTGCAGTTGCTCTATGGAACAATTTGATTTTGTTTAGTACCTTTGAAACAAAGCCCTGTTCTGAATAATTTTACAGTATTGCATGATAACCTTATTAGGATGCTTGATACATCATAACATAAAATCAGGATGTTTGACAACGATGAATAATCATTTAAGCAGAGGGATACAGGAAGTGTATTCCAGAGAACAAGAGTTGCCTAGAAATGTCATTATCACAGATACTGTGACGATATCTGTGACAAAAGAGACCAAAAGTGGCAGAATGGAAAGAGGAGAAGGAAAAGGCCTTTTGAAAGACTGCAACAGAAAACATGGAGGCTTTTAAGATAAAGGATAACTTGTAATTGGTTTCAGCAGTTTATGTGGAGTCAAGGGAGTTGACTAGTAATGATGATTGTTTCTCCCTGTACCATGATTTGTTTTCTAAACTGGCAAACTGTGAAGCTAATCTTAAAATACACTTGTTTTCCGGTGCCTTTACGTTGTGAAACTCAGGACCAGACTAACTGAAGAAGCTGTGAAGCCTCCATGATTTGATGTCTTATTAGGTAAATGTGCGAGGAATAATTTGGACATAGTTGAGATGGGGGAAGGGAAGTAGAGCCAAGGATTGTTTTTAGCCTAATTTTTCCAGTGATCCCACTGATTTATTTTAAACTTGAAAACGTCCTTACATTTCTGTCTAGAACATACTATGAAACATTGTCTAATAAAACAATGCAGGCAGAAGCAATATTCACAATAGTTTGGTTAACAGTACTGTTTTATTGCTGGTATGTTGTGAGCCTCCCAGACGTAGATTTGGAATGCTACAGCATTCCAGGGAAAATTTAGATGAGTTACACAATGTATCTGGAAATTAGTACTTGTCTAATAATTTAGTCATTAAATTTGGATTTTCCCCTTTGCAGGCTGATACACAGTAGTCACAGAGTTCACAAAATTACTGAGATGGTTTTGCCGAAAATACCTGTCGATACCACTTTTAAAAGACTCTAACAGAAGAACAACCTGATTTTAGGTGGGTAACTTTATGGGGTGATTATAGCAAGCTGAAATCTCTTTAAAAAAATTCACATAGAAATAGTGCTAAAGTATTTAACACTTTAAAACCACTGCATTATGTGATTTTTTTTTTCCAGTTCTACCTTTTTTATGATCATTTAAGAGTTTTTCTCGATATGGTACCGCATTGCTCTATTCTCATGTCAATATTGTTGGATTTTTCCAGCTCCAGCTGGATTTTTATTGCCATAGATGTCGGACAAACAAAATCAGGCAGAACACATCTTTGAAACAGGTTGTTACAGCCTCCAATGATCTGTACAAACCAAACATACTGGCAGGCAAGCAAATGTCCTGAGCTTGGCAGAATGTTAACTCTGGATCCCAGTCACTAGTGCTCATTATAAATCTGTGCCATACAATAAAGGTAGAGGAACTCTCTTAGTGCCAATGCCCATTTCTAATACTGTTGCTTTGGTTAAGCTGTATATAGTTCATGTAAAACTGGCTAATCTCTACCTTTATACATGACTGTAATCAGGGGTAGTAAAAAACGCTTGAATCGTGAGCTGCAAAGAGCACTTCGTAAATTCAAGTATAGTATTGTAATAAATGATCAGGATATTTCAAAATAAGGGTTTCACATTTTGCATGGCTTTTTCAAATACTAGCAGTTTCCTTTCATCTTACTCTGAATGTGCAATAATAATCTTGGTTAAAATAAATATGTCTGGTATCTGTGCTTTAGATTTGAGATACATGTGTATTGAATGAAAGAATCAGTGAAATTCTGATTAATTCATTAATTTTGAATATGTTTCTTTGTATCGTGGAGTATAATTTGCGTTATAGAAAGGGAGTAGCTTCATTGATTTCAGTGCCACTATTAGCACAAATTTCTGTAGGAAACGGTTTGTTGCATCATAGTCATTAATGCTGTGATATCTCGTAAGTAGAAATAAGTAATTAAGGCTACCAGGCAAAATGTAAGATAAGCAACCAAATTAAAAAAAAAAAAAAAAAAGAAACCCTTCAATTCCTAGAATATCTCAAAATGTTTTCTGTAGTTAAGTTTCCTTTTAATACACAATGTTGTATGACGTAGAAAATGGTGATGGATTTTCAGAGATAGTACGATGGCATTGATGGTTTAAACCAATCAGTGAAACATTAAAATTAGATCAATTCAGGTTACCTAGATTTACAGAATCAACGGGCTACAAAATTGAAGTTATACCTATTTTAAGTAAATTATCATAGAACACTTTCTCAGTATATTTTAGGTAGAATACTGGGCCATAACCTGTTTCCTTGGCAACCACATACGAATAAAAGGTACATTAGCAAAGCTGCAGATGTGTGTCAGTGAATGCTTATTAAGCAGCCCAATGCATTTACATACCATGTGCTCACAATAATGCACGCGTCTTGAAAATCACCATATAAAAAGGTTTCTGGGTATAGCCCAATGTGGATTCTTAATACTCAAAGGTTTTAACCTAAAACCCTCATGTTTTCAATGGAAATACCTCTTGTGATTTTTTTCATTGCGCTCTAAATTGGACTTGCAATAACTGGACAAAATTGGCATGGCAGGCTTGGTCTGCAAATTGAAACCTCTCTCCAAGATTCTGAATACTTACAGCACTGCTTTAAGACAACGAAATATGGATGGAAATGAAGGCTTATGGTGTCCTTCAGAAATGCTCAGGCATTCTAAATTTGAATCTTGCACCAGCATTCAGAAGCAAGTATGATTATACTGTTTTACACAGTGACAAACTAAAGCCACTGAGTAAAAATGAAACTGGTGTTGCTTGTCGCACTCTCATTCTATCCAACGTATCCAGGCAAAGAGATATGACAAAGCGTTGTCTTCTAACAGTCAACAACAGAAAAAGGTGGTGGGACAGGGTGGGGAGAAAAAGCTGCAGAAGAAGTCAAAATGGGCTTTCAGAGTAAGATTTGGATGTAGCATTTAGACAGTACTCACGCTTTCTGTGCAAGTGTTTGTATAGTACTATTTTGGTTTATATTCCTGGATTTAAAAGCAGCTCAGATATATAAGATCAGTTTTGACAAATTTGTTTACTGACTTCAGCAAGTTTATGTACAGGTTATTTTTGGCCTTTCTTCTTAAAGTATTCATTTGTATATAAAATGAAAAGTGTATGCAACCCTTCAGGTTAACTATGTTATCCCAAGATGATACACCTTGAAGAAGTAAGTCTAAAATGCTAATCATTGAAAAGACAGGAAGAATGGGAATCTGCAAATCCCGAGCTTAAATTCAGTTGGTGTAATCTGAAGTTGTGTATGTGACCAGTAGCCTAATTAAAACTCCCCTGAAATCAATGAAAAGATTCCCATTGACTTTTTTGGAGTGTGCAATAAGAGAGGCGGCTTCGTACATAACAATAAGATATAGCAAATAAAGATTATCCTGACACTGTTAAACATTTCCATAACTCTCAACAGTCAAGTGTACCAGAATCTAGTATTAATTCCAGATCGTTTGAACACTATCACATGAATCTTTTCATGATCCTCAACCATAAAAAATGTTGTTATATACCATCATGTGCTACAATACTATTAAGGCTTTCGAGTGAATAAGAGTTCAGGAAATTATTAGGGAGATGCAAGACAACTGTTTTTTCTTTTTATTATTTGTTGCTCCCCATCTAAGCTGAGCTCACTGTCAGGCCAGGATTTGTGCCTGGGGCAATTCACGTTGGTGGCAGAGCATGCAGCACAAACCAGAGCTGGAGCCATCAAGGTTTTCTTCTTACTGCCAGCTGCTACCTGCTTTTGCTACAGTCCTCCTCCATTGCACAAGCAGAGGCCCTGCTATAGCTTTTAGTTTGGAAATGTGCAGCAGGATGGAAGAGGAGGAGTAGGGTTTGGGCTGGGCCACTTAGGACAGCACAAAATGGAGTATAAGAATATTTACGACCATACAGCCAAAGTTGTTGTGTGTCAGATAAGTTGTGATTCATAGTAATAACTACCACTTGTGCATTGTTTTTGGCATGCTAAAGTTTACCAATATAACATAAAAATATTTTGCAATATTTTAAGGAACACTGGAGACCAGTGGTGGCCAGTTAACAGCTTGAAGACCAATTCTAGCTTTCAAAATGGCTGTGTCCAGCCATCTAGCAGACCAACTAAATCAGGTGTTTCCAGGGGAAAGGATTTAGCTCTATTTTCAGTCTAGCACGACTTGCTACATAAGCTGTAGTAAAGGGCAAGAATGACTGCATTGGCCTGGCCCCCAGCACACCTGACTGGGAATAACAGTGGCCCCTGAGCATGCAGCTTGGCTGCTGTCTTGTAGATGTTGGTTCAGCTATTCAAAGGATGTTTGCTCTGAAAATTGGGAAATGAGAAGCTGGGTTCGACTACTTTTATTTTGTCTTTCTGATAACTGAATGGGCCACACAATACCACATAGTAATTGTCTAAAATGAACAAAAATTAAATGTTTAATTTGCTACTTTTGTTTAAAGTTATTCAAATGTATAAAATACTACATTTGACAATAGTCAACAACAGAAAAATGTCTGTTGTTGTCACTCTGTCTGTAAGCATAGCTTGATGATTGCAACTGATCTATGCTAGCTAAGGACTGTGATACGTCCCAGAAGTGTAGGAGGCCAGAAAGTTGCTTGTCAGCAGCACATAAAAAAAAATGAAAGACTTAAATGGAAAAAAATACTGAGATTGTTCAGAGATAGCAAGAAGCGAAGTCAGCTGATTCTTAGTAGCAGTACAACGTAAGCTTTTATATTTTGTGCAAAAGAAGAATTTCGATTTGTATCAGTTATTGCTGTTACTCATTTTCTTTAGACTGGTGGAGAGACAAAGGTATAGTGATACCTTTAAAAATTGCTTGTATGTGTTCTGTTTAGCGTTAACAGGACTCAGATTAGGCCATGCCTAAATTGTAAGAAGGCAACATACCTTTGGAGAAAGACTTTCTTTGGTGCACATGCACAGCTCACACAGTTTGAGAGCCAAATGAGTTCTCCCAGGCTCCTCTCCTCTCGACCAGACTTGGAGGAGCAGGCAGCTGCTGCAGGCCTCCATAACTGTGCTGCTTCTCCCTTCCTCTCCCTCTACTTGGTGTTCAAGAAAAGGAGAAGGGTTACTCAAAGGAACTCTTCCTCTTGCTCATATAACAGAAAGGGGAGTGAAGCCACTTTGGGCTGCTGGGTCCTTCCTGCGCCCCACTTCTGAGTGCAGTGTTGGTCTGCCTGAGGGGTGCAGAGGAGCTGTGCTTTCCTCCTCAGCAGCATCACTGGCTACTTTGACCTCAGCAGTGAGAGCAGTGAAGAAGACAGTCCGTCCAAGTGTTTTTCTTATAGATAGGCTGGCCTGGTCTAGGCACTGAGAAGGAAACCAGTCAAGCCGTGGCCAAAATCCTCTCACTCATGAGGAATTTGCAAGAGTCAGTAATGCTATATATGTTGTTTCCTGCTGTTGTTTAAGAACTGAAACTGCTTGACTAGAGAGGAACATTGGAACATTTTTTTCCTAGGCAGTCTGAAATACTCTTAAGGAAAGAATACCACGTGCCATGAGTTGCAGAAGTGAGATTACCAGACTTCAGCAAAGCATCCAAACACCACCACTTCAGTAACCTTGGAACTGTTTTATACATTTTAAAGAAGTAAAAGTTTGCTGACAATTTTCTCTATACCTTGCAATTTTACATATAAGAAGTAATCCACTGCTAAACTACTTGGACTTCTACTTAAAAAGAACATAATATTTGTGTGACGTTATGTGCAATCATTTATGTTTAATGGGAATTGGTACACATACACTAGCAAGATTGCTGTTTTTAGAGTACATAATTTGTATTGTGGTTTACACCCTGAAATCAGGACTGCAGATGCAGATAAATCTTGTCTGACTTCTCACAGATATCAGTGTAGTCCATTCACATAGGTCGGACTGCAGCACCAGTTCCTCCGTTTTCTTTGCATGCAGTTGGTTTTACATGAAACATTATAATGAGAATGTAAAATCTTGGGTGCAGCCAAGATGGCCTTATAAAGAATTTGTTCCTCTGAAGAATATTTTTAATACACAAGGAGCTGATGGAACTGTGAATTCCAAATAGCTCAAATTATATATATGTACGGAAATTAGTACCTTCAATTACAGTACTAGTCACAGAAAATGTGATTCTTTTTTTTAAGTGGATGAGCTGAAGTTGCCTTAAGAAAACACCCTATCAATTAAAAACAAAAAAAGAGAAAGAAAGAAAAAACAAGTCCGTTTTCTCCAAATCTGTTATGTTGTCTATAGATATTAAGACTGCCAGAGCATCAAATGGTCAAGTACAAATAAATTAATGTCTCTAAGTTGGGGGTATCTGCTATACAAACGACAGTTACGCATCTGATTTTCAAAACATTTTTTAAAAAATCAATTTTAATTAAGATTTAAGGGGAATTAATAACCTAATATTCCTTAAATTTGTTTCATGTAATCTAAAAAGATGCTTGTATTTATTGTTGTTCAGTAATGCATTGCTTTCTTTTAAAGGATTACAATAAATTTAATTTAATCCATATTATTGTATTGTTACTGACTACACGTTTGTGACAAATACTTATGGCATTTGTGTCAGAAATCTTCATTAATACATATTAATATGCATATATGCACCTAAAACAATAATAAAGAAAAAAATAATAAATAGACAATAGACAAAGTCCAAGATTAAAAGTAACCTACATGTGAGTAACTTTGCTTCTCAGTTATGTAGGTTGGAATAAAAAAGAAGGTTGTGAAAACTTTGGGATGCACTTTGATTTTGCAGTCAATACCGCTGTGTTCTTCAACTATTTGTTCCACCTCCCATAGCTGTTGGTAAACAGCTACTGATAAGAACAGCTCAGTTTGTCATGAGATGAAAGATGGTTATTTTTTGGTAGCAGAGAGTCCTAAGCTAAAAAGATACTCTTTGCTTCAGTAGGTGAACTTATAAGAATTCCAGTGATCCAGAAGCAGTAATTAAGCTCTCCACAGAGATGTTCAGTATTTCTAAGATGATCTTTTAATGTGGATTGTGTAAAATAGTGGAAGAAGAGGGACGTATAGATCAGTCACTGAAGTTATGATAATTTCCTGACAAGAACAAATTTCTTTCCATATCTTTTAAACAATCAGGAAAGCATACGACAGTTCCAAGACAGAATGCTGGAAGAAAAGACCTTCCCTCCTTATAATAGACTGTATCTTATGTTGATATTAAACAGTTTCCTCAGACGATAAGCAGCATTTATCATGAAGGGGCTCTAGCAAAGTTCTAACTTCCAGGCCCATCAACGGTGACAATGATGAAATAATTGGTGCTTCTGGATTTTTTTTTTTCTCTAAAATGAAGCAGTTCCTACTATTCAGTTCTTCTAATGCATAGGCTTAATATTTGAAAACAAAGTAACTGTCCAGTAAAAGCTCATACTCAATAGCTTGTAAAAATAAACCCGGATTACCCTTTGGCAAAATCAATATTTTCAAACAAGCTTTAAGACAAAAGCAAATTGTCCATTTTTTGAACAATGTTTTCTACCTGTCTCAAAGCCCAGTTTTTCTCTTAGCGTCATGATTCCAAGTACCTGGGAAAACAGGTTTTGCTAACTATTTAAAGTGAGAGGCAGAGAAAGAGAGAGAATATATAGGAAGACTGTACCAAATATATTGGAGCATCTGGCTAAATGAAATCAAGCTACTTCCTTCTTTATTTAGGTAAGTGTGTGTTGGTGCTTATGAAGCACTAGTAGTATTATTGCACTTGTTTCCTGAGGCAGTAAATAATCTCAAGAAGCCAAAATTAGAGAGTAAGACTACTGCTTAAAATAAACATCCTCACGGTATGAGTTTCTGTATGTGCTTAAAAAAAGATAATGTAATTAGATAAGGAAAATAAGGTAAATGTGACTATACTTCAGTAACCAAATGTAATTTATTTCGGATACTATTTTTTCAAGGAAGTATTTCATCGCTCCTTTTTAGTGGGAGGTTGCGGAAGTTACACACGGAGCTGTGTATTTCCATAAATGCTTTCTCTTTCTTCATGAGAAAGGCTTTGAAGGAGCGTAAGGCGATCAAAATCCTTTGTTAGGTTTAAGAGGAATTCTAAGCGATGTGGACGAAAGTGCATCGATGACCACGGAGCAAGGGGTTGCATGTGGGGATCGCTGCATTTCCTCGTCTTTCTAAATTTACAGTCCTTGCATATAAACAACTTGGCCGACAGGCTAAATGTCCCGGCTGGCTGCGTTAATCAAGCACAAAGCACTCGCCGTAGAACAAACGCACGAAAAAGAGCGCAGCAGAGGAAGAAGGGAAGCCGGGGCGCGGGGGGCAGCCCGCAGCCCACAGGCCAGCCCGGCTCCCGGGGACTATCAGAGCAAAATGGCTGCTGCGCCGTCCTGCCGCCGTCAGCCGGCCCCGCGCTGCGGCGCGGCGGGCGGGCGCCGCGGGCCACGCGCCGCCGGGAAGATGGCACCTGTCAGCGCGCCCCGCGCCCGCGCACCCGGCGCACCGTCCCGCTGAGCTGCCGCCGCCGCCTTCCTCCCTGCTAGAGAAAACCCCACAGGCAGGGTTTTAATCGCCAGGTAGCTCAAAAACAGTGAGTTATGCTGCATTCGAGCGTCAAATTGCGTAAGCGTTTCTGTTACTGCTAGGAAAAATCATATTGCAGGTTAATATGCATTGCTTCCTCGGCTAGAGAGTTAATTTAGGCCAGAGTACAGTTATTACCCATAAACAGGAAGTGTCTTCAAGTTATCTGCAGCTGACGGGTTGCCAAATGTTTGATCTCTCGAGAGGCTCCGTTTCCAGACCGACAACTACATGGCGTTAACGTGCCGCGTCAGGAGCCTGTATTTTATGTAGTTCGTGCAGGATTACGAGACAGTCGCATTTGAACTCTGCAGTAGCAGTTCACATTTAATGTAGTTGTAAAAGCCTTTATTGCAGATCGTGCTTTAATAAGGAAAGGGGACGGGGCTTTTCCTGCGCGCGCCCAGCTCCACCGTGTGGGCGAGCGGGGCGAGGAGCCTCCGCGGCCCCGGGCCGCCGCGGCCGGGCACTGCGCCGGGGGCACCGCCTCAGCAGCGGGATGAGTCCTTCGGAGAGCAGGGAGAGCCGGACATGCAGCGGGAGGTGTGGGGTTTTTTAATTATCCTTAGAGCCAGGTCGGTTACAGAGTGCCCTGTTRCAGGGACAGGACTTGCTGTGGTTTTCAAAGTGAACTTAACAAAACGCGTACGCCCGCTCTGAGCGCTGATAGGGTTTAAAGGCTGTTTTCCGTGTGATGAGAAATGATCATAGAAAGTGTAAAGTAGGAAGTGCGAGAATGAGTTAGGGGTGCTAATAATAGGAAAGAATTACAACTCTGAAAGAATGGTTCATCTGGTGGCTTCGGAGATCTGCTAACACTAACGTAATATTTTTATGCTAAATTCCCCCCCCCCAGCTGTCTGAATTAAAAGTTAGAGGAAACAATGCGAGGCTGAAAAAAATTATTTAAAGGCTGTAATGCTTATGAGGTTATAACAAATCGAAAAGGTAAGTATTCTATATTAATAGGCATGGGTGCAAGTAGCAAGAGTCTAAAAGAGAGAAAATACAAATGTACTTGTAGAAATAATGTGTAGCTATGTAGGCTGGAGTACTAAGCTACATGCCATTGCAAGCTATTAAACATAATTAGACATCATTAAAACTTCCCTGCATGCCTGAGGTTGTAAGGAGACTGAAGGGACCCTGGTCGAGGCAGCCCTGTGTAGCCATACTGCCCGGATGGGACTGGTGAAGTGATGCCATAAAAAACTGAGCTACCATCATAAAAGTGATGGTTGGACAGTAGGTTTCCAGGTGGGCAAGGGTCAGGATAGTAGAGCTGGGGGGTGTGTGCGTACTTGGTTTTGTTTGTTCTGTGCTTTCTGTGTTCGTGATGCCTAGCCCCATTTCTGCTCCAGAACAACATAGTGCCCTTTAGGAGAGTTAGATACAGATGAATGTTCCTTCTCAGTTGGGGAAACAGGCCGGAAACAAAACAGAGATAGCCTTCAAAGTATGTTAATGGAGTGGAGTGAAACTGAACATAAGAGAATTGTGGAGTGAACATGTTTCCGTAGTGTCATGTTGGTAAGTACCAGAAAATACTACCATCTTTAAAATCCCAGTAGAAATGCGGGGAATAAGAAAACAGAGGGAGAACTGTTACTACAGTTTATCAAGGATCTTTCTGTTTTTTTTTATTTTGCCTGGGTACTAGCAACTGGCCCTTTTTTTTTGTTGTTGATGCCACTAGCTTGTCTTTCAAATTTAGGCAACCAAAGTGGAATAAAAGAATCTCTTCTCATACCTCATGAGGTACACTTGCCTGGCAGTGGATTTCAAAAGTTTAGCAAAAGTTAAAAACAATATTCCTAGATTGCAATAGTTGTTCTTTGGTAGTAACAGGTGTTATATTTGTTATATTTGGTACTCCTCAGCCAGTAAAACTGCTTGTGATCTCTTTGTTTACTTCAAAGTAATATTAATATAAAAATTAACAGTAGCTTCTTCCCTCTGCAGTGTCCATGTCGAGATGGCTGCTCTAATATTTATAATTAGCAGTATCATCTGTGAGGCATAAGGAGTCAAATTTGTGTTTGGATGCATCAATCGCTGATCTTTCCATTAACTTTTAATATCACTTACTTGCACTTGACTATTGTCCTGGAGTGGTATTCTGTTGATGTCAGAAAAGGTAACATTATGGTTTGATCAACCTACTGACCATTACACTTAAATTTCAGATGAATATTTAAATCTTATTTCTCAAAGTGATTCAGCAACTTTTAATGACAGGTTAAGTCTGTTACTGTTTTTGCAGAAAATCTGCAAATAGTAGGGTAACTCCCAATCAAAAATTCTGCTGTTCAGAAGCTAAAGTTATCTATAGGTGCACCAAAGACTATTAAGTTATACTACAAAGGTACTATTCAGATTCCTAAGAAATTATTTATGTCTGGATTGAGAGTAAAAAGTATCAAAATAACACACATATTTGTGTCAAAAAAGGATGGCTTAGTAGGCTGAAGAGTTTTGTTGACCTTTGATAGGTCAAATGGTATTTACATATGTTTTGGGCAACATTTATAAATAATACTAGACTTTCTTCCATAATTCTCTAATAAAAATCATACAGAAGAATAGTAACATTCCAAATGGCCTTTCCAGTGTTTTAATAGAAAATAAATAATAATAATAATAATAATACATCTGAAAAGGTTGATCTCTCTGTATCTTGGTCTCTGTGTATCTTAGAGCACCCTTGGAAACTGAAGAGCAGGTTTTCCTTTTGCAGTATGAACTGCAAATGGAATGTAAAATATTCCTAAAATATTCCATTTATGTGTGTGCTAGGTAGAACATTCTGATTTTATAGCATTTCAGACACATTTTTCACAAATGCAAGAAGCAAGACAGGTAAAATAAAAGGCAATAGAGAATCATTACACACATGAATAAATGGGCTATTTGGGGAATGCATAGGTTGAGACGGAGAAGCAAAAAGTGTTGGCTCTGAAAATCAATTTGCTCTGGAATTTTTCTGTATAACTTTCCAATGAGGTATATAGCAGATGGTTTAGCACACAGCAAAAAAATTAAATGTCCAGATAGCAAATGAGAGTTTCTACTGTCTTTACACAAGGAATCTAGTTTGGTGTTTTACTGAGCATACCAAAACATCCAGGACTACAAAAACTGTCAGTCTATGTCCATGCAAGTAGAAACTGAAAATATTCACTTTTCTCCTTAGGAGAATAAATTTTGAAATAACTAGTTGAATAATAAGACTTCTGCTAAAAACACTTGGGTTTGTAGGCCTTGCTTATTAATGCCTTTTAGTATAGAAGTAGCAGTCTGATACATTTAGCAAACAGTATGTCAGATGATGTGTCTTTGAACTAAAACCAGCTGTCTCCAATAAAGAAACAGAAAAAACACAGGCAAGTTCCTRTGGGGCCGTTCACTGGGAGGTGGAGTTGACATCATTTATTTCCTATACTCAGGAAATAACTCTATCAATAGCTCCTGTTGTGAAATGTTTTTGATGTCTGACAGTTGGTTTCTAATACCACATCACATGAGCAAGTCAGATGTAATCTCAGACAKTGTCAAGGAGAAAAAAGAATCAATTATGGGATAGTGGCTGCTTGCTTGAAGAAAAGTGTTCTTGTCAGTACCCTTTCTGTAGAAGACTCGATATGCTAGAAACTACCTACAATTATATATGAGTTTTCAGATACCGAACCAAAGCAGATAACCATACCAAACTACTGTGAATTTCAGGTTATTGTTCCAAATGAATAAATATCTCTTATTTTAAGCCAAATAAGTGTAATAAACAGACACATGATAAACTATGATTTTAAGATTTAAAGGCACAAAACAATGCATCGAGATTTACAGCTGCTGTGAGTGACCAGATAATCAAAATAATATACGTCTACATTTCTATCACAGTTATACTGATGAATTAATTTCTTGACATCCATGGCATACGTAAGCATCAGAGGTATTTTTTGTGAATCACAATTTTGATTTTTCTGAATTCTATGCATTGAAAATTTTCAGCCATTAAACTGTATTAGAAGTTTTGGCCATTTGCATAGACAATACCTTCCTGATAGGAACAGTGGCCATGCTGCAAGGCACAAATTTTACTTCCAAGCTTCATCCATAATGTACCAAATTATGATCTTCTCCATAGTACATTGTGTTTATCTTCACAATAAGGTTGTCATTGTTTTTTGTATAATTTGATTTGAAGTGAAGTAGTTGGTGGATTTGTGATAAAGTGTCCAAAGTGTAACTAGATTAGCTAGAGCAAGGGTGTATGGCCCGTATTACTTACTTCGTGATAAAGACCCTATGTTCAAGAAAGGATTACTTCCAAATAGCTTGGGTGAGAGAGCCAATGTGTTCTAAATGGCCATTGCTGTTTGCTTAGTGAATACGGGTCCAACCTTTATTTCACCATTTGGATCAAACCCATCTTAATAAATATATTGGCTTTTTTAATGTAAACTCTTTGAGGGCAAGGGTCGTCATAAATATTTTCAAGCTTAACATTTAAGTTTGGAGCAGTGGATGGAATGTTTAGAAGGTATTCCTAACTTACGAGAGCACTACAGTGTGGTACTATTTTAACCTATCTTACAAAGTATCTACAGTTGGTCATTTTCTTTAAGGTGCATTTTGATTCCACAAGTTGAAAGAAAAGGGTCTTTCTTAGCGATTGGTAAGTGCCAGTAGGACAACTATTTCTTCATGACTTGAAGTCAGAAATGGGCTGTAGTGTTGAAAACACTACTCAGAGATGGAAAAAAAGGAACAAACCTCATTATATGGTACAGATCTGAATTTGAACAAAACAAAAAAATCATCTGGTTAAGTCAGAGATTTTCTCCAGATACATACTGTCAAATTAATCCRTTTTTTCAGTCTATTTTTCATTCATATTTTGCATCTTTTATCTCAACTAAATAAACCAGTATATTCATACAGTAACAGCCTGGCTAATCTAAACATTTTTTGTCAGCATTAAACCTCATTATTATAAATTGGCAGTTATTTAATGGTATTTACTATTGCAATTAAATCTTATTATTTGGTAGATATTAAGAACACGCTATCAAATTATAAAGTGTGAACACTATAAATCTAAACTAYAACTGAAGAAAAAATGTTCTATTACTCTCTACTTGCTTTACTCACTGAATTTATACATTTAGTTACTTATAAATTTTCAGTTATTTTAAAGTAAGTGCAAACTATTTAATAAAATTTAATCACTATTTAAAAAACAATATTCTATTTACATAAATAGTGTTATACGTTTGTTTCCAAAATTGTGTTGCTTGTGCATTCATTTGTTTATAAAGCCTTATCCTGTAACTGAAACTTTATTGCATGGGATCTCTGATCCCTGTTTTAAGTATCAGCTTAATAAGGGGATCAAATGCCGTTGTGTTGTAAAGTCATTGTCTGACAAACAGCCCCAGAAAACAAAGTCCTCAGTATCCRCAGAGCCACAGCAATTCAGCCTTACCCATGATGTCTACCAAGTACCTCAGCCACATGCTGGGGGAATTACCTCAAGGGTTGAGTGAGTCACTCAGTGTGAACCCGAGCAGATGCACCCGCGGGCACAACAGAGGGCTGGTGGTGGTGGTCCCCCGTGAAAGGCACGGGGTGGGTGACAGACCCCTGCCGGGACAGGGAAGATCCTCTGCCTCCTGCTGAGGGGCTACTGGTGTTCTGCATCCTTGATCTGTGCATAGATTACCTTCAGTATTGTTGGCACGAGTGAACCTAAAATGACTTCAACCTGAAATGCTATGACAAAGTTCTACTCATTCTTAAAATTTAAAAGTTAATAAATTAAAAAGATATATAAAATAAATATAGAACTATAAGCTTGATCTGTAACTGAAATGGATGTAAAATGCCTTCTAAATACATTTACATTCTTTTTTTTTTCTTGTAGATGACAGTCATGTCCCATTCAAAGGATCTCAAGGATGACTTCCACAGTGACACTGTACTTTCTATTTTAAATGAACAGCGCATTCGGGGTATTTTATGTGATGTCACCATAATTGTGGAAGATACCAAATTTAAAGCCCATAGTAATGTGCTGGCAGCTTCAAGCCTTTACTTTAAAAACATTTTTTGGAGTCGTACTATCTGTATTTCAGGTCATGTACTGGAGTTAGATGATCTCAAAGCTGAAGTATTTACAGAAATACTGAATTACATCTACAGTTCCACAGTAGTTGTTAAGAGGCAGGAGACTGTAACGGACCTTGCAGCTGCAGGAAAAAAACTGGGAATATCATTTCTAGAAGATCTCACAGATGTTAATTTTTCAAGTTCCCCCTGCCCCTATGCATACTGTATTAATGAGAAAGGGACTGTCAAAGAGGAAAAACATGAAAAGAGACATGAAGACTCCGCTGTGACAAATGGACCACGAATTACAAATGCATTCTCAATTTTTGAAACCGAAAACACTTTGTTTTCTCCACTTGATTTGAGGGCAAGCTTTAAAAAGGTATCTGAGACAATACAAGCACCCATCACCCTCGATAGAAGCGATGTCTGCAAAGAAGCTGAGCCAGCCAGTACACTGGCTGAACATTCCTATGCAGTTTCTTCTGGGGGAGATACTTTTCAAGGAACACCTTTTCTTGAACGGGACAGCAGCCCTCCATACAAGGTGGGTGAAGACCACTATGAAAATCTCCAAGCCACACCACTCATCCAGCCGGGAAAGCAGGCATGCAGTACTCCTAAGACGGCCGTTAAGCCCCAGGGTACTGGTTTGGCTGTAGCAAACGTACCGGCCTCTGCAGTAACCACTACAGAAGCTCAACATGAAGCAGTTACTGATCAGACGATTACTTCCTTTCCAAAACCTCAAAATAAAGCAGGAGATTTCCATTTATCCAGAGAAGAGGAAAGCAATTCTGCTAATGTCTCTGGGTCTGTGGCAACTGTTGTTCCACCTGTTTACAACTGTAACTGTTGTGCAAAATCATTCAGTGACAGGGCGTTACTCAGTACTCATCTTCAGCTCCATTCAGAGCATCAGGAAACTGTCATATGCAAATACTGCAGCAAACAATTTGCAAATCTCAATATACTGGAAAGTCATGAACAAGTCTGCATGAGATCAAGTAGCTTATCGGTTCACAATGGAAATGAGCAAAATTTTGCGGATAACTATACTGCTACGGACGGACAGAATGGAAGTTCATACACAAATTCAGAGCCTCTGTTGTCTGAAAACAGCATCACTGATTATTCTAATGCAAACTGCACTTTACCAGAAACAGATCATTTGGTTAAAGTCGTTGATGGGCAGATATTATATACATGCATCGTTTGCAAGCGTAGTTACGTAACATTGTCTAGCCTTCGAAGACATGCAAATGTGCATTCATGGAGAAGAACATATCCTTGTCACTACTGCAATAAAGTATTCGCATTAGCTGAGTATCGCACCAGACATGAGATCTGGCACACTGGAGAAAGACGGTATCAGTGCATTTTCTGTCTGGAGACTTTTATGACTTATTATATACTAAAAAATCATCAGAAGTCTTTCCATGCGATTGACCATCGTCTCTCAGTAAATAAAAAGACAGCCAACGGAGGCTTAAAACCAAGTATGTACCCATACAAACTTTATCGACTTTTACCTATGAAATGCAGGCGACTACCTTATAAGTCCTACCGAAATTCTTCATATGAAAATCTTCAAACAAGTAGCCAGGTTAACGAAACTGCTTCTACTAACTGTTTCATTCCGAGTTCTCTTAGCTCTGAGCTACCACCACTGAATTTTCAAAGTAATATAATAGCAAACAACAGAACTCTTGCCTTGGATACTTCGTCATGCAATGATACAGCATCTTCCACAAACACTCAGAATTCTTCCTCTTGGGGAGTAGGTATCTTAAATTCTGACCTGCAAAGGGACTTTTTCACAGCCGAAAAAAGAGTTTCCACTGCTGCAAATGACTCTGGTTCTCAGGAGTGTGATTCCTCAGTTGTGTCTTTAACTAATGTGAACGAAAATTCAACCTCTGTCATCAGTTACAGCAGTTCTGCACCTTCTGTTATAATGCACAGTAGCAGAGTTTCATCAGTAATAATGCACAGTAAAACAGTCACTTCTGCAGAAAACAGTAAGACAGAATCTTCAAATAATCTACCTAGTCAGTCTGTAAGTGATGATTGTAAACATGGATCAGATAATCATGGGAAGTGCATCACAAAATCAAAAACTATTAAGGAGAAAAAGAAAACACTGCTGTACAACAGAGCAGAAGCAACTGAGGATACGCAGCACGTCGCAGGATCTGGAGGTTCATCTAGCAAAACAACAAATACTGTCCAAGAATCGAGTAAAACTGAAACGTACATTGCGAAGCCTGCCTTACCTGGGACGTCTACTGACAGCAATGTTGCGCCTCTTTGTCAAATAACAGTAAAAATTGGTAATGAGGCTATTGTAAAAAGACATATATTGGGATCTAAGCTGTTTTGTAAAAGGGGCCGAAAATCTAAACACGAGTCCAAACAGGACAATCTAATTGAGGAATCAGAAATGGAGATAAAAGAAAGAAGCCCGTCTAGGCTCTGTAGCTCAGAATGCCTGGAGCTGACAGAAATGTGCGATGATGTAAGTGACCAGGACTCCAGTGATAAACCCTGGAGACCCTATTACAATTACAAACCAAAAAAGAAATCCAAACAGCTAAGAAAAATGAAAAAGACCAAGTGGAGGAAAAAGCACGGAAGCAAGAACACCATTATGGAAAGCCACAACACATGCAGTCGAGAGTATGCACTCAGGAATGCTCCTGAGGAAAAGGCGATCAGTCAAGAAGAGAACGCAGAAATGCCTAATCTTCATTGTGAGCTTTGTGAAGGAGATCAATCTTCCACTGCAGAAATTCAAGAACACGTACACTGGCATGTAGCTACTTCAAAGCCTTACATTTGTGAATTATGCCAAAAACAATTTCAAAGTCCATCCACTTTAAAAATGCATATGAGGTGTCACACTGGGGAAAAGCCCTACACTTGCAAAACCTGTGGTAAATGTTTCTCAGTTCCTGGAAATCTACAGAAACACGAACGTATTCACCTGGGTGTCAAAGACTTTGTCTGCCAATACTGTAATAAGGCATTCACTTTAAATGAAACACTTAAAATACATGAAAGAATTCATACTGGAGAAAAACGCTACCACTGTCAGTTCTGCTTTCAGAGCTTCTTGTATCTTTCTACCAAAAGGAACCATGAGCAAAGACATGTACGTGAGCATAATGGAAAAGGATACGCTTGCTTTCAGTGCCCCAAAATTTGCAAGACAGCAGCTGCTCTGGGAATGCACCAGAAGAAACATCTATTCAAAAGTCCAGGTCCACAAGATAGAAAAGAACAATTTTGCAATGAAAGCACTAAACTTTTGGAAAAGCCACATTTTCTTGGCTCAGAAGGAAGTGAAGTAAAAAATACACAAAGTGTAACTCCAGAAGTTATACTCTGAGTGACAGGTGTGCAAAAGAGAAGAAAAATCCAAAACTATATACTAGAGAAAATATAGATGCATTAAATGGGGAAACGTCTCCGCTCAAATTAGTATCATTTACTACGATCAAATTTCTTCATCTAAACGTGTTAATATATGCAAAAGAAGGAAAAATAACACAGAAAAGAAAAACTAGTATTTGCAATAATACAGACTTAATGTGAAAGACCTAAAATACTTTTGCCACAATAGACTTCTAACAGAGAGAGAGAGAGAAAGAAAAAAGAAAAAAACCATGACCAACCAAAACCCTTCTACTTAGCATTACAGGAAACTAGTCACTGAACTATTTTACAGTGCTGGTTTTGAGTCAGAATCATTCTGGGCAAAATAAATGTGTAGGTTCACAGTGTACTCTGTAGAAGGAATTTTTGCTGCAGAAACCATATATTGCATTTTTTAACAAAAAGTAATGTGTTTATAAACAAAATAATTGTAATTTAGTGTATTCTAAAGTGAGGGTGGGAAATGTTTCATGAACTTGGGTATGCCGAAGTACAGTTGAGTTCTGGTGTGCTTTTCTTAACATTTACAAAACATATTCAGGAATTTAAACCTCTTTTCCTTTCCATATTCAGTTTTGTAGTTACCATAATAACCGTTAAGTCTGAGTGCTTGTGTGGAAAGTATTCCAGATTTATGATATCTCTGAGACGTTTAATAAAGATTCAGTGGAACTCAAAATAGCCAGTCTTCCAAACTGCATAAATCCCAATGTCAGTGGCCTGATAGAGCTGTTCAGGTGCATTTGTCTAAGGAAAATTGTTCTCACGAAACAGCCTAGCTTAAAGAAATCCTGTATGTAAGTGTCCACCTCCTGGTGGGTCTGCAACTCCTGTCTTTTAGAAATACCATTCTTCTCGGCAGAAGAGGAGGAGATTCGGGCAGAGTCTTCCTCCTCATCCTGGAATAATGCCTGGACAACAAACGACAGATTAACTCCCCGTAACTAGTTTGATTTTGCAAGGAGTAGGTAAATGCTCAGATTCTTGCTTCCATATATATTCCTGAGGCAGTCCCTATGTATAAACAGGCATAGGGCCAGTTTGTGGGATTGCCTGTCATCCCCATGCCTTAAATGCAACATCTAAACTTCATCCGTCCCTTCTGGGTGATCCCCCTAACCATGCCAGCATCTGGCCCCAGGCAAGCCTCGTCGCAGTGTCCCTTGGCCCAGCCCGGTGGGCCCATAGCAGAGAGCTGCCCGCAGTGGGTCGCTGGAGGAAGAAGTATTGGCCTCTCTGCCTCCCTCATCCTGCCAGACCGAAGGGTTATGGTGAGCCTTATGGCTTCACAGTTTGCTAAGAATCAGGAGAACAGGCTTCTGAAAGACACCACCAAAATATTACAATTAATGCTATTTTGTGAAAATGTGATTAATTTTAACTGAGATTAAGAGATTTAAGGTCAAAGAGAGTGTATGTCTACAAGTTGCATTTTATATGATAGGGCTCTTGTACTCTATCTGCATTTCCAATTAGTCATGTATGTTCATCTCTATGAAGTGTTAAAAAATTAAGTCAGGACAAAGGTTAGTGATTCTCAACTTCATTCTATGTGCAAATACAGTACACGGTTTGTTTACTTTGTCTTCTTGAATATTTTAAAAGAAACTATAGCTTGGGTACAATAAAACTACAATTGAAATGATAATACAGTATTGATTGAAGTAATAATATAGTCCACTTATTTATTCTATCATTGGTGAATGCTATGAACCCCTTGAGAAATTTTGGGTTCATGGCAGCTTTGGTTCCATTTAAGTAAGTATAATAGAAGAATAAACACAGGAAAGTATGATGATGTTTCAAAGAAAGTACACGAAGATATCTTCTAAGTGGACTTGTATGATGATAATTATAGACCAAAGCAAATAAGGTAGAATATTTATAAAGATAATTTTACAAATATTTTATATAACTGTATAGTTCATAAGAAAAATATTGATAGCTTATGTTAGGTTGGGGGGGTTTGTATATTTTGATAAAAACACAATGACTTTGTAACTCTGTATATTCTCTACAGTTTATAGCAAAGCAGTTTTAAGATGGCAATGTCATGTTTATAGTTCAATTGTGGCACTTTTACTACAAGTTACACGTTGCAGTAATGAGTCAAGTATTAATGACCAAATTAGAATTAAAGTAAGTGTAAGAGAAGGTAAATACTGTATGTTGTCAAAGACTGTAATTTGCTACATAATCGCATCTGTATTTTTGTTTAGAAGAAAATATTAAATACAGATGTTAAGGATTGATAAAGAGTCTAATTTTATTTTTAGAAAGAGTGATTATAACTGTTTTTGCTTAATTAAAATAACATCTTCCTATTTTTCTGTAAGTCTCTCCATTTTTTAAATCATGTTAATACTTACATAATCTGTAAGGTCCAGAGATATGTATCTTCTAATAGTTATTTCATTAGAAGATTAAGCAACACAGTTACCAAATGTTCCCTTCGTTAAGGTCAAAACAGTGAGTTGAGAACACGCCAGAGCTCAAGGGAAGTGATGGTATCTCCTGGCATCGTACCATTAAGGGTGAACGCAGTGCTGAGGTGAACAGAATCTACCTGACTTGGAAGACAGGTGAAATGCATTTAATACTTTGCAACATCTTAAACATGTTTTCATGAGGACCTGAAACTTAAAAAATTCTTTTCTTTTCAATTCTGATAGTAACCTTGCATTATAGATTGTGTATTTTACACACTGTACTTCAAATCTTTTGGGACTACTGTCAAGAAACATAGTTCAGAATGCAAATATCTAATTGCCTAAGGAAATATGAAGATACATACAAAATAGAAGATTACGTATATTCAGAGTACTTCCCCCTTCAGCTAGGTGTCACTAGTCTGTAACTTGCATTAAAAATTAAATTTAAGCTAAATTTTGCAGGTCGTTTTGGGCTGGTCCTCGGGAGACATGTATAACTAAACAAAAAAAAAAAGATCAGAAGTTTGCTACATATAACAAATACATTTTTCTCTATTTCAAATGCTAATTAAAAAGACAAGTGGATCATCCCAAAGTTTATGCATCTGAACAAAATGTTAGTCAATCCTCATTTATGACATACCCAAAATTAGAACAAATATACTGAATAATACTGCTGTTTTCTGTGAAATGAGGTAACATGACACAGCTAAACTACAGGCAGAAGCATATGAAGTAAGCCAGTAAGTGTCATCATCACTTTTATTTGTTCTAAACTTCCCTAATATAGCAATTATCCCTGACAATTCAACACCTTGGCTGTCTACTAAAGGTTATCTCAAGAGCAAAGATCCCCCTACTTACATCCTCATTGTTAAATGAAGAAATCTTTCCCCTAGGTTTGCAAGTTAGCACACCAGTGTTTGTCTTAACTATGTCCTTCGCTGAACAGACCTGCCTGTCATACAGATGCTCCTAAAATGTACAAAAGAGGCCGAAAATGAACCTTAGGCAATTGAAACAGTATTCTGAATATAGGAGGTTAGATTAAAACAAGGCACTTCTAAAATAAAATGGAGTGTCAGGAATTAGACAGTGGCAAAACTAAAAGTTGCATTGATAATGCATTGATAGGAGGTCTGTGCTTCGAAGGAAGCTGATGCTAAGTTAAACAGTAAACTCCAACAGTAATCATAACTTTTGAGAGAGTATGGAAGAACTAGTCACACGATCTAACTTTTAAACTGTTGCAACCCACAGTTAAGCATACATCCTCATTCTCAGAGGGCTACCCTGCTACGTTTCTCAGATCAAAGCTCTGACTCTGCCCGGGTTAGCCTCAGTGCACCAGCCACCCGTCAGACAGGGCAGCCAACCTAGATAGCCGACTATAGATAAGCAAATCCTGAATTTGTACTGTAGAGGAACCTCTCATTTCTAACAGGTTAAAATTCAGCTTATGCAAACTCGTGTCTTTGTGCGGATTTGGGTATTGCATGCGTACAAATGCACCTGTTACTGCTGTGATGAAGCAGCTTATTCCCCACCAACTCCCCGCCCGCCACCTTTAAACACATGCCGCGCTGGGCACTAAGAAGGACGCCCGCCCGCAGTGTGGGACTGGGGCGAGCTCCAGATGTAAGCAAGACCCCCGGGAGTCTCACATTAGGATCTGTATCTTCAGGAAACGTCGGTATAAAACACGACGCAAAGGCCCTTTAACTCGGTGAAGGCGGGCCGCTGCGGCGCTCWATCTGTAGCCTGCTAACACCTTCAGGCGACTTAGGGCTGCCGTGAGGCGGGCATCGCTCGATGCAGTTTGCAGGCAGCCGCCGCACCTGCTCCCTCAGGCAGCGCTGGAAGCTGAACCGTTTCCTACTTGTTTTATGGCCTTTCTTRGGCGGCCGAACAGGCAAACGTGAACAAGCGCCAGCAGAGGAAGATTCAGCAGAAGCCACCGCGTGCTTTCCGCGGAGGCAGGCACTCAGCGCACCAGAAATCAAAGCAACCGGCTCCGTCACTCGTTTCAGCCGTTTAACGCGATGAGTATTACTGTGGTAAAGACAAGCGTTTAACGTGCCTCGCGGCTGGAGCCCCTCTGCCCCTGTGAGGGGTACACAAAGGAACAGGGCAGCCGGGGCAGGCCGCGGAAGCGGCCGAGACCACCGGGCACCGAGCGAAGCGCAGACGGAACAGCCCGACGCCGCCGGGAGCCGCCCGACCCGGGCCTGGGCGCCCGCCGCCGCTGCCACCGGCCGCCRCAGCAAGGGCGGGACCGCCGCGCAAGGGCCTGCTGGGAGACGGGCGCCAGCGCGCATGCGCCCCGCCGCCCCCCGCCCCGCTTCGGTCTCTGGTGCCCCCCGAGGGCGGCGGCCGGCGGGGGCGGAGCGGCAGCGGCGGCGCGGGGCGGCTGGCGGGCGTGCGGCGGGGCCGGGCCGCTCCCTTCCCCCCGCGGCGCGCTGCACTGCGCAGGCGGCGGCGCTGGCGCGATGGCGGCCGGGGACGGCGGCGACGAGGTGCGGGTGCTGCAGAACCTCCGGGGGAAGATCTGTAAGTGCGGCGCTGCGGCCGGGGCGGGCTGCGGCCGGGGCTGGGCTGGGCTGGGCCGGGCGAGCGCCCGGGGCCGCCGCGCTCAGGTGCCCGCTCCTGCCCTGGCTCCGCGGCGCGGACCGCCGCCGCTCCCGCTCCTTCCCCGGGGCGGGCGGGCGCGTTGAGGCCGCGGTGGGGGGGCGGTACTGAGGGGGCGCTGAGGGGGCAGCGGCTCCTCCCGGCGGAGCCCCTCGGGCCGGGCGACGGGCAGAGCCCCGCGGGGTGGGTGTGGGGCCGCGGGGGCTCGGGCCGCGCGGCGGCGGCGGGAAGGGGCTTTGTGGCGGGCGCGGCCGGCACGTGCGGGCGGGGGCGGGCGGGGCCGGGCCGGGGTCTGCGCCGCCCCGGGGCCGGGCGGGCGGGATGCGGCGGGGCCGTTGGAGCCCCGGAGCGGCTGGGAAGCCACCGTTGCTCCGAGGGTTTCCTTGAGTCAGCGGGCGAGCAGAAATGCCCCCTCCCGTCCAGACCTCGGGCATGGGAGTCTGTTTGTCAAGCAGAAATTGCGAAATTATTGATGTGCGGGAAGTCGGTGGTAGAGGGCTGTTCTGGAAACGGTCATTAATGCTTCTGTTTCGTTGTGTAGCGTGTGTGCGAGTGAGAGGGAGGCTGGTGACTTTATTTTGGTGGTTAGGAAGTGCTGACTAAAAATACCTATACATTCAGTAACGTGGGAAAGCAAAGGATGAGCTGGGGAGGAGGGGCCGGGGAGGAAAACAGATAGTGCGGTGCGGCTCGGGAGGACTTCAAAGCAAGTAGGAGAAACAGGATGTGCAGCGGCTTCCTGGAGGGGTATCAAAATACATTCACACAATTCAGTTGCAACCCGTTTATTTCCTTTCTCACGCAGTCGATCGACTTTTTTGAGAATGAAGCGAAACAAGTTGAATTGGGCATGGCGCTGGGGCTGAGAACCGGTTGTGAAWATCTTTTGAAGGATTAGGTTTGGTGGAGGAATGGAGTCGTGTTTACTTAAATATCGTCATCATGCAGTTTAGACTTGAATATGTCTCCAGTAAATAGAAAACTAGGTCGTGAAAATAGGAGACTGCATGAAGTATAGCTGGAGGTACTAGAGAGCGATTGCCTATAGAGTAGACAAGGCTGAACACATGCTTACTGAGATCTTATGTTGTTAGCAATTATCACAGAAATAATACAGGTCAGCTTGCCTTTAAAAAAGAATACTGTTAGTTTTGGGACTAAGGCATTAATTACTGAAGTGGACTTATTTATTGACACCATTCTGCTTCCTAACTTATATCGTAAGGTTTTTGTCAACTCTGGACAACACAGCATTCAAAGGGTTTTACATTTTGTGATACTTGAACCTGATAAAAGTTTTCCATTAAGCATTCAAAGGCAAAAAACAAATTGTCTCGAGACTTATGTCGAAACTAGTTTTATTGTCCCATTTATGTGTTCTGGATTCAGCATGCAGTTGTATCATAACTTTGAATGTTCAATTACCTGGCAAAAGTAATGGTAAACCAAGGACTATGACCTGCTTCCTAGGGAATACATAAAAAGTTGGTTGCTAAAGATGGACCTGTGAGAACTGTAGGAGGCCATTTGGAAAATGAGTGGAAGTAATAGCTGCAATTAAAGATGTGTCTTGAAACAGTGTGAAGATCACTTTGTAAACCTACTTGTTTCTTCTAACAAAACAGAAACACTGTTTAAAAAAAAGATACCAGTTAAATATACTGTGGAAGCTTGCGAACCCTCAAATCCTTAGATGCTTTTTTGGCTTCTTTGCACAGCACATACTGTTTTATCTTCACTTCTTGATAGTATTTTATTAATACATTTTTTAGGGGGAAACCCTCTGAATGAACAATAATATACAAATGTAATAATGTAATCCCCCTTGGTCTGGAGGGATTAGCAGTAGCAGACCTCACTTTGGAAAGTTGATATTCATGGTCTGTAAGAATTCCTTGTGACATGTTTCTTGGAAGTGGAATAGATTTCGATGCCTAAGCTTTGTTGATATTTAAACTACTACAAGACTTGACACTGACTCATTTTGTATGTGTTGCATGAGAGAGCGTGGTAGTTTTAATGAGGTAGTGTCAGTTCTATGTAATTCTGCATGTATAGAAAACACCATCTGCAGTAAGTTCTTATTTATACTGGTGGTTTTACAATACACAAATAGGTGGTAAAATCTAAAGTTAGTGATGTTATACAAATCATCACAAYAGATTTAGAATTGAGGCATGTACTTAAAGGTGGCTTAAGTAGCTGTTACATACCTAGCAGTGAAAAAACAGAGTAGGAACACATTTGCAGTCCCTGGTACTCTCTCTGTTTTGTGGGATACCAGCGTTCACAGCCAGTCTCCTGCCTCTGGTTTTCAAGTAAGAGGCAAGATGAACTGGTCTTACCAGTTTAAGACCCCATAATATTTTTTGAAAATGTGGTATTACGCTTTAGCAGGTTTCCATCAGAAATCCACTGAAGGTCTGTCTTTTCTTTATCATGACTCTCTTGTATTGGTGGCTCTATTTTATGTGTCATAGTAATGGCAAAAGCGCTTTACAAAGGTACGTGGATATCATGTAGTTTTAGGCATATCTTGTAGTGTTTTAAGCTTTATAACTAGCTTCTGTTTTCATTTTATGACATACAGTAGTACATTTATAGGTGGTAAGTGATTTTAGTTACTTTGATTTTTTTGGTGTGTTTACTGAACCCTGTCTTAGTGGAGCACTTGGAAAATGTCTCTGTCATCTCCCAGAGCTCGTCTGACAAAATTCAGGATGCATTCTGTTTCAGACTTCTTGTACTGAGCTGTTAACACTGCGTGGTTATCTTGGATTATGCTGCGCTCCTGAAGTGGATTTAATTGTTACTATATAATATGTTTAGTCCTGTGAAGCAAATACTTTGGAGTTTGTGTGCATAAACGTCTCCTAAATTTCTTTGTTCCGGGCCCCTGTCGGAGGATGTACACTAATTGCGCACTTTCACTTGACAGAGAGTATTGTGAATAACATTTATCTATCCCACCTCCTGCTTTTGCTTAGTTTCTGATGCACTGTTAACAGTGAACAAGCTTTAACTTGATGTTTTCAGGTAGGGTCTACATATAATAAATGATGTGCAGGCAGGGGAGCTGGACAGAACTGTTGAATTTGGTAGGTTGCTCCATTGCTGTTATTACTAACTCTGTTGCTACTAAGTCATAACATTAATGTGGAGAGTTTGAATTTATTAAATGTTGTACACCTGAATTCCTATTGCTCTAACACTTGAGTTTTTATTAGCATTGCAGCTTCTTTTCCCTTTCACTTAGGTTTGATGTAATCTTATTTTTTAAGTGAGGTTTTACTAGGTATTTATATAAAGAACCTAAACCATATTTTCTAAATATTTTAAAATCCAAACCAATATGCATAATTGGTCAAGGTGTGGTGTTTTTTGTTTGTTTGTTTGTTTTTTTTTTTTTTTTTAATTACTGGTATTATTTTTTGCTGTTTTCCCAAAGTAGCTGAGTGGCAATAAAGAAAGTTAGTTTAAAAGTCAGGTAACTAATAGCAATTGTGAACGTCTATCTTTGCAAAGATAGAAAGGTTGATGTTTATTATTTTAGTGATGTGTTTCCTGGTTTCCCTATTGAATTAGGCTACTAAATGTGTCATGTGAAAATAATTTCTGGTTTAAGTTAGTCCAGTGATGGAAACTGGTGAATTGATACAGTCAGTACAAAATAAGAAAATCTGTTATTGCTGCTGTTTCATCACTTGCACGTTTCATCATTTGAACTGCGAGTTTAAGTATCACACCATGTAGTTTTAAGTGACAGCCTCTGCAAAGAGGCTTGAAATACAGTTCCACAGTTAGATCTAAAATTGGTTTAATTTCTCTCTTCTCCCCAGAACAACTTTATTTGGTGTTTCTGACTAACCATTCATACTACCTACACTTTCTAAACAAACCCTTGGAAAACGCTGGTGTACATTTTCTCAATATACTTCTCCCACTTCTTACCTTTTTCCTTTGCATCCTTTGAACAGTGAAACATACGCAGTCTTCAGAATTCAGAATTGCATACTTGATGAATGCACTGAAAATCTAAACATTCAAGCAGATACCCGGTGTTGTTCATACTTGATTTTTATGCAACCGTTCATAGCCTTAGGTTTTTGAGGAAAAAGTAAGAATTAGTGTAATCAATCAAAGACTTGTGCTGCTTTGGACCACTATATGGCTGAAAAGTCTCCCACAATCACAGATATTAAGAGGTGTTTGGAAAGATGTGAAATCTCATGCTCTGTACTTCACCTGACAAGTGGTTATTTTTAGCTCAGAACTGAGAATCATCCCCCCCGCCTCCCAAAAACCTCAGTAAATTTGTCCGTGCCTTAAAGCTAAACAGTTGGGCTACAAAATAAAGGTTTTTTTATCTCATTAGAAAATCAAAACTTCTATTTCTTCCATTCTCTTGGGTAGAAAGTTTCTTTTAATACTGAAAGACTGCAGTACAGGAGACATAAAAATTGTGAATTATGTAGAAATATTTAATTTTTACTCTTTTAAGAAAACATGAAACTATAGTAATTATAATTTCCTTTCAAAGTTCACTGTACAGTGCCTTTACAGTGCCAATTAAGTAACGTTATATCTTAAATATTTTATGTAAAAGTAGGATGGTGAAGCTGCAGAGTATTAACTAAAAAATAAAGATTCTTATCAGGAACAACTGACAGATACAGTTCATGCTTATTAATTACAAACTACAGTATCAGAAGCTCTCTGGGGATTACTAGCCTCCTTCATGAATTTATTTTTTTATTTTCTTTCATATGCTTTATTAAAATAGTTTGGTTTTTTTTTTAAGGCAATGTTCAATCATTAATGCTTTTCTTGGTTCTTCTGCAATATCTCACTTAAGGGTAATTTTGAGTTTAGTCTCTTTTTGGAGTCTACTGGCATTAAAAACCGGTTCTGTTCATGTCTCTCAATCTGTCAACGTGAAGTGTGGTGTTTAAAAATAATATGTATAGTTCCTCCTCTCCCACACCCAAGTTGATGAAAAGCTCATTCATGCTTCTGAGAGCACAAGTTTTAACTGTGGAAGTTACTTAAGTGTCTGTTCATGCTTTCCATCAGTGTACATATCCCTGACTTGGAAAACATCATGCCTGAAGTTCAGTCTCTGTTCCTATTAAACTGTCACGTTCTCTGCTCAGATACAGTTGTGGTAGCCTTTCCAATGCCAGGCATTACTTAACTTTCAAGACTGTAATATAACCCCCCCAGAAAAGGGGGACGGGGGGAGGGAGAGAAAACAAAATTCTGATTTTACGTCTTAATAGCATAGACAATAAAGCTACTCTACCGTGCTTCATATCTGCAGTTTCTTAAAAAAAAACATACGTATGACACTTCAAATCTAGTTTCAAGCTGTGGTCTTCGAAAGTGGTGGTGATGCATTATTCAGACAAAAGTAATTAAAACTCAATATTTTGATGTAGTTTTCATCCTATTACTTTTTAATACCTTTTATAAAGTTTAGTTTTATAAAGGTATTTCCAGTAGCGGGTAAGGATGAACGCTATTGTAAAAGGTTCTGGTTAATACCTGATGCAGAAAACAATTCTGGTTGCCTGTGTTTAAGATAACAATTAAAGTGGAACAGGGGCAGAGAGTAGGAGCCTCTCATACGAGAGAGTACCAAAAAAGCTTGTCTTGTTTCTTTTAGCAGAATAAAAGGTGAAAAGGGTCTGTTTGCTGTCTTCAAAGACATTCAGAGGGGAAGGAAACATCCAGGGGGAAGTAACTGTTTAAGCTAAAGGACAGTGTTGCCCTAAATAAATGTAGATGTCTGCGGCATTCAGATTTTGGAAGAGCTTTCCAATTTGAGCATTGGGAACTGGTTTTAGCTGTAACTGCTTAGAAGTAACCATTTCCAAAAAGGGCTGCCTGATGTCCAGCGTGTGTTATTGCCGTGGCCTAGACTCAATACCCAGCAAATCTTTGTATTCCTGTATTGASAATCATCCTGTCTCCTTCAAAACTTCCTGTTGTACTTGTTCTTATCCATGTTGCATTTAGTCAGTAGGTGATTTTCCCCCTTCTACTAGACCAAACAGTTAGGAAAATATAAACAGTACCCATAGGTGAACCTTTGAAAATATATCAGTCAGCTTAAAATCAGCTGTTCCTTGGGGAAAATGAAATAAAGATTTGATGGGTAAGTTCTTATTAATCAGCTTCCTTTAGCCAAAATACTTGTGGAGRAAATACCAAGTGAACAATAGCTCAGCCAGATCATGTCTTGGTCTTATGACCTAATGCCATATCACCTCAGGCTGCCAGCTTCTTGGATTTAGCAAGCTACGCAGGGTCAAGCCCAAGATGAGCCCTCTTAAGGGAAAGTGCAGGTGCTGCGGGAGGTGGTGTTCGTGAGTCAGTGTGCTGTCCTCTTCCTGCCGACTCTCGTTCCACGTGAAGCTGGAGGTAGCAATTTCTGTACACTGTTGGATCTTACGAACTGAAAATGGATATAGAAATGCGTGCTAACTGAATGGAAAAGTAAATTTTGGACGCACATTAAAACTGTAAAATTCTTGTGCCTAATACTTTGTGGGTTTTTCCCCCTCAATTTTTACAGTTTTTTTTTTTTTATTGACAGATGATGCCAAACACTTAGTACCCAACAAAATGAGAGACTTTTTCTGTACCATAAACTTGGACCAAGAAGAAGTTTTTCGTACACAGGTAGTTGAAAAATCTTTAAGGTAAGCTTATTTTTTAAATGGAGATGATAAGCAAGACTGCCTCAGTTCAGAATAAAATCAAAATATGTATCAATGTGCCTGTGCTTTTGCTTGTACCTCTTTAGAATCAGAACTGACTTGTGGCAACTACTCAGAAACGTTACAGCAATGTGTAAATCATGGGACTAGTTGAAAGAAGACAAAATTGAGGCTTGTGGGTAGTACAGTGCTTTTAAAATGAAGCATGCTAAAAAATATTTCACTATTACTTTATTCTGTTCCATTGGGCAGCATAACATTCTTTTTCTTGCCAGGTTGTTTTTAAGGGAAAGAAATCTGCTTGATACTTGCTCTTCATGTCGTTTCCTACTTCTGACATGCAGTTGGTCTGTATTGGTGGAATTCTGTTTTTAGTGTCTGTCTTGTAAAACCTGTTTCTAGAATGAACCGGAACTTTTCCATGTGTAAGAGTTTTGTGTGCTGTGGGATGTCCCCCTGAATAGGCCTCCTTCTCTCCTGAAATTCTTGTTTTGGGAGCTATAACCGGTACTCGCACAGAATGGCTTGCTTTGCCTCCCTGAGCAGTGCTTTGCTGTAGATTCTGCTATTGTCTTACACCCTTAAAAACAATCCAACAAAAAAGTCATGATAACATAGCTGCAGTAGTGTACGTGCTTTTATGTCTCAAAACTCTTAAGTTCACTGATGACCCATACTGAAGCATCGTTGCAGCTCCATTGTTCGGAATATGAGTGACAGTTTCAGTTATCTGGAGGAGACATTAAACCTTCTTAAAACCCAGAAAGCCTGTTCAAACTTGCGAAAGTTTTCCTAATTCTTGTTGTTTCCAGTGGTTTTATTGTTAGTGTTTATTCTTTGAGCGCTCTCTCTAGATGTTTCCAGGTGAGGAACAGCATGCTGCTCATATGGCAAATTTAAATAGGGAATTTTACTTTTTCAAAACATCATTTTGAAGCCTCCTTATGCTTCTGCATGAAAAGCAAACACCACATACAGGCAATGGGGAACAAATATTTTGCTCATACTTCTGATCTGTAATTGCTGTAGTCAGGTCCAGAAAATTTTCAGAATTTAACTGGCTGCAATTGAGATTGATTACCAAAAAAAMCTCAAATGAGTAGTCCTTCAGAGAAGAATGTTAAAGAGACTGTATCGATAAAGCAGAAACTTAAAATTTCCCCTTCAAATAGACAGTAGTTTGATGGGTAAAAGGGAACCCAATGTATCTTTCAAAAAGACAGACTTTGCTGTCCCATTTTTGACATGTTAGTAATTGAAACCCTGAAAGTTACTACTATGCTTAGAAACAAGACCTGTTACATTTAATGTTTGTTTATGCAGACGTTTTTATTATGTTCCATTTAAAAATTATTAAATTTATATACTTTAATCACCTGATAATAAAAGTATTAATTGTATAGTAAGACATTTGATAAAATAACTCGCCTTAGATCCATCAAAGTTTTTTTTTAAATAGTACTGAAGTTTTAACTGAAACTTGATTAAATGAAAACAATGCCATCAGTACTTTACAGAGGAAAGGAAGAAAAATCTCACTATAACAAAAAACAATTGTTTTGTTATGGGGGGGCATGTCTCAAGTGACACACAGACACCTGCTCCCCCTCAAATTGAGAATTTTTCAGGTGATATGAAATTAATACTTCTAAGTTGAGAACACTTTATTAGGAGTTAGAAGTCAGTGTTCTGAATCACCTTTTGCCCATAGATGCCTTTCTATTTCCACTGACTACATAGGGAATTCCTTCATCCTCTGAATTATGGCAGCGTTAAGTTAGATTCACAGCACGAGTAGGGTTCCATACAAACTGATGAAACGTGGTAAGTCAAGTCATCCTCTATTAGTGACCAGAGTTGGATGCTTACACTTGATTACTGGAGCGTATGCAGTTATGAAGGCTGACACTTCTTCCAGAAACTTAATTATACCATCTTGTTGCTTATTACTGTGTTAAACTAGAATACTGTACTAATCTAGAGGTACTGGAAGGGAAGATGAAAGCTCTGATCTCTTATTAGTCTGAAAACTTTATAAACTGCTTTTCAGTAAGGTGTAGTACAGTATAATTTTAGTCATAAATACAACTTTGAATTTAATTGTTTTGTTTTATATTCTTTGCTTGCTTTTTCTTACACACGTAATTAACAGTCTGTTTTTGTCACCATATTCTGCGTTGCAAATTTATACTTACTGTAATCTAAATTGTATTGTACGAATATCCACTAGTTCAACATCTGTGGAAGTAATTATCACTAGCATTAACATTATCTTTGACTACAGTGATTGAAAACCAATGAAGAAATGTATTTTTAAGATGTGCGAATAGGTTTGGGCTTCCACCAGCACTGGGACTATTGTTAGTGCAGATGTGAAGCAAATGACTTTTCAAAGTTAGAAGAACATGAATTAATACTGAAGTGAAAGAAGACTATTTTGACTAATGACTCAGGAAATATTTCCTGACACGGTGTGGGATTTCTGTGGGTTCTGAAGAAAGAAAATTTTTTTCCCTTGGAAAGTTTAAAAGAACGTCCGTGAGCCTCCTCAAATATCTATGGGCAAATATGAGGAATTGGGGAGGGGAGGGGAGGGGTTGCGGTATGTGTGTGTTGCATTTTTTTGTTTAAACTAAATTCAGTTTATTTTTTTCAAACTGAACTTCGTGTGAATGCAAGGTTATAGCAAAAAATAATTCTCTTGTTGATATAATTGTTGCTTTTATCAAATGACAGATCATGGGGCATTGTTCAGTTTCCATCATAGAACTGCCAGTTTAATGTAACACGGAAGGGAAGAGCAAAGGAGTATGTCACACATTTAAATTTAATCTCCTGTATTACTGTAATCCTGTTCTTCCTGTATGTCAGTCTGGTCTTCCTTTGAATTAGCACTATCTTCTAATTTTGTATCCGTCACAGTCTTTAAAGTTCTTGCATCAAAGTCAGAAATGAAAGTACTAAACTGACTGAATCCCTGAGGAACAGGTTGAGTAAGTTCTCCGTTTTAATTATTCCTCATTGGCATAACCTATTGTACCCCTTCAGCCAGTTCTGTATCCACCTAAGAATTTCTTTACTAATCCTTTGTATTCTCTATCTTACATTTTCTCTCTGTGCCTCATACTTTGCTAAAGAATAATCAACAACTGATTCATAAGGTAGTGGTGTTAATCTAGGTAAGGAAAAACGTATCAACATGAAGAGCATTACCTTCTCTTTATGCTCGTACTATTGACCTGCTCTTTCTTGCCAAATCTGAGACTTCATTTAATGTTGAGGTCAAAATAATGATTGTTAGTGGTTGATCATTCTTTGGTGCGGGGGAGGGATATAGTTGTGAAGTTTGCTCTCTTTAGCCATAGGATATGGCTGCTAAATAGGTTTTTGGAAGTCTCTGATAATAGTCTCCATCCCAGCCTAATTATCTGATTTTAACTGGATGCACAAAGTTACATAGATCCAGCAAGAATAGAGACTTAACACTTAGTGATACACAGCTGTTGATGTACGTTGTAGTCTAGTGGATGTCTGACCGAAGCTGCGTTAGTAGCAGACTTTCCCCTGGTAGCAGTGCCAGCCAGTTCACCCACTGTTCACACTTTCCGCTGTGATATCTCTTTGTTTGTACCAGTGCAACTATTATTTCTGTAGCTATTAGGGGAGCCATATAATGGAATTGACCTAAGTTTAAAATAAGCCTTTGTTTCATTTTTTATGATCTGAGTTATTGTGTTAATACAATTAAAATGAACAGCGAAGGTAATAAGGAAATTGAGGCTGCTTATGGCTGCACTGCTGCGAAAGATAATGCTCATCAATTTATACCTTTAGTGGTGGTGCTGACAAGAAGAACCCAACCCTGAAAATCAAAGCTGTATTTGTTGGCTTTGAAATTAAAAAAAAAAAAAAAAAAAAGTGTGGAGCTGAAAAACCACAAGCAAATTTTTCAACTGAGAATTCTTAAATTATTTTTCAGTGTAGTGCAAACGCTAATACTGATTTGTCTGCTTTGAAGCCTATGGTAAAAGGTCTGTGTTTGAACAAAAGGAACATTTTCACTTGTGAAATTCCTCATAATGAATTCCTGCAGTTAAAGCCCTTGTTTCTAAAAAACAATTCTAGAAATTTGGAATACTAGATTTTTTACCTATGTTCTTTCCCACTTTTTAAGTTAGTTATCAGCTGTTCGGTTATTTTTAACTTATTTCATGAACCATTGGTCCTTAAGCATTTGGTGTTTTTTCTGTAATTATTTTGGAGGGAAGAGGGTAGGGGTGATACCCTGTTCTTCCTGATACCCTTTTGGGCAGGTAATAATCTGAACTGGTTGTTTCAAATATAAGCACATTTGTATTAGTTTAATAAAGTATTGTAACAATACAGTGTCAGAAAGGTACTTTACTGGGAAACAAAAAAACCCCACTTTGTTTCTGGATTTGGTTTAACTGTCACCACAGTACTTTTCTGTAGAAAGAAAGCAGAGGCTAAAATTAGTTTCATGAAGCTGAACACCTTTCCCTGGTCATGTTAATACATTGTAATTGAAAGTATTTTAAGTCTTTAAGAATCCAGTAGTTCCAAAATAGCAGTTGTTTGTTTTTTTTTTAATGGATGCCCTTCATTTTCAGAATTCACAAATTGCAGTGACACAAATAACATTGTGGTTTTGTTCAGTCTTTTGAAATACAACGTTCTGACTACTGGCTATGGTTGCATCAATAAATACTCCTTAAGTTTAGTGGAGGTATAAATTCCTTGAGTGAAGATACCAACACATTGTGTGAAATATGTCTAATACACAGGAATCCAGAGTCTTTTTACGTAGAGGGCTGTGCAAATGGCAGTTAAGTAGGGTGAACTGTAAACATTATTTTGGACTTCATTAGGTGGAGAAATGTGGTGACCATTTCAGCATGCCTGAGAACATGTGTATTTGAGATTACCATTTCTCTTTTTCACTGTTCTGTTTTATAGTTGCTAATGCTTATGGCATCTTTTTACAGGTCTGAATCTTTGAGCATCAAATTTGACACGGAAGTTAAAGCTAAACAAATGTCAGTTAGTGAAGTAATTAATAAATGGTGTTTTAATGTAATTTAATCGTGTACTGAATGAAAAAAGAGAAGCATAAAACTTGTGAGTGTCTCAGGGAGTCGTTTGGGATGGGTAGAGAACCAACTAGAGTAATTTCAAGACAGAAAAATAGAATTGAAATTGCAGAGGAGACAACACTGTGTGTGCGCTCTGATTTTTTTTTTTCTTTTTTTGAACATACCTAAGGCATTCTCATGAAGTTTTAACTTGCAGTGTTATTGTATGTTCTTGTAACGAAATGGTTGTGGATGGCTTTGGTGATAGATAAGTATAGTGCTAAAGGCCAAGGTCTGGGACTGCAGTAAAAATGTAGCATTTTAATGTTTGTCTTCTGTATAAATTACTTAGTGTTCTTCTGTATTAACTTTCAGTCTTTCTTTTCAGCCCTTATTTTGGAGAAGAGTTTTACTTTGAGATTCCAAGAACATTCCAGTGGTTGTCCTTCTACATTTATGATAAAAGTGTTTTACAAAAAGACCTGCGAATAGGTAAGTTCTGGGATACTGTCTACATCTTGCATAACATTTGGTTATTTTCAGTATTATTATCTGTAGTATTAAGGATACACTTATTAAAGTGAGGCATTTTTCAAAACACAGTGTATAGTGCACTTAAACTAGATGTTCCTTTAAAGTTTGAAAAGCAGGATTTTGTTTCCTTGCTTTATTCTATTATACTAAAATATGTTTATTTTTTAGGCCAATAGGACATATTATAGTCTCAATAATTTTTTTTAAAATTCTATTTGTTTTTTTTCCACTTCTGTTTCATTGGAGTACTTGAATAATTGTCACTACCTGTAGGTCTTTAAAGAATTAATTATGGAATAATTCCACAATAGTTGCAATTGTGGTATAATTCTTAAAAATATAGATAATTTTTTTTTATCTGTCAGCACAACCTGTAACTTAGTAACTTATAAAGCATTTTGCAGCAACTTACGTAGCTTAGGTGAAAAATCACAGGAGGTGGATTTTTTTTTTTTTCCCCCTCACTGCATAATGGCTCTATTTCAGCTGCTATTTGGATATAGTTGCTATGAAGCTCTAGCAGTCTGCTGTGGAAGAAGCCTTCATATTACTTGAATTGAGGAAGGAAATAATTTGCACCAGGATGCCAGATAATTTGGTATAATAACAGCTTTCCAAATAGCAATCAGAAGAGTAAAAGGCATCTGCCTTCAGTTTCCTATTTAAACATTCTTCAGCACCGTTACTGTTCTCTCAAATGTTTATTATGTTATTTCCAGCCACAAGTGTGTTCTTTATTTTATCTAACTTTGTTATTAGTGATATCCAAGCTAACACATTGTAATCAACTTAATTTGGCTTTATATAAACTATTTTTCTGCTTTACGTATGCTTCATGTTCCTTGTTTCCATAAGCTTTTCATATAGTATCATAAGCTTAAAAAAAAATTGAGAGAGTTTAAACAAAAAACAAACTTCAAATCTATTTGAATATTTGTCCTATTCAGATGAAAGTGATATTTATGCTTATCTCCCCCTGCCTCCCTTCCCTAGGAAAGGTGTCAATCAAAAAGGAAGATTTATGCAACTACACAGGAAAAGAGAACTGGTTTATGCTTCAACCTGTTGATTCTAATTCAGAGGTTCAGGTAACTATTAAATTGCATATTTACATTTTTATGACTAAATGTAGTTAAGTGCATGTAATGGTAGAAGTTTATATTGAGCTGGAGCAGATAGAGGTTAGCATCTGTCTAATTCTTGTGAGACAGATGTGTCTTTCAGCTTGATTAGAGAATAATGCATGTTCTACAATTCTAAACTGGCTGTCTTGTTCCTCATGATACTTAAAACTGGCAGAAGACTTGAAGCAACTGTTTAGGAAATGTCTTAACAGTATTTTGGTGTCTAAAATCTTTGCAAGAGGAGCTATGTACTTCAGACAGGTGAATGATTTAGGAAACTACTGAACAATTATTTTTTTTTTTTTTAGTCAGTTTTAGTGTTATTTGAAATGATGACTGATTATGTGACATGAGATGGTTGAAGTCTCCAGAACTGGAGGTACTTGTGCTGTGCTCATTTATCTTATTTTGAAATACTTTCTGCATTCAGTATCAAATAACTTGCACTTCAGAGTTGTATTTTGGTTTGTGGTTCAAGTTCTTCTGACAGGATTGTTCTAGTAATATATAAAAATGAGATGGCTCTAGAAGTTGTAGCAATTCTTTTTGGTTTGAGGAAGAAAACAAAACAGTATTCTTGGGCATCTCTTAGCCTTGTTGCTGTGACAAACAATTTATTAGATTTTAATATTTTTTTTCAGATTTGCCTGAGGGCAAAAGTCTTGGACTTGGCAGTGTTTGTATTTTTCTAGTAACTTGGAAGTCCCTCTGGGTAGGGAGAATCCTATCGACTTTTACAAGAGGTGAATGTGCACAAAATTCTCAAAAAAAAAAAACCAAACCCCCAAAAAAACCACACAAAAAAAMCCCCCAAAAAACCCCCACCATGTTATTTTCCAGGATTAATCATCTATGAGCTGTAAGTTTAGCATGCAGCTGTTGGGTATATAGGAGGGCATGTGGTTGCTTTGCATGAAGACAGATTTTCAAAACATCTGAATACTGCTTTCTCTTATCTGTTGAAAATCAGTCCTCGTTCAGTTAGGATAGAATATAATAGAATAGTTCTGTTGGAAGGGACCTACAGATCATCCAGTCCAACTGCAAGTTGTCTCATTCTTCTTCCAATTCTTCCATCTAATCACTCTGAATATTCTAGAAAGTCCTTTCCAGATGTAAACTGAAATGCGATTTCTGCGTTGACTTAAATATTGTCATGCTTGCTATGTTTTTTCTCAGTAATAAAAATGTATTGAATGAAAGATTACTTTTTGTCATAATACTACATGAGTAAGTATGAAAATTCAATTATAATATTCCATTAATAGAATTTAGCAATTTCTTACATATTAGAAATAAAAAGTTTTTAATTTTCCATGGCTTTGTAGCTCACAGTGGAATGAAAGCTCTTATTGATACTTTTCTATGGCTGGGACATGTGTAAAGCACTCTCCTGCATGACACTTCCATTAAAGGATGACCTTTTCTGCGAAGGTGTGTGCTCCTCATGTTAATCTTCCCTTGAGTTAAGGCATTTGGGTAGGTTTCTTCTCTGTCCTGCTTCCTTTTTCCATGACATTTGTAAGAGCAAAGCTGAGACCAGTTCCCATCTGCCAGATTTGGCTGAAATCTCGTTGGTTTGGACGTGCCATACGCTACTGAAAAGTATTCCTAGGAGATTCCCAAGATTATTAGTGGGACATGGCTGAAAATAGCAAGCTTTCACATAGCGTATGTGCAGAAAAAGTGCCTGAATGTTTATAAAGCTAGATAATGGTTTGGGGAAAAAAAATTGTTTTCAGATGTGCTCTTCTCCTTATGGCACCATACATGTAGCTGACATTTTTTCCTCTAGTTCCCTCCATGTGAGTATTTTCCAGAATTTATGATGGGTGCAAGATGACTTATTTTGTGTTCCTTGGCTATATGCAGTACACATTGCAGTTTGCTTGGTTGGGGTTTTGTTTTTTTTTTTCCTTAAATCTTAAGTTGTTTCAAGAACACTGTACTTTCTGTGTAGCAGTGATATTATTTTTCATACAGGCTAACTTTTGGTGTAATGAGCAGCCTGTATATCAGGTATACAGCTTGTAGATGTACAAAATCCGTACCAAGTCATAAGTGCTTTGGCACTGGCTGTTGTCTTCTTTACTGATAAGCATATCTCGGATTTTTTTTTTCTCTTTACAGTTAATCAGTTCTTATAGTTAGTATGGGAAATTGTCAGCTCTACCATGGTAGGACAAATGAAAGTATCACTGGAAGACATTTGAATTCGTTAATAACTTTGACAGTTTCTAGAAAGGCTTAAAAGTATATTAAATGTAACATTTTGTCTTCTGTGGAATTACCAAGAATTAAACTTGCTGATTCCTACAAAATAAAACTGGACCGGGGAGGTGGGGAGATAAACAGACCAGTCATTTTCTAAAACCACCTTAATTGTAATAGATTTAGGACTTCTCTAGTCTTTCATCCACTCCTAATGTAGAAGCTGTAGACCAGTCGTTTTCTATTCTGGTTCCACAGCTCTGTACGTACAGATAATCTGAAGTGGAAGTGATTAAAAGTTCATCAGGGTAGAAGCACTATGTGCTTGAGTTAATATAAGTTTTTGGTGAAAGAAGGGTGATGGGTATTTCCTTTCAAGTGTGTATGGGAGGAAAGTGGCCTCTCCCCAGCCATTGAAAGTGTGTAAAAATTACTTTGATTTTTAGAAAGTATCTGCTCTGTGTTTTGATCTTCRCTGTTTTTTTGGTTTGCTGCTGGTTACAATATTATGAATGGATATTCATCTTGTTTTCTAAAAAATTTTTCCTTTGTCCACTAGTTCTTGGAAAGTATACATGAATGTGGGAATACTAAGCATGTGAAAAGTTGAGTGGAACAGACCATATTTAACTGCAGCTAGCGCAAATGTATTTTTTATATATATATAAAATCTTCACATTTTCTAAAATGCAGATAGCCTCAGCGTGGTAATAAAATTCTTAGGATTGCTTGCCTCTTCCCCCCCCCCCCTTTTTTTTTTTYTTYTTAAATCTTCATTTAGCTGGTTTGAAGTGAGGTCATATTGTTAAACATGCCCTTTATCTTTATGTTGTTCATAGCAAGAATCATTTTGTAGAGATTTGATCTATACTCGTAAAATACATTGATAAGGTCAAAATCTTTCACGCATTTCTAAGGTTTTTGAAGGTAACTTTAACATTCACTGTTCTCTTTCTTAAAATGGATGGGATTTATAATTATTGAAGTAATGTACTCCTAATAGATTCCCCTGGTGCTCGTGTAGAATGTGTAAATTTGGAAAAAATGGAGATGGAGCCAGCTTGTAGATCCCTAGTGGCTCAGATCTCTAACCCTAGGAAAGAAGAAAGGTCTGGGTAAAGTAAACCTCGCAGGGTTATCTGAGTTGAACGGATATTCCTAGTACTATGGAACTGTTGGCCATTACATAGTGGTAGACAGTAAGATGTAGCACATTTCAGAAACATGGTATATGTTTGCTCTAATTTAGAATGGGAAAGCTGGAAAAAAGCCAATGGAAGCTGATAGAACCTGTATCTGCTATGTAGAGACGTTTTTGCAGTAAGCACATAGAATTAACAATTCGGGTGGTACTAAATGTGGGAATATTCTGTAATTTGCGGAGTATTCTAGAGCCCCAGTTTTACTTTCCATGTGTCACAAGGGCTTTAGTTTACTGAAGATGCTTCTGAGTGGATAACCTGGGTTATTTTAGTTTTGGGTTTTTTKGGGGTTTTTTTTGTTTTTAATTAAAGTTCTCTAACTTTTGGTTTAGGTTTTTTTCTTCTACTTAGGTGTTGACATAGTGTTAATGGCATAAAGATGATCTTTCTTATTCTTACAAATTCAGTAGTTCAGCTGTGACACTTGTTCCATTGAGTTGGGGGAAGTGGAAGGAAAAGGACAGGGAGTTCAAGAGAAATACTGTAATCTAGAGTTTCTGACATTGAGGGAAGAACTGGTAAATAACTGTTGGTGTTTCTAACTCTGTTTAAACCTCACCACCACCCCAAGCGTAGACTACCCTTCAGACGAAAGAATATGCATCTCTTCCTCTTGAATTTAAAGGAGAGAAGGTTTTATGAAGGAAACTAACACTGTGAAAAGTTACTTTGTGGTACACTTGCAATAGTAGTGTGAGTCTGTATATGGAATATGGGCACAGTATATGAGCGCTTATTGGCGTAAATATTTAAAATACAGTTGCTAGCCCAGTTTCCACTTAAAAGCTTTAGAAAGCTAGAAAACTTGTATTTATTGTAGATACTTGTAATACTTCATAATGTGGAAATGACCAAAATATCGGAACTGTGGGGAGAAAAAAACCTCTTAAAATACAATGTTAAAATGCAGTAGCAATTCTAAAAACACAACTGTGTAACTAAATTGTTTTTGTAGTTCTGAAGTTTAGGTTGGTGATTTGGACACACTGGTTTTGGCTCCTTTGTTACTATGTGAATCTTGGCCACATAATCAACAGCTACATCTTCTTCTAGTCAGTATCTGAAAATTGATTGTTAATCAATTTGTAAAGTTAAAATGGTGCCCACCTGCCTTTGAACAACCCTGAGATCTGCAGATGAAAAGTGCGTTCACATGAAGGGCGCTGCTTACTTATTGTATAAGAATGGCTGATTTTATGTTTTGAACTAAAATCAATCTGTACAACCACATTTAAAACCCAGTTGCATGTTATGTCAGAAGTTCTGGTATAGATCTGCAGATCAGCCACTTAGGAAACCATCGCGCTGCTCTCAACAAACAAAACAACAAAAATGTACCCAAAACTCTCCATACATGTCAGGGAAGTATTTACTTAGAGCCATGTTATTGTAGCCATCGTGGTGCTGAGTTTTGAACAAACTACATCTACAGATAGTTCTCAGGAGCAGTAAACTTTCTATTTTACTCCTACTGATCAGTGTAGAACACGATTTGTGTTTATTTTTTTAAAAAAAGCAAAAGGAAGGTGTTTAGACCATGCACAAGGTCTGCCTACTAAAACTAGTTAAGTCAGCTATTACAATAAATACTACTAACGTTGTCTTTTCATTTGTCATTCAGAAACTTTGCCTTCTAAGGCTGTTAGCATGCTTCTCAGTGTGCTGTTTTTATCCTGTAAATCTATATTTGTAATTGAGTTTCTCTGCTTGACAAATATTTTCTTAATGTACCTGTGTTCCAATCCATGTAGTAACAGTTTGCAAAACACTTGGCAGGCATCCCAAAATAGTTATGTTTAAAACTTCCTTATAAAAGAAACTTCACTTCTCCTCCCATGTGACGTACAGAGAAAGAAACACAGCCCTTGCCCCAGGGGATTTACAATAAAAACATTTCAGTTTTATGTCAAAGCATAAGTGCTATAGAAATGTGTGCAAGGTCAGCTAAGGGTTTTACTTCCATTTTAGTGTTGTACAGCAAAACTGTAGTTCAAATTATAGCTTGCTGCCTTTGCCACACTTTAAAATTACCTTCCAGGTCCCTTCCCTAAGAATTGTAACTGTGGACAGACCAGTGTCATCTGATGTTCCATTTAGCAAATAGACAAATTCCAAGAATACTAAGGAGAACATGGTTTAGAGGAAAGACGGTGTCAGTGTCTGGTATCTCAGATGTGAAAGCCAGCACAAATAGCCAGGCACTGAAAGGAGTAGCAGTATTGTTCAGGCAGTAGATGTCTGGAGCAAGGTTATAGTACCAAATTTTGGTCATCCCAAGAAGGTTGCGTATCATGGTTTGGAGTTTTTGGAGCCTTTTATTGAGAGGGTGGAGTAGGCTGGCCCTTGCTGAGTTCTGAAGTTAATCCATGCTCTTCCATCATTTATGAATTCTTTTTCTTAATATATCGTATCATATCAGAAAAAGAAAAGGAGGAAGCCAGGTTTAGCAATTATTGCCACCTTTTCCTCTCCTTTGGAGAGTGTACTGTTCCATGAGTACATCAGCAGACTTCATGAGATAGTTGAAAGCTGCACTGGGATGCATAATAAATTTCTAAATGATCTTCAGCCTGGTGGGATGGACAGGGTTTCACAGATGGATCTTAAATGTTGCTGGTTATGTCTACTGCATACTATTCTACTTTTCTAAATATACCTAACTGCTTTCAGAGTCCAAGGTAATTTTAGAACTTTCTCCCGAAATGCTCATAAATTCATGGTCAGTTTGTTCAAGGGTTCGTCCTGTGCTTAGGACAAAAAAACTGAGGGGGGCTTTGCTCTTGGTACTTCCTCATGCTGGAAGAAAAATTTTTGTGTGTGTTAAATCTGTGGAGGCTTGACCAATTCATGTGCTGTCTGCAGTGAGGATAATGCTTTTCTTTATCATTGTCTCTTGAAGTTCAAATGCATTCATCATGCTCTACTTGCAGGATACGTGCTTTACAATAGATATTTGCTTGAAGTGGATATATTGGAAATACCTTAAATAGCTTCTAACTGTAAACTACATTATTGTTCTAATTACTGCTTTTAAAATAAAGGCTTTTAAAACTATTTGTATTTCTCTCTTGTTTTTCAGGGAAAAGTTCACCTTGAATTAAAACTGAATGAACTGATAACAGATAATGGATCTGTGTGCCAGCAACTAGTAGTACAGTAAGAAAATATATTAATCCTTGAATATTTAGTTGTTTTTTAGAACATTATGTGATTTGTCTCTCTTAATGCTAAATGTCTGCACATCCTGATACCGATAACATTTTTCTTTTTTTATGACTTTCCTTGGAGCCTACCTTGCTGAGGGAATGGGTATATGCTTAGGGAACTCCTGCAGAAGCTTTTCACAACCGCTCGTCTCTGTTGCTCCCAGAACACTCACTTTTATTAGGACTCAGCATGGCTATCTGGTATTRTTAGTTCAGTGTCTTGTAATTCCAATTGAATCGGGTGTGGTGAGAAAGCTAGGAATGCCCACTGCAGCTGACGGCCAGAACTTGCAGTACTGCTATTGCTGACAGAATTGAGCTGCTAGTGGTGGTGTTGGGAACAGTGTGAAACTTTTTCAATAGTAATATTTTGGTTTGGTATGTGAAAATYCACTTTTAGTTTTGCCTCAGAATTACTTTCTTGTGGCTAACCGTGATAAGGAATGTTTATAGAAAAACAAAGTACAGGAGTTGCCGTTTTGGAGCAGCATAACGTTGCCACATTTCAGTAAAATTTCTTAGCAACAACTTAAAGAGTTTTCACTACCAAACTTAATTTTGATTCCAAAGTGTAAAGACATTACAGCATGTCGAAAAGCCTCATAGAAACAGTAAATTTTTGATATATATTATTTCAAAAAAGACAAACCACTAATATTAAAGAAAAAACACAGAATGAGAGATATTGGAAGATACTAACCAGTCTGTACTCTTGTGTTGTTACTCTTAGAGCTGTGTTTGATAATGATCCGATGTTATGGCTTTGAGAGTCTGCATATACAGGTTACAGACGTTAGTCACAGAAGACCAAAATTGCACATGTACTGGTCATTCTGTTTCTTTTTATTCATTATTAAGCAATACATTTAAGGCCAGAAATTGGTAAGAAGCTAATGCGACTACAGCTATACAAAAATGTTTTGACACTCTTACAAAAAGTTTGTGTGATAAGGGCATACTAGAAGATACCGGTCTCTCTGGAAACTAATCCTATCCTTTATTTTGGAAGAAGTCTGACAGCCTTCTGTGTTACTTGCCTCTGGGAGACCGCTTTCATTGAAAACACCAGTGGAAACCAATGACTAGCAGAGATTCAGTGAGATTGACCGCATTCTCTTGTGACTCTTTACATTCTCAGCATGGGTAAGGTTCAGGAGAGCAAGCCAGTCTTCCTGCAGATTTTTATTTCTAGTGCTTCAGAAAGAAATAAAGGCTTTTTTGCACTTGTTTCCTAACAGGTTGTGGGGTAGGCCATGTGAAGAAAAGGGTACAGATAAGGGGCTTATAAAGACTAAGGGAAAATTAAGATTAAAAACTCAAAATGTAGTAGGATTCTTTAATTTTGCTTTCCAACATTGTTCATTAACTTATATTTTTATTCAGAGTGAGGTTTTTTTTTTTATTATTTTAAATCTTCTCTGAGAATTTAGCATGAAAGGATGGATTGTATTGCGAAACTGTGAAGGGAGGAAATGGTGTGTGGTCTTCCATTTGTCTCAGTGACTTCATGTTCAGATCAGCGCCAGGGAGCAGGGGGAGACTATTACACTGTCAATTTTGCTAATGTAATTTTCACTATGAAGTTTAAATTACGTTCTTTCTGTCTTAGTCAACTATCTAAACCAAGATGAGTAGTTTAGTTGGAGCAAGACCTAGCAAAATCATCTTTTTGCTTTTCTGCTACTTGGTATGAAAAGGGAAGCTAGTTCTGTGACAGAACTAAGCCAGTGAAACTGGTAATGCTTTAGTGGGTATTGTAGGCTGCTAATTCAGGTAAGATATGGAAACTTGCTGTACCTCAATGCATATTTATAACTTAAAGATAATTCGGAATGTGTTTCTACTTGTATAGTGGGTGGCAGCGCGGTTCATTGGGAGTCTTGCTGCTCTTATTTTTGTATCCCACTTGCAGCACAAGGCAGAATTAGAACAGCTTTTCCCCATGGACTATTTGCCACCAAAAGCTGGCTGGAGCTTTATGACTTTGTGTTTTATTCCCAACTTAACTTTCTGATAGATTTTTTTTTTTAATGTAATTTTTTATATACCCATGCACTTCAGTCTAAGTTAATTTTTTTTTTTTTTCTTTTGAAAACATGTTTAGATTTTTCGTATGATGGAGAAAAGTTGCTTTAGAAAGTTACTGTTGCAGATTGCAGTTTTGAGTAGGAAGTGGGTTCCTCGCTGTGCCCTCTCTTAGGATCTCTTTATGACGGAGATAAATGATCAAAAGGAAGCCAAGGTTCTCTCGTGGTTGCTGTACCCACCCACTCACTGACATGTGGGAGAGGATTGTGCGTTAAACACTGCAGTATTACATCAGTACTTTTGTGTTCATCTGAGATTATGAAATACACTAGAGTTCCTTAAACTAAAAACGTTTAGTAGTATTTTATCACACATGCTGATAGCCTTGAAATAATTGGCTGTATAAGTAATGTACCTAAATATATTTTTGGAAGTACATGTGAGAGTATGAGAAAAAAGAAATCTCTCGCTGGATATAGTGTTATAGAAATGGATGAGGGCATTTTTGACACCCTTTTGATCTTAAAGCATGAGGAACTTACAGAAAATACATGTGAGATTCTTTACCAGAAAATTTCAACTCTTTAGAAGTCTGCTTATTTTGTAAATTTCTGAGGATAATTAGCCAGTGATGCACTTACTGCTATGTTTTGTTAGTCACCAGGCCCTGGGAAGTCATTGTATTAGTAACTCCTTTAAAAAAGCTGAGAGATAGGAAGTAGCAGAGCTGTGATTGAGTAAAAAAAGACATAGAGTGGGCATATATGTGTATTTCTGTCTCTGCCTCTTCTCGGTCTGTCCAAAACTGGAAAAGTACTGACCAAAGAAAAAAAAATCATGGAAAAAATAATTGTTAAAATACAGGCTATAATACTTGCCTTTCAGAGCCATGTTTTACTTCATGTCCAAATTAATGGTCTCTCAATGTAATGAGACAGGGAAGCTTTTAAACCTTCACCGGTTACATTTTCTTAGGATAAGGGAATTCCAGATAGTTGCGCTGGCTTCTGTGCCTAGGTAAGTTTCTAATGGATTTCCACCATGTATTCCCTGAGAGTCCAGAAGGTCTACAAAGATGAAGAATAGTAGCTATAACTTTCACGTCACAAGATTAAAGATCATGTTAAGCATACAGACAATAGCAAGTAATTCAAGGGCTGTGATTCTGAGCATTATCTGGAGTCCCACGTCACCTTTTTGTTTGTAGCTGAACCAAAGCGATAGGATTAGACCTGACTAGGAGATGGATTCATATTATTTTGGTTCTGTAAACATGGTTGTAGAAGCTTTTTTTGCTGATCTTCTAGATGTGTTTCATGATAAGGATTGATTTAAAAAATGAAGGTAATTCCAGCAGGAAGCAGTTTTTGAAAGTTAAGGATTTGGACAACAGAGAGCTGCTGATGATGTTAGCCTCTTACRGCTAATGTGGGAGGGAGGAAGGCTTCATTTCTCATGCTAATATGTATAGTAAAACCATCTTTACCAAACAATAAGTTGTTGGGAAAAGAACATGTGGTTTTAGAAAGATAAGTGTTGCTGCGTATGACGAAGGGATGGTCAGTTGTTGTATAATGAAACCAAGAATGCGATTCCTCATGTTTGTTTGTCCTCTATCCCCCTGTCCACTCCCTTCTGTTTTTGTTTTTAATTTAGATCCTTGTTAGAGCTCTGTTTGCCAACTTTATGTAAGGGAAGGAAGCTTGGGGAAGGATAAATATTAATATATTGCAAACTATATTTGTATCAGTGAAGCTGTAGATAACAGTCAAAAAACCTCTCACTTAAAAACTGGAAGTTACCTTTTTTTGCTCAAGTTGACAAAAAGTGGTCATGTACAAGATATACCACAACTGACTGATCTGGTCTTGCTTGATGTGAGGGGAGGGGACAGGGGGTCAAAAATGGCCAATTTTCTTAAGGTGGGACTTTCTGAAGCCAGCTAGGGCTTTCAGGTTGTATAAGCATTCTAAAAACATGATATTGAAATACATTTTTCCCTGGAGAAAGTCAAATTAAGACTTGTAATTGCTTATCTTATGTCAATGAAGCCCTTACACTTTGAAATATAAGCGTAAAGTTAATCTTCCTTTGGTGAAGGGCTATGTTAGAGACCACTTACAGTGGGCTAAGCCCTGATTTTACACATAATTTTTATATTAATTGGAAACTTACTGTTAAATTTAATGCAGATACACCCACAGACCGTTTCTGAATTAAAATTTTGTCTCCGATTCTAGTTGTTTGCTTTTCTAATGTGTGAATGAGGAGGGGAAAAAGATAATGCAATAGATTAACTGCTGACTCAGTGTGGGCTCTTTTTTTTTTAAACCACAATGGCATGTATAGTAGCACATTTCAAAAATATATATTTGCAGCTCTCCTTTCTGGGAATCTGTAAAAACAACTTTGGGTGACTATTGTTTGCATATTTGCTGCTGCTGAAACAAATAATACTTGAACAGCTTCTTGCCAAATTAGGCTATTGGATGATAGTACTTGCCTCCTCTGTGTTTAACATGACTTCAACTCTGAAAGAAACAGTTTTATGTATTTACAATGCGAAAACTTGAAAGCCCAGAAATGGCTTATTACTGCTAGATTTTGTCTTTTTTTTGCACTTTTCGAAATAAATTTCACTATCTTAAATTGACATGTCAGTTTGTTACTGTCCTGTTTATACTTTATCTGCTTGCATGGAGTTGTTCTAGGGAACATAACGATTTTTATGAAGTGTACAAATCCTAATGACTGCAGTTAACTTAGTTTCAGCACTTGGAGGACTTCAGTTGATTTGAATGGTGGAGGTAGAGTCCCTCAGTCACTGAGGGGGGTTTATTGCAGGCTGTGTCTTTTTAAGGACTTAATTCCATCTTATGAGCTGAATATATGCCAGTTGTATCTGAAAGGCTCATACTTCCTGTATGAAACTCCTCTTGCAGAACAAAGTACTGAGATGTGAAGCAAGAATTAAACTGGAAGGTCTCTCACACTGTACCGTAACTCATCAGTAGTTTGAGAAAAGAACAAAAGTCCTTCTGTTAGCTATTGCTTAGACTTTACTTAAAGATGTAGTAGTTTAAAATATAAAATAAAAGGCTTTTAAGTTCCTGTCTACTTCTTCAAACTCTATGCATTTATGCCTTTTGAATTAAACTGTTCTCCCAAGTAACWAGCGATAGGACAAGAGGAAATGGCCTCTAGTTGCACCAGGGTAGGTTTAGATTGGAAATTAGGAAAAATTTCTTMACCGAAAAGGTTGTCAAGCACTGGAACAGGCTGCCCAGGGAAGTGGTGGAGTCACCATCACTGGAGGCATTCAAAAAACGTGTGGATGTGGCACTTCGGGACATGGTTTAGTGGGCATGGTGGCATTGGGTTGACGGTTGGACTTGATGATCTTAGAGGTCTTTTCCAACCTTAATGATTCTATGAAAATTCCATGTGCCAGCCTAGATAGATGAAACCATTTGTCAAAGCTGAAATATTTACCCTATGGTGGAAATGTATTCATTACGATTGTCAGAATAGGAAAGTATATTTAGTGTTATTTTCTTTTTTGATGGGTCAAAGTGTTTGGGTTGTTTCTTTGTTGTTGTTTTTGGTGGGTTTTTTTGATTGGTTTTTTCTTCCTGTTGTAGAAGACTGCAATTCTAGCACTTTGCCTGATTCTTTGGGAAGGGCAGTATTCCTGTGAGATTTGCTAGCTGGTAAACTTGTTGAGGTTGCACTTTTCCATTGCTGTTAAGTCTATTCTAATTGAGCCACTTCAAACATTTTCAAAAATTTTTAAACACGTTTACTGGAGGCTGTTTGTTTAGTAGCTTAAAACTATCTGCAATAATTCAGTCTTGCGTATTCGGTCCCTAGGGAGTAACAATCCAGTTTGATAGTGCTGAGTTGATTTAATGGCTTCTTAACCTTAATGGCTACTTGCCTTGCACTGCCTTTGGAGCTTGTGAGAGCTTCTGTGTGATTAGGTTAATTCAGGTTGCCAAACTGACTGAAAACTGGCTCAAAACCTAAATAGCTTTCTGTTAGCTTAGTAAACAGAATCACCACAGGTGATAGATGCAAGGCAGGCGGKTAAGAGGAGGAGGATCCACCATTTTGATGCAGTTCAGTTGACTTAGCTGTGCTGTCAGATGATGTGTCTAAAGCAGACTCCAGGCAGTAACTGGAGAGCTAAGGGATGGTTATGGCTGACTAGCGTAGAGTAAGAAGATGGAAGGGGAGGCAGTGAGATAAATTTGGAACAAATTCTTGAGCCTGATGGGTCTGAAAAGGAAGGATTTGGGAATATTAGGAGTTGATGGTCAGGGGGACTGGGATATTGTTTGTTTTTTGAGATGTTGGAACAGGGTAGGCTGTCTAAGCTTGGTAGACCTTACTTGCTGGCAACAGAACTGGGGCTTGGGCAGGAGATGAAACAGAAATTCTAGAGCTGCCTACACAGGGAGACTGACTGGAGCATGAAATCAGCTTGAAGTGACAGATCTATATGACGAATCTGGAGATTCTAGTTCTACTGCAAGGCTGTGTAGTTGTCAGTAAAATGTTTTTCAACTTGCAAGAAATCACAAACAAGCCTTCCTTTAGTTTGTGTATGTTGCGGTCAAGCTGTAAGAAGATTGGGGGCCGGGGGGGGAGGGGGCACAGAGGAACAAGCTGTTTCTGTAACCAAAAGTAGGGCATTGTGATCAGTTTTTGTTGATATGATAATACACGTTTTCCCACAAGATCATTATGTCAGGTATGCAGGTCATTCATACAGTGGTCAGGGAAGGAGTAAGAAACTTCGTACAGAAGGAAAGAAACTGCTTTCTGTAGGATTTATATCTGTAGGACTTATATCTGTTTGCTAGAGAAATCCAGGAGCTTGGTGAACACGGCACAAGCTGTAGGAAGAGAAATTGTGTTGTTTTTGTTATAATAGTTGAATTATATCCAGATAAGTTTTGACTTGATCCATCTGCTATGATGGATCCTATGAGATTCAAGTTGAGGCTAACTTACAGATAYACTCAGAACTCACACCTGAAACCAAAAATCTCTGGGAGGTGCAGAGACACTATGTTTAGTGCTACAAAATGCCTGATAGTCTGAAAGAGTCAAGCCTTAACTGCCTCAGATCAGATACCCCAAACAACTAAAAAGTCTAGATAGTTTAATTTTGTCGCCACTGTTCTATGTCATGTATGTGTTGGAGGAGGAATCAATTAATGCTTATGAAACAACTGGATGTTTCAAGAACCCATTTAAATGGTGGGTTTGAAATCACTGTAGGGTTCATTGTGATTCAAAAATTATTGAAATGCTGAAGGCCATGTGCTTGAAAACTGAAAGAGAAATAACAAATGATTGTGCAGTGGTTCAGCACTAAATGTTCCCTGAGCTGGCTAAGACAAAGGGACTTTTGGGGGAGGAAAATACCATCTGGTTTATAACCGTGCATACTCCAAAGCCGGTGGAGTTTTGAGGCAGCAGGGGAGAGTTAGTGTTTGTTGTTTCCCCACTTGTGAGTGTTTGAGTTTGCAACTGTTGTTATTCTTTTAACACTGTTTTTCTACAGCACAGAAAGCATTTACTTAACAACAGTGTGTAGCTACTGTTGTTGCTATGTAACTTTAACTTTATTGCACAACTTACTATTCCACATAGAATCGTAGAATCATTTAGGTTGGAAAAGACCTTTAAGATCATCGAGTCCAACCGGGAGCTGCAGATGTACACTCTGAGTTTCCCCTTTTACCATTTACTTGATGGTCTATTTTCTCCTTAAGTTGCACAGGTTTTTTTATTCAAATTGGCTAATTATGGCAACGAAAACTTACTTGCATTGATTTAGTTAAATTCCTGCAATACATTATTTAAAAATAGATGATTTTAAAAGGAGAGAGCAGGAATATAACATTCAGATCTCATTTGTGTCTTAACTTGTTTATGAAATTTTGTAATCTGCTGAATGTTGCCGGACTTAATAAATACTGCAGTGTGCATGGCGACATTAGAGTATCATTTTGCTAGAAAGTCTGCTTTCTGCTGTAAATTTACAAACTGTTTTGCTTTACTTTTGTTGTTCCAGTTGTTTTTAGTTAATATTCATATGTGGGCAGCATCTGAAGGTTAGTCAGCTTGCTGACCCAGCTCTGTTTCTAGTACTGTTGTTGCTGTGGTGATTCAAAAAGATTTCAAGCTTTCAGAAAAGGTCCAGAAAATGTGTCTTTGTCCCCATGAGCATTACTTTCTAACCATCCCGTCCTTCTGCATCAGGAGTGGTGAACAGTGTGCCTATGTACCTGTTAAACACCAGCTTATAACTTACTGTATGAGTTATGGAAGAAAACGGTATTTTTAAAAGCACCGTTTAACCCTGATCATGCACTATTGTGAAAACAGTTTGAAAATAAACTTTAAACACTATTTCAAAGGTAAACTGATTTTCTCTTTGTGGCTGAATAGTATGAATGGAACCTAGACATGCTAGGACTATATACTAATAGTTTTGGATGCTTAATTTTAAATAACATTTCAGGATATGACTTTGTATTTCTCAGTTTACTCAACTCAGAATGTAGTTTAGCCGAAACAAAATATTTAAATCCATTTTAATGCCTTCCAAATGGTAGTTGCTGCCATGTGGATGAGGCCAAATAGCACTTTACGGGACTTGAGAAATCAAATTTAAAAGCTAATGAAGTCTGCAGTTTCCCCTCACATAGCAGTTCATTTTACTTAGGATTTCGTCATGCATGTGTGATAACGGAATGTCTTTTATCGAAGCAAGTCCAAGAATTTTGTTCTCACAGACCCCCTAAGTCTGACTGTACACTTGAGTATTACCTTGTATTACCATCCACAGAACTCTAGTTATGATCTACTTCATGTACATACATTACATTGGATCAATGTATATATCAGTGTGTAATACAGAAGGACTTAAAATCTTTTAACAAAGAAAGGATTGTCTGGGTTTTATTTTTTTAAGCCAAAGACATTGCTTCACTGATCTATCGATTGCCTTTTCCTTGTAGCATAAAGGAGTGCCATGGGTTGCCTCTTATAAATGGACAGAATTGTGACCCTTACGCAACAGTCTCTCTTGTGGGGCCTTCCAGGTAAAGTTTTAGTATAAAATTAATGAATCTAAAATGCTGTGATCTTAAGCTGGGAAAGAAAGTCATAGGTTTTAAGCAAAATCTTTAAAATATAGAAAAATCTTACAATGCTTTCTGTGTACATCACATCTTCCATTGTTACTGTACTCTCCCCTTCCCTACCATACTCTCAAGATTATGAAGGTGTTAGTCTGGATGGCCTGCACTAATCAACCATTTGTCACTCAGTTCGTTCGTTCTTCTCAGGTTTTGTACTGGACTCTTGATACCTGCACTGTACTTCCTATTAATTTTTGTCAAATTCCTGTATGGGACAATATAGTCAGTTACTCACCCGCCTTTCTCTGTTCCCTGTTTTTCTTAATGCACGAGTTTCTTTGCAGCAAATGTATAGCAACTGGGAGGAAGCAAGAGAGTAGAGGATCTGGTGAGACCTTTCTAATGCCAGCACCTTCAGGATGCTACTAAAAGTCCCCATAGTTTAAATGCCTCCTTTTTTTGGATCGGTAATCCTGAATAACCGTTGGGGTTTTTCATTTAAGAAAAATCCCATATCCCACACATTCACTATCTGCAAGTCCCTGCCCAGTAACATCTAAAGTAAGCTAGATTTCAGAGGTTTCTTTTTTGCAATACCAAACTTAAGTCCATCTAATTTCTCCGGGACTGAAGAATTGCCACTGTGAGCATAATACCAGAACGTCTTCTAGCAAACTGGCGTGTTTTAAAGACTTTGGAAGGATTATCCCCAAGTAAGCTCTGAGTGAATGGGGCATTTTTTCCTCCTTGGTAATACATGATAACATTTTTTTAGGTTTGGGGTTTTTTGGTGGGTGTTTTTTTGGTTTGGTTGGTTGGCTTTTTTTTAAAGGACTAGGCGGATTTGACCATTATACCTAGGAAGCATGATGTTGATTGCCAAAGAAGGTAAATTGAAATATGTTTCCTCTTTGAGTCCTGCAATACAGATGGAACTGGGTGAATGTTGGTCCCACACAATATTTACCCTGTTGGCATGGGAATATATGTGCAAATCTGACAAGTTCCTGGTTAAGATTTTCCAATCTCGTGCATGTGTGACTCATGTACCATGACTGGAATATTTATATGGCCAGTGCCTGAAAACGGTTAGTTGATGTCTAGGACAATTTTTCTTCTCCTTCGTCTGTTTTTCCCCAACATTTTTATATTTGTTTCTTCTAGAAAGCATTTTTATACTATCATAGCCTTTACTAACTAAATAAGACTGTATTCTTTTATAAAACATGTAAAATTAAAAAAACCCCATCTATATAAAACACAAGGGAGTGGGGAGCAATTGTTTTGTTTGACCTTATGCTATATAGCATCTAGCATTAGCAGCGATTGCTTGCAAAGGAAACATTCAGTGGCTTGGTGTAAGCCTCTGTCTGTAAAGAAGTAGTGGGTATTTCCCCAACAAAAGAGGGTGGGAAAAACAGAAACTGGCAGTTGAACAAGATGAGGAAAACTGTGCTTGTAACCTGCAAGCAGTGGTAAAGAAATTGTCTGCAGACTTAAGTTTGAAATGCTTTAGAAATTGTTGATATATTTGACTTGATGTGTGTAAGTTATACTAATTTGTGAAGTGAAATAGAAACTTTGGGCTGGACAGATGCATGATTAACTAGATGCAGCACTTGAAATTTTAATTTTTCAAACTATATTGTGAAGATGAACTCACTTTATTTTAAGATTTTCTTCATTGATCAAAGTGATCTCTAAAATGACAAAAAAATGTTTTAACTTAAATGCATGGCTCCTTCTTGACAATAGAATGTCTTTAAAATTGTCTGTTTAAGTTGTCTATGGTAAAAAATTTTACCACATTGGAACAGGAATGACCAAAAGAAGACCAAAGTAAAGAAGAAAACAAGCAATCCGCAGTTTAACGAAACATTTTATTTTGAGGTAACTTTTTGTGTGGTATTCTACCTGTTTATCTATTTTATGCAACCCTTTAAATATTTTTAAGCATAATACATTTGAGGCACATGTGATAGTTGTATTACAGTTCAGCTGAGAGTTGGAAGTAGTACAACTATTACGTGTCCCTCAAATGTATTATAATTTACTGTGTTTATATAGATCCTGGTCGTGCTGTGGGACTTCAGTGGGAAATTGTTCCATACTTATGTATAGAGTATCAACATATGGCGTGTGTTTCAGTTGACCTGCTCAAGATATTGAGTGTAATTTCTTAGGAAGCAAGATATTGGGATAAAAATGTGATCCAAACCACTCTGATAACTTTATGACTTATGATTTATTGGAGTTAAACTGAGAATGCAATCAGTCAAGAAATGAAGAAAACTAAAATAAGAGGTTACAATTGTGGTATAACTAGGGCAAGAAGAGTGGACTTCTTATTTTTTGTTTCCTTAAACATCTCAGAATTAACTTTAATGCTTTCTTGGGGCTCATGCTGAAACCAAAGAAATTCTTGCCAGTTTCATGTCATACTTCCTTCTTGTTTTTTCTAATAGGTCTATACTATAATGCCCTTAGATATCAGCTAGCCCTCACCAGGTTCCACCTTGAACCCTTCTTGTCCCATTTTTTACCTGCTTTCTGTCAAAAGGCAGTTTGGTGAACCGAACTTTTTCCTTTTTAAAAGGAACAGTAACTATTTACCAATGATAAAGCGGCAGGGTTTTCTTTGTTTTTTGACATCCATAATACAACAGTAAAAAGTGTGTTAATAGGAGGAATTTATTTGCAGGTAACCAGGTCTAGCAGTTACACCAAAAAGTCCCAGTTTCAGGTGGAAGAAGAAGATATTGAGAAACTAGAAGTCAGGTAAGTTACGTAGATTAGAAAGTGATTTATTTTATCATTAATAAATCATAGTATTTTATCATCAAGACAGTAAAGAAAGGTTTTAAGTGTAACACCAGAGAATTACTGATCAGACTTGTAGACAACATATAAAATTACTTGAATTTTTTATTGTGTTTCTTACTGAAGATGAGTTTTTTTGTTTTTAAGAAAATAGTGATAAAGTGTATCTAGCAGCCTAAACTTGTTTCCTGTGCCTGTGAGTAAAGAGGCGTGAGGACCTCCTATCAACATATATTAGTCTGGGCAGAATACTGATAACAGAACTTATAGTGAAGGATAACAGCATACCTGATGCTAGTCTATGGTTTCAAATGTAGTTGGCTGTTTTAATAAAAACAGAGGGAAAAGCCTCTTTTATGAGATTCTTACAGTTTCGCATTGCTTGTTAGAGGAACATTTGTGTTGCAACTTCTCCTTGCAAATGCAAAGAGTACTTCAAAATATATTCCCCTTTTCCGCTCCTTTACCCTTAGAGCAGGTCTGTCTGTATTTGTGCTGTGTACTTGGAACAGTTGAGAGCCCCTGTACTCAGTTTCTCTTTATTGTGCTCATGCACATACATGCACCAAATCTGCTGAATGACAAAGAGATTTCAAGGCTAGCATATGTTTCCTACCAGTCATCAGAAGAAGAATTTAGCAGTTAGTTTTAATAGCCATTATAGAACTTACTTGGTATGTGCATTTTTAACTATTAACTTCATGAATATCTTAATTAGAATTGTATATTTCATTATAGATGCAAATATATTTAGAAAAATAGTCATGCCCCAACAAATCTAGTATTAATTTTTTTTGTTCTTCTTAACAACTGCTGTCTGTCAGAAATGTCAGAGAGGTAAGAAGTAATAGAAAAAACCCAAGGTGCATGTCTGGAGTCTGTGATTCCTTTTGAGGTTGTAAGCATATGAGCTGCTGTTTGGAAAACAAGCGCATGTGTTGGTATGGCATTGCAGTATGCCAAATTTTAGTAATTAGTTAGGGATATGTAAATACATTGGTTAAAAAGTTCACTTGAATTACCTGAGAAGAAATGTGCACAGTTTTGGGGGTGGAGACTGCTCAGAATACATGTATGTTGCCAATACCACTTTTTATTTACTGATGCAAGGTCTGCGAGTCTAACTCTCACTGTTTGTTTCTTTATCTTTATGGGTTAATAAGCCACTCGTTTGATTCTTCTTGATTTAATTAGAATGGAGTGAGATTTCTAACATTTCCTGCCTGCATGCATGTGGATTAGTGCTGTAAGGCAGTTACTGTTAACTTGAAGATTTTTATTTCTCTCTGGGAGGAAAAAAAAATAAGCAATGTTCTTATTTTCAGGGTTGACCTATGGAATAATGGAAATTTGGTACAAGACGTCTTTCTAGGAGAAATTAAAGTTCCTGTGAAGGTGTTAAGAAATGATTCCTTTCAAGCATGGTGAGAAATGGTGGCTCAGAAATGCATTTGCTTCTATCTTGCAGATCTTCTGTTGCAAAGGATATGGTTTATTGTAACTATCCATTAAAATATGCCTTCCTGTTCTAGTCTAGGTAAAACGTCTTTCTAGAGAGTTTCCCTGCTCAATAAATTAACCTTGCCAGAGGGTACATATAGCTCTTCTCTCCCCCCAGTCTGCCCACTCCCACAGAATAGTTCATGCATTTGAGGGGAAAGTGCGGAGAGGGAAGAAAGGGAACACTGAGCCTATCTATCTTTCAGTCAGATTACTGGATTTTAGTGATCTGTGTTGCTTTTCAGCCTAACCAGCAAACCTGGCACTTCTCAGAATTGCATCACTTGTGATTAAATTCCTAACTCAGACTTCCAGAATGACTGATGAAGAGTTTATTTAAAAATAATCATTAAGTATGGCTTTGGTGGGTTTTTTTGTTTGTTTTGTTTGGGTTTGTTTTCTTGGGGAGGTTTAAAAAGCATCTTCTGGAACCAACCCCATGTCATTTCAGGGGAGCAAACACAGAAGTTTAAAAGCGGGAAGTGTAAGGTATGAAGGGAATTCAGGAAAGACAGACTTCTGCTTATAACATAGCAGCAACCTCCCTTCTGAAGTTCTGGCAGGCAGGAGCCAATCTCTAGCCCCTTTACTATCCCAAATGCTTAGCGGCAGGAAGTGATGAGTGCAGCAGATTCAAATGCCTCAAAGTGTGTAGAATATTCTGCTTTTAGTGCACCTTTCAGTACAGAGAAAGGAGTGGAGGAAGCCCTCACATATCCACGTAGAAAATACACAGGAAGGAAGTGGGTAAATAGGAACTAAATGGAACACAGGTTTGGCCAGGAACCATTATGGCTCTCCTCCACATACCTACCTCAGGCTCCAAGTGTTTTGGATGTGTCAAAGCTTAACTCTGATTCTTAGTCTTAGTGTTTGAATGTGATCCTAAACATAATAAATGTTTGTGTCAGTATTTTCAATTTTTTTGCACGGTGTATTGCAGACACAGGCTTGCTCTGCTAATGGTCTGAACTGATCAAAAGCTGTATAATCATATTAACATAATGACATTCCTCCGTTAACAACCTGCTAAGAGAAAGATTATATTAGCATGGACTCACTACCAGTGTATTGTGTTCCTATAGCTTTTTGAATTGACTCATGTCCAGTTCACTTGAAGCATCGATAGAGAGGTTTGTGTCTGCTAATGTATTTTGTAGGCATACCTTGTATTGAACATCCTTATATCCAATTACGATCTGTTTATCAAAAACCATTCTGTGATTAAAAATAACTAATGTTTTTATATTATTACTAATTTACATAAAATGTTTTTTAATACAGCTGAAGTACAGCAGATAAAACGGTATCACTAGTACTAAATATTGGGAAAGAAAGCCTAAGAGTCATGCTGTGAGGTAGAGGTTCTCCTTGTAAATCAGTTTGACTTTATATTATCATGCCTTCATGGGCAATGCATCTGATTATTAAAAAAATGTGTGATCTCTCGATTGTAGAAGTACAAATATAAATGATTGTAAAAGAATATTTGAAGATACAATTTCAGTTTGTCAGGCTGAATGTTGAAGCTGTACTGTGACACTACTTAAAAGCTGTTAAAATTTTTGTAGGGCTGCACCTCCTGTTGGAATACAGTTGAACTACAGCAAAAGCCAATAAAGAATTGTTCAATATATTTCATGTTGAGAGTAGGAAAAAAAGCACAATTTTTTTTCTTTAATCTTACTTGTTTCTCAGGAATGCAATCTGTTAATATTATGTATTTTTACTGGTTTCAGACTAGACCATTTAAGTTCTTGACACTATATGTTCCATTTGCAATGTCCCAATGACCAACACCCTAAATATAACCTAGATGTAAAATGAAAAGGTCCAACATAATTTCTAACTATTCCTGCTATCCCAGTTGAGCTACAAGAAGTATATCTTATTTCACTGTTTGGAAAAATATAAGAAAATAAATATATGATTCATTATGTGCTAAAGGTGCATCAAATGCTGCTCCTTTTTTTTCTTTTGTGTGTCAAATTTTTTTATGTGAATTTTATTGCCAGTTTTCAGACCCCGTTTATGTATACTGAAATAATTAAATGTGATACTTTGCTTTATTGTAGAATTAGTCAAATCAATGAAATATGAATCTAAGATTTCATAATTGCCTTGTTGCTTTCAGGTACTTACTTCAACCAAGAGAAAATGGAAATAAGTCTTCTAAAACTGATGATTTGGGATCACTTAGATTAAATATCTGTTATACTGAAGACTCTGTACTTCCATCTGAATACTACGCTTCTCTAAGAAACTTGCTGCTAAAATCATCAGATGTTCAGGTACTTTTGTTGAAAATTTCTTTAAAAAAAAAATAATTAAAATTAATTGTGCAGTCATGTATGAGACAATGTGAATTATGCATATCTAGAGAATTTTTTTGTTCCTTTGCATGAAATACTTCTGTCAGAACCAGATGAGCAGCTTGTAGAGCATTTAATTCTGCTCCAAACTACCAAGATTTTCTTCTTATTTTAGAAGAACCAGAATGGACAGTGAAATAACCTGTGCTGTGTGACTGGAAGAGATAAAATACTTTCATCTTGTTGGTTGCTCTTTTCAACATTGTCTTTTCCCACTGGCTGCTATTGGCCCCCTGGATTCAGCGGTTTTCCAGGGCATTATTGGCACTGAAGGGGCAGATAATCACCTTTACCAAAAATGGTCTGCTTCAGAATTGGTTTCTAATTCCACTTCTTCTGAATTGCTTCTGTCTTCCCCAGTATGTTAATCAGCATGACTGGATTTCTCACGTGGACATCGTGACAAAGAGGGAAGTGTGGCAGATGGTTAGCATAGCATTGAGAGAGGAATCAAATTATAGTAACCAGGCTTTATATTCCTACGTCTTTTATAGCCTTTCTTCATGTCAGTGTTGGTGAAGTACTGGCAGAGGAGAGGAAGGGTCAAGAGGAAGCAGATTGTGACTAAAATTTTTGCTAGCCCATATTCAAATACTACTTCTCTGGAATTCAGGAAGAACTGAGTATGTAGCTAGCAGCAGTCAGTAGCTGTCTTTTTTACTTAAATGAAATAACTTAATCAGTTTTTCTATTGAAATTCCCAACTGTAGAATGGCGACAGACACTTTAGAAGTGTGAGAACTGTATTTTAATCTACTCTGATTATAGTTTTAAAAGTCCTATAAAGACATATGATGTTATAGTAAAGCAATTGCTTACTGCCTCTTACTTGGATTTGTGACAAAGACATACTCTAACCCTTTAGGGAGAATGAGAAGGGTGAGTAGATGCTGAATTTCATTCTTAAATGTCAAGTATAGAGTAGATAGTACCAATTTTCAATTAAGTATTTCTGTAGAATGGAAACTGTTAATTGCCATGTCATACAGCAAATGTTGAAACTTTCTTTTAAGAAGCGATGTCTATAGCCTTGTTAGATTTGATCTGTACTTTGCCAAATACATGAAGAACATTTAACTACTTCACTCATGACTTCATATTCTGCTTTCTCACAGCCAATTTCTGCATCTGCTGCCTACATACTGAGTGAAGTTTGTCGAGACAAGTATGATGCTGTTCTGCCTCTTGTACGATTATTGCTACACCACCATAAGCTAGTTCCATTTGTTGCTGCAGTGGCAGAACTAGATCTGAAGGACACCCAGTATGTATTTCATGTTTAGTGATGTCATACCTTTTTAAATTATTCTTAGAGTTTCAAAGGGCTTCATGATACAAAGTTGATAAGTAAGCATGTCGAATTTCTTTCTCTCATTATGTAAAACTGACTAAATACATTCAACTTCTAATGCTAGTTTATAAAAACATTCATTAAAATCACATTGAAGCTGGGAGTCAGAGTTAATGATTGTGTGCTGTTTGGTAAAACTTTGTAAAATTTTCTTGGAGCTAGTATACAGCTAAACATAGCAATCTAGCAGTCTAGAGTTGTGTCTAAGAGCACATAGTTTTTATTTTAAAATGTCATAATTTGGCCACTCTTCAAATTTTACTGGTCATTAGATTGGTACTTTACATTTTAAAAATTGCTGAGAATCTTACCCTGTTTCCTTTAGTATGTGACTTAAATGAGGGATACTCTTTTTCTGCAAAGATGGCCTTGTAAGTAAGTGTCCTCCTGTATGCCCTGAAAGTAGCAAGCACAGGAGTTTTTCCAAGTAGCAGCATATGGCCTGTGAATTTGCAGCTCTGTGGTTAGGAGAGAAATGAAGTAGACCTGAGTAGTGGCCACTGAGGTGCTGAGTCATGTCTTGTGGAGATTTGGAAGGGATTTTGTCACCACAGGGTGGTTCATTTCAAAGCTGACTTATTGCAGATTTAAGTAAGGTGGGACAGTTTAACTGTGTAGTAAGAGGTGCCTCATGGAAAATAATTTTCTGAACTGCATTTTAGTGCAAACATTCCTTTCTGTTATAATTGAACTGTAACAAAGGAAGATTAAACTAAATCTCTCAGATTAGAAAGATTTACTTTGCACAGCTGGCTCTTAGTTTTCTTCAACAGCTGTGGTGAATAAGAAGCATGACCCTAGGTTAAATATGTTTTGGTTAGAGTGTCTGAGTTTATCAGTGTAGTGTAGCTCTAAGATTTTTTTTTTTCACCAGGACTACTGGAGGAAGAATTGTGTATCAAGTTTTCATTATTTTGGAATTTTCTCCAATTGTTCTTTCTCACAGTCAGCACTGGATTATAACTTCCTTTATCTAAAATTTCTTAGGCTTTTCCTTATGGCTTTATTTATGTTCCTGGTTTTGGTAATAGCTGTAATAATATTCTTGTTTATTCTCCTTCTGTTCCTGAGTGCCATTGCAAGCTGGGTATCTAGGCTCTGGAATTCCTGACTGAAATATAGGAAAAAATGTTTTCAAAGAAATGATTATTTAATATCAAGATAAAGTATTAATCAGATTTTGTAACTGAGCTTCTTATTTTTTCCTGTTCAATTGAAATCAATTATTTTTTTACAGAGAAGCAAACACAGTCTTCAGAGGCAACTCGTTAGCAACTCGGTGTGTAGATGAAATGATGAAAATAGTGGGGAAGCACTACCTAAAGGTTACTTTGAAACCTGTTATTGATGAGGTAGGTTACCCTACTGAAACTGTTTTCAGGACACTTAGCCCCCTGGGGTGTCCTGTCTCTTTGATAGGCATTCTTCTTACAGCTCCCTGTGTGCTAGTAATCACTCAGTTGGGGTAATTCTAGAGGGAAGTTAATTTAAGCAATAATTGGTTAAGTTTAGTGGGAGGAGCTGCTTTTTGTTATTTATGTTCCCGATGCTTGAAAATACAGTCAATGACAGTTGCTTCAGCCTCTAACACATTTACCCACATGATGCTTTATGTAACTGATCCATGTAAAAAGGCACACACAAAAGTGAGGATGATTATTGCATGCTGTTATGGATTGTTAGAACCTATTTAGAGTTTCACCCCTGAATCTAGGACAGAATCTGGTTTTAAATAGGTGCATTTCCATGCTTTCTGTCTGAAAAATTGAACTTGTATAGTTTTGTTTGTTTGTTTCAGATATGTGAGTCTCCTAAACCCTGTGAAATAGATCCCATCAAATTAAGAGAAGGGGATAATGTAGAAATTAATATGGTGAGTTTCCTAATCTGTTTTTCCTAATTTAAACTTTCTCAAAATCTGATAGAAAAACATTTCAAAAAACAGGTCTGTGTAATGGAAAATGAGTAACTTACAGTAGCAGTATAATTCTCTGATTCCAGAGTAAACAAAGGAAAAGTTGTTTTCATAAACAGGGATAAGAAAATACAGCAACGGAAAAGTCCAACAGAAAATGGGATGGGGAGGAGAAGCTAAACAGAGGATTACAGTCTTCCTTACTGATTTGTTGGGTGTTGTGATCCCTGATGTTCTGTAATCAGCATCTAGATGATGAAGTAACTGATTAGGACTGCTTTAACACTTTTCATTGAAGTTTTGCTTACTGCTTGCCTGTGAACAGAGGATGACGTTTAAGGCAATAGTAGCTGCAACAAACTAAATTAACATTCACTAGGTATGCATGGGAAGTGCTCCTTCCTTGTAACATGTTGTTGTCAAATTACAAAAATGAGTTTTGATAGATAGTTGTATATTGCCAGACACTGCTTATATCCTTTAATGTAAGTGAATGTCATTAAACTGTCTTAACACTAGTAATCCCACATAAATATTATGAGGCTTTTTAAATAAGCACTGTAATAAAATACATAATTTAATAGTCAGGCAGTGTTTTGAAAAAAGGAATTGTAGTGTTGTGTTTGTGTTCAGGAAAAAAAAACGTAGAAATGTAAATGCTAATGGTCTGAAAAAATACCTTTTTTCATAATTGCAGGAAAATCTACGCTATTATGTAGACAAAGTATTCCGTGAAATTGTGCGGTCAAGTATAAGTTGTCCTACCCTAATGTGTGATGTTTTTTATTCTTTGAGGCATCTGGCTGCCAAAAGATTTCCAAGTAAGTGTTCTCTAAAAACTTTTGAAAATGCTGTTCAGAGTGAAATACCTAACTTCTGCAGTTACCTTATGGGGATTGTTAAAATTCTTGCCTTGTCCAAAGCTGTGCCGTGAACTTCGTGCCTTGACAATCAGGCATTTGTTTTTCTGTCAGTCTGTAAGTTATAGTAAAGCCTTGTGGTCAATAAGCAAGAATTTTGTGTTTTCTGATACAAAAATATAGCAGGTCAGAAACACTGCAAGAAAGCAGCAAATAAGAAGTCACCAACAACAGTATGAGGTACTAAAAGAAAAGCACAAGTAATAAAGGAAGTGATTTAGTTGGAAGATATGTAAAATTTGGAAGAGCTGATCTGTTTATTTCTTCTAAAGAAGAAGATGTAAACTTGAAAATAAATTTGGTATTTACATCTTAACTACATGAACTGCAACTATGTTAACTATGACTAGCACATTTGTAACTTAAGTGTCCAGCTTTACTACTTATGGGTAGTTTTGGGGAGGGTAGATAATGTGACCAGTTTTATTCTTTCAGAATGGTTTTAATATAGGAATAATGTGGTGGGTCTAAAATGCTCTTATACTTCAGTCAATTAAAATCTGAAATGTTGCATAATAAGCTACACAGGAAGACTATACTTCTCATTATCTGGAGCCTTTCTTTGATTCATGTTTGTCACTGGAACTGATGCCATAAAGTCTCTAGTTAAGACAATCCTTTCAGAATAGCTAACTTCCCAGACAGATCAGAATGAAGTGGTCATTAGAGTAAGAACGTGATCCCACTATATTTCCCAGTATAAAGGTGTAAATAGACCGAAAATATTAAATGAGAAAAATCCTCATTTACAGCATCAAAATTCTATAACACCATGGTTTTCTGATGCAGCTCAGAATTGGAGTTAAAGTTGTTCATATGGGTTGACTGCATTTGTTGTGCAACGTTAATGTATTTGAGTTGATCAGTGATTAGCTTTACAGTAATCTAATAAACCCGATAGCCCTAGTATTTAAAAGCAACTGCTACAGTGTTTTCCCTTTTGGTTCAATGTGCATACAGCCGTACCTAATCAACACTGAGCAAATGCTTGCAATAATCTCATCATTCCTAGCAGTGGAGCTGATGAGCCAGTTTTATGAGAACAGAACTTGTTTTCAGAGAAATAAACTCTCCATTATAAGTAGAACATTTCTTACCATGATCACCTTTCTCATTTCATGCACTTCATTGATTTTTCTATTCTGTTTTAAAATATGTCTCCTCTGATGTTATCTTCTTAAGGATTTTTATGTTGACTGTCTTCATTATTTCCTATTAAGTTTAGTGCATGTTATATTTCATGGTTTTTCTCTGCAGATGACCCTCATGTACAGTATTCTGCAGTGAGCAGCTTTGTGTTTCTTCGTTTCTTTGCTGTAGCCGTAGTCTCACCTCATACTTTTCATTTACGACCTCACCATCCAGTAAGTTTCGTGAAGCTTTGTTCTGTTTTATTCATAACTGTCAGATCTGTTTATCTGGGAAGGCATAAGTTACTTTCAGTGGGTCTGTAACTGGGAAATAAGATTACTAAACGTCTCTGAGTTGAGTTTTCAATTTTATACCTCACCAAAGGAACTAAGACACTTGCGGTTCCTTAAGCATCAAATTTCTCAGTCTTTATGAGGTGTTCTCAAATGATGGAGAAGAGCCGTGGATATTAAAGACGCTGTGCCTTTTTTGGGAATGTGCTTCTCTGTTAGAATAGCAGCATGACTGAGGGTTCTTTAAGGCATATGCCTAAACAGCATTGGTTCCTTCCACTGTGGACGTTAAATATCCAGATGTCACTTTTACTTTTAAAAAAATATTTCCATTTGTTCTTAAACAGAGGTTGTAGAGTTATCCAATAATTGGTCTGTGTATTTATTCTGGACTCCACTAGTTGCAGTGGGTTGCCAAATCTTCCATTTTCAGTTTTCAAATTGTCAAGTAGATGTGTGTAAAAAAACAAAAAAAATCGTCGAAAACAGGAATATGGAGATAAGAAAAAAATACTGTATTATTTTCACTTAACATACAGAATGTGTATGAAATAATCTGCTCCAGAGGTTATGTTTATTAGCTTATTTTATGTACGTAAGTGTGGTGTGCTTTCAAAAGAAAAAAATCTACTCAAATTCATTCCTTTGGCATTATCCAGTTCATTGAGTAAAAAGATTACAGGATTTTATCACTTGAGGGTTAAACATTTTAAAGGGAACAGCAAGGCCCCTTTCTGTGGCTGTGTTTATAATCCTGTACTAAAACTCAAGCAGTGAAGTAGCAAACAAATTAGGCAAAAGCCTAAGGACAGAGTTTTTAAGTTCACTTTGTATTATGAAAATTTCTACCATTTGTCCAGCAGTAGTTCATTACATTTGGTGTTAATTGTTGAATAGTTCAGAAGCGTTAGATGTTTAGTAACAATTACAGGATTTGAGGGGTTTGAGATATTTTTAGGTAAAAGTATTTTTCCAAGTGCTAATATTAAATTCTAGTGGTAGTGAGTAAAATATTAAACACTGTGCAGTAGCTTGTAAAATATATATATATTCACAAAGCACAAGTGCTAATAGAGGACAATACTGCATACGCATTTCTTCTCTTTGGGCAAATAAGAAAAGGAGTGAAGATGTGTCAGATTTACTACATTGTGTAATACAATATTTTTAATGACATTTTCATTTTTAAATCAAAATTTTATCTGGAATTATGAAAAAATATGACTTCTGAATTTTGTTTCTTTATTTTAGGATGCACAGACTTCTAGAACATTAACTCTTATATCAAAAGCCATCCAGACTTTGGGGAGTTGGGGAAGTTTGAGCAAAAGCAAACTTGTAAGGCTACTAAAATTCTTTCTTATTTCATAGACAACATTCTTTGAAAGTTTATTTATGTCAATATACCTTTTCTTTCAGTCAAGTTTCAAGGAGACGTTTATGTGTGAGTTTTTCAAAACATTTCAAGAAGAAAAATTTACTGAATCTGTTAAAAAGGTACCTTTCAACTAGATTTGTTTTTTCTTGTGGTTGATGTATCTGATCAGTCTTAATTATTAGAAGGTTGTGTTATTGTTCAGTTTTCTACTAGAGAGAAAAAGAAAAATTGTGGTCCATTTCAGATGTTTAAAAAAAAAAACAAAAAAAACAAAAAACCACACAACAAAAAAACCCACAAAACAAACAAAAAAACCCACAAAACAAGCATCCACACAATCGAATACACAAGAGTTATACATAGTGGAATAAGTTAATGTAGTGTAAAGAAAAGAAGTATAAAGTTTCTGAAACAGGCTTTATTAGATCTGCTGTTTAGGAGCTAATTAAAGAAATCTTGTGTGGCTTAATGGGCATCTCTTGTTACATTATTCCAAGTCCCTGCAATATATTTTCATCTGTTGCATAAAGTAATTGTTCTGTTATGGGAGAAACTGTACATGTAAATTTTCAAAATAGCTTTTGGTTGTTCTGTGTTTCTGAGTAGTATATATTGCCTGTGTATTTCTCTTTAAGTTCCTAGATGATGTTTCCTCTACTGAAAGTAAAGAGCCCAGTGGTCTGAGTGAGCCAGTTCATCTAAAAGAAGGGTAAATACATCTTGAATTTATATCGTGCAAACCAGAATTGACTTTACTGTTTTTTTCATTAATGCCCATGTCAGATTAATGCTCATTAAAATGTTTGATGTACTGTAGAAATTATGATATTTGTAATTTGTGATAATTCTTTGTTAGTCTGCAGAATTAGTTTAAACCAACAGCTGTAAAATTACATAACTCCTCTTTTAAATACTTTGGAAAAAAATAAGTAAAAGCAGCTTAAAACCTATTAAAGCCTGTCTGTATTTCTGTTACAATTCAATGTGTGCTCTGTGAAGGTTTATTCAGGATTCAAGTGTATTTAAAAAGAATGTATTAATTTAATTTAGAATTACTTTGCATGCTGTTTAAGCCCAGCCAGCTAAATGTTCTGTCTTTAAAGTAGGGGAAAAAATTACCCTGTAATTGGAACACTTAATAGTAAATAATAGAATGCTTTTATAAAAATTGAGGTGAAAGAAATGAACTGTCTTTTTTTTTTCTTTTATGTTGATCAAGAATAGCTGACGAATTAATTCAAACAACATTTATGGGGAAAAAATAGTTGTATTTACCTGAGAAGCAGATTCACAGCAAGTAAAGATTATTCTGTGAAACAAGCATCCGAATTTTAAACAAGGAAGAAATGTACCTCTTTTTAAAATACTAAATAGAAATGAAGGAGAGAATTGTAGTGGATCAACACTTAATTACAACAATTTGGAAGCTAATCTGTATTATAAATTGATGGCTGTTGCTCAGAAAAAATAGCTGCCAGTGAGTACTGTGTACTAAAGTGTACTGAATACAGTTTGTGTCTACCCTTGCTATTGAGTCGTGTTCAGAGTCATTTCATTTATGTTCAGTTTCTGATCCAGATAAGGCAAAGTACATTCACATGTAGAAAGTGGCAGGAAAGAGAAAATCTCGTAGTTGCATACACCTTACTCTCTTTTGGGAAAATTTGGAGTTCTGGTTCTGAATAAGTAAGTATTCACTCCAGATATACTGCTACAAACTAGAGTCTGGATTGTGTATTTTTCAAACTCCTTTCCTGTTTATGGAACCCTGTACACGATCACCATATTGGGAGGTAATCTTGAGGATCTATTTTGAACAACTAGTAGGTGTTGTTTTTTTTTTTTAATCTGCAATGAAGTACATTGTTATGTTGCTACATGATGAACAATAATGTGTTATCTCAATAAATGGTTTTGAAAGCTCTTCAGAAGACTAATGGTTGCATTTCATTTGATTCTGTCTTTACAGAGAAATGTACAAAAGAGCTCAGGGAAGGACTCGGATTGGTAAAAAGAATTTCAAGAAGCGATGGTTCTGTCTAACAAGTAGAGAATTCACCTACCACAAACAGCAAGGTAAATTATGTTTATTTTACAATTTATTTTCTCAATATTTTCTAAATGTTTGCATCTGATTTGTGCTTCTTAAAATGCATAAGTGTTTTCTTTTCCTAAAGTACATATGGTATGTTTTAGTTACCTTTGCCCTGATTACCAAATGCTTCTGTCTGATTCATGTACATTTTCTCAGTAATAAAAATGCACGTTTTGAGAACTTAACCTGCAGTATCAGTGCACTGAGGTTATAAAACAGTTTTCTAAAAAACGCTTCACTCATCTGTTTACAATTTTTTACAGATAAAGAACCAATTTTCACTATTCCAATCAAAAACATTCTTGCAGTGGAGAAACTTGATGAGAGCTCCTTCAACAAGAAAAATGTGAGTCAAAAAATAGTTTATATGTAATTCTTCGTGTGTCCTTTAAATAAAAGATTATAATTACCTCATAGAGTTACTGAAACCCTATTACTAAACACTTCAGCAAAAAAATCTTTTTTGGATCAGGAATAAAAAGCTGTATGCAGTATTCCCAAGTACTCTGAACATGGAACTTAACCTGGAGATTTGGATCTCTGCACAACTTGACTGATTTTATGACTTCTGCCCCCCTTTCCAGATTTCTGGAATTAAGGTTAAAACTACTGTGACCTTATTACAAATCACTTTTGTGTGAGGTATTAGTAGTATGTATTATATTACATTCTACTAGAAATGTAATATTACCAAACTTATATTAATTCCTTTTGATGAGAACTTCCTACAATACTTTCATCAGCTGAGACAGTTGTCTGTGCTCACCGCCTCATTCTGGACCTGTAACACATCAGTATTTCTGTTGTTATTTCAGACAAAAATTCTGAGGCAGTGATAAAAGTACAGGTGTTACTTAGGCTGAGGATGGATAAAGGAGAGACTTCTGGGAATCTTCTGTTGCTCTCAGGATATGAAGCATGAAGTCTGAGGTCACATTTAAGGATATGTGAATGAAGAGGACAGAAAATGCATCATGTTCTAATTCTTTAAGGATTCTTTTTTGGATGAGGAAATGGTGTAGGCAGAACACAAGGAGCTGTTTTGTTTGTTTTTCTCCTGAATAGGGCTGTGTAGTAAAATGAAAGAGGTGAAAAGTCTTCTTTTCTGCCTTGTCTCACTTTCTGCCTTAATTTGGCTTTGTTGAGTTGCCTGAGCTTTGAAATCTATTTTGACACATTCAAAGTTGCTCAATACTTGGATTTTTTTTTTTTTACTGAGCAGAATACTGTTGCATTCCTTCTACAGATGTTTCAAGTACTACATGGAGAAAAGCCGCTATATATCCAAGCAAATAACTGTGTAGAAGCTAGTGAGTGGATAGAAGCTCTTTGCCGGGTAACGAGATGCAACCAGAAGAGGCTTAGTTTTTACCATCCTTCTGCTTTTCTGAATGGGAACTGGCTTTGCTGCAAGGCTACAATAGAGAACACAGTGGGCTGTGCTCGTTGCACTGCGTAAGTTGCTTCTCAAATGAAAATACATATGTTTTGTAGGACAAATAATGTATGATTCACTATACAGCTCGAAAATCTGAAGGCAAGGCTTTCCCTGTCTACTTCAGCAAGTTATGCTACTAAAAACATGGCTTACTAATAAGGCCCAAAGTACTGGATTTTACTAAGTCTATTACTTTGTCAGCCACCATATGAAATGAAGGCAAACAGTTCAGCATGTAAATCAGAAATATTGAATGGTTGATTTCTTTCCATGCAGAATAATAGATTTAATAGCTCAAGTTCATTCAAATGCCAGGGTGAATGCAGAAATATGACATGCCTAGGTCATCTATATGAAATAATTGAAATACCTTGTTGCAGAGGGCTCAGTTTGGAAGTCTCTCTCTTTCCCTAATGACATTGTCTTGTTTTATACAGTCACATTTTTACTTTAATCTCACATATTTTAAAACAGAGAAAATCAACTAAATAATCTTGGATGTAGATTCTGACAAATCATTTGGGTTTTGTAGGTATGTCAGGAAAATGAATAATGTCTTATAATGCATTAATGCCTTTCTTTAAGCTGCTGGTTTCTGAAAACAAACAAATGCTCTGATCTTTTTTTTTTTAAAAAAATTATCCTTAACTGGATAGGTTGCATAAATTACAGACTAAAGATCTCAGTCAGTCTTCTAAAATTCAGTATAAGTCCTACAAGTCCTGAAAATATATATAATACTTCTTCCATGTTACTCAGTTCATTCCCATATTAGGTTTCTCAACAGTTCAAAAGATTCCTGTTACTAAATAACTTTTGGTTGTTTTTGTCTTTGTTTTTTTAACTGTTTCGGTTTACGAATGTATCTTGTCCTTCTGTTCTGGTTACCTTTCAAGTATAGTAGATTTTAAAAGAAGTGTTTAATTGTAATTTAATAACAATTAACCTTACTTTGACATTTTTGAAATATTGTTCTCTTGACATACTGGATAATAAATTCTATGGAAAAAGCAATTTTTAGTTTGCTGTATTCATTGCCCTCAGAACTGTATATGCCTGTTTCTACAGAACACTTGCAATGAACGCCAAGTTTTGTGTAGCAATTGTGAAGCTGTCTGTAAGTGATAGACATATTAGAAAGCTAAGTATATGGAAACAGAATCGGTTCTTGCTTGTTTTCAAACCTTTCAAGAATGACTTATATTGACTACCTGTCTCTTTTTTTCCACCTTTTAGAGATGTTCCTGCTGATACTCAAATTGAGATTGATGGAGACAGAGAGACAGAAAGAATTTACTCTCTTTTCACTATCAACATGTCTAAACTACAGAAGTTGGAAGGTACTCAAATAATAATTCAGAAGAATTATACTGATGTTATTCAGCTTTAATTCCTTAGGCCCATAACATCAGTTTGATGTCTTAACAATTTACCTGAAAATAACAGAGAGTAGAGACACAGATTATATTTTTGTCTTCTTAGTCTTCTGGTATCAGACATTCTTCAGTCATTTCTTTACAGTAGACATCAGGCACTCACATTGTTCTAATTGAATTTGCTTATATGAAATAATCTTTTAATAGTCTAATAAGAGAGACTGTAACTATAGCTGGTTGCTCTTCTGTCTTTGCTCTCCTTTTCCTGACTATGGAGTGAATTCTGTTGAACATGGTTGAGTTGCAAGACAGCATTGGTCGTCTTTAATGTGAACAGGAGAGAGCTGGATGCTCAAGATGCTGAGCACAAGCAGCAGAGAATAAGCCACAGAACTGTAAATACATCTAGTTGATACTATCTCCTGCTTTTCTCTTAACCCATTTTCTATATCTGCTAGAGTAACTTTACATTTCAGAATTTCAGAATCACGATTTACGTAAGAGTTAGATCTGTTTGTTAATTTAATTATTGAAATTCTAATTGGGATAATTGTGGTAATTTTTGTAGAGGCTTGCGGAAGTATAGCAGTCTATCAAGGTCCACGGAAAGAACCAGATGATTATTCTAACTTCACAATTGAAGATTCTGTAGCAACTTTTCATACTCTTAAACAGATAATAGATATAGTAGAAAAGCTGAATGAATCGCATGAAAAATACCGAAAGAAGAGATCATCTACTGCTAAATATGGTAGTGAGTAAGTATCTTATATAATTGTGGCAGACGTAGATGTGTATTTTTAAAAAAATAAATCACGGAACAAGGCCAGGCTTGTTGAGGTGGGGATAATTAAGCTAAAGGTAGATTTAGACAACACAAAGACATGGAGAAAATAAGGTACATCATTTATAGTAATGCAGCTTTTTACCAGTTGTTAGAAGATACAAGAAGTTCCTCTGGTGTGGGATTCATCTGTGTTCCTGTTGAGATTCCCATAAGCGGGTGCAATGGCTCTGTCGTTTCCTTGCAACTTAACATCCGAAATGCACACAAAATATATCCCTAACTCTCTGCCTACCTTCTAATTTTTTTGAAATTTCAAATTTCAGTTAAGAAATAATTAAAATACCAAGTTATATAAAACTGTAAAAATTGCACTGCAGAAACATATCTTTCATGCAGTTTATTTACTGTTTTTAATTCACTCGACATACTCCATGATAAATACTATTTCTGGTGAAGTTAAAAAAAATCTGTTCTCTGGAGTACCATTGTTGTTCCAGAGCAGATTTTTTCAATTCTCTTCAATCCTGGCTGATATCTATGAAACACCACTAGCTAAGTTTTCTGATTTCTTCTTTGCATCAGTAAGGCTTGATTCACCAGAAAAAAAGAATGCTCAAACCCTGATTTGGTTTGCCTAGTTTAGTATTTGACCCAAGTTGTTTAAAAAAAAATTTGCTTTGATTTAGAGGTCTCACATGAAAGTATGTGAGGTTTTCCGCACATCATGATGTTTCACAAGTAGTGGTAGAAATTATGCAAAAAATATAGGTTTGCTTAGTAAATTAAAATTGCATGATAAGAACTAGGAAGCAAATGTTAATCTTAAAAATATTTACATATAATATTTTATTTTTTCCAGAGAAAATCCAATTGTTGGAAAAGTTTCCTAACCAAAAGAAGCTGTGGTACACTTGGATGAAAAAAGAAACTGGAAATATTCTTAAGTGTTTTGGGTTTTTGTGTTTTGTTTCTGTTTTTTTTTTTTTAAATTCATTATATGCATTTTTACAAAGTATTTAAGAATGAACATAAATGCTAGTTGTGTTGACAATCTATTTAATATTTAATAGAAAAATATCTACTTGGAAATCTGGTCTTAAGGTTTATTCTCATTTTGCTGAAGAACTTGAAGTTCCAGGTTCTTGAAGTAACAGGTGTGAATAAATCTAAATGTTGTTTTGCCATTGTTGTCTTATTGGAAAGAACTTTCTAAACAAATAAGCTTTTTAATGGAAGAAAATCCACACGGCATTTGTTGGTTGGATTACATCTCTCAATACATACACTGCAAACTTGCATGAGTTTACCATGAGTGCCTGCCCTGCTGATACGGATCTTGAAATAGAAATCCCAAGATACTATGACATGGAAAAAGATTTGAAGCTTCACACTCAATTAATTTGACTTTTTTCCTTGTATTAGGTGTTGTCAGGACTTGATTTATCTACAGCTGAAGTCTTACAAAATCACGTAGTATGCTGCAAATAATCTGGACAGCAGATACCAGTGTTAGTTATGTTTTTAAGTACTAAAGAAGAAATCAGGGAACTTATATTGTACCTCTTGTTTACATTTGGGGTGAGTAATATATGGAGTGACATTAGACCACTATCTATTTTCTTTAGGATTTTTAAGGTACATGTTTTTTCTTAATCTAAAAAGAAATGCAGGGTAACAACATTCTTTTTAAGTAAGTTTGCCTTCAGATAGAAAAATTTAAATGTGAACAGATTGTGGTTAAGTACTGATCAATTTACATCATCCCATGTATGATTTTTTTTTTTTTTTATAAAAAGTAATAACTAGGTCCAGCTCACCTTTTGACTACAAATCTAATAAATAATCTCTATTATAATCACTCAAAGCACTTTAGATATCTGGACTATCCCAGATTATTTTTAGATACTTTGTAGTATCTGCTTGTTATGATCAGTTGAATGATCAACATTCTTTTGTCTTTAAGCAATGCTTCAGTGAATATTTTTATATCTTTAGTTATATGGATTTGTATTTGCCACTTACACAATTTTAAACTGGCATTCTTGACTTTAGTAAGATTAATTTTTGCTCACTTCATCTGAGAAGTTAGGTTTATGCTGAAAGAACATATATGTACATAACCATGAAGAAGCAAAGGTATTACTGTGGCAACTTTGCTTCATCAGTATTAAATACAATGGTACTCCTTGGAATGTTATTTTTAATAATAACTATATGTGGTACTTTTATTTTTGGAGCATTTGCTGTGGGGTCTTTTGTTTTTGTTTTGTTGGGTGTTTTTTGTTTTTTGGGTTTTTCTTACAATCACAATTTGGCCAGATTAATTAGGAATGTAACTTACAAATAGAATAGAAATCCACAATGCTTGAAACTGTAAGCTGTTTAAATTACTATACATTTATTATACTGTTGTAGGGAGGCTATCTGTAATAGAAGCAAGTTGGCAAGACAGGATTGAAATCTCTTTTGGAATGAATGTAACTTGTTAGAATTCTAACTGGTTTAATACGAGACAAACTATTTTAGAATATCCGGGATTCAGTACTAGTGTCTGCAATGTCACAATCATTTAATCACCTCAGCTGTTTTTGCCTTTTCCTTTTTTACACAGGTGATGTTTTCTAAGGGGCTTTTATTTGCCAACAGTTGAAATTGGAGGGCAGGGAGAAGGGAATATAGTAATGCCAAGAAATGTGTTTTGCCAAGGTAAAGTGGGTCTGATTAATTGCCATTAATAAAAAGCTGCCATTAAACAAAGTTGAATGTGGTTGAGTGTCAAAGTTAGGTTTTGCTGTATATGAATTAACCTGTGGCAAAGTGTCTGTTCCTTGGAGCCATTTTCTGTTGTTTTCAAAGTCAAATTTTTGAAAAATCAAATTGTATACTCTTTCAACATCTTTTTAAAAATATGCACTTTTTTTTTGCTTTGGTACTGGAATATCTAGGAAAAAACAAAGGCCATTGAATATTTGTGACCATTAAGATTTGATTTCTCATTTTATAATGTTTTAAAATGCAGTAGATGTTCTAGAATTTAATTAGGTACAAGTAGGATAATTAATAATAAAAGTTGCCTTCATTTTGATTAGTCTAGAAAGATAATGTTATTCAGTAATTAGTTCTGTTAGGATTGTAAATTATCATTAGTTTTAATTTGTATGATGATGATGTATTGTTGAATGTATTTTTATTTAAATTTTATTTTCTTATCAAGACATTAAAATGTTTTGTAACATTGCTTGAGGATAACTCACAAATAAATTACAACAAACTTGAGATACGCTGTGTGTTTATTGTGAGGCCTGGCTTTTTAAAATGTTAGCATTTATCTGGAGACTGAATTAATAGGGGTTTACATACAGGAGTTGGGTATAAAGAGATAAATCTAATTGACAGAAAAAAMCCCAAACAATTAAGTTGAAGGATCTCGCATGGTCATTTACAGCATTATTACATTCTAACCAAGATTGATGGTTGGTGAGCGAAGTGATAGTTAATCATTTAGTATAACAGTGTGCATAGAAGCCGTAGTAATTTGACAGTTTTTAAAGTGTTTGCAATGACTAGTCTGATGTATTGAAGGATATCTAGTACTATGTTATTAGTGTTATGACTAATTTTTTTTATTGCTTACTGATTTCTCTTTCATTACCTGTCCTGTGTACCAGTACCAGCTATATAATGTGTCAGACCTATTTTAAATATATTGTGTATGGAAAAAATAGTCTTCACTTTTCTCAGTCTTCTTTCTTTATGTAATCTGGGCACTTTTTTTACCACCTGCTCTCCCCTCCTATGCTTATGGACATTTTTTTATAAGATAATTTTGTACAAGCATGTTTTAATGTCTTGAGACGTTTTGTTTCCTTGTACAGAGAGCTGACCTGTTGTCCTTTATTACTGGTATGGAAGCTCCTATTAGGAGTTACAGTGCAAACCTTCCAGCCATTTTGGAATTAATTTTGATTAATTCTGAGGTAAGATGTATTAAGGCCCAGTCTGAGTGGTCACTACATTCATTTGCAGAGATCAGAAAGCAGAGGAAGTTAAAGATTAAGTTGGAAGTACAGGAGGCATTTTTTTCTGTGGACATAAAAAAAATGTTGTAAGGATTCTGTGATGATTATAGCGGAGTGATCTATTCTTTTCACTGCTAATATGCTACCTTCTCTAACCGTTCATTAAGCTGAGTTTTCTCTAAACCACGACATGAAAAGGGCATTCCCATTTMAGATCTGTAGCTTCTGTGCTGATCATACTTTCAAGTTCTGGGCTAGGCTGGCAATCATAGATGCATAAGGCCTCTGTAGCTAGAAGGGTCTTCCTAGGACTCTGGATTCCTTGAAAATCAGTGTGCTAGTTTCTCACACAGTTGTATACATCTTTGTCCCCCATCATAGATGCAGATGACTATAGTGAGAAAATGCATACTTATAGCCTATATATAGGTGAGCATATATCTTTATCTTCATATAGTCTACCAATAGACTATATATATATATACATAGTAAACAGAATCAATAATATATGGAAAGTTAAGTGTTTACAAGGCATCTTTAATTTCTGCTCATTTGTATGTATTTTAAATTACCAAGTTTGCAACGTTCACTCACATGTGATAAGGACTGATTCAGTATCATTTTTAAAAGAGCGTGCATATAGAATAAATATTAGGCCAATAAGTAACAGCTCCCAGTAACAAATAAGAGCAACTTCCAGTAGAATGGACAAATGCATACAATTTCTTAAGATTCTTACAAATAGTTACTGAAGCATATTTAACTGATTAAATAAACCAGAAATCCTTTAATAGCAGTAAGGAGACTATATCAGTGTTACTGTGTTGAGCTGTGATGAGACTGCTGCTGGAATACTTGTCTCATTTTAGAAACATTAATTTTATGAGTTTTTTTAATCCAATCAGACAATATAGTTTGCTTTAAGGGGTTGTGATTTTGTTCCCTATTTTCATCCTCTATTTTTGGTCATTCTTCCTACACAGGGAAAAAAGCTGAGAGAATCATAGAACAGCCAAAGTAAATCTACTGTGTGATTTGAATTCAAGATTTAAAGGTAAAAATCTCTTACCTGGTCCCTCTGAAATAGTAGTGCAGAAGATTTTGGCTCTTGTTTCTCAAAAAATGCAGGTTATCCCCTGCTTTACTCCAGGTTGGTGTTGCAGTGACAAACTCCACTGTGCCGGGCAGCAGAGAGAGAAGATGATATTTTGAGGGATGTGTGTGTATATATAACAACAGAAGGCTTCAAAGCCAGCCAGACTCATGTTCACGCAGTGTTTTCCTCCTAGATCAGCATGCAGATGCCGTCCGACTTGAAGGGTTACTTCAGTAGGCAGCCAAGAAGCTTAGGGGTGGGAGCTCCACGGGGTTTAAGGCTGCCTGCTCAGCCTTTGCTTTTCCTGGACACTGTGACATGTTGCTAGGTGATACAGAAACAAGCCTTCATCAGATGGCAAAAAGCAGGCGACAAAGATAAAATTAGTAAGAGGGAAACTCCCTTGTACAAATCAAGTGATCTACAGTAATGCTCAGACCTGGCATTTATGCTGCATCTTTCATCCATAGACCTTTAAAGTACTTAATGAAAGAAGGGTAAGTATATACAATTCAGTCTCGTATTTCCACGCTGGGGGATGGCAGGGTGCTATGTATTGTATAGCAATGCAAACTTACAAAGTCCAAGAGGAAGGAGTACTTCTCTGTAGTTTCTGTAACTAAAAAGTATTTAAATGGTGCCAGATGCGAGCAAAATGATTTGTCAAATATTTGGTCACTTTAGTGATGTTAAGTCACGAACTCACACTCCAGAGGGTGGCACTGTAAGCTGAGAGGTTTGTACAAGCATTTTCTCCATATGATAATGATGCAATATAGCATATCATTTACCTCACAAGTTTTATTAGTCCTATACCTTTCCCTCTCTCACTTTTTCTCCTGATCTTGCTGATTTACCCTAGTATAAATTAGACTAAACATGTTACAGATTGCCCGATTGATTTTACAAGTATCTTAAAATTAAAACAGAAATAATCCTAGGCTTGATGTGAGATCTTTAAAGCATCAAGCTGTGCAAATGGATGAGTTCCAGTACTGATGAAAATTTCCGTAAAAGATCTAACTTTTTTAAACACAAAACATACAATTATTTCTGTATAATTCACCTAGCTTCCTCCTGAGTAGTTGATTCAGGTTCCTGTCAAGTCTTCCCTGTCACACCATTCTGTCATGGTGTGACATTTACATGGGTTTGGTTTTTTGGTTTTGGGGTTTTTTTTTAATTAGTTAGGTATATACTTGCATTGTATATGCATATATTCTGGCACTACTTTGGCCAAAATCTAAAAGTAGGAAGTTGGGTCAAAGTCAAAAAATGTGTTGAGTGACATGGTACACAGGACATAATGTCTGCAAGTGTGAATGATGAGGGGATAAACTTCACCTATGCAATACCTTCCAGTAATTTAAACATGTGAGTAAAGGGAGTTTCCATAAGGCAAGTTTCTATGCGGCTTCCCTTGCTGGTGTTTTGGTGGTGTTTTGTTTTGTTTTTTGTGGATTGGAGGGCAGGATTTACTAACAGTGGCTTATGGGGTCTATCCTGATACTAGGCAGGTTTTAAATATCGGTGGGATGTTAAAAATATTAAGACAAACTGCACTTCCTCATGAATTTATAGGATGTGTCAATATTTCAAAATAGGTGGGGGGTGTGCCCCCATATAATAGCAAAACAACATAACTTGGTTTTCAGTTTTCAATTCAGAATGCAGTTCCATTCTCAAACAGCTAACTTCAGTTAAAATATGCATAACTTCGTCTTCACAGTTTGTTTGGGTTTTTTTAAATTAATAAATGGAATATAAGACAAGCTTCTAACTTGAAAATCCACTCTGTCCAGGGGGAATAGTAACAGCTGAGTTTTACTCTACAGAGTAAAACAATTAGCAAACAAGAACCTAATGTAGAATTTGATAAAGTAGTCTGGAGTCTTTGTGTCGTTGGCTTTAAATCTCTGCTTCAGAAGGAGAGATGGATGAGCCTGGGTGTTGTATGAAGAATGGAGAAGTTTCAGGGGTTTAGACTTAATTAAGACAGCTCAGCAAAGTCAGGAGCTATTTAGTCTCTTGTAGACAGGGTTTTCCTGTTAAAGCACAAAGGCTCCCATGCAAAAGTCACTAACTTTCTTTGTAAAACTTCTTTAAGGATGTCCCTTCTATATATTAGGTGTCATGATGTCCATTTGTTTCACTTAGTGAGTAATGCACAATGCATTTAAGAATCTGAATCACTGGTACTTCTCTGTCTTTGAACTCATTCCTGGACTTCTATAAAGTTCGTGCCAAATCACATGTGTATGCGGCAATATAGGGAAAATAGTGGGGACTACTCTGGATAGCAGTATATTTCTGTGATTTCTTCACTCCAGTCTCCCTTCCAGTGAGATCCTCCCAGTGGAAAAGTGGTATGCAAATCATTCCACAAATTCAGTATGTTTCCCTAATTCCTGGTCTGGTTTCTTTTTTATTTCTGGATGCCTGTTTCATGCTTCTCTTTCACAGAAACTGTACATATTAACATTGAAGTCTATTTTCCATTTTGGCAACTGCATCAGGCAGCTTCAGGAGAAACCTTAAGAACTACTACAGGTGACTTTGTCACAAGTGATAGCTAATGTGCTGATACAGTACTATTCCCTGTGCTGTCTTCCTCTATTGCAGCCCCACTGTCTGCCCTTACTGAGGTCTCGGCTATAACCACAACAGTATTATTAGTACTGGCCATTAATAGCCCTGTGTAGCGTATTCCTATCGGCAAAACGGCACAGAGAGGCATAGATGATCTAGAGTTTAAGAAATAGTTTTGGCACAGAACTATGCTTAAATTATTTTCTTTGGCAGATAAATTGACACAGTACTTAAGTGTTCTGATATATGTTAGTCTATTGACAGAACAAACAGTAAGTGTAATAATACAATCAACAATGTGCATTAGTTGGCCAAGATACACACATACTTACATAACTGTTCTTTGCATTATCATAAACATGACATTTCCATAACAGTTTTGTTATTAGTAAAAATAATCTTCGATTCTATGTTTCAGAGTAAGCAAGCTGTGGAAAAAATAACAAAAATCTCGAAGTTGTAAGAGGAAAGAAGGGGAAAAAAAAAAAAGAACAGAAGTCAGGTCATTTCCAGCCATCTCCATTCTCAAAAGATTCATGAAAATCTATGACAGACTTTGTACATGCTTCCAAACCACTGTCTGTGCAATATTCAGAGTTTAAAAAGGTGCATAGAGAATGAAAACATTCTTACAAGGTGAAGATGCAGCTGTATATTCATCTGAAATGGGATTAGGAGTATGAAAAGAAAACTATTATGGCAATTATCTAAGTTGGGTGTCAAACACTTGGAGCTTTGAATGAGTATTATTTGACATGGAGACAATCAGAATCCAGAATCAATCCTTGATGAATTACACTGCATCCTTACTGTGAAATTGTTGCAGAAATTTAATTTATTGTAAGTTGTATAATATAAAACAATATTCCAAATTTGGATACCTACTATTATGTGCGTCCCCATTCACAGCTGCCAAAGAAGTTGTTTCTTCCCATTCTATAGCACACAGTTGGCTGAGCAGCTATAATTCTAGGTGAACAATCACGTGATGGGCTGGAAGGAACTTAGTTCAAGTTCCTGTATTTAGATATTCAATTTGGAACATTTTCAGTAAAGTCTGAACGAGATAAGCAAATGTAGTCTTCCCTTGCCCAATGTGAAATAATGAGTTTTTATTTACAGTTAAAAACAGTGACAAAGTACATAGGGAGATCTCACTGAAAGAGCTATTGTATTTTGTGCCACACTCCCATGTGTGACCTGCGTAATGTCATGTGTGTCTGTAGGGAACAGATGAATTCTAGAGTGCCAGGACAGTATTTCTCCAATACGGCTTGAAAATTTTTATACAGCCCTTTAGGTGTTAAAATAGCCAAGAAAATAATTATTAGTTGGGAAACTATTATTTTCTTTCTATAAAGCAATATGGACAGAGTTAAAGGTACCTGTATCGTATTTGCTCTACAACTTTCACTGCTAATGCAAGTTCTGGTGCTGCACAGTAAAAATGCATGTTTTAAGAGTAGACAAGACAAAGCAAGCAAGAGTATACCAAATCAAAAGCTACTTCCTTTCTATTTTGAAAAAATTAGTTTCAGACAGCGCTCTCATCCTAATACTGAAAACAGTGTTTCACGTTGGCAATCTCTTCTATCAAAGGATATTGCAGTCTTTTGGAATAAATTCAGAGCTGCATCTCATTTGAACTCACATGCTTGGCAAAGGAGCTAGTTATGCCTGATGGCTTCTTACATGAGGAGGTGAGGAGAGACTAAAGGAAGGGATCGTAATTCTTTTAATGACCATGTTTGATATTTTACTGACTTTTTTTCTATCCATAGGCATCCAGAGCAGTTCCTATATACTTGAGCCACTTGTTTTGCTGTCCCCTTCCCGGCTGTGCAGGAGAAACTGCTTTATAGCATCATGAAGCCGTTAAGTTCAGGGAATGGTTACAGGTTAAAACTAGCGTTGCCAAATTATTGAAATCAGTGTTATATTTGCATTTGCAAAGTGTACAGCAAGTGTGTGAAGTTTTGACAGCACCCAAACGTAATTATAATCTGTCATAGTTTGCTCTTAGCAGCTCTTAGACCTGAAGAGGAGAATTGCATCCAGTTTCCATCTAATCCCTGCTAAAAAAAATGAGAGATGACAAGACAAATTGTGTGAATTAAAAAAAAAAAAAAGTGACCACAACAGGCGCTTTTTGTAATCTCTATTTAGATGCAGTTGACATTTTACATAGCAGAAATTAAATGTGCTTAAATTTCAGAATTTTTTTACTTTAGGAACAGGTATATTCAAAAGGTATAAAAATACAATGTATTATCAAAGGAAAATTATGTATAGATTTTCTTTTCAAGTTTTACAAAAAGCAGTTTTAATTTTAAACTTTTCTTTTATGCCTAGTCCCAGTAGTTCAGATTCAGAAGTGCTAGAATGGTTTAAAGAAAAGGAGAGAAAAGCATATAATGAGTTACAAAGAACTGAATCATCGAAGTTAATGACAAGTTTATGACTAGAAAGTAGTTACTTTGTATCATTGATCTTTTCAAATTTTCTCTGATAGCTGTTGAGAAGCTGTTGAGAGAGGCCTATTGGTAAGGTACATCCACAGTGAGGAAAAACAGAAGCAATTTTGCATCTAAACACTTTTTATTGTAGTTTAGTTATAACATGTCTTTCTGATTGGGAAATAGAGTAAGCAGGGTTTTTTAGTATATATGCTATAGTCCATATTATCATCAGACACTGCTGTATTAGCGTAATGATAGTAGTAGCTTGAGCATCACACCAGCCACATATGGTGGGTCCTCCAAGTATAGATCTCTCAACTCTGGCCAAACCAGAGACTCAGTGACACCAAGATAGCAGTTCCTTCCATGGCTGACTTCTGCGAGTTTGCGAATTGGACAGTGTGGATTGAGAGAAGTGTGAATCAGTCAAGGTAAGAGCAAAAGATCTTATTCACATGCTGTTTAATAGTGTTTTCAAGGAAATGATAGGTCCTTCTGAATTGAGTTTATTAAAGTAGAAACAGAAGATCTTCAATATAATTGAAGTGATTGAACTATTTTTATTTTTTACTTTTTACCGAAGGCCAGATTTTTGTGGCCAGGGTGCAAATCATGCAAGCCACTGCTGAAGTGTATGGCTTACTCTGTTAGCAGTCTTAGGAAACATGTCGAGAGTTGGCATTCCAGGAGGATTCGGTCATCCTCTCCCCTTAGTGAAGGCAGGCCAGTCCATTCAGGTGAACTGTGATTCACAGCTGCAGAAACTTGCACTGCAGCTGCTCATAACACTGTCTGTATGTAGAGAACACCCTTCATGAGGAATGTCAATTTGGCACCTGCTAGGTGTCYTGTTTAAACATAAAAAATGTTTTAAATATATATAAATGCACCCAAAAATCTTGCAGAAAGTTTTCCTTGGCTTTAAAAATGTGTGATTACATTTCAAAAGTTTTTATTTCTATTCAAACTTTGTATTATTTTACAGCACTTGCAAAGCTGGATGGATGCACCATGTAGTCCTTTTCTACGCTAGCAATAATTCATTCTGAGATTGATACATGGTCCACAGAATGACTTGGAGCTGCTTTCCTTCTCAGCAAATTGAACTCTGTTGTTGTCTGCTATACTGGGCAAGCAGAAAATCAGTTTGTTTAGAGCATCAAACCAGTGTGAGCTTTAACATTGATTATATTCAGCGTAACTGAAGGTAGGAACTCTTCCAATTTAAAGTATTAAAAGTTCTACAAATAAAGATTCTCTAGTTCCTCAACATAAAGAAAATCTGGGCTTGATTAGGGGTCACAACATTCAAGTTATCAAAAATTGCTTTTTCTTAAATGAAATTTAAAATACACATTAATTTTGTACATATTACTTTATTGTTGGTACCGTCTAAGAGCTGGATTACACAGAGATAAATGATAGTTATTTCTGTTACAAGGAAAACTATGTTTCTGGATGGAATGATATTTTGAATGGTAAAAGTGGATTAAGAAATGCAATTTCTGTCTCTGCCCTTCCCTTCCTTTGAAATACTTCATTTTGGACTCTATACTCTTATTTATACCATATTCTTACACATCATTATTCCTGTGCCTTTATAATCATATGTAATCCAGCTGTGACAATCAGCAGCAATTGTTACTGAAGGAAAGTTGGTATTTTGAAACCTCAACTCGGCAGCATTTCTGTTGAGCACAGATACTATTTGTTTAAAGTGGTACAGAGAGAAACAATTTCTCAAGTCAGTAAGCAGTGATCCAGCCTGGTTTTTAAAGCTTAGCACCACAATCTGATGTGGAACCAGAACTGGACCGGTACTAGTACAGAACARTGAAGATAAGTACTCCAGTTGGTATGACTTTACTAGTAGTGTGTTACTGAATAGAGAATCAATTGATTTTTCTACAGTACAAGTGGGAACTGACTTAGATTTAAGATCTTGTGTCAACCAGCAATATAAGTGTGATTGTCTGGAGTCATTTGGCTTTGCAAACTGGTGCTCAAAGTTCAGCCCAACCACCAAAACCGATGTGGACATACTGAGATTTCTCCAGTGTGGTCAGAGACTTGATAAATTGAAATGAACTAATCAGAAACTAAAGGGGAGGAGAGGGGTTCGTGTGTGCGCGTGAGCATGCAAAGGTCAGATTCAGGGTTAGAGAAGATTTTTGCCTTTAGTTTTTCGCTTTGTGGATAAGCTAAGGTGAACCAGTGTGGTCCGTGCACATGTCATGTCTTCTTGTTGATCCTTCCTGTTCAAGGTGTATGATGGGGTATGTTATTGTTTTAGGGTATACCTCCATAGAAATGTCCTAGACTACATACAAAAATAAGTGCTGTCTATGTATCTAAAGCTGCCAAGACAATGATTTGTGTTGGGCACAATCAGGTACTCTGAATGTAGCTGATCTATTTGGCAACGTGATAGAACTTTTGTGCAGATGAAATACTGGTAAGTCTTGAGAAAAGAAAAAGAAAGGTGGACTGTTTCTTACTTCAGCTCTTACAACTTCCATTAATTTCTTTGTCCTAACTTTAAATAGAACATTGTATCTTTTAAAGTTTAAGTTGTACCTGAATATCAACATTATTTAACAAACTTCACTTAAAGTAGGCTTAAAGAGACAGGGCACTAGATTGGAAAAATCAAATTTGTATACTTGTATTTGGGTAAAGACTAGAAAAGAAATACAAGTTTCTATTATCTTTTAAAATAATGATGTATATTGTTTAGCTTTTCTTATCCACACTTTGAAGCTCCACTTTTTAAGATGTATGTAGTTGTATATGTAAATATTTTATTTTTGAATGTAGTCAGCCCCTTAAAAATTCCCTTTCAGCTTTTTAGGTCCCTAATGCTTCACAACTCTTACCTATCTGCCGATTTTTTTTTTTTTTTTTTTTTTTGTCCTCTCACAAATTCAAGCTCATAAATTAGTAAGTAAATTCAGACTATCCTACTCTGATATTATAAAGTAGCCATATTTGACCACTTCCATGAAGGATTAGTGCTGTCTAACAAGACTTAGCTTTAAGTTACTAGAGACTGTAGACTTTGAGAACTTTGAATGTAAGATATTTGTGGTATTTTCACTAGAGKAATTTACCTAGTGTGTATATAATGAAATACTTCTTTTTTTTCATTGTTCCTATAATACAGAAATTGAATGTTGAGGAATGTTGCAATTTCATGTCACTGAATAATGCTGTGGGTTGATGGGGCTGGGAAGAGTATTCGGCGGTTTTGGGAGGTGTTCAGGCTGGTGTTGTAGGCTACCCCGCCCAGTCAGACTCCCACTGCGGGATCACCCCATGGTTGCAATCCTCAGGGCCCCAGTAAGAAAACTCTTTACGTGCACATCATGCAAACAGGATCACCGCTTCCCGAGGCGATGGCCGAGGAGCCGGGGCTGGCTCCCCAGCTCGGCTCCCTGCTCTCTGCCCTGTGTCGGCAGACACGCGCCCTCTTAACGAATTTTGAATTGTATCGCTTTGCTGAAACAATAAGGCACAAAAAAGAGTACAGCAGGAAGCCATGACTGGACAGCTGTCACCCTTTCCTGCAGTGCACCCGCCCCGCGGTTGTCCCGTGGGAGTGTGGGTCTCGCCCCACAGCAAACTGATGAAAACGCGACTCTGGGGGCTGATCGCCACCTTTAATGAAATTTTTTTTCAGCTTCCTTGTTGCTGAGCGCGGCTGGCCGGCTCTGACAGGCCACCGCGGCCACCTCTCCCTCACGGCGACGGTGAGCGAGGCCTGCTGTGGRGCGCCCGCGCGCAGCGGGGCCCCTGCCTGAGCGCGACCCCTAGCGCCGGCAGCGCGGCCTCCGCGCAGGACAACGCCCGCCAGGCGCCGCCGCGGCCGCCGACGCCGCGTCCCCGCCCCTCCGCAATGGCCGATGTGGAGGACGGGGACGAGCCGGGCGCCCCCCACTCGCACCCGGGCTCTGCGGGCTCCAAGGCGGGCGCCCCCGACAAGATGTTCTCGCTGAAGAAGTGGAACGCGGTGGCCATGTGGAGCTGGGATGTGGAGTGCGACACCTGCGCCATTTGCCGGGTGCAAGTCATGGGTAAGCGCCGGCCGGCAGGCCCCGGCCGCCATGGTCGCCGCCCCCGCTTCAGCGGCGCCCAGCCCGCGGGCCGGAGGGGTGCCCTGCCGCCGTGCCCTCCTCCCCTCGCGCGGCGGGCGGAGGAGAGAGAGGCGGTTTCCGGCAGAAGGGGGGGCTGTCCCCGCCGCGCCTCCTCTTCCTCCCCCGCGCCTTCTCCTGAAGAAGAGGAGGGCCCTGCGGGCCGCGGTATCCCTGCGCCCGCAGCGCTGGAGGCTGCCCCGCAGGAGGGCAGGCCCGTGCGGTCGCCTCGGGCGGCACACGCCTGTGGGGGAGCGTCTGCCCCTGCCCCGCCGGGCCCCGCTCCCCTGGCCGGCCTTGGGCAGCCCTCCTCTCCGGGGGAGGCCGCAGCGCCAGCTGGGCTTCTGCCCTGCTCCTGTCAGCGTGGGGAGCGGTGCTCGCCAAGCGGGCCGAGCTTGTGCCGGGGCCCGGAGGCGGGCAGCTGTCCTGCCATCGTGGTGTCCTTTGCAAAGGCGCCTTCTTCGTGGAGTCCGTTTCTTGTCTGTGGGCAAACTCCGCAAGCGCTGAGTTATGGCCGAGCTGACCGAAGTGCTAGATGTGTGGTGCTGCTGTTTGTGTGGGTTTTTTTGGTTTGTTTGTTTKTTTGTTTTTTGTTTTTTTTTTTGAAGAAGCAGTTGTGGATGTAGATATAAATTCATTTTTCAAACCTCTTAATCCAGAGCCTCCAACGCTTCTACCCAAGCCTCTTAATTACAAGTGCAGTTTAACAAATGTGGATGTACTGAAAATCTAYAGAAAAGTAAAGGGGTTAGTTTACCTGGTTTTGAAATCGGAAAAATCTCTTTGGAAGCAGCCTCATCGTTGACTGGCATTACTGTTTTCTGACATCTTTTACAAATACGATATTTATCTTGGATCTTTGAAAATTCTTTAAATTCTTCCTCTACTGTATATCTATATCCAATTTTTACTATTGTGCTGAGTCATCCTATGCATAACTGTCCTCTCAGTTGGGCTTGGTACAGTCTGGCAGGACAAATGACACAAGATTCTCTCCAGAGCACCTTGCATTTATATGTCCAGGAACCATGATACTGCAAATCCGGTCAGGTTTTGTCTTAACAGAAATGAGACAAAATAGGCAATGCTGTCATTTCTCATACRTGTTTTTACTGAGAATGTTCTGTGGAACAGAAAAGGCAAAATGGTGTACTAGAGGAAAAAAGATGCCCCCCAGACTGAAGTGATGGGAGATTCACCTTTTACGTAAGCATGTTTCGAAGGTTGTCTGCTTTTATATGGTGAACAGTGACAACCCTGGAAATATGAAATTGGTGTCATCTGCCACGTAGGCCATAATTTTAATGTATTTCCATGTTCTAGCTAGCCTGTTACAGGGCACTATAAAAAAGTCTTAAATGAACAAAGTCTTACCCAGAGCTTTTATAAAAGTTAAAAAAAAAAATTCATTTAGAATTTTTCATAACTAGACCAAGGAAGTACTTTTCATCTGAAACTAGCAGAAAAATCTGGTAACCATTTTTTGAGAACGAACCACATTGTTAGAACGTGAAACTTAATCATTACTGGCTTCAGTTTAGCAATTGCATGTTGACCCTGCCAGACCCGGTCTGGCTCCTGTAGAGCTACTGCGTCTGCAGTAACCTTAGTTTGGAGACAGTGCCAGACTTACGCTGGCACTTGCTGAAAGTTAGTTTGTTTGATTTTTGCAAGGGAGGGAAGTGTTAGCTGGCTTAATTTTCTACTGGTTTAACTCCTTGAACCAACGTGGTCTTCCAGGATCACAGAAGCATGAGGAAAAGAAGCAAAAATGCAGGTGTTAGCTGGGAAGGGCAGGATTGCAGGAGTACTGGCTTAGATTTGCTTCAACCTTTCAGACTGACACCCTTAGGATTATGATGCAGGAGTGGGGACAGCTTACCTTGGTATGGTCGCAGTGATTTCTGTCCTCAACTCTGTGCTGCTTTTCTCTCTCAAATTGCAAATCTAGGGCTAGGTTTGCTTTTATAGTGACTACTAGCTTGCCACAGYTTACTGCCCTGCATATTGAGGTGACCCCAGATCAGTTTACTTTGATGTACCGTGATACAAGTTGAAGCAGTTTGGCTGAATCTTCCCCGCAGCTTGACCCTTAAATGCTGTGGAAATACAAGTTATAGGAGCAGACAACAGGAAGCTATTTACTGCCTTACTTTTATCTCATTGAGGAAAGGGCAACTGTTTCGGAGTTTCTGTCCTCTGTGTTTTTTATTACCTGAAAAAATGAGGAATATCTGGGCAAATGAATCTAAAACAGAAGTACCGGTCGTATCTGGCAGAGAAAGCAAAAATGCTCAAATCTAAATTCCTGTAGCACATTATATTTCTGTTTTCTAGGAGACTATAGTCCAACTAGTGACATGTGGGCCGGATCCAACCTGTAGGACACTTTTTTTTTTTTTTAAGCTGTACCATTTCTTTGGAGGAGATGAAGATGTGTTTGCTTCCATAATAGTTGAACACTTTCTGTTGTGCCTGGTATGTGCATATATGTCCATGGCAGCCCATGTCGGGGCAAAGGAGAAACAAAGGCATTTTTCCACTGTATGTGTGTGGCACAGTACTAAGTTGTCATTTCTGTATCTTATTGAGTCCTGAACCTGCCATCCAGTCCTATAGCCACAGACTGGAGTGCATAAAGATGATAAATATTTTTAATTAGATATTGTTCCGTGTTTATCTATTAATTTCTATTATTGAATTCACCAGTAAGTTTGCGTGTGTATGTGACTCTTGTGAAAAGTACATGCAGGTACTTGTTAAGGAAAACTACTGTCTAAAAGGTAGTAGGGGGTGGGGGTTGTGGTGAGAGATGTACAGCCTAAAAAAAATCAAAATTGTGAATGATTTCCTTAAAAGGAGATGCTGACATCTGAAAAACAAAGGCCTGTAATTAGGGTTTGGCTTTGTGCTTGCTCTGGTCTTAATATGCCTGAGTGCCTTGGCACAAATCAGCTGGTTGTTATATCTACAAAATGGAGAAGGCTTTTTTTCAGCAGAAGTTATGAAAACACCAAAGCAATGGAAAATAAACAAAACTTCTTGGACAGTTTATAGTCCTTCTGATCTCTTTCAGATATATATTTCATTGTCATGTGCACTGTTTTAAAATTTAGGGGGGGTTATTTGATGTTAAAGGGATGAACTAGAGATCAAAACTTGGGATTTTTACCTTTGTAAATTGGTTTTAGAGTTTATATTTTCCTCTGACAAACCTGTTCTTAAGATGGAATCCTGAGAATCAAATTGAGTCTTGTTCTTGTTTACTTTTAGATGCCTGTCTTAGATGTCAAGCTGAAAACAAACAAGAAGATTGTGTTGGTATGTAGTGATTTCATTCGCTTGTTTTTCAATTGAAACTTCTCTCAGTAGGGTGCATTTTAAAGTTTGAAGGGAATACTGATTTTATTAATGCTCAAAAGTAAACTGGTGTTCTACATTGTGTCATCTTTTTATGTTAGTAATACTTTATGCTTTATTTTTGAGCGCTAATAAAATTAATTTTCACTTCAGACATGCTGTAGAACAAAACAGCTTCAAATTTGCAGTCAACACATACGCAGCTGCGAGGTTTAAGTTTCTCTCACCCTGAGCATAATTGAGGAGATGTTAATGTACACTATTGAAATGGGTAGGAAAAGGCTACTTTTTTTTCTTCTGAGATGCATGCCAGAAGACACAGTGGTAATGCCAATAAAAATCCTCTGTTCAGAAATAAATATGTGTCTGGGTTAGAAAGTGGTATTTCTCCCAGTCTTAATTCAGACATAGTGGAGGCAATTGCTTGTTTGTTCACTTTTCATTTGAAAAAGTGGAATTACTTGCGTTTGCTATAATGCTGTTTAAGCATAAACATATTTTCAGTTGCATACCAATGTATGCAAAAGCAAATCAACTTAATTCTGATATATTTAAATTGGAAATAGTGAAAATTGTCTCAAAGAGTTTGCTTTAAACCTTTAAGTCAACTTTTAAACCAGTGGTAAACCTTTCCATGCCCTTGTTCTTCCTGTTTTGAAGTATATTGTCTCAAGCTTAATCCACTGTTGTTTTTGATGATTGTTTTAATGAGAACAGGAATTTCCTGTTCCAGATATCTTAATTGGCTTGCTAAGTGTTCTATTTAAGATAGAGAGAAAAAAAGCATAATTTACAACACTCCTTTGATTGGTACCCTTGTATTCCAATAAGGAAAATACGAACTAATAAAGGAAAAAAGCAAAGTAACTAATATTATTCAGGAGTAGATGGACAATAGATAACCCTTTTTGTTGTGTTGAAACAACTGTAGCCTGTGAATAACTTCTGGTCTAAGATCTCATTTTGAGGCTATGTACTGTGTCAGATGTGCCTCCTTGATATCATACATTGAAGTTTAAACATTGCCTGTCAGGTGAGAATTTGGTGATACGCTCTTGTGTGATAGTCAGTCAGTAGTCCATTGGGTATATTTTGGTACTGGGGAAGGTAAAGTGAAGGACTTAGATAGTTGCACTTATTTCCTGGACAGAACTGATAAATGTGTTTATACATTCACAAACTGTGTCGCTTTATACAAGAACGTGAGAATATATGAATTTCTTTTACTTATTTCCAATTATGAAGAAAGGATTGATGACAGAGAACTGACTATCATCAGAATGACCATAATAATCCAGTCTCAGTGGATAAATCAGATTTTGTCTCTAAAAGCTTGCAGTGGTTATCAACGTCTGAGAATGATAGTTAGGACCTTGCTGTAGGTGTTGGTTGGACAGCTGAGTGTGACTGGAACATGTTCTTTCTTCTCTTTCAGTGGTTTGGGGAGAATGCAATCATTCCTTCCACAATTGCTGCATGTCCTTGTGGGTGAAACAGAATAATCGCTGTCCCCTCTGCCAGCAGGACTGGGTAGTCCAGAGAATAGGCAAATAAAAACACTAGAAGTTTTTTTTTCTGTTGAACTTGTTGAAATGGTGTATGTCTTATGCCATATGCTCATACAAAAGAATGGAACGTGTCAATCATGGCATGATTTATTTAGTTTGTCTGCTACAAGATCAGTGTGGTTTTGTTGTATGCTCTTTGCTGTACGAGGAGGCAATGGTCAGTCTTACTGCAGATATTTCGACAACTGAAGAGAGAGACACGCTATATTAACAAATGTATCTGTTACAATTTGAGTGTAAACTGTATCAGAGCATAGAAATGTGGTGGTGCAGATTATACCCTAAATACAGTTTATTTAATGTTTTTGCAGAGCTAAATTAATTAATTTGAAAGGGCAACCTTACCTGTAAGTCTAATRCGCTGCATAGTTAACTGTCAGGATGAAGAGATTGTTTTCTAAGTAGTATTGTATGCAAAAACACAGTGAGTTTTTTGAAAGTATTCTGTTTTTTAACCTAAAATGAATAGTGTGTAAAGCATTTGCTATGTACTTTTTCCATCACACTGTACTAAACATTTCTTATTTGTTTTCTTTATGACTTTAGAAAATTTTGTTTTGTTGCATATCTAAGTCTGTTGCTGTATTATATTCTATACCTGATTTCACAACCATAGTATTAAAATTTAACCACATTAGTAATTTTTTAATTTATATTTCTGTTAAAGATGATGGAGACATGTATTTTTAATTCAGAGACTTTTTGTACAAAGACACTATTTGGTATCAGTTAACTAGGGGTGTAAACAATCCTGCTGGTTAGCTGACTGATACAGAAAGCAAACAAAACTGATAATGTAAATATCCCAAGGAAAGCAGGTACTAATTAAATCTGGAGAAAAATGTTAAATTGTGGTTTCATGAAAATTCGGTTAATAGAAATTTCTTCATCATCATTTTATTAGTTACAAGGTTTTGGAAGTGGGAGAAAGCACTGTTTCATTTTTGTGGAAATCCTCAATATATCCTCTTTTTTATACGCATCGTGATTTTTTTTTTTTCTTACAAATATTTAAGTGCTTGCCTCTGACTTTGTCTTTTCCCTAAATATCCAAAGTAATTGCTATTAATCTGAACATATGCTGTGTTTTTTTAATATATGTAATAGAGAGGTTGAATTACTGCTTTAAGTCTGTAACAAATTCAGGCTTAATAAGTGGTTAATAAACCTGGGCGAAATTGAAGCAATATTATGCATATCATTGTTTACTTCAAAATTATCATCTTGAGTGTTTAAGATTAATGCGTTTCTCGGCAGATATGTTTCTATCTAGTTCTGTTTATTTTAAGTATATTTAAAGAGGTTTATCTTCACTGTATAAAATGTACTTCACCATTGCCAATGGCAATCTTTGTGTCATCAAGCATACATGCGGAGTTTACTGTGTTTGTTTAATACTTGCAGTCTTCTTTTTAAAATGTTTTGAATTTTTTAAATATAGCTTTTGTCTCATTACACACTGAGATAAAAAAAAATCCTCTGTCAGTGTATCATATCGGTTGTTATTATCCCAGATGATGTCTGTCTTAAAATTGAAAATAATATAAAATAGGTTAACAATAGTAATGAAGTGCCTCTAGGAATTACATTGTTGTGGAGTATTTCTGTTTGTGTAAAAGGATTCTTCCTAAAATGATTGCAAAAAAAAAAATCTGGTTGGATGTGGAAATAATTTTTAGCTGTCAAAGTTAAACTGTATCTTGTCTATCACCTATTTTCTCTGCCAGAATTTGGTCCCAGGCTCCATCCTCTAACCTCTATTAATTCCATCTAGTCCCATCAGAGGAGGACTTTCTTCATTTTGCTTTGGTTTATAGGTGAATATGGAAAGTACCAAAGTAATTTTCACCCTGCTTTCAGTTGACATCAAGTGCATGACAAGAGCAGCTGAGAATTATAATTGTAGAAAAGTTTTCCGAAGTGTTGGCTCAAACAGGTGTTAACACAAATGAGGTATTAGGAAGGTTAATGTTGAAATCAAAACAGCTGGTATTTGTGTACGTCTATTTGTGTGTTTTAGGTATCTTGTTGACCAGTAATTAGAGGTTCACCTAGAATATAAGGTAATGAATTTTAACTCCTGCATATTGCCTCTGTGATTTAGAAGATTAGCTTAAGTCCCAGTCTTTCTATGAGCTTTACACCAGAGAAATTTTCTTCTGTTCCAAATCATACCCTGATATTCCATTAGCATATTTCTTAATAAGTACCCATTTTTAGTCCTGAATTTGTTCACTTCTTGTACATGCAAAATAAATTAGTTTTGCTTCTCACCCAAACATACTGTTTTATGAGTAGGTAACATGAACTTAAATAGCCATTATCAACTAATAGATTAATGCTGATCTAGTTTTCTGCACGGCTTAATAAATACTGGGCAGATTTGGATAATTCAGCAAATCTAGCTAGCGTCTTCTCTCAGAAGTGACTGGAGTAATGAATATGTGTCCAAAGATCATATTGTTTCACTTTTATGAAGTTACATTCTTTTGGAGAAAGTTTATGTTCCGTAGAAATCGGGAAAGATTCTAGTTAACAGAGCAGAATGATTTTTGGAGCTGTGAATGGGTCTTTCTTACGCAGATAGCATAAACATTAGGTATTTTCTTGATTTGCTTAGACATGAATATATCAATAGCTGGTATAAGCCTGAGTTCACCCTTAGGTCCCCAACTATCAGCCATTCGTACTGTTACTGTGCTGGTATTCTTGCTAAATGTAAAAAAGACCCTGCTGAATTTTAGAACCTGAAATTAAAGCTTGTATTACCTCCTTTCTTGCCTTTCTGTACCCAGGATATTATAGGAATAAGTTGCTGTGGGCACCATTTTCAGGAAAGCCACCAGCGGAATTCCACATTTCTTCCTTGGACTTTTTTCAGTTTTGTTTACTCTGCTGTCTGCATTATTTAGTTCTTTATGTAAACTTCTCCTGCCCCATGCTTGCATTCACCTGGCAGAATTAGCAATTGCTGTACAAGCAAGACTTTCAGATACTCTGCTTTAGAGTACATCGCGTTCTCGTGCACTCATAGCATTTTGTGATGGATGGCCCTCTCAATCACAGCTAGAAAAGCACTCACACCTCTAATGTGATTTTGTAGAGTATAAGCATGAGTTGTGTCAAATGGATTCAATGCAGACATGATTAAGCATGTAAAAACAAAATACTGCATAGTAGTAGAGTGACAAAAAGCAGCCAAGAGGTGCATAGCACTTACTGTAGGGAGTCTGAGAGGTGCTTGTTGTTACTCCTAATGTTTAGCGTTTGTGATTCAGCTCTTCAACTTGCTTTAAGAGTGAAAAAAGAGAAAAGGAAACTTGACCTTGACCTCAAGAGTACAGCTTGACCCCATTGCTGCTGGAAGAATCATGGAACTGCTTTTCCTGTTCCCATAATACCATCCTTATATTTAAAGAAACATTAGCAGCCAAATCACATGACCCCATAGCAGAAGGGGGCTTAGCCTAGTAAGTGCCACATGTGATTTTTATTCTTTTGGGAAAAAATGGGGCACAGCATTCCTGGTAGGCAGCCAGTGAGTGAAGTCAGGTGGAACTTGCCTTCCCTTGATTATAATCAGCTTTGTCCCTTTGTTGATGCCACCTCAGCCATACACTGTTGCTACCTTCTCATCGTGCCACTTACTGTCATAAAGCTCAGCAGGGAAAATAAATGGAGGCCACAATAACGTATGGAAGTGTCTTGGCAAGATTTGGCTGGTCATTTGAAGTGTTTTTCCTTTTTCTGTGGGTAGGAGATGAAGTCAGAACTATATGTTGTTTCGTATATAGGGATCATTATTTTTAGACCAGCAGCAGGTCTTAACCTCTGCATGTAATCAGCTTAGGCAGAGCCACATGAGGCATCAAGGTTTGCGCAAAGTATCTGTGGAGCTCAGAGTCATTGATGTTGAGTATAACTTGAGTATTGGAAGTGTGGATGCTCAAAGCACTGAATTGTGTGATAATTTAAAGCTCAATGACTCATGTTCGTCTGTGTCAAATTCTGTTTCAGGCATGGCAGATTTGTGATAAAAGGTTTCTGTAAAACCAGATCCCAACTTTTGTAATTCTTAATACATTGATGTTCTCTGTGTCGAGCGAGGGAGATACAAGGCTGTCCTATTAACTGTGGCCAGAGTGCCACTGAGTTTGGAGTTTGCACGTATTGCAGACAGGAATCTGTGCATGTTCTCAGCAGCCAGGGACAGTGCATATAGAGACAATCTTGGTACATTTAAAGGTTATCAGGGCCCGCTCTGAAAAACACCAGCTGAACTGTGTGCGTTTGGTGCTGCCAGTGAGAAGGTTTGCCTAGGATGTCATTCCTCAGCTATACATAGCAAACTCAAAGCTCCTTACAGAGAAACCTCTTACCAGTCACTTTCCACAAATGGTGCATATGCCTAAAGGTACTTAGTGAAAATCCTTCAGAGGTATTTAATGCAAAAGCAGTGAGTCTCTCTGGTGTTTTTCAGAAGCCCCCCACGCACCACTAGCAGCGAAGTGCAGGGCAGCTACAGCACAGCACTTGGTCCGGTTACTCACTTTGTCTCAACCAGGCTGTGCCACCCCAAGAGCTTGTCAAGATGTGTGACATGGGGGGGCTTGACAACCTGATTGCCAACACAGCCTATCTGCAGGCAAGGAAGAGTGGTGATGGAGACACCAAGGAGATGCAAAAGAGACGTAAGAGCCTCTCACTGCCCAGGATTGATCAATGCAGTGAGGTTAGACAGTCCATTGTTGCTGATTATGACAGCATCTGTGAGCAGCAGCCCATTGGCAAGAAAATCTTCAGAGACTTCTTAGAGACAGTGCCAGAATATTTGGTAGCTAGGGACTTCCTGGATGAGGTGTCAAACTGGGAGTTGGCAGAGGACAATGTCAAGAACAGTACCATGGAGAATATGATCACCAATTTTCTTAAGGCAGGCTCCAAAAACTATCTGGCTTTCATGAGCTCTGACTTGGCCAGCAAATGCCAGGCAGCTACTGCAAAAGACTATGAGAATATCATGCAGCTGGCCAAAGAGGAAACCAAACTTTTCCTTAAAGGCAAGCCCTTTCAGGACTTCCAGACCAGCTCCTTCTATGACAAATTTCTCCAATGGAAAGTTTTTGAGAAGCAGCCGGTAACTGAGAAATACTTCTATGAGTTCCGAGTGCTGGGCAAAGGTGGCTTCGGAGAGGTAAGAGCTGTAGTTTTAAGGATGTGGGTCATCCCCTTTCAAGACCAGCAGGTGAGTTTGCGAAGAGGAACTTGGCAATGAATTAAGAAATTGTCTAAGGTTTTGCAAACCTTGCTCCTTCAGGTTGTGCATTTCCCAGAAATTAGGCTGGGTTTATTATCTATCCTGTAATATAGGCTCCAGATGCTTGTTAGTGAAGAGCTACTCTAAAATTTTTATATTCTGTGTCTATGCTAGTAAAAAAGCAGGCTTCTTTACAAAAGCTTGCATGACTGTTCATATAGTTAATTATTAGTCTGCTCCTTGGCACTGTTTTAGCCTGTGCTAGCTCACACACTCCCAGATAATTCCTAGGTGCAGTTTAGGGAATAGCACAGATCAGGATCTGTTCCCAAAACACAGTATGAATAAGGCTACCTTTTTTTTGAGATGGAAGAAAGTTTAGCTATACAGGTGCAAGCTGTATATGCCACTTATTCTCATGGTCAGAGGATGGGTCCTTGTTCATTTTATTTGCTAATACATGTCTGCTAATGGTGTCCTCAAGAACTTAGAGTAAGATCCACCATATACTGGTCCAGAACAGAACAGATTGTATGCTTGTTTCTTCCTTATTTTCTCTGATAATATGCTCTGCCACGGAAGTTAGCATCAGCAGCTACTCATAGGCATTTGCGATTCCCCGGTTCCTGCCTATTACTGCCCTTGATATTCCAGTCTGTATGTGTAAAATTCCTTTATTACCTTTCCTCGTGCGTCTTGCCTCTCTAGGTTTGTGCCATCCAGGTGAAAAATACTGGCAAGATGTATGCCTGCAAGAAACTGGATAAGAAAAGGTTGAAAAAGAAAAGTGGAGAGAAGATGGCACTACTGGAGAAAGAAATCCTGGAGAAGGTCAACAGCCCTTTCATAGTCACACTAGCTTATGCCTATGAGAGCAAAAGCCATCTGTGTCTTGTCATGAGCCTCATGAATGGAGGGGATCTGAAGTATCACATCTACAATGTGGGAGAAAGGGGTTTGGAAATGAACAGGGTCATCTATTACTCAGCTCAGATCACCTGTGGGATTCTGCATCTCCATTCCATCAAGATCGTGTACCGGGACATGAAACCAGAAAACGTCCTCCTGGATGATAATGGTAATTGCAGACTGTCTGATCTTGGATTGGCAGTGCAAGTCAAAGAGGGAAAAAGCATCACTCAGAGGGTGAGTACAAATTCATTGAACATGGGCAGTGGGAAGGCAAGCTGTTCTATTTCTAGTGCATTATGAGTCCAAGACTTAATTCCCCGGGATTTGTTCTTTGTTAAAGACCTTACGTGGTCATTTCATTCTAAGAGACAAGTGGTAAGAAGATTTGGCTAATTAACTCTCTTAGATGCTATATGTAGTAAAATAACATCTCTTAACACAGAAACAGTAGAATCGACTTTTAAGATAAACTCTTGAACCAATCGTTTTAGAGAGGCTAACACAGATGCCTTGTGCCTTAAGCAATAGTGCATAGTCAGGGGTTTAACCAATTGTTTGTTTAATGAGCAGCAGTCAAAGATATGACTCCTGTTTTCAGTTTTTGCTCCTACAAGGATACAGTTTCTTCCAGATTACTCTTAAGCGATGCTACTGATCGTATTCCAGGTGTTCATGGTGCTGCACAATAAACCATTGCCAACCTTCCTCCCTCCACAAATTAATTCCTGGAAAAGTTGGCAGACTTGATGACAGTTTGCAAATGTACATACCTGTGTGTGTGTGTAGGAAGAAAGAGGTGGATAACTAATTGGTTTTTGCTGTGTGAATTAGACTGTGCAGCACTTCAGCTGTGCTTGTGGTCATCCCAAACTAACCCAGATTTGTAATAATGCCATGAGGTTTACACAGGAAAGATGTATTCAGGTAGCTTAACTATGAAAAAAGCATATTTCTCCCGAGGTGTCTGGAGCTTAAAGATGTATATAATGAGTGAATGTGTCTGAAATACACTAAGAATATGAAGAAACAGAAGCAACATTATAAACTAAGGTCTAACTGCCTTATGTTGAACTCCCCAAGTCTTTCAGGTTATTTTGTAGAAATTCAGTAGGAGAGAGGACCTGCTGGTAACCTTTGGCATCATGCTTGAAGTACATGTCTTTTGACATTGTTACTTAATACAGTCATTTGTAGTTTGAAGGATATATTTTTTCCTGGCAATTAAAAAAGTTTGTATTATGAGTGTTTTTAGTTCTTGGTGAAAGAAAGTATGGGAACTGATGTATTTTTAGATAGGAAATAATTTAAAAATGAGACTGCATTGTGTTTTAGATATGAAAATACAGTTTCTGTGACAGCTAAGGTAGGTTTTTAAATAGAACTTATGTGAAATGGGGATGTTGTTTTGTTTGTCAACATGGTATTTTGATCAGTGAACCCAAAGCTATAAACCTTATTGTTCTTTGCAAGTTACAGATGCATGCAGCTGTTATGATCAGWAGAAATCATTTTGTCCAAGGGCAGTTTTTCCTACTTGTAAATATGTGGAGTTTGGCAGAAGGAAAAAAAAAAAGAGTGTATTTAGAAATGTCTAATCGCTTCTGTTGGTATTAGGGTAGAATCTCAAAGCAGTAGTAGACAAAGCGATTGTTCGTCCTCACTTTCTCTGTCAGTCATCAAGTTGTTATGATTTTTCTTCTGTTGTTGTTCACTGTTTTCAGAAGCACTATTCACTGTTATATGGGTGCTTTTATTAGAGCAAAAACTGCAATGAATAATATACTACACGATTGTAGTGTGTTATAAGGAATTTCTGTTAAAGGCAGTTTTATTCATACAGGAAATTGAAATAGGAGAAGGAAGAAAAAGGTGATTTCATTTTTTTTTCATTTTCTGTATCATAACTATGTGGGAGTTAAATGAATAAAAATTCCCAGTATTATTTTGCATTTCTATAAACTAACCCTATTTGAGTCATTTGAAAGCTACTACTAAAAAACATTCTATAAGAACTAGATATTCCTATTATTTATAGTAATGTCATACACAGGAAGACCTAAAAACACCTTTACAAAATTTGTTGCATTAAGCTTCATCATCTACCCCGGTAATAAAATAAAAATGGTGCTGTTAAATTAATTTTTGTTTACTAATCACAGTTACATTGTGACTTAAAATTGGCAGAAAGTGTATATCATAGCATGCTTTTTGAGTATGGCTACCAAATTGTTATCACTTTAAAAAAATCTTGAGAGAAGATATTTGTATAGGTTTGTTTGTTTGTTTGTTTTTACCCAAAAAGTTATATGGCTCCAAGACAGATTTATTAAATTAAATTTAATCAGTTGCACCATTTTGTGGACACAGTTTTATAAGGACAATTTTATAAGTTAAAGCAGAAAATACATTCGTCTAGGACAAATCTGTATTGTACTGTATATCTAAGTGAAGTGCCTAACATCATAAAGCTGTTTCTAGATTTTTGGATGATGGTCTGAACTGACAATTTAAGGCTTACAATTTTCAGTCACTAATTATAGGGAAAATACTACTCATCTATAATATAAAACCTTTAAACCTTTTCATTTCAATTTATTTATCCATTTGCAAAGAATCATTCTGTTTTGATGGATGTTGTAATACATTGAACTTCATTCATCTCTCCAGCAGTTCTGACTTTAAAGCCTTGTAACCCTTTTTTATGACCTGGTTCTTCAATATCATACTTAATCTACTGTTCTATTGCACTATGAGAATAATGCCTAACTTTGCTTTAATGATATTCATAAGTCATTCTACTGCCTGAAAGTAATTAACTAATATCCCTAGTACCAAATGAAACCATGGTTTAGCTGTCTGGTACAGTTAATGGTCATTTATTTCATCTGTTAAGATAAATTTTACTTAGCCAGTCTTACACATATTATAAAGAATTAAGATAGTTTATTTGTTAAATATGAAATAATAGAAATCATTTTAAAAATTGCATCTATTGTGGTCTTTCTGCAAGGTGATACATTAAAAAAGTGAGTTGGATTTTTTTTTCTTTTTTCTGTTGTCTAATGAAAGCTTGTGAGCTTGAGTGGTTTGATCTTTCATTTTATTTCTTGTTTTTCATCTTAGAAATATCAGTAGCAGCAACTGCTGAATTCCTTGTTTTGCTGAAGTATCATTTCAGAGGAAAAAAGTAATACGCTTTTCTGGGTCATATTTTAACAGTTTACTCGCACTAAACAGATTTCCACAATGCAAGCTACCCTTGTATTCAGTAAAGCCACTTTTATGATGAGATTGTATTCGTTCTGAGTATGGAGATCCTGTTTTAGTCTTACAGTCTTAAATGAAGAAGCAGAATGGTGCCTTTTTTAAAATAGAGCACTTTCCTTCAAATTGTTTTCTGCAGGTGTGAACTATATAGATGCTAAAGATAAAGTAAAATAATTAAAGATTTTTCAACAACTCTCTAAAAATGTCTCTCAGTGATTCAGGTTTTTCTTCTTGAGTGCTAATCTTTTCATGATTTCTCTAGTTCTTCAGGTGTTAAGTGGATCTTCCTTGTGAATAAGCAAAGTAAAATAGAAAACTCTTCTATAGCTTTTAGATATCAGGAGGAGCCAAGTAAACAAATGTGGAGTAGACATCTGATCTTAGGCACCTGCTTAAAAAATGTTCATCTCTGTGTGTTTGGTTGTAACTATGCTGGTATGAAAATGTCTCTTGATACATCATAGACAGTGAAACAAACCAGCAGTTTTCTGCCTTTTTTTTTCTATGTCTCTTTCTTTGCTATATATTGTGAAGTAGAAACATCATGTGATGACTTTTATTGTTCCTTATACAGGGCTGAATAGTATATAATACATGGATTTATCTGTGTATTTATTTCATTAGAGATTGCAAAAAATACAGTATTTTGATGCATTCTGAAGGTTTTGTACACCTTTCATGAGTGTACAAGCCATTAAAGCTAGATTTGTTCTGCTTTCGAAGCATCAAAAAAATTCCTAGCCTGTCATGTATGTATAAATGCACATCATCCATACATCAGCTAGAGGATCCATAAACCCCTTTTGTAAATCTTGTTAGGTGATTAGGTTATCACATGGCACAAGTGATAAGCTAGTTAATAAGTTCCGGTGAAGATTTATATGAAACTATAGTGTTTATGTACTGTTTACCAGCCAAAGATTATTTTCTTTGTGGGTGGAAAGGCTTTTTCAATTTTAGAGGGGTGACTTTAATGTGGTCTTCTTATAAAGTAATGTGTGTTTATGCTGCAGAAAAAACATTGTACAGCTGATGATTTAATAATTACGTAGTTGAAGAAATAGCCTTGGTATCTTTTAAGTATTGTCATTACATATACTCCTTTTGAGAAATATTTGTGTGCTCTATACCAGTTGTCTGTACCTATTATAAATAAAAATACCCTACTTTCAGAAATAATGCTCCTTAAAAAGGTCTAGAAAGAGTTGGATACCCAGACTTAGTTTTCTCCCTTTCTTTTCAATTGCTAAAGCAACAAGTAGAAACATCTGGCTTTCCATGTGAATGTTATTTTGAACATATATATAGGCAGTTGTAAGTAATTGGTACAGTAATAATTACAGAGTTTAGAAAACTTTAATTTCACTAAAGTGTACTGATTTGTATTTGTGAAGTGCTAGCTAGCTTTAGAATTAAGAAATCACAAAAAAAAAATTAAAATACACAAGTTTGAACAATAACAGTCTTGGAAATAAAGGAAGTAGAAGGCAATTGAAGGCTACTTACAATGTATTTTTTCTTCATGAAACAAACATGGATTATATGGGATCTTCTCCTGATACATACATGTACCTGTGCAATCTACCTAGAAGTGTGTATACACACACTTACTCAGGCAGAGTTCTTACTGACATCACTGGAAACAGAAATAAACTCTTTGCCAGTGATAAAATAATTATTCAGGACTTCAGGAAATATCATTATGGCTTTTTGTACAAATGTGCCTGTAGCATCTGTTCTGATGTGTTGATCATACTGTGCATAAACTAGATTGTATCTTAAAATTACGCTTTTTTAAAATGTTAATATTCTCTTTGTCTTATATAATTGATACAGGCAACAAGGAGAAACTGAGAGCCTGCAAAGATGGCTTTTGCATAGGCAAAATGTTTTGTCTAGTTATGTACTCACTTGATTGATTCTGGAACTAGTTCTTTTTGCATATGACAGAAATGAGGAGTCTCCATCCTTAGCTTCACCACTTGAACGGTTTGACCTGGCATCCTTTTTCTTGAAGTACCTGCAACTTTTTCTCATACAACTCAAAATTCACCTGTTGTGAGTCAAATGCTCCTGCCCTTATCCAAAAGAGTAATATTACTTAACTTCCTGAGAATGGTTGTGATAAAAGTGAGCATATTCTTCTGTTTAGTACCCTCATATTCTCTGCATATCAAAACATAGAGGACTTAATTCCATTTTTCCAGAAGTCAGTGCATATTTGCTGTTTATTTCAGGAAGAACTTTCTGCCCTTACTGGATATGGGTTTTGTGCAAAGCAACTGTTGCATGTGAATTATGAAGTACTTTTGTGCAGATGCATGTGAACCAGAGAGCTTAAATATTGACATAACAACTGTGAAAAATAAGACAAACACTTTTGTAGTATTTATAAAAGTGCATTCATATCTTCAGAGGTTTCAGTCTTCTTCACAGTTTTCCTGTGCTATGTTTTATATATTTGAAGGACATAATAATATTTTTATAGGAAAAACATGTTTTGGTTAAAATCTTACTCAAAATGTCCTTTTGCCCTCCTGTATGTTTGTTTATTATAAGATTCTATTTCTTAGGAAAACAGAGGAAATCTATTCCGATGTTCCTGAAACTTGCAGTTTAATTTCAAGGCAGTTGAGAAGTGGGAGGAGGGTTTAGACTTGTGAAATAAAAAATAACTCAGCAAGATATTCTACAGTTGACCTTTGGTCATTATCACATGGCATTCTTATTGGATAAGATTCTGAAAAAATTTATTGTTCCTTTGCACTTTGAAAAATGACAGCCCTTCATTTGCTCAGGATTAAAGTGACTTGCTGCTGTTTTACAGTTTCAAAACCACCATTCTGCTTATGCATTTTTAAGGATGACATGTAAAATTTATTATGTTTTACTAGCAGAACTTTGTTCTAGAAAATTTTGATAATCACAGTTGTGAAGTGCATCATCATGACAGGTATTTCAGATTTTTTTAATCTCTGAAACATATACTTTACAGAATGCAACCTTATTTACTGTGAATGCCATGATCATGAGAGTGAAGGGAGCAAAAATGATTTTGTGGGATCATTCTGCCTCCTGCAGTTTTGGAGATGGCAGAAAGGATACTGTAGTCATCTAAAATTATGAGACTGCAATGTGTCCCATTAAATGCTTTTTCTACACAGGGCGTGCTGCCCATGAGACGCGTTTTGCTGTCTGGGAAAAGACATTGGAGCCTTTTAAGACATAGCATCAGGTGTCTCTGCATGACTTTTAACCTTGTTCTTCATTCAGTTTAATCTGACAGTTAATAAATGCTCTATATCATGTTCTATAAAAAAGCAAGAGATAAGATTCCTTATCAAGTTGATAGAGCTGGTAGAAAGCTTAATTAAGCTCTTCAAACACGAAAAATGCTATGTAAGTGCTAAATACTACTGTTTAGTCCCTTTGTCTCTTGAGGTTCATTATTTATTATAAAAAATAATATACATTCTGGAATGGTCTCTTTGGTAAATCATCTAGTGGGCCATTTGTTGTTTCAACATTGTCAAGATATTTTTATTTTATTGGGTAAGAAATGCAACATTTGGCTGACAATGTAATTCTTTGAACTGTTGATTGGACAGCTTTGACCAGAAGAAGTATTGCAGGAACTGTATGCTACGGGATGGTGAGGCATGTAGTACTTCTGTTCTTACTGGCCCACGTGTGACATTCCAACTACTCCATGTGATGGGTAGATTCAGTTAACAAACGTATAATGACTTTTTTATGAAGACAAAATAAAATCATAGAATTACAGACACAAGCACATGAAAACTGTGGGCTTGGATTTGCGCATTGTACAAGTTTAAAATCCACTAATGAAAGGTGGCAGGTTCAGAATACGTGGAGGTGGTTCTTAACACAATGTGTAGTTCAGCTGCAGAACCCTTTTGCAAAAGATCTTGTAGGGTCTGAGAATTTATCTAGGTTCAGGGGGAGAGTGGACGCTTGATGGAAGACAGCTTTGTTGAGAGCAACCATTTCTGTCTCTGGAAGCCCTTGAACTGCAAACAGTTGAAGTCTAGGAAGTATTAGAGAAGTATCAATGTACACACCAGGTTCTGTTAGTCTTCCCTATGCATCCATTTTTTGGCCAATTCACAGACAGTAAACTGGCCATATGGGCCTTTCGTCTGAATCAGCCAGTACCCATCTTCCTGGATTTACATGTAAAAGAATTGTATCTCCAACATTAGTCATAATCCTGAAAGATAAGGTGGATCAAATCCCATGGATTTCAGTGGTAGACAGTAACCATCCAGGCCTCATTGTCATTCGCATTAACCTACAGGGGCTGTACCTACAGTGGAGGGCCAATATCCTTGTCAGGGCTGCTTGCAGTCCTGTTCCCTCAGTCACACTGGCACTGAACACAGAATTTCTCTTTGATGTCCCCTTTTTGAGAAAGCCACCTACGTGTTGTGCTGTGATACTGTATTTGCATTCGTTATGAAGAGTTTCATAAAATATATACAGAGCTAAGTAGATGGAGAATTTTCTCCCTTATTAATATTGTTTATGGAATATTCTGTGGTCACTAAATAATAAAACCATAAATATCTCTGAAGTGAAGTATTATTATTCCCGCATTATAGATGGGAAATGGTCAGGAGAAACTTAAAGGGAAATTAAAGGGAAAATCATGTTACAGGAAGACTAGAGAACCCTGATAATTCTTGAATTCTAATTGTGTGGTTATGAGTCTGTACCAAGTGTTCAGCTTGTCCTATATGCTCTATCCTTATAATGTCTGATTGCTTCACTGTCTATGAATACATATTTCTTCTGATGACGCTTCACCCAGGTGGGGATGGTAGCAGGTTCTATCTCCAATAGGGATCTGAGGCAAAGACAGTGTTTTACGCATGATCACGGGGAAAAAAAGCGGGAGTTGCTCTAGAGTCCAGAGTTAAAATTGGTGCCCAGTTACTGGACTGTTCTTCCTCAGGCCATTTATCCCTTTGAATTTAACTGTGTAACTGTGTCTATTTCGCTTCCCAAGTGTGAACACAGAGGCAGCCTGTCCCTACTGTCGCAGAAGTGGCTTCCTCTTTCATTTGTGCAACTTCCTTCATTTCAATGGCTGCTGATGTCCAAGCTTAAAAGAGTAAAAACCGATGGTGGATTTTTTTTTGCTACTCCAGTTAATGACTTTGAACCCAGAGGCAATTTTGTTTCCCTTTTTTCTGATGTAGAGAAGTTTGTTTTGTCCCTTTTGTGCTTTTATCTGTGTGGGKTTTTTTTAAGGCAGACAGCTTTCCCTGTTAAAATTATGTCCCTATGTGAAAATGAAAAAAACTTTGGTCTTTAATTTGGTGTAAGCATGTGGGATTCAGTAGCTGCTAAGCTCCTGTACAGTCTTTCTCATTATCTTTTCCTGGTACTCTGAACAGTCTTTGTGTTCCTTTGAATCAGTAGCCCATCAATTTATGACGGGCCATTCCATCATAAGGTCCTTCCCTTTGCTAAGCATTAACAATATGCCAAAATCTTTGTTCTGTGAGACTTTTCAAGGGTGCCTTTTGTCCTAATTAGATTTTATTTTATCTTTTTTTAACAGATAGTTGCCTATTCATTTGATCAACCTGGGTTCTTGTTACTGTATGAACATGTGGTGAGAAAGTGTGGAGGAACTGCAATTCTGTGTGATTCATCTAAATTACGCTCAATTCCTCCTCACAGTGGCTCTTGGGAGAAAAATGAAGATTGTAAAGTGAGTGACAGAGGCAGATCAGTTGTTCTTCTCTACATCTAGGGCCTATTAGCTCGTGTGCGGAGAAGAGTTTTCTGTGGTCTGTTCCTGCATTCCTGCAGGGTCTATTAAGGCCATTGCTGAAGGAGTGGAGGAACAGCTGGACAAGAGAACAAAGCAGGCAGTGGCACCCCTTGGAGGAAGGAGGGACCGAGCCCCAGGAAACAGCTGATAGAGCTAAACTCAGCTTGTTTTTTTCCCTCTGTTCAACAGTTCTTGTGCCATGGCAAACAAAAGATAGACATTCTGATTTGCTTTACTGTTTGGTTTGTGATATCAATTGAGTTTGTTTTGCAGAGATCTGTGGGAAAAGGTAGAGATCTAAATCCCGTTTCTCCTCATTTGCCCGTTTCTGTGCTGATGAAAGCTCCAGAGAGTTGTGTTTCTTTCTTCCCTGCATCTGCTGGAAGCTGGGATAGCAGCGGTGTTCAAGGGACTTTCCCTTCTCGGGACAGCAATCTGAATAGGGTGTACGAGTGTACTTACAGTGTGGGCCTCGTTCTGCTCGGAGTTGTGGTGTGCCAAGTACCCGTTGACTGTACTGGGAACTGAGTGCACTTAGTGCTTCTCAGGATCACATCTTGTATTATTAAAAGATTATAATTATGTGACCTTTTAAAAATTTATGCAGGATCACATTTCACAAAAGAAACATTTGTATACTTCCAGATGAGTCATTTCTACTATGCCTTGTCAAACCACACTCAAAGCAACAAATGCACTTAACAGAACGTCTTCGCTAATGTATCCAAGGACAACATTTGGTCATTACATTTTAGAGGATTATTGAAAAATTGTATTCTGGGTTGTTCTCAAGACAGAGAAATAAAGGGAGAAGTATATCTGTTAACCCTTTTCAAAAGCAAGTCAATTAATATTTAATTGACTGAAATTTAATGACTATTTTTATATTTCAAACAGCATATGCAAGTAAGGCATCCTGTTCATCATCACAAAAGACAGTATTAGATGGAGAGCAAGCAAAAAATAGCTAGTGTTGCACTGACTACACTTCAAAAAGTTGTGTTCCTCTGCAATGGCATATGATTTCTGCCTTCTATAAAAAAGTTGGGATAGTATAACATTCTTTGGCTCCTTTGTGATATTTTTTTTTTTTTTCATTGTGTCCCATTAGGCACTTCCAAGTCAGCGAAGGGGTAATTCCGTGTGTATGTATTTATGTGTCTCTAAGATAACTTGAGCAGTCAACACATATGTTCAAATGGTTCCTGGTCTTATCAGGAATACTACAGGAAGGAAGAAAATAATGTGCTTGGTCTTAGTCAAAACCTAATGCACGTCCTAGTAGTGTAGAGTTGACAACAAAAGAATTCAACTTTCGGAGTGTGGGTTTTTTTTATTTTCTCTGTTTCCATTAATAGAGTGAAATTTACCTGTGTAAAATAAGATCTAGTAAGAAAAAGTATTTTTCAGTTAATACACAACTTCTGAATTTACTTATAAATTGTATTGAGTGGAAACAACTACAAAATCATACAAACCTAATGATTTTTTGTGATAGACATACCAGTAACCCATACTTACAGGTATCCATTCTGAGGCATGGTCAGATAATTCTAACTCAATTAAATATTCAATACCAGCCCATGGAAAATAGACCCCTTCTCAAAAAGGGGTTTTATCTTTTTTGTGATATCTTTTAATTCCTTTGCTTTCTTTTTTCTTTTCTTTTTTTTTGGCCTTTTTTTTTCCTTTTTACATTTGAGTAGAATTTACAGTATACTTATTTACCCCTTGGCCTGCTGAGAGTAACTTAACTCATTACTCTGATTCACTTTTGCTTTGGGAATCAGTGGATACATCTTCCACCTAATACGTTATTTTTTTGCTGCTCAAATCCCACTACTGCTAGTGAGAGTTGTACAGTTTAAAAACTCCCTTCACTAAGCTTCTGTTCCACCTGCTTAAATAAACCCCTCCTGAGTCATTGAGGCTGCCTTTCATGTTGCCATGGGATCTCTTTTCCTTGAAAGATGATCTGATTTTTGACATCTCGTTCTCCATAATGATTAGCGCAAGGATGTTGGGTTTTAGCTTCCCTCTAATGCTATCTACTCCCCAAAGATAGAATTAAATCTTCTTTTGAAACATGTATGTTCTTCCACTTCCGGGGATTGCTTTTTTTGTGTTCCCTAATACAGAAATGCTTATGGCTTTATCATCTTTCTTCCCAAATTATCATATTTCTTCCCAAATGATTTTGCCAAAGCTCCACATGTGTAGAAATAGGTGGAAAAGACTAAAATTTAAGCTCTTTTCTTCCTTTCTTCAAATTCCTGTTTTGATAAAGGTTGCAGAGATTTAGGTATTTCTTCTCCTTGCTTATTTATGTGTTTTTTTCCCTGTTAAACATCACTGCTGACTACTTGTGAAATGTGTTTGTTTCTGCTATAAAATGGTAATGTTTAAGTGGGTTTTGAGTCTCAGGGGTTATGAGATTAGGTTTAGGTTCCTGCTTCTTAGCTGGTCCCTTCATTATGAATTGTAGGAAAGCTTCAGGATTGGGAGAGATTTGTTTTAAGATTAGGTTCAAGTTTTGATGAAATTCCATGAGAAAAACAGCTCTCATAAAATTCTAAATTAGAATGGTTTGACATATCAGAGGAACAATATATGTATGTAGACTTCTTTCAGATTGAGCTGGATCAGCTCAATAACAGCTCAAAAGATTTCAGTGCTACTGATTTAGAATTTTGAAGTTTAATTCTTGTTCACAGTAACCCCATCCACAGTCTTTCACATCACTCTGAAGGGAAGCTGTTGTTGGGCCATCTCTATCTTCTATTAAATTATGGTCATACAGTCTTTTTGGTTTGCAGTGTTATGGTCTTGCTTTCTCTGTTCTTGAGAAACATTGAGTACCATGTCAGAGCACACTGGTGGTCTCTATGGTGTGACTTACTGAAGGTTATGTGGAAAATACACATGGAAGAGACTGAAGTTACTTGGCAACTATTTCTTTTGAAAAAACAACTATGGAAGAAAGAACACAAGTCGAAAGAAAGAGAGGCAGTCTGAAAGGAGCTGCCTTGACACATTTATGATCGCAGAATTCTGACTTTTCTGTGTCAGATTTATCCAGTCCCCGTATGATGATGCTAAGTTGCAGCAAAGGAATGTCTTATCAGAAAGACCATACTGTGCTGTCAGGGTACATTTTGATGATGATATGACTCATCAGTTCTTCAAGGCATTAGTGTCCCAGCTTCATCTCAGTAAAAATAAGAATGTTTATTGCTTCTCAGAAGGAAGAAGAAAAAAAAAGACAAAAAAATATTCCAGAAGCCTATTTAGTGTCTCTGTTCACTAACCCGCAATGAACTCTGTGTGCATCTTTTTATACCAAACTTTCTCTACTGCTTTTAACCCCTCCACTCCCTTCCAGGTTTCATGATCTTCTGAGGCCAGATGGATCTGGATTCTGTGGTCCGTAATTGAGCACTTGTCCCCCTTTCTGAATGGAGCAGTAATCGTACATAAAAGTGTAATACTGTCAGGGTGTCTTTCAGTATTAACTTTTACTTAGGGAAATTCAATGCAAACAATACAAATTACCTGTGGAGTGATATCAGCTGCTGTATTGCCCATATGGCTCCTCTGTACTTTTGTGGTTTTAGTGAGGGATTTGCTTTTAACCTTTTCTTTTGCTTTTAACCTGGCTGATATTTTTGTTCTTCTCATCTCATTTCTGTTTTTCAAACAAATGGAGGATTTTGCTCTATATCCCTAAAAGTAAAAAAAAAAAAAAATACAAAGAGGGAAAACAAACTGGATTTAATTTTCTGTCCGTTAGGCTTATGTTGTAATTGATGCTGAGATGTTCCCTCTTGCATACACTGTTTACAGTAGAGTATATGCCATAATGTGTAGTGGCATGAACTAAAGTTTATAGGGAGACCTGACTCAGAAAGTCTGTGCCTAAAGTTGCAAAAATTAGAGGAGTTACGTGAACCCTATAAAATAAAATTTATCTGTTGAGCTGTGCTTTTTACAAACATAATTTGCCCAAATGAGCTCTAGTTTTAGTTACCTTTTTCTAACTGTTTTGCTTTGGAGTGAATCTCCGTCACTACTTATGTTCTGGTAGCAGTAATGCTGACCATCTTGAATGACCTTTAGTGGGATTTTGCACAAACACAATTTTTCATTTTAAATGGTAATACTACTAATTCATCAGTCCCGGTATTTTGGAAAGATATAAAAGAGGTTCAAGCAACTTCTGACATAGTTATCACTGTTATCTGAATCTGGTAAATATAGAAAATAAGATATAGCATCAGGTATGGCAGGAAGTGTTGCTTCAGCTGAGGGAATGCTGTTTCGACTGGAATCTGACATCCTCAGTCATGTAAGAGTGCAGCAGAAAGCGTATAGAGAGGCTGACGGGCTCTCTTCGCCCCAGGTGAGTCAGCTCCCTAGAGAGCAGGAGCTATTTTGAACACTGTGCGGTCTGTCCCCGGGGGGAACGTGCCAGGCCTGGTCTGGGAAGGAGCAGGCAGATTCCCCTCTCGGAGAGCAGTCACTTCTYTTGGAGAAGGGTCCATTGGTGCTGTATATAGTAGTTGTCTTTATTCAGAGAGCTTTTTTCAGTTAGGAAATATGAACTTGTTCTTTCAGCTGAATGCATGTAATTTACTACTTATAATTTTCATAGGTTTACTTTCTTACAATGGTTTTAAGAGGTTTTCTTGGCCCTTGGTGGTAGTACTTCCTTCCAGAAACCAACAGGGAGTGCAGGTGAGAACGTGGTCATGCTGCTCAGCTACTGGCTTGATGAGAATTTTCTCACTGGCAGCAGACCCCTGTGTTGGACCAGTTATAACCACTGAATGGGGAGGGAATCGGTGATTGTCTTATTTTTGTCTTTTTTTAATCTTTTCAAATTGATTGCTAGTTGTGTTTACAGGACAAAGCTAACAACACTATCTTCAGTGGGAGAAAAATTAATATGGAAGAAGAAAACAAGCTAAACATTAATTTAAAAAGAAACCACTTTTAGGTAGAAATTGCACAGACATTTCACCTTTGAAGAGCATATTTAAGACGGTTTTATGATGTTTAAAGACAGAAATAGTCCATGTGCTAAAACAAGAGTTATACCTCAGAGTTTGTAGGTAAACAAATATATCAATTACACAGAGTTTCTAAATACAAAATATATCAATTGTATTACTAATATTTTGGAAAAATTATCGACTAGTCTGTTTAATTGTATGCATTTCATTACTGACATTGTATAGTAAATCTGTCTGTATGTTTGCAATAGGCTGGGACAAATGGTTATATGGCTCCGGAAATCCTGAAGGAAGAAGATTACAGCTATCCTGTGGACTGGTTTGCTATGGGGTGTAGTATTTACGAGATGGTTGCTGGGCGAACACCATTCAAGGATTTCAAAGAAAAGGTCGGTAAGGATGAGGTTAAAAGAAGAACTCTGGAAGATGAGGTGAAATTTGAACATGCCAACTTTACAGAGGAAGCGAAAGATATTTGCCGACTGTTTTTGGCTAAGAAAACAGAGAATCGTTTAGGAAGCAGGTATGCCTTACTTCTCAAACTCCGCTTGGGGAAGAGTGGCTGGAAAGCTGCCCGGCAGAAAAGGACCTGGGGGTGCTGGTTGACAGCCGGCTGAACATGAGCCGGCAGTGTGCCCAGGTGGCCAAGAAGGCCAATGGCATCCTGGCCTGTGTCAGGAATAGTGTGGCCAGCAGGAGCAGGGAGGTGATCGTGCCCCTGTACTCGGCACTGGTGAGGCCGCATCTCGAATACTGTGTTCAGTTTTGGGCCCCTCACTACAAGAAGGACATTGAGGTGCTGGAGCGTGTCCAGAGAAGGGCGACGAGGCTGGTGTAGGGTCTGGAGCACAGGTCTTATGAGGAGCAGCTGAGGGAGCTGGGGGTGTTCAGCCTGGAGAAGAGGAGGCTGAGGGGAGACTTTATCGCTCTCTACAACTACCTGAAAGGAGGCTGTAGAGAGGCGGGTGTTGGTCTCTTCTCCCAAGTGATAAGCGATAGGATGAGAGGAAATGGCCTCAAGTTGTGCCAGGGGAGGTTTAGATTGGATATTAGGAAAAATTTCTTCACCAAAAGGGTAGTCAGGCATTGGAACAGGCTGCCCAGGGAAGTGGTGGAGTCACCATCCCTGGAGGCGTTCAAGAAACGTGTGGATGTGGTGTTTCGGGACATGGTTTAGTGGGCATGCGTACTGGGTTGACGGTTGGATGCGATGATCTTARAGGTCTTTTCCAACCTTAATGATTCTATGATTCTGTGAAAAGCCAGATTAAAACTGCAAACAATATTGTTTTGCATATTACACAAAATGAGGTTAGAGTACTGAATTTTCCTTTTCACTTCTAGGAAGAGAGAGGTGGAAAGTTTTGAAGATAATAAGGAAATAAGGAATTTAGCTGCAATAGTGTGATTGTCCATCCTCACCCCAGACTACTCATAAGAGTTCCCTCTTGGTATTTTGTGGGGTTAGACTCTATATAGTTTTGGGAGAAGGGAGCAGCCTGTTTCTCTTGCATTTGCTTTCCTAAAGGTGAAGGATATTCCAGTAGATCTGTGCTAATGCAGACTGAATGCAGAATCTTAGGCTGTATCACTTACTGGAATGATGTGGGCAAAAGTCCAAATCTGCAATATGGATTCTTTTCCCTGCAGAGACCTAACTTGCAAGGCTGCATCATTGGCTTCTTACTGAAGAGACCTTAACCTCTCTGCTTTACTGAAGTGCTCTAAAAAAATCTTGTAGAGGTTCTGGTCTTCCTGACTCATCCCAGGGAGAAAAGGGAGGAAAAGAATATTGGGCACAAAGAAGAACATTTTTTGGGACTTCAGGGGTGGTTTTGGGTTGATGAAGACTGATGGATGTGTCCCTGACTTAGCAATTTCAAGTAACTGTTCAACAAGAAGAAAATTGGAGAGTTAAGCATTGTAATATTTAACTTCTAATATCTCTGATCCCTTTGATGTGTGTAAATATGTGTATGTATAAATCATTTAGTGCATTTCTAGTGAGAGAGATTGGGGATCTACATTTGCAATATGCAATAGACAAAGTAATAGAAATATAATAAAAATGTAAAAAACGAATAGGAAACTGATAGTGCTTGTCTTTAGAATACACCATGATTTAAATCGCCTGTGAATACAAATATATGTATCAGGTGCTTTTCCAATCTAAAGGTGGAATAGACACAGGGACTTAATGAAAATGCACAGATAGTCTTCTAAATTTGTGTTTCATAACAACATGGACATTGCAAAATGTTAGTCACGCATTTCCCTGAAAGAATTAACTTTAATGAAAGGTAATATATCATTAATACATATATTCTTATTATTCCAGTGCTAAATGAAGACAACTACTCTTTGTGCCTGATGAGTTTTCCCAACAACTCTGCAAGGCTGCAGAAAAAAAAAAGTATTTTCAACAGCACAGAGAGTATGTTTGATACAAAATCTGTATTCTTTTTAATATGTTTAAAAAGCTTATTTTAAAAATAAATTTAATACAAAAACATTTAGACCATTCTACCTTACAAGTCAGCATGCTTTGCAGACATTTAGTCTTACAGCATTTTGTGAAACAAGCAGATTTCAGAGTAGGGGAAAATGAAATTTAGAGATTCTGAATTACTTCGTCAAGTTCATTCAGCAAGTCTGAAGCAAAACCAGCAACAGACTATTCACTTACTGTAAGCACATTCCCTTTGCCAAGGGAATCATTTACAATAATTCTGTCTGCTTACTGTTACCTTATTTCTCGGCAATGGAAGAAATGTACACAGGAAGGTAATTGCATAGATTATTTTTAATTTTCTGCTATTTAAGATATTCTTACTTTTAAGTGTCATACTTAGAGAAGGAAAACGATAGGATGTCTACCATGCCTGAGCATGATACAGAATAAAAGCCTGCGTGTACCTCTTAAACAGGGTGATACTATTCAGGACAGCTCATCCTTATGTGAAGATTAGCACTGTAATTCTACTAAGGACAACAAGACCTTGGGTTATCTACATAAATGCCTGTTGCATAAGTTAAAGCTGCTCAAGGACAGCTTTACTTTGTACACCTGACCTTTTAAAATACTCCACTCTTTTATTGAAGACTCAGTGTCACTGGCTGACTCAGGAAAGATGTAACCCTTTTTCTCCACTCAAGCTTTTTGGGATTGACATCTCAAATCGCAAATCTGTAAAGTGATTTTTTTTTTTTTTTTTTTAATGGAGGAATACAAAATTGGCAGAGTTCAGATGAGTTCATGTGCTCTTTCTGTTTAAGTTACCTGAACGTGCAATTCACACAGGCAGAACTCCGGTTCATCTCCAGCTAGTTGGAAGATGCCTCAGTTGGTTCCAGTAGATGGCGTTCCTGTAGCTTTATGTTTTTAAACTTTTTATGGTTTTGGTGGTGTCAGAAAATACATCAGGAGGAGAAACACTGCAGCAATTCATTTTGGAGCCTTCACCAGCTTCTAGTGCTTTTTGGTTTATGTTACAGAAAGGAAAAGCAAAATAAAGTGAAATTTTTGTGAGTGCATCTGCCCAGTAGGGCTGTCGGCCCTACTAGCCCACTAGTGCCCCAGGACACTAGTTCATTTGAACAGCAACCYTAATGCACTTCAAGCTAACAGTGAATGTAAACAAGTCACATCAGGCTCGAAGGCTGCTCAAGTACTTCATTATCACTAGCTAGTTAAGTTAGGAGATGATTTTGCAAGACTATGTAAATGCAGAGGACATGATCCCTGTTGACTTAATCTGTACATTCATAGTTGTGTTCATATGGCTCTTTTGGGTTGAAAACGTCCTTTTTTCATTGCCCGGGGTGCCCGGATAGCAGCGTCTGTCGTTCTTCATGCTGTGATTCAGCATCCTGGTCGTGGTGGTTACAGTGGTTAGTGGCTGGTGGTGACCTGCTCAGAGTAACCAGGCAGCAGAGGCACAAAATGACAATTTTCTAACAAGGGAGCTAAAAAGGGCAGCTGGTAGTTTGATCTCAGCTGAGCCTGGGTAGCACTAAGGCAGGCTAGAAGCATGGCAGGACAGCATATGAGGAACTGGCAGTAGTGGCAAGCTGGAGGAGCTGTTCTGTATACACGGTAAAAGGTCTGCAAAAAAGGAAGATTTTGTATAGTCACACAAATCTACTACTTCTATGTGGTGCTTCTACACATTTGCAAAGATAAGAAGACTTGCCAAAGGTTTGCATTACATTTGGTTCATGGAACATTGTCTAGAAATACATGAGTGCTTAAACTTTGCTAAGTATTGTAAACTTTTGTAAGGAAGTGGGAAAAGAAAAGAGCAACATGTTAGCAACTACCATTTTCTGAGGCCAAAAACCAGACAAGTTTKTTTTTCCTACGTTACCATTTTCAAGACCAGTGCACCCATAAATACATAAAAAAAAGAAGGCGTAGGTGTAAAAAAATACAGTGGCCCTCCCTGATCYTCCTTTCACTACAATTCAAAACTGAAATTTTGCATGCCTTGACACTAGAGGCGCAGTTCAAAAGCTCTGGTCCTTGGTCATGTTTTAACAAGCACAAATTTGAGGCTCAGATTATTCTTATCATCAGCATATCCTACAAGTCTCTCTATGGGTCTATGATGAAACAATTAACAATTCACTGTTTCTTCTAAGCAAAAGTTTTCCCTGAGGTCTGCAGTTGTTTTTCTTAAGATATATTTAAAATAGGTGTTTACAATGATTTTAATCCTTTCTGGATTTTATTATTCGGTTTTAACAATATTAATAAAGGATTGTGTTTGTGACAGAGGCGCACATACTTTTGCTAATGTCATAATTTGTGAATCTCTTGCTTTAAATCTTTGTTCATTTATAAGAGTAGTTAATTTGAATGAACAGSCTCACTAAAACTGGGACTGTATTAGAGCAACATAACTGAGTTTCATCATGTAAATGCATAGCTGCATTAAGATAAAACCAGAAATGTCATTTGTCACCAGTTTCCTATTCAGACTGTTGTTCCTCAGAGTCAGTCCCTAGATKTATTAACCCAATGTACCCCAGTCTAGTTTAATAGATATTCTTATCGTAGTTAATATAGAGCCAACCATTGGGCTTCGATTGTTGGACAGTAAAGCCAGTACTCCCCCCCTCCCCCCCCATCCTGTTATATCTTCAGTTCTGGCTAAAGTGTACGTTTGGATATGGGTATCTCAGTGTGCTGCCAGAAGCGGCACTGCAACTCTTGCATGGCACCTTGCCCAGACTAATTTACCCTGAGAGGTAGAGTAATGAATAATGGGATCGGGATGTTTTCTGCTTCTCAGCTTTGCTTATATTGTGCAATGCAGCATTCTTTGGTTATGAAAAAAGGAATTGCATTGCATTGTGTGTGTGTGTGTGTATGTCTCTCTCTCTCTCTCTCTCTCTCTCTCTCTATCTCTCCTTACTTTAAAATACTCTCATGTATACAACACAAAGACACACCTGAGAGTGAAACATCATACTGATTAACAAACTTTTGCTTTATTGCAGAAATGAGGATGATGACCCAAGAAAACATAGTTTCTTCAAGACAATAAATTTCCACAGGCTAGAGGCAAACCTTATTGACCCTCCATTTGTGCCAGATCCATCTGTTGTCTATGCCAAAGATGTTGCAGACATTGCTGACTTCTCTGAAGTACGAGGAATTGAGTTTGATGACAAAGATAAGAAGTTCTTCAAAAAGTTCGCGACAGGTGCTGTCCCTATAGCCTGGCAGGAAGAAATTATTGAAACGGGACTGTTTGAAGAACTGAATGATCCTAACCGAGTAGATTCCGGGGGATGCGCAAATGGAGGTGAAGCTAAGTCGGGAGTTTGTTTGTTGTTGTAAATATCACATAATTAACAAAAAGAGTAGAAACCACCTCAGAACTTCCCATATTCTGACACTGTTTCAGAAACCCAGTGCATCTGTTTAAGAAGAACCAATCAGTGTAATATGACATTGACAGGCTACGTAGGACCACCAGCTGTGTAGACTATTATTTTCCTTTGCTCTAKCAAAGGAGATAATATTTTTGTTTTATTGGAGATTTATCAAGATGAAGAACTCTAAGAAACTTAGAATGATAGAAATTCTGAAATACAAAAAGCAATAGAGTGACGAGGCAACATCTTTTGAAAATGACTGACTACCATTTTGAATACAATCATTTGTTGGTTTTCTTTCTATTTTCTTGTTATTTCTACTAACGTTTCCTTTTTGTTCTGCTGTTTTCAGGGAAGATTTTTTTAATTTTCAAGTAATATTCTCAGTTAGACAATGGAGCTCATATACCATGTCAAACTTGGAATCTTATTGGTTAGCCAGTCTGTCTGTTGTTTTCTTAATTTCTGTTAGGTTTTGAATGGTTTGATTGTAATATGTTCAAATTGTCATAAAATGTAAAAGAAGGCTCTACATATCACTAGGAAATAGGACCGACAGGATCAAACTCTTTTCAAAGTTGACTTTAACAGAGTGAAGATAAGATTGCACCGAATTAATTGAATAAAGCATTTATTTATTATTACTAAGCGTATTCTTTTAAGTGATAATACCATATAYGAGGAAAATGTATTTATAAGTTCTTTTTGACAATCAATTTTAAACTTTTATCAGGTTTCCTGGTGATTTTTCTGTACCTTGGTGATAAATTAAGCTACAAATAGACCAAAGCAATTTGTAACTGGCTTTTTACAAGACATATTTCAGTGCAATATAAATTTTAATTCAGTAATTGCAAAATACATTATACTATTAAGTGCTGTAATGCTGGAAAGGTTATATGTGCAAGTTGACACCATCTTCAAATGTTCATTGATTCTTATGCAAATTTTGATGTGTTTTATTTTTCAATTTTATGACAACCTAAATTGAATTAATTGGAAACATTTCTGCAAATGCTTGCTACTGCTGAAGCGTATCACTCATGAGATGCATCCTACTGATTTTCTCTGGTAAGAAAATAGGTGGTAGTTGTTTGCAACAACTTCTAAAACTGATTCTGCATGCTGTTTACTAGCCATAATTTCCATTGACTGAAGTGGAAGTTGAAACTGCTCCATTCCTTGGAGTCCTGGAGGCTGCTAATACCCCATTTCCTATTTTTCGTAGAGCAAACCTCCTACTGAACTCAAAGACTTCTTTTATATAGACACTGGGATTGAACTCACACATCTGTTTTAAAAGAAGAAAACCAATAGATATGATGTCTTCTATAGTCGGGTCTATTGTAGCTTTAGTGTTTGTTTATAATCTAATAGCTCATCCCAAACATTGCAGTAATCAAAAACTCTTTAGCTTTAAATACTTAAAGTGATTTAGTCACATCTGTGTAATACATTGCTAATACATTGTGTTGTTCTAAGTAGAAAAAGAATTGTTCCTTTTTTTTCCTTTTAAATTTGCTTTTCCAGTGCTTTATGTACTTTATTTTCATGTGAAAATCATCAAGAACAGYGTTACTTAGGATTAGTGGATAATTCTGTTCAGGAATTATGGGCATATAATTGGCTGCCTTTTGAGGGGAGACTTTCTGTCAAACAGTTTAAAACAATACAAGCTGAATTCTGACTTGGGCTTTTAATTGAGAAGGATGATCRTGAAAGATTGTGAAAAGCAGAGGAGGTTGAGAGGAAAGAGAGTAATGTGGTTCTGTCACAGATTTAGGAGAGTGCTTCCACTGCTGACATCCAGTGATTTTATTTCTCATTGCTTCCATATGTAGAAAACTCTGTGTCACAGAGTGGTATTAGGCTAATATATTTAAGAAACCCAGACAGAAAACTTTATTATATATACATTTAAAAAAAACCAAAACCAAAACAAAACAAAAAACAACAACAACAAGAAAAAAAACCCTCCTTATTACAGCTGGGAGAGACCTGTTAGTGTGCTAGTGGCATCAAACTTTTGTCCTGAATTGGTACAGTTCAAATCCGTAGGAATGCCATTTCACAAATCCTCCAGAGCTGTAAAGCAGTGCTCTGAAATGCCTGTAGGTTTTCTAGTCCATAACTAATTTTTCAGTATATACGTGTTCACATATGGAAAGAGRTTATGTATAGACAGAACCAGAATTTAATGTCATGTGAGAATCATATATCCCCTATGATACCAGGTGTTGTAAGTCTGGATTTTTAAAAATGTATTGCAATACTGAGATCTGTGAATTCAGGACATCATACATGCATAACATCCAGTTATTTAATTTTAGAAATGTTATAGTGTCAATAAATCCCAGCAGGATGTATATCAGTGAGCTATTGTAATGTTAAATGTTCCATGAATCATTCAAAGAAGCACATCAGTAGTCTGATAATGCACAATTTGGCACAGTGTCTGACAGAGAAAAATGTGTTAGTTTGAAATTCTTCATTTTCATTTTCTAAAATTCTTTATTTCAGAACGTGGACAACTTGTATTTGCACTATGAAGAGAGAGAGCAGAGCAAAGATTATTTCTGTATTTCTGTTAGCATTTTCAGTGTGTCTTTTAAAAATTAATTTCATCTTCTTTTAAAGAATCTGTGAATTGCTTGGTTCTTTTCTTCTTCCTGCCACTGTAAAGTTCCTTGTTAAATTTTCAGGAACAAAGTTATTTTAACATCCTGCTTCACCTTAACAAAGCAAAGCCAGCAACCCTAAAATATTTATGCGTTTGATGAATTGTCTTATTGCAGCCAATGATGCTACCATGTGAGTAAACTTAAATCTATATGGAAGTGTGCAAGATCGGGGGCCAAATCAAAAGTATTGACCAAGTCATTGGATGTTTRTGATAGAAAATGAAGGATGAAATTGTGGGAGGAAAAAAAAACTYGTGGTTGTGGGATACTTAAGTTCTTGTGGCAAAAGAAAATGATGTAATTTGAAACTGCTATTTTTTTCTTCTAGCTGTCTCTCTTTTTCCTCCTTTGCCAGCTTTGTGGCRTCTCACTTGCCTGCCTCTTTTTCAGGCAGATAAGATGCATTCAAGTGTTAATCTAATCTAAAAAAGTAAATTGTGAACTTCATTGCATTAAATGCCATCTGTGGAAGGTTTCTGAGTGCCCTGGCCACTCTGCAGTGATTGTACTAACAGTGCTGTCTTTCCTGCCCTGTTTTACTTAGTACTGCTATTAGAACTATTTGATAGTTTTAACTGAAGAAGGCTGAAATGTGAGATTCGTAATGATTTGAAACCTATACTTATAAGACCATCATTTAAAGTACCCTGGACAACACTGAAGAAAGGCTGCTGGCACTGAGAGGGTGTAAAAGGAAAAGCTTTCCACTGTGTCTCAAGTCCAAATTTTCTTCAACACCATCCCTGTTACCCTTATCATTACCCCACCAATTCCACTGAGCACAAAGAGACAAAATGAGGTTTAGTATTAACCTAATGAAATCATTGTTCACAGAGATTATTTATCAGTGGCAATAAAGCTCTAGTTGTGTACCTTCAGTTGTGTCATGGCAAAGGCTCATTTGGTCAATAAACACCTTGTGTTGCAGCAAGTAGTTCACTTTTCTATTTCGGTATGAAATAGATTTAGTAACTGGAACCTGYGCGCAATTTCCAGGCTATCGAGTAGCATCTGTATTAGGGAAGATGGAGTGTAYTACATTAAGTTGAGAGCCTCTTAGCAAACATAATACTTGAGATAGTTATTTCTTCAACCATAACAGATGTCAATACAGAAAGCAAAATGGAACTAAGATGAGATCTCTAGTTAGAGCAGATGCCTGTAATTGTGCAGTGTAGCTATAAAGTGATACATGGTTTTATAYACTTCTAATATCAGCATTGTTTTTTAGAAATAAAATGCTCGTAATACTGTACTTAAAATATTGTTGCTTTTACAGCTTTTAATGACATATATGTAACATTTTTCTGTTCTGAATATCCACATCTATGATTAAGATAAGTAAGTATGCTCATATMATTTACCTTAAAAAGTATAAATTGCTTCTTTTATGCTATGATAATMATTTGTATCTTTTTATCATTAGATTTTTAATACCAAAATATTTAAATTCCTTTAATCTATTTATGCAGTAATKAATTGTAAAAAAATATTTTAATTATGCGCAGTGTTTTTTCTCTATAATAGGATTTAAATTAAGAATTAACATCCTAGCAACTATGGCCCATAGCACCACAGAAACACTGAAAATYCTACCAGTTCTGGGACTTCTGCTAAAAGCAAAGCATACATTTTTCCCCAGTAACAAACACATCAATTTTGAAATCTATGGATAGCAGAAATTACTGGCTTTTTATAGTRTGAGACTTATGACTTGTAATGTTATGCGTAAAGGTCACCTATGATCATTCTGGCTTAGGGAGTACATTTGCAACATCGCATTATGATAGCCTTAGGGATCTTCATAGACACATTAAGGAATGCATGGACAGAAACTGAAAACAAATTCAGTTAAACGTATGACGTTTTATAATTAGGCATTGCATTATTACACCAAGTAACTCTAAACCTACTATTTCATTTAAGAAATAAACCAAAAGACTAACRTTTCTTAGGAAATCATTGTTTGGTATTTCTCTGACTTTCATTTATATAACTGTCTGAGCYGAGCTAGTATAAAATTCTTACCAGTTAGCCCTCTGCATTTGCAAAAGTGTGAATAAATACCTAGTTTTCATAAGGGAGTGGAAAGCTTTTAGGCTTCTCTTGGCTGAAAAAGAGGAAGAGCAAGAACACAGCRGGGTGTCACTGTGCCTCTTACAATGCAAGTACCTACATCTACAGGAAAATACAGCTGGTGCCATCTGTAGGTAGCACCATTCACACCATTCTCTTGAGTTAATTTCCTTTATATGACATGGTATATTGTTCTTACGTTTATCCCACATCTGTACCCTCTTCTGTCACCTCCAGAAGGCTGGCATGATTCTGAACGAYGCCACTTTAACTTTCAGGGAAACTTAATGTTGATTCTGTAGTTTGGACAGACAAAAGATRCCATAAAGAACAGCTGTCAAGACCATTTCAGTCAAGCTTACTCCAAGTGGTGAAAAGCTCAGGGAGGGGTGGGAAACATGGGAAAAAAACATGAGTCTGAAAGGGCTTCTGGATATGTTAGTTCTATTCCTTTTCCTCTGATCACTTTGGGGCAGCTGCAGTGGTTAATTCCTCCCTTTCCTGTTGACCAAGTGCAAGCACAATCTGTTTTAGTAGTTATTTTATCCTGTTTGTGCTTTTTATCCGTGCTTTTCAATGTCTTAGCTTTGTCAGTAGGCCAATTTCTTCCAAGTGTTTTGTTTTCTGATTAACGCACACCAACATAGTGCTATTGCAATGTTTGGTAGAATGATTTATGAAGAAAGAAAATTTTCATTTTTCTTCTGCACACAAGCATTACTTGAAGCTAAACATAACTAATTAACTTTGACATGTGTTTTATCAGAGGAGTTCTTTACCAAACCTACATGTTGGCCTATATGATTCACTCAAGTTGTCCTGACAGTTACATTTTACAGAGTGGAAAGATACAGCAAGGCTGAATGACAGGCTGTATACATGTCCTTATGATGGGAGTTCCTCATGGTGAATGTTTCTGTGATTCATGTTTTTATAAAGAATGCCAAAGGGATGACTATGGATATATTAGTTGTCATAACTTGTAGTTCAGTTAACAATCGCGGAGTAACTGTTTGAAAAAACAGCTATTGTACAGGAATGTTCAGTTACGTTTGCTTTGCAAAAGACTTCATGCAAGCATGACATGGGATGTGCTAGACATGTCTCGTGACTTTTGAATCGCTGGGGTAAAAGGTCTACTGCAAGTAAGAACAGATTTGTTGTTAAGCAATCCTGTCTGGAAGCATTCCTACAGTAATACATACTATTCTGACTGAACACCTTTTGAACAGCGGTGAAAGCTTTCTTTTAACTACATTGCTAGCCTGCAGTGCTTAGTTACATGTCAGTCTATGGAAATACATTGATGGAACTACAAGGAGATAGATTGTTCCGGTATCCCGGACTTCTCAGGAGGATATAGAGCAGAGCATATCACCGTAGTTGTTGCTTCTTGAGGGCTTGAGCTTGCTTCTGATATCATCAGCATGTAAGTCAGAAGTGGCTTTAGTAATATGAAAGCGGATAAAAAGAAGTCATGTTGCATGATGCCTTGAGTCGGTTCAGTCAAACTGTTAGGAACTGCTTCTCTACAGCAAATGACAGTAGAGCTATTTGTTGATAGAAGGGGTTGATCAGAGTGGAAACTGAGATAATGTCTGCAACAATACCAAACAGGGAGGCCCCTAAAGCATTCCTGTTTGTGCACTTTCTTGTATGAAGGAATTAAATTCATAGTAAGAAGTATGGATAATTTTTGTCATTATCAGTATTAATAACATCATGATCATAAAGAAGAACCACTAGTACCAATTACCAATTTAGCCTGTTCCTCTGTAATAAACTGGAGAGAGATGCCTGATTTACAAACAAGCCAGAAAGAATTTTGCTTCTATTCCCAAAACATAATACCAACAGSAGGAAACTCTGTTGAACTCGTACAGAAGGACAGTTGACAGAATAGTAATCTCAAATATGGTATCTGGCTTGTAAATCTGTTTTATTCTATCCTAATTATGCAAGAACTTTGAAGCTGGTTTGAAAACAGTCATTAGGCGAAGAAGTTTATTCTGATGAATACAGGAAATTTTTCTCTTTGTTCTTTTCAAGGTATCTTTCCTCCYTTCCTCCAGACTGACTTCTATACTATCCCCCATTAGGACTTGATACATTAATGCATTTCTGCGAATAGATAAAAGACTATTTTTGACCACAAAACCATGATGCAGTTGGTAAAAACAGAGCTACCTTGAAAATGTAATGAGAGATCAGCAATTAACCGGTAGGACTGGTGTCCAAAAAGATGAAAAATATGAAATCAACATATATTGAAAATTAGGCTATAGTTTAAGGAGTATTTTCTTAAGCAAAAAGGGGCTGATTTGAACTCACATCAGTTCCTTAGTACAATTACTGTACATGTCTGTAAATAAACTGTACCACTGGTGCAGGCTATTTTAATCAGCATCCACATAGAAATAACAATGCATCCTAATATTAAGTAAGGTTTGAGGAGACCAATTTAAATATCTTGCTGCCCAGAGTGAAGGCAAAGACTTAATTCTGGATATTTGATTAAGACAGCTAAGCTGTGCTGCTAACACTATGTACAAGTATGTAAACTTTTGGTTTCCCACACTAACATACTGAAAGTGAGAAATGATAGTGCTGAAGTCTGGAACCTAGCATCAAACTAATGAGCTGTGAGAGCACACTTGCATAAAAAAATTAAAGTTCAAGGTGTTACATTAAAAAGGATGAACTCTCTGAGAGGCTGTGAAAAGGTGGTGTAATGATTATATATTTATGCATCTATTGATACTCAGATGTGGTTTTATTTAATAAATAATAAGAGCAGCAATATTCTCAGCACTTTTTTAAGAAATGTGGGCAGCTATTTGCTATAGCTGTATTGCATAACTGCATCTTTTCATCCTATACAGAGGAAGAAACTAGAAAATGTGYTCTGTACATTGTAAGGATACTTCGTATGCTGCTTAAAATAATCTGATAATGATACATTGTCTGATACAACCTAAGAATCAGTAGTTTCTCATGCTTTCGTCTTAGTATAAGAGATCTCATAATGAGAATTCTTCTCTGTTAAATCAAATACTGGTTTTCCTGAAACCCCCCCCCCGGTGATTTTTCTCATTTCTGCAGCTCTGCGGCAAACACATTTTTGCCTCTCTCCCCATCTTTCTATGTCAATACTGAATCAAAATGTTATATTCTTTTTGATGTGACTGAAAATGTGGTGACRGATGCTGGATGAAAAGTCCTGTAATTCATGAATTCATAATCCTAATCCAGGATCTACTACCCATGAGAACTAAAACCGAATATGTACTCTTATATCCAGTCCTTCTAAAAACTCTTACGTTACACCAGTTCCAGGCAGGGAAAGGAATAAAGAGATGGATAATCTCTTCAGAATTTTCCATATGCCTTGTCCAGAGAATAGTGGATCAAATGTTTTAAACAAAGGAAGGAAGGAAACTTTGATTTCTTGCCAAGAGATTGAAACCTCCTGATGTCTTACCAAGCTAGTTTATTTTGCTGCCAGCAAACAGTTTCCTCACCTTAAACAGCTCCTTTTCATCTGTGAAAGTTAACAGTAGTGAAGGAAACAGGCTCTGCAGAATGGCAACGCTTTAAGAAATTGCTCTAGCTAACATAGGGACTGATTCAYGATGAAATTTAAATATGGACCAGAAAACACACACGGTTCCAGGTGTGGGGTCTCCTCAGATGGTTCCTAACCAGATTTCACTTTTTTTCTCTAAGTACATGAAAGTTGCTGGCTTTGCGAATGTTGATCTCCTATTGAACAAAAATTATTTAACTGCCTTTGCTATTGAATAAAATACCACCCTGATTTTCAGGATTCCATATATTCTGRGGTTTTTTTTAAATGCTGAGATTTACTGAATTTAAGAAACTGAACTCCTTTGAAGTGAGCTGGATGTGTCAGTTCTGAAACTTGGCCTCCCTCAAAACTGGTGAGTTATGATGCAGYTTACACCATATCCTTAGTGTTTATACTGGTGATTTCAGAGCAGTCTCTAAGCAGATGTGGAGCACAAATTCTTRAGATATTTTGCTGATCTTTTTTCTGTGGGAAGGAGAAAATGAAGATGTTTGGTAAAGTCTGAAGTCAAAGGCTGGCCATGCATACCATATGACAAGGTTTTTAGTWTTATTATGCTAATAAACCCAAGAGCAGACATGTGTGATGAAATTATCTTCTGTGTAGCAATRGAGCATAAATCCTGCGCACCCCTTCAGCCTTTTGTCCCAATTATATTTATGCAAAGCTAATTRATTGAGGGATTAATCAGCTACAGGTATCTGTTTAGTCCTTAGTTTAGAACTGAAATAGAGGGAAACCTTTTAATTTGAGATTTATAAGTTAAAACAATAATGGAAATCGTTACTTTTTAGGGGGGGAAGTTGTAATTAGTGAGCTGTATTAGCCAACATCTTGCAGTTTTTGTCTGGGTGGACACAGGGATAATTTGTTATTCTGAGATCCATGGAACAGCCATTGCTCCAGACTATAAACTGTTGTTCTGAAATTACCATGATCTTGACGTTATCTGAAAAATAAACAATTTAAAATCAGTTTAAGACAGGATATACAGGGCTTTAAATCTTTGTTTTAATCAGGAATGGCAGCAAATGCATTAATTGTGTTTTGTTCCTGCAATCTTCCGGTAAGGAAAAAAAATAGACTCATTCTGTAAAAGCTATTATTTTAAATGAACAATGATTTATTTTTTTTACAATAGCAAGAGAGGAAATGCTGTTTGAATCTTTTTTTTTCCTTGCAAATACATTTTAATTTATAGTAAACCAAGTGAACAATCCTCTATCAATTTGGTTTTTTCYGTTATATAGCTAGCAGACTGCAATTAATGCTTCTACCAGCAAAACTGATAAATAAGAGAATGAAGAAATAATGTTTCAGACTTTGACTTATATCTGTGKGTCACCTAGATGATATGAAAATATTTGGACTGTTCACAAGAAATTAATTTCTTTTCCAATAATAAGTGAAAAACACTTATGTAGCCTACAGCCATAAAGCTAGAAGTACACCATCTAACTTAACCGTGCATACTAAGCTAACTGCAATGACGTTTTGTGTATTCATCTCTGGAGGGATGGGGTACCTACCAATTTCTCAGTTGTTCAGTGTATGATTTAAAGATTGTTGCATAGCCCTTTGTATAGTTTTCAGTTTCTAGTGAAAACATAAATGTTTTTGTCAACTTAAAGGGCTTTTATTTTATTAAAGAAGCAAAGCAATGGGAGGGAGACACAGAAGGAAGCACTTAAACAGCTGGAGAGCACAGTATATGTGCTCAGTAGAACGCAATTAAATCTTTTTATTACAAGAGTCTCTGTGGTCACAGATGCTTATCTGGGTAATTCTAAGTGATACCCTAAGGATTTTTTTTAAGGCTATTCTGCTGCTTCAAGTTCAGACAGCAGCGTTTTTATTTACTTTGTGCTTAATGTCAACCCTTTTTAAGCAGGAAGAAGTCTTACGAAAGAGAAAGTTAGAAAAAAATCTTTTTAACTGTACAGTAGGAAATGTCTTTAGGATTGCACATACCCTTATGAAAAAACATAGTCCCTCTTTTCTTATTTAAGCAACAGGCATGAGCTCTAGTGAAGGAATACTTCATATTTCCAGATGCCAAAAGGATTTATTCTGAAGTTGTTTAAAAAGAAGTGTACTGAACCCAGCACTACTTGATTCAAACTGCACACAAACTTAGAAAAGTGAGTAATATGAAAGAAGGATTTGTTTTAATTAATAGGAATCTTCATCAGCTAATTGTCTCTAGAAACTGATTTTATTATGTATGATTTGGCCCAAAAGAAGTGGAAATCATACGTCTAGGAAACAGGAGAGTATGTATGTCACAATGGGATTTTATGTTTGTTGATATTACAGAAACCAAGTTAGAAAATAAGATATACTAATTTTTTCAGAGTTTAYAATTATAGCATTAAAAACAGAGAAAGTTTCTTTATGATTAACAATGGAGATCGTATTTGTCTATTCAAGACATCCGTGGTCAGGAATTTATCTCTGGGGTTTAGATTTTAAATGAGCCTTGCTGCATTTTTCCTGCTACTAAACTGCTGTTGAAGAACAACTCAAATAACAGAGTACGTACTAAAATAGAAAAGAAAAAACTGCAGCTGAAGAATTATGGCTAAGTTAATTTCAGGAATTAGATTTACTCTTGTCAGGAATATATATCATAATATATCTCGTATCATTTTTAGCTGATTATTATATTTTCATATTCATAGATATAATTTTCATGTAACRTATCACATATAGATTTATCACTTTTAGCTGACAGACCCAAGTCACCAAAGGCTTTGAAGTACTCAGTCTTTTTTTTAAAGTGAACATGCTGAAAGAAACGAAAAGCTTCCTATCTCTTAAGTGAGATGGTGTTAGCACACAAAATAGCAAACAAGAGCAAGAGAGGTCTTTATGGAGAAAGCTGAGGCTTATCAATGGAGTCTGATTTAAAAGTTTGCAAATAACCTCCTGCCCAGTGTGCCTTACAGGATGAATCTCCCTACTCAATTTTGCCTTCCATTTGGGCAACTTTCAGCAGCCCCTAATGGGTACGTAATTTACRCAGCTCCCCATTAGGTTCCTATAGAAACACCCTTATTTCTAGGTCTGGTCCTGAGCCTTTTCCCTGCTGCAAGCAAACCCTTTTGTTGGTTTCAGCTTTCCTGCCTGCTGTTCCCTGCTTGCTGTGCCTCTGCTCCAGAGCTGCTTCTCCAGAAAGGTCAGTGCTTCTCCAGGCAGCTCCCCTCTCCTCAGAAGGCTGCAACCAAAAGAAGGGAAAAGGTAGTCTACCACTCTGCTCTCTATACCATTTAGATAATATATACACGTAGAATCTATGCATAAGCCAGAAGCAAATTAGTAAAATAAATACAATCTTTGTCCCATCATTAACTCATCAGTGTTATTTTTCTACCTGCATGTTAATCACAGGATAAGAAATCTGCCCCAAATATATATATATATATATATATATATATAATTAAAATGGAAAGACGACGATGATAAAAATAGAATACTCACAGATTTGTAAATAAATGCAATGCAGGAAATTAAAATTAAATCATGATTTTTGCACAAAGATACAAACTTTTTCAAAGTTAACGGCTGAGGATTGCAAATGAGGTTTTGTGTCTTTCCACTATATAAATGGCACTAATGGCAAAACCTGAATCCCCACTGGCTTCCCCTAAATCCAGAATTTCTTAGGTCTGTGTTCAAGAACACTGTTTAACAATAATTACTGACAGTTCCTCATGCAGCATAAACAATTCCTCCTCCCATCTAAATATACAGAGTTTCCAACTTGTGGCTTACTTGTCTCCCAGTTTACTTAAAGGTATGTATATGTAGATCAGTGTATGTAGGTAAGATGAACTGGGTTTGTATCATCTCGGTAATTTGAATTCTTAAGTGAAGGGGCCTAATTTAATATAAAAATTTGAAATTAAGCCTCCTTCTAAAATGTTTTAAAATACAGAACGCATATTTACAAGACATACTATAGCTGCCCTACCGAGACTTCACTGTGGGTGTTGGCAAAATGACTTAGGATACTAACAAAAAATCTGCTCTCATTGAGATCATCTCAACCAYCTGACAATTACCAAAGGGGAGGGAACAGATATAATTGTATTTCATGGTCAAACTTAAGGCAGATGTTTAATATTTCCTGGTATAGTATTTATTTGAACACTGTTTTGGGCAATATATAATGGATTTGAGAAATCTGCTGTATAGCATACATTGTGTTAAGAATATGAATTCATTGCCTGCTGTCCTCCGAAACAACCTAYGCAAATAACCATTTCCTCTTCAGTGACTTCAGTGTTTTAAATGTGATTAACTTTGTATTTTTCTGCTGTAGTTATGCAGGGCAACAGCAGTCATTCCTCTCAAGTATTGGTTAATAACCTTTAATAACCTTCTTAACCTTTTTCTACGTGCCAAATTTCAGTAGTCCATGACATGAAGTGCAAGGATAGTAGCTTTACAGCAGCCTTAACACTATARGTGTGTTCAGTGCAGTGACCAACTATGCTTAGTATGTGTTTAAATGCTAAGAGCACACCAGTAGTCTTCATAGCACATGTGAAGTACAGTTCCTTCATCAGCTTCATAAATCATCTTCCACACAGGGAAACTGCACTGTGATTTCTGCCAGGAATCACAACCAGATTTGCTCCTTAGGATACTGTAAATACTTTGTTTTATTCATATTACGGAATTACTAAAAAAAATAATCCATTTCTGTGGCCTCAAATTTGTTAACACATAGATCTCTTAGATATAATCAATATGTCTTCGGACTGAATGTTAGAATGTGCAATTATGTTTGCACAAATCTACGCAGATGGGCTTTTATTATAAACGATCTTCTCTTTCTTCKGTTAGCAAAGAATTTAGCAAATAATTTAGCAAATAAATAAAAAATGAAGATTGATGGTATTATAACAACAAAGTACCCATTAYAATTACAGCAGCAGAGAACTGCAATAAAAAGGATGTAGAACATTTCAGTCTATTTTTTARTACTCAGGGATTTTTGTTGTTCAAGATTTTATTTTCTCATAGGCTCTGTGATTATAACAGACCACATTTTGACAGGGTTTTCTTTCAGTTCTTCAGTGGRCTAAATCCTGCTCCTCCTACTCAAATAATTCCATTCCTGTAAGGGACGTATCCCACTCCTGTATGGGTAGTATCTCCCCCTGCACAGGGGAACAGCATGGGGAGAAGACACAGCAGTTTTACTTATTATGTGAGCACTTGAGTGTGGATTTTTGTTGGTTTTATCTGCAGTATGAATCTGACAAAACTTTCCATGAGCCACTATATATTTAAAAATTTGTATTTTACCATCATCTGGTAGTAACCACTGTTGCCCTTAAAGTATACAGAGATCCGTTAAATGTACTGGTTTAAGTATAGTTTTCTTTCAAAGGATTGTATCTGGCAGTAGGAGGTAGGATGAACATTTTCATATTGTATTATGATTAGGGAGAGGCCTGTTGTATGTGCTTGTTCAAATGTGAGAGAAATTGGAAAATACAATTTAAAAATAACTTAAAAYCTTTAATGGTGGCACTCTTGTGAAAATCCAGTAGCATTTGCTAGGAATGAAACCTGCAGGAGCCTGCATAATCAAAAGAAATGGGCATATGGATCTGATCCTCTTTTATATTATTCCTATAGTATTTATTTATAAAACTACATTAGAGACTACAAAGTGTATCTACTGCTCTTTCAAAACCACAGATAGTTAAAAATCAACAAAAATCAGTTGMAAAGAGGTTATAATTTTGTTTAAAATGATTTAATAATTTGCTGCAAGGGTAGTATAATCTTACAAAAAATGCTGTAAAAAAGTCAGACCAAAAATAGAGTAATGGTGGAATTCCCACACATTCAGACTAGAAAAAAATGCTGACTGTCATTTTCCATTTTCAAAAGTTGTCTTTTTTCCAACTTCCTCTTTCAAAATCATATAAATAAACAGATTGATGGCGTAACATAGAAGTTGACATTATCTCAATTTGTAAGCCTCATGACTTTGTGTGGGCCTTCCACAATTGTACTTACTATAGGGATACTCCCTACGAATTAATCTATCAAGAACAGATGGATGTAGAACTTCACAAAAAAATGCTGAGCACGTTCAATATCATTTGTGGTTAATGAGAGATGGAGGTGGTTAGCCTTTTAACAAATCTAGCTCTCATGGAGTGGCAGACATACTCACAAAGAGTTAGTAAATAACCTGAGATGAATATATTAGTCAAGAGCTGTTCCTGTATACCAGCTGGTTAAATATTTTTATAACTTCAGTTTGATGCCACCATCACTAAGGTGTATGTATGTAACACACTATTTGGATTAGGAAGTAAAATGAAAGATACCCAAAACAAGTAGGTTACAATACATTTTTTAACAGTTAAAGGAGAACTACATGACAATGGTTTATATAATACAGTGAACTTTCTGCCAAACAGTACATAAAAGCTAGCTTGCTGTAATTTTTTTTAGCTAATGTATGCTCTGAAGGACTAATAATAGGCCTTATGAGTCAYAAGCATTCATTAAGTAAGCCACCAGAGTTTTAAAAACATAACAGTTGAGGTCTAGTCTGTTTGAAGTGAACAAGTAAATTAATATGTTTTAAAAAATAGTGACTCTTTTAAAAACACTAAGATAATATGCTTCTAAATATTTAAGATCCTTTATTCTATGCTAAACCAGCACGTTAATTACTGGAGATGAGCAAAAATGTCTTTCAAGACCAAACCTGAACCCATCTTCTAGGTTTTGAAACACATTTGGAATGCTTGACTCCCTCACGATGGTCCCAAGGGAAAATGTGTTTGTCTCAGCCGTGTTTGTTTACTCAAGAAGGCACAGTTTAGGCATAACATTTGGTTTTCARTGAAGAGCTGCTTTTTACTTTAGTTATCCAGCTGGCTTGATACGGGTACAATTAAATCAAATGATTTGTTCAAGATCACTAAGGGAATCAGTGACTCGACTGGGAGAAGCAAGTTGGACTGGGAAAACTGAAAATACTAGTTCCCATCGTGGAACAATTTCTCAGTAGCATTTAAGTAAATTAGAGAGGCAACCTATTGTATTTCACAGTCATCTGCACAACTACCAGCATTGTATAGACTAAATTTACATCCGTAGGGAAATGTAGACGCAGAAGGAAAACTGAATGAAAAAAAAAATTAACACTTTCATGTGATAGATATCTAAACAGACATACCAGATAAAGAACAGGAAAACTAAAATGAAAATTTGTCTTCCAAAGCTTTTTGGGTTTGTAGGTATCACTTCTAGGGGAAGTTTGGCTCTATTATGAGTCTTTCTTGCTTGTCTTTAGTCATTTATTAACCAACCTATATGAACTGTAATTCTAGGATTTTTCTAATTTATAAGTGTTCAAAGTTCCTTTGTCCTTTTTTTTTTTTTGCGTAATTATCTTTTCCTGTTCCCATTTTTTAACAACCTAGAGACATGCCAGTACTATCATGTGACCATCATGTTCGTATGATACCACTGCTTTTATCAATAAGATTAGATTACTGCAAAAGACTTTTGCCTGTTGCATGCATTGATTACTGATAAGACTAGTAAGTTGGCATCTTCTGTGATAACAGAAGGCAATGATATATGCACATTGGCTCATAATTGGCATCACAAAATTTGGTGGTAAAAGAATAGTGAAATTTAGCATTTTCTAGTGTAGTTTCAGTTTCTAGTGTCCTTTTCAGCAAGGACAGAGACTCCTGCAATTGCTTTCTACCCTCTCCTTCCTTCCAAATCCTACCTCACTTCTCCAGGCCTTTCATTCCCACCAACATCAGTTTTTCAACAGTTTTCTGTCTTCATAGACTMTTCATTTCAGCCTCGGTCTCCTGGCTTAGCCAGTGCTGGCTTTCTCCTTGGCTTGCTGCCTGAGTCCCCTGCTGAACTCAGGATGTGGTTCTGCCAATCTAATTGTGGGCTGCTACTGAAAGGGGTAGACCCATTCCTCCTACTGTCTGCCCTGGTCTCCCTTGTGAGCCGAGTCAAGGAACTAAACTTGTATGATTCGTTTTCTTTCAGTTCAGCTCTCTGAATAATGTCATCATGGGGTAAAATGAACACCAATGCTAAAAATCACAAGCAGGGTTGGAAGGGACAACGGAATAGGGAGAGGAGGTTCCATCCCTTTCAGCAGCACTTCACAATTAACGTGAGTTTCATCATTAAACTTCATTTTCGGCCCAAAACTCCTCACCCTGCCTTTCCTGTTCTTCATCTTCCCTCTTTAGCCCCTCTTCCTAATGGCTTCCCATTTGCCCCTGCCCCTTCTGCTCCCATCCCAGAGTTACCCATCAGCTAATGCCAGCTGTCTTGCCCCCCAGCTCCTTCTTCTGCCTCAGTCCTTGTACTTCACTGGTCTCTCATAGACAGACCTTGCCAGTAACAGTGCCTGTGGTCCCTCACTCAATTGCTGTTTACAAAGTATTAGCTCAAAATGGGAGAAGAATGCTTCAGCAATTAAGACAGATACCTTATTTATATAAACTCTTCTCAAACCAGCTCTTTTACTTGTCCAGGAAGAAATTCTGAAACTTAACTCTGACTGCATGTGTTATAAAATGGGTAAAACCCCTAATAGTTACGAAGCAAAATTCCTACGAATTGACCTTTCCTCACTTTGAGCCCTTTGAATTAAAAATAAGCAGTGAAATAGTTTTCAACAATAGTTAGAGGCTCTTTTTCCTACTGTAAACAAATGCTGAATATCTGGGCAAAACTCTCCTCTGCGTAATGCAAGTCAACTCCCATTGACTTAACAGGAGTTGTCGTGCTATATACGAGAGCAGAATCTTGTCTCTGTGAATAAAGGAGTTTTTTCAAGAGTGAGGGGGTTCTGCACAATGAATGCATTTTTACCAGCCCTTTCTGATTCGTTGGCAAACTACCAAACACAAGAACTGTTTCTGTAGTCTTTCTACTCTCACAATGTCAGACATTTTCTTTTTCATTTTTAGTGGGAAGTCTTTTGTATTTTTTTTTTCTCATGAAAATGTGTGTCTTATGTTCCTTGGTATTTTGTACAATGAAGTAGAAAGTATTTCTCAGTCATAATATTTGTGAAGTTGGTCCTTCCTGAGTTTATCATGTATCTTCTAATTCCAGTTCAAAACTTAGCTGAGGATAAAGAAGCAGATTTGGGTCTAACTTGTGCATACATCTCTTGCAATTCAAAAGCTGCTTTGAAACTAGACTGGGCAGACCCCTGTGGAAGGTACAGCAGCCCCAGGGGACTATCCAAGTGGTGCCAAAATTGTGTCTTGCTGTGGTCCACCCTAGACCCAAACTAGAAAAGAAGGGGGTGGCTTTCTAGTCTTCACGAATCCTCCAGTGGGCCAAAGTGAAATTCTCTTTAGCAACACAAAAGAAATTTATCTTGTGCTAAAGAACTGCCCTCTGTAGAGTTTCTGTACTGTAAACTASAGCAATCTTGCTTTCTATCATATTTTATTTTTTTCCCCAGAGTTCTGCGTGACAATTTTTAAAAAGAACTTAGCAGGTATCTTTATACAATTAATATTTTAAAAGTTTGGAATTTTTTGCATTGTATGGTTTACATTTTTATCATCATCATACATTATTTTCTTGATAATGAGTCAAGATGGTTTTCTCCCTGTTGTGCTTTGGAAAACACACAATACCAATTCACCATTACAAAGATCAGCCGTGCAGATAAAACTGCCTTTCCAGAGAAATAGGAAATTGTAAACTGAGGGCCATTCCTAGTGCTGAATGATCTGTGAGGCAATGAGCACAACCCTGACAATCGTCAGACATCCACATTCAGAACCACCAGTGTCACTCATTCATTTCTCTCTGTGGAACCAACTCAAATATTTCAGTAACCATCTGACCAAACATGGGCAAAATCCCTGTGGACAGCAGAGACAATYGGTCTTGCCTTCTGGACAGTGTCTGCAAGTAGGGAATACTGCTTCTGACCTAGAACGTCACATTGCAAACGAAGTCTTGCTGTCTATCTGCACGCAACTGGATTTCTTCCAAAGCTGAATTAAAACCTGTCTTTAAAAAGTATATCTAATCTCATGTTTAAAACCCAAGCAAAGGTATACCTGCTATCTCTCCTGTTATAAACTATTTAAATACTTAATTGCCCTCACAGTCAGGAAATGTCAACATTAGGTTTGTCTAGCTACAGTTTCCAGCAAATGGACACCATTGCCTTTGTCAGTGAGGTTGAAAAGGTCATACTATCAAGATCTCTTTTCTATATTTAAGTACCTATTCAAAGTACCTATTCAAATCCAGTCTCTTGTCAGGTTTTTTCTTTCAGAAGTTGAATAAGCTGAAATGTGGAAGCTTCATACTGTAAGTTAGCTTGTTTTCTGCTCCCTGGATCATTTTTCAGTACTCTTTGAACTATCATTAATATTTCCATTTTCCTGCTAGTGTATATATCAGAAGTGGGTGCAGGGTTTTTTGTAGAGTTTCTTCACAAATGTGCACACAGAGATCTTCTTTCTAGAAGACAAGTTTTTATGCACACTAGATTGCATTAGTTCTTTTTGCCACAGCATTGCCTGTGCTTTGCTGAACAAATGAACACACTGATCTTTCTATCCTTTCTAAACATTATCACCAAAGACTTTATACAACCACCTAGATTGCTAACACAAAATACCTTCAGCTTAGGAATCAGCATCCTGAGGGATGCCCCTGGAAACACATTGACTCATTGATATATTGCCACTGACAATTACATTTTGAAATGTCAGTGATCCAGTTTTTAGTCCAGTTATTTGTATGTAAATCAAGTCTTTTGAATCAGAATGTCTTGTGGCACTAAATCAATAGCTTGGAGAAATCCAGGTTTAAAATGGAATTGCAGTTAGTTTTATCAGCTGAACATTTAATTATTTTAAAAAATGAAGATGTTTATTCCTACTCATCAGGGCCCTGAGTGCACTAATAGGCCTTAATTGCCCTGACCACTCTGACTTGACCCTCGCCCCCCATGGCCCCGGAGCCCCATTTCACCCGACCCGCACCGCCAGAGGTGTGCTGGTCTCCAGCCCCGGCTGTGCCTACGCCTGGCCATGGGCCCTGCCGATCTGGACCCCGACTCCAGGGCTGAGGTCCAGGCCTGGGCTCTTGTCTGCCCCTCCGCTGCCCCCCAGGCCTGCCCCGTTCCCCGGCCGGGGGCAGCGGGATGGGCCCCGGCAKCGAGGCCTTGTCCTGCTGCACCCACCCGGTGGGGTCCCCTGGGGCTCCCGGCCCCAGGGAGCCGCTGGCCTGCACTGCACCCCGACGCTGTCTTGCATAAAAGATAATGTAGGTCGGGAGGGGATGTAGGCTGTCAAACGCTGCACTGTGATGGCAGCTAATTGTATAGCAGATCATGCTGCCGCCATTCGTTACTTTTCATTAACCAAGACTGGAATATGGGTGGACCTTTCCATTATTTTACCTGGGATCAGTGTCTAGCTAATGGGTTTGGAAGTCCATGAGTCAAAAGCTATTTACCCTTTTGCATCTTGGAAACAGTTTGATTTTCAGTGGGGATGAGGATCCACCCCTCCATCCAAGTGAGGCTGACTGCTGATTTTGAAACGAGTATAATAGTTATTACAGTCAAACTGAGCCTCTGAACTCACTGGAGCAGAGCACAAAAAGATTCCTATGTTTTATGATGAGCAGACTGAAGAGTTTCAGTGGTTGATGGATAATACTAGTTCCTCTAATACTTTGGTATACGTTTCCTTTAATGTTTTTTAAATATGAATATATTTAAATGTTGAAATTTCATTGCATAATGTAGGGCATGGTCGTTCCTTAGAGGCAATCTGATTTTCTAATCTGTATTAACTCCCCCAGCCTTTGTATCTAGTAAACTTTAATGTTATTGAATCAATACGGTGCCCCATCCAAGAACGTGGCTATAGGCACAATTTGCTGACATATTATTCCTTAAGAGTGCAAGATACCTATTTGAATAAACTGAGAAAAATAATTCAGCAAAGCAGTTGTTAGAATGGAATGACATTTATTCTTTTGCTTGGTGACATTTAGAAGAATAAAGAAAAATGGAAATGGCTTATTTTTGGCCTGAAATGGAATATATTAGCTGATCAGTGTGACACAGTAAGTAGTGAGTGATATGTTATTTTCTGCTGTTGTTTTAGAGCAAATAGAATGATTTAGATGATGTGCTGTAACAGAAGAGACTATTGGAGTCAGACATTCAGGAGGCAAATAGGTTTATTCTATTTTATGCTTCACATTTACTGCTTTCTGGCATGAATAATATTGCAACCATCATAAAGATTTAAAGTAACCATGCTGATAAATACTTAATTCCTCTTGTTTAAGACAGCTCTTATATTGTTGCTCTTACATTTTTAAGATATAGTCTGTCTTAGCTTTTTCACTCGGGTTTGATCTCTGGCTTATTGACTGACTATTTTAAGAACTGCTTTGATGTAGTAGCTCTCCTGTTACACTTAAGTTTTGCAAAGTCCCTAATTAATGGTCCGTTATTTACTTGGCTGAGCAATATATGAGGGAGAATATGTTAGAGCTGACCCACAAGACTGAGTGATGGTGCTGGTGGTGTGCAGTGGCTGGCACTGCTCTGTTTAGTAATGGGGAAAGAGGGAATTTAAGGGGGTAAGCTCTTGATCCTTGCCAGAGAGTAAATAGAGCCCATTCCTCTGCTGTCAGCYGAGAGATGGAGAGTGATTTTTTTTGTGCTATTCTTACTTTGACCTTTAGGAGTGTAACAGCAAATGAGTTTTTGAGATCTTATGCTCAAAGAATTAATATTATCAATACCCCTTCTATAGCATTTTTATACATATGTGTTCTTTTACCAAGGGTTTCAGGATGGTGGCACAATTAAAGGAAGTTCCGAGACAGGAATTACACTTGTTAACCTTTCTGTCTTCTGATATTTTTCTCATACAGTTGTGCTTCAGTAACAGCTCCTACAGCGCAGCACCTCCCATCCTACACTGCCTCTCCTCTACAGTGAGGTATCCGTTCGATACTGTAAAAACACAGCGCTGTCACAAACTAATTGAATCCAGGGCTGAGAGGGGAAAAAAGCGGGATCGTTTCAGCATTTAAAGGCTGCCCAGGGGCAGCACGGGGCTGGGGCTCTCCCCACGCGTGGCCGGCAGGCGGCTGAGGCGAGGCCCCCGGGCGGAGCTGTCCGCTGGCCGGGCCGGGGGAAGGCAGCGGGGCGGGGGGGGCGCAGGTGCCATTTAGGGCGCGATCGGCGCCTCAGCACATCTCTCTCTCCAGAGATGGCGATGTCCCGCCGCCGCCGGCCGTGGCCGCACGCTGCCGGCCCGAAGCATCTCAGAAACGCCGCCGAGGCGCCAAAGCCGCCCGCTCTCCTTCTCTCCCCCCCCTCCCCGCGGCGCGGAGTGAGACCGGCGGGTGCCCGCAGGCCCCGCGCGCCGCCGGCCCCAACCGCCGCCRCCCGCCGAGCCGGAGCGGGCGCGAGGCCGGGCCGCGTGCCAGCGCCCACCCGGGGCCCCGCGCCTCCGGCGCGCGGCCGCTGGCCGCCAGGGGGCAGGCGCGCGGCGGGCGGGGATTGGCTGCCGAGGGCGGAATGATGTCGCGGTGAGTCCCGCCTCGCCGCGGAGGTGGGGAGGGAAGGTCCCTGCGTGACTGGTCCCCCGCCCGCTCTCCCGCCGGGCGCCGCGGCGGCAGTTACTTAGCGGTTGGGAGCGGGCGCTCGCTGCGGCTTTCTCTGCCTGGGAGGCTCTGCCGCCGGGGTGCGCGACGCAGCCGCTTCTCGCCTCGCCATGTCCAAGGAAGCGAAGAAGCCCTTCCGCCAGAGCATGGCCGAGTGGCGGCAGTTCGTCTACAACCCCAACAGCGGCGCGTTCCTGGGGCGCACGCCTAAAAGCTGGGGTAAGGGCTGCGGCGGGGGGGGCGAGCCGCCCCCGGGCGGGGGC